>BPTQ01000004.1:251427560-252129872 GCA_019973895.1 Chrysanthemum seticuspe
TAAAATGCTGATCGAAAAGCTTCGGTAAAAATAGTGAAAGTACTTTAAAGGCTGCTGAAGTAAAATGCTGCTTTTCAATTTTAAAGTGATATTTAGTGATGCTTTGGTAACATCCTACTGTAAAACTGCATTTATGAACATTTCACTAAATTCTTACCAGTTCTGCAGTTTTCCCATAAAAAGCTGCTATTCATAATAAAAGTTTTGAGCGTTTACCATATTTATTGTATGCTTTACGTACGTATTGTAATGTAATATTGAGCAATGTATAGTATAGTAAGCATTATCCAGGTCTAATTTCATAGTGCGATGTAGAGTCACATGAGTGAGAACAGTAGTATGGTTAAATAGTTCACTCAAAAGTATCGGGGCTAAATAAGTTCAAAATGAGTAAAGTTTGGATGCCCCCTCTTATGTAACGTGTTGTAAAATAGTTACCTGAAAATACATTGCTAAAACGGTCAACAATAATGTTGGTGAGAAATCACAGGTTTGGTAAATGTTTTATACGACTACGCAAGTATAGATCAGGTATGACAATCATGTCACATAAAAATGTTACAGGTATGACAATCATGTCACATAAAAATGTTACAATTGCTTAAGCGCATGATACCGAAGCTCCGACTGATGTTCGCCCCAACAGAGTGTCTTGCCAAACAACTCTAATAATGTTTATGAATGAAATGCATCCGTATGACTAGTTGGGATTCACCAACCCGGATGGAGGCGTCACCCTCGATAGATCTATCCACTCACACACGCTTCTAGGAAATTAACGGCTCATGCATATGAAATGGGGACATTTAACTGGCAACGCGGTAACTTAAGCAATGTAAATGAATTTAACATACTTGGTATCGTAATAAAAATGTTGTGCAATGTATTCTCCCCCGTAGGTTTGAAATGAGTAAAACTTGAATAAATCGGGGCTATGAAAACTCACTTGATAAATTGGTATGATGACAAGAGTGAGTACACTGAGATGTAGCGTGATACTTTAATCTGGACCTATTACGAATGATATGATATGTAACGAGTTATAATGTAATGTTATGCATGCATTTCGTATGTTATTTATACCATTTGCGAGTTTTGAAAATAATACTTATCGTCGAAAAATACCCTTTTGACGTCTTGACCATTCTTAAATCACTTTACAAGTATTTACGTCAAAATGTCATCCTACAATGGTTTCGTAGTGATTTATAGTGAAATTTTAACTTTTCGTCGTAAAATGAAGTCGTCGGAAATTTCATGAAAGTGATAAAAATGGCTTCGAAAAGCTAGTCGTAAAATGGTGTACGTCGATCGTTAGGAAACGAACTCGACGGTTTTGGAAAGCTTGTATCAAAATCTAGAAGTTTTAGTTCATGAGTTTTTGTCATAGAGGTCTCGAATATAAAGATAATAAAGGTTAAAGATGGTGATTTTGTCCAAATGTTGTATAAAAATGAGTTTCGGCAAAGTTTAAGCAACCGTAAATAATTTATTACAACTCCGCTATACAAACGGTTGGTCGTTTTGGAAAATATGCTTGGTGATCTCGATTTTATTAGAAGACATTTCGTTACAAAAAGTTCCACGTCATCGTTAAAAACAGCCTTCAACATGGTCGTTTTAGTTACCGTAACACTTGTCTCGTAAAAATAATATAGTTTCTCTAAAAAAATATAGTTACGGCAATTTTATGAAAACGTGCATATCTTAGTCGTTTCAAATCCGTTTTCTACGTATTATACGTCCTTAGCTTCGTATCAAAGTATACTAATATATTTTTGATAAGTCGAAATAATTTGTAAAGCTTAAGGCTCGTTTTTGACTCGTACAAAACTAAAATAGGTTGCTGAAATTTCAGAAAAATATATATTTCGTCGTCAAACTTGAAAAATTCATAACTTCTTCGTTACAACTCCGTTTTAATCCGTTCAAGCGGCCACGGATTCGTTTTAAAGTATATTTTCTAAATATCAAGGCCAAAAATTCGTGCCTACTGTCGGATTTTCCAGAAAAACAAAATAAGAACAGACCACTATATATACTTGTCGAAAATAGTTTTTCTCGTACTAAACCTATTCCAATCCCTTCAAATCAACTCCAAAGCTATTCTAATCCTACCATACACCTTCTTAGGGTGTCATGGGTTCCTAAACATCATCAAGACCAATATATACCAAGGGAATAATTATAGGATGACTATATATATATCAAACTCTTAAAATCATTGTAAAAATGGTATAACTAACACAAGTCTTGCATGCTTGCTATGAAAATGATAAAATACTTATGAAATGAAAAGGAAAGATGTAAAATGATAGAAATATGCTTACAAGCTACTATGATGAGGTGCAAAGAACAAAGGTTTAACCTAAACACCCTAGGTTTTTATTTCAAAACCTTAATAAGAGTGTTTTCTAGATTGTAATAAACTTGAGCTTGTAAAATTTTTGTGATCCCTTGTACACTCTTGTGAAGAACCGGTTATGGATGAAAGAACAAAGGAGAGAAAAATTTTTTTACTAACACTAGAATATGAGAATGATTGGAATGAATAAAGGTTGTGTATAAATCTATACAAGTAAGACTTTGTTTACCATCCATTAATTGCAACCCCCCCCCCTTGCCGGTTTTTGGGGGATATTTGTCAACAATATATATATATATATTTTTTTTTATATATTGTATATGTATATAATGTGTAAGTCAACATGTAAGTGCATTTGAGATAAATGGTAACTTGTATACATTTGTGAAACTATAGTAGTTTTAGTTAAAATAAATTTTAATGGACCAAAGTAAATTATATTAAGATCATAAAAATTGTAAAAATATTTTTCTTGCATAATTTGAGTGATAATATAATTATCGTGTAGTTTTTAAGAAAAGCGTCGTAATAATATAAATTTAACGATTTATATACAAAATAAATTTAAAACACTGGGTAAACTCAAAATATAGTTTTTGTAACTAAATGTAAGTATAAAAATATATCGGGATCATTTTTAGAAGTAACGGATTAAATGTTCAAAATAATAACTCACGCGATAACGTTTATTTAATATAAAATTTACGCGTTTAATGTGAAATGCAATGTCATGAATGAACTAACATGATGCAAATGATGCTAATGAAATGTAGACTAAACTTAGTCCATATGAAATGTTCGTGATGATATGATCATGAATTCACTGCTAAACCTTTAAGGTTACTCGAATTTGGAACACGTAAACCTTGTTTACGATAAATGTTAAAATAGTGAAGCATGAATTGTTTCGAGAAATGACCTGAAAGTACGAGTTGTCACAAATTCCAGTCATGTGTTGATCGTAATCTGCTGAATATTCCCCACTGATGAATGGCTGAAATTGTTTGTAGATTACTTGAAGAGCTGCACTGGAACCATCCTTTTGAACTTCTTCATTGGTTAGTTGCAGCTTTAAATGCTCTAAGTTCAACAGCAAGCTTCTTGTCAATGTAGGTGAGTCCTGGCGGAAAAGAGCACTACATGTTCGATCCCCAGCAATGGATAACAACTGTATGGGGTGCAGATGAAGTAGTTGATAGGGCTCAATGCTGCATTCCATTTGCATGGCATTCTGTAGCAGGTGCAATTCATTCTCATTGTACTCAGAACATGAAGATCTCACATCTTCTTTGTTTAATTCAAACATCTTTAATCGTTCAGTGTAGCATCTATTATCATTATTATCCACAGCATCATACAATTTAAGCACTTCTGAAATCATTGGGTTAGTAGAGTAAGACATGATGTGGTAGAATGCACGGGATTTTACAAGTCTATGATTTAAACCGAGAAATAGAATCTTTCGCGGGATTTTACTAAAATCAAGACCAAACCGTTAAGCAATGACCAATGGAATGTGTTAAGATGACTGATGGATCGACACAATGATAGACAATTGTGTGTAAGGTCTTATGATTGTTTATGGGATAAGCAGAGATGTTGTTTGGTTGTGATTTGGGTTGGTTGTTGCACGATTTTATGGAGAAATTTAGGTCTAAAAACTTAAAAACTTAATAACTTCCTTTCGGAGAGGATTTGGGCCTCGAAAAATTCGTTTCACGACATTGTCGTGAAATCTTACAATATTCAGGCTGTTCCGGTCGTTTTGACAGGTATTTCGCTGAAAACGGAGTTACGGATCAAAAGTTATGGCCGTTTGAAGTTTTGACGTAAAAGGTCAACTTTGGTCAAACCTCTTCTTCGTAAAAATCAACCAAGTCGCTATAACCCTTGAACCAAGTCGCTAAGCACCAAGTCGCTAACACCTAATTCGCTATACCACCAAGTCGCTAAAGTCCCAAGTCGCTAAACAAAGGCAAGTCGCTAAATAGTAACTCGCTAAGCCTCAAGTCGCTAGCAAAAATTTGGCAGCAATTCGCTAATCAAGTCGCTAAAGATTCAAGTCGCTAAATAGCAACTCGCTACTAACCAAGTCGCTACCCGTAGTGGAGAGTCCACTACTTGTACTGTAAGTCGCTAGGCCTAAGTCGCTAGCTCCAACAACTGCAACTCGCTACAGAATTGTAAAGCAAGTCGCTACTAAGAATAACAATCCGTGGCTCAAGTCGCTAGCAAGAAAATCTCAAAAACACCACTTTTCAATCAAAAAACAACCCAACCACGATGATTCAAGCTTACCAAATCAAAACCTAAACACTTGTGATGATTCTAAACACAAAAGTACAATCAAAATCCAAACTTTAACACAAGAAATCACCCAAATGATGCAAAAACCACTAAACTTTTTCAAACTCAAAAACCACCTAAAAACCACTAGAAATCCAAAGATGTGTAAGATATGATCTAACCTTGGCTCTTGATACCAATTGTTGGATATAAGTTTTCACATACACATCAAACCATAACACAAAGTGGCGTATAAATGGAATTCTAGAGAGAGAAAGTTAGAGGTTTAGGGAACTTAGTGAGAGAAAGTGAAATATATTATTATAAGCTCCAACTCTCTACCTTGGAAGGTAGAGAGTATTTATAGTCTTACATAAATCGCCACACCTCGGGCTGTGGATCAGGCATACAGTGGGTAAAGACCCGTCCGTCCTCCACGGTGTTACTTAACTAAATACTACTTAACTAAAAAGAACTACGACTACGAGCTTTCTAATGATTACATATACTTGAGGTGACCGACTCTTTAATACCTGGAATTTCTAATTCCTAACATATTTCTTGTCTTAATTGAAATTGGCTTAGAAGTGCATCTAGTTATCATTGTATTTAATGTGTGAGTATGCTTAATGATGATATGGTGCATGGAGAAAATAGCTTAGGTTTGTCAATTTCGTGAATCATATACGAGAGATAACCTCATAGAACTAGGGAATACGCACACCCTACAACTTTTAGAAATACAACGCGCTAAGATAAAGGATGTGACAACTCAACCAACCAATAAAAGATAACTATGAAGTAATAGTATCTAAGTAAACACATCTTTAATCATCATACCAGCACACCTCAATTAAACATAGCTATCCGTAGTAATTAGATAATTAGATAATTAGTAGAAATAGAGTAATCAGTAGAAGTACCACCCCCAATCAATTGCCTCGAGATTTTACCTTAGCTTTCTAAAAAACCATAAAAAGATAAAAAAAGAATCATCCTCAACCCCACATTCTCGTCATATATTTCTTACTAACATTCCTATTCTCCTAGAGAACAATATCAATCCCCGAGGCTTACCCCATACTACATTACAACGATAAGGTTCACGCGCATCAAGTTTTTGGCGCCGCTGCTCGGGAATAGAATAGCTAGTTAGATCTCTATCTCATTTAGGTTCCCTTGCTTGATTCCTATCAAGTAAGATTTTTTTATCATTTTCATTAGCTTCCTTATAGTCTATCCCCCTTCTTTGTGTTTTTGTTCATAACCTTGTCACTTATCACCATGGGTGACAATCCACCACCAAACGATAATCCACCACCAAATCAACCACTTCCACTCAACCAATTGACTCGCCAAGAGGCCGTACTCTTGGTGAATACTCTAGACTGAGCCATCAAAGCTATAGGAATACCATTGAGCTCCCCGTTCAAGCTTAAACTACGGCCCTGCGATCCGACACCATCTGGTTGGTGCAAAACGGATGTGCATTCCATGGACTTTGTTCCGAAGATCCTAATCAGCATCTCAAGGATTTCCTAAAAATCGTTGACTCTATTGACCTTGATGCTACCACACGGGAGACCATGCGCTTGCGTCTCTTCCAATTCTCTCTACGAGACCAAGCTAGTAAATGGCTTGAGCGACTTCCCGCCGGATCCATCTCAAGTTGAGATGATCTCACCACTCATTTCCTCGCCCAATTTTTCCCACCAGGGAGAACTACCAAACTAAGGAATGACATCTTGATGTTCCAACAACGTCAAGGCAAAGCTCTCTACGAGGCGTGGACTCGATTCAAGGACTTGCTCCATAAAGTCCCTCATCACGGCATCGATCTTTGGCTTCAAGTCAAAATCTTTTACGATCATGTCAATTTCTCAACTAGGCAAACCATCGACCAAGCGGCCGATGGCAAACTTAGTGAACTTACCGCGGAAGAATCATAGGGTACAATAGAGGACCTTTCCCTCTATGACAACGAATGTTGGAATGACCCCCGTGAGTTGCCTAAAACCGTCAAGGCAATCTCCTTACCTCCCATTGACTCACAACCTTCCAATCGTAGGATGCTCGAACTTGAAGATCAAGTCAAATTCCTAATGAGCTCCTACGAAACTCCTAAGCCCTCACGCCAAGTGAACAAAATCACTATACCTTGTGAATTATGTAGTGGTCCCCACGACACTCGTGATTGCACAAGACTCCCCGAACAAGCTTTTGTGGACTGCGCCTCCACGCGTACTGACAGAGCGAGAGAGAAGTGGTACACTTTCAAGCCCGGGCAAAACAACTTAGGAAATTCCTACAACCCCTCATGGAGGAATCACCCTAACCTTAGATGGATCCAAAACTCAAACCCGTCCCAAAATAACTCAACTAGTCCACTCAATAAGTCCCAACCAAACCACACCTCCTACAACAACCCTCCAAACACCGGAACTTCCAATAATCTTGAGGAAATGGTGTCCAAGTTCATGTCATCTCAAGAATCTCGATTGACTAAGCTTGAAGCCGATTTCAAGCAACGACAAAGCGAGATGACAACCAAGCTCGACACCTTCTTAAAAGCCTTCAATGACCGGGATATTGGAGCACTCCCAAGTGACACTATAAAGAACCCAAAAGTAAATTCGATTTCATCGACTTCATGTTCTTGCTTACCAAGGGAGAATGCATATCCATGCCCCTCACACCCAAAAGTCCATTCGGTTAACACCATCAACACGGGTTCCAAACGATCCGTCATGAGATACCAACAACCCGATCCAACGGTCCATCCAACTCTTGAGAAACCTATCAATCAAGAACCCAACCCTACTCTAGAAGAGGAGTATAAGGAGCTCCACCAAGAAAAACCGGTTCTTGAAGTCTTGACTCATGCACCTTACTATAATGCTTTAAAAGATAAATAGGAGCAAGAACTAAAATTAGGAGAATGTGGGTCCGCATTTGTGCAAAATAAGTTACCTAAGAAGTTAGATGATCCCGGCCTTTTCATTCTTCCGTGTAGCATTGGAAATTCCAAAGCTTTCGACACATTAGTTGACTTAGGGTCAAGCATCAACCTTCTTCCGTTGTCCCTCCATAAAAGCCTTAACTTAGGAAAAATAGAACCAACGGAAACCATCTTAGGTCTAGCGGATGTTAGTATTGCATATCCGGTAGGGATAATAAAGGACATGGTAGTACACATAGGTCGATTAACTCTTTTGGCAGATTTCCATGTGCTAGACATGAATAAGGACCCAACATGCCCCTTATTAGTTGAAAGAGGATTCTTAGCTACCGCTAGTGCCATAATTGATTGTAAGATATCTAAGATAGTGGTAGGAGAAAGGAGTGCTAGGTCAATTTACGATGTCAAGAATCATATCTACTACAAAGAGGATGAACAAATACCCTATGAGATCATGTTGGATAGGAGACCATCTAGATATGGACCTTGGACCAATAGAGATTTTGTAGGCGCTTAACGACCTTTCTATCTATAAGAGACCTTCGTGAGTAACGCAACTCTCAATGAACAACAATTGGCTAGGGACATTGAAGTGAACCCGTTCGAGGATACTTTAGTGTTTATGAAGATGACCGAATTCCTAGGAACCTTGCCCATTAATCTTAACATGAATTAGTGGAAAGTTGAGAGTAATAAGCCTAAGTATAATTGGAATTGGGATAGACCACCTAGTGATGGGAATGGAGAATGGCACATTAGGATGACAATCTATGATCCCGATGGAGAGAAGTTTGAAAAGGCATACCGGACTAAACGTACTAATAGGAAGTTAAAATATAAGTTTGATCCCTATGACATTCTTGAGGATAAACTTAGTTACATGGGTACGTAGGAGCACGAATTCGAGTCTAGCTACAAGACTCATAAATAAAGAAAAGCGCTTCATGGGAGGCAACCCATGCTTAATTGTTTACTTGTTTTGTTTTTCAAATTTTTGTGTGTCTTATATCTTTTTCTTTGTTTATTCTCATGTTAGATTTTGTGAAAATGCTTTAACTCGTCTTAATTACATATAAAGGTATTTTACAAAAAGATAAGTATAGGGAAGATCAAATAAGTTTTGAAGAACATGAACATGAGAATTACAATTAGTGAAATTGATATATATGTGTGTTTGTTAGAGTGAAATGCTTGTATCGAGTCATAATGGATGTTTTGCACGAATTTTTACAGGTTTTAGTGACGTATTTTTTTCAGAAAAACGCAACAGACCACTTTCTGTCAGGACAACCTGACGGCATAAAGCCTGACGACGTCAGGCTATGTAGAAACAGATTACTCAGTTTTTCGTTTTCTGTGCAACTTATAAATTTTTGGAAATTCCCATGTCTTAATTTTCCAGAAAAACTGCAAACATCCATTCCATAAGCATTATATCTTACTTGCTTTCTAGTGTAGTTGTGTGTCATATATAGTTTTATTGCCGATTTTACGCTAAGGTTTCATTTGTTTTCTTATAAGTGTGCAGGTTATATTGGGAAAGAAGAAGAAACACAAATTGGATGAAGCTTATTATTTATGCATTCTTCTTGGAAAAGGATTTAACCGCAACTTCACACATATCCTACCGAGCTAATCAGGGGAGTACTAGTTTCTTTTACTTACTTAACTTCCTTTATCATAACTTTGATGCTTTCGGGGAACATTGGGGACAATGTTCAGTTTAAGTGTAGGGAGGGAGAATAAAACGGGAACTTAGAAACTATTCACTCACTTGATCATTTGTCTTTTCATTCGTAATTTGTGTAATAAACTATGAGAAATAATCGTTAGGAAAATTTTAGCGCCAAATTTAAATTTTTTTATGACATTTACGAGCTAAACTTTAGTCTTAATAAAGCGTCTCATGGATAGGAATTATATGACTAGCACAAAAAACCGTTTACTACTCAAATTCCACCCAAAAAATGTGAGGTTCGCCCCTAGATCTTTAGGAATAAAAGCATTCACCTTTAATGCTTAGTGAGTGTACCGGTAGTACAATAGATTCTAGAACTTGTTTTGTGATGCATTCCGAGATCGCTAGTGAGACTACACTTGTGTAGTTAGGAGTAACTAAATGATAAGAGGCATTAGGATAACCTTTGTTTGAAACCTGTATTATAATTACATCTTCCACATCGGTTGAGTAATTACTCCACACCCTTGCGATGTACTCATCTTTAGTACACGATACCCCTAGTTAACCCCTCATAGCCTATCCTTTTCATGGTTCTAGTGATGTTTCAGTTTTCCGGAATATCAATGAAGAGCATTGTTTACAATCCACCACCAAATATAAACCCAAATCGCCTTAGCCTACCTTGTATGCACTTATCTTTAGTGCATTATTGCTATCATTACTAAACCCTTAGTTCAAATATCTAGTTACTTGCATGGTTGCTAAGTCGAGTCATATCTTTTGTACACATTTTTGGGACGATTGGGACTCACGGGTAAAAAGTAATATTTTATGGAGTAACGGGAAAGAACGATAAATTCAAATTCCCTTTGTCTACGTAATTAAATACTCTAAGTGTTTTGATCTTTTCAAATAAGGTCAATTAGTGTTAGAGAAATAAAAACTCAAGTGTAGGGATGCTCCTATAAATCCCTTATATTTTGATGTTATCGTAGAGGATGGTAGAGTAAAAAGGTATCCAAAAAAAAAGTGTCTAAAAAAGAAAAAAATTTGGGCTACTATCTTACATCTATCATTATGTTTATGTTTTTAAATCTATGTTTGTTTTGTTTCAAGTTATCTAGTGTTAGTGAGTCGAGTTTTGGCTTAGCAACGTCACGGTTTACATGCTTGTAACATAAGATTTTTGACTTGCCACCACTAAATATCCCCTATCCAACAAAACCCTTTGTTTCCCTACCCTAAGCTTAACGTTACAACCCTTGTAAAGACCTCTTAGATAGTTGTTCCTAGGTGCTTACGCCAAAGCGGTGGAGGCTTGATCTATTCTCAAGCTTATGGTAATCAATGTACTATGCCAGGTAATGAGTATTTATCTTCCATTTCCATTCATATTATACTTCATATAAACCCGAGAGATGAGAGAATCCAAACACCACTTGTGAGGTGATAGTGTATAATTTTCGTGCTTGTTATGACTATTGTGGCCCTTTTACTTGTTATAAACTATTTTAAAGCAATGCTTCATGCCCCCTAACTTATAAATTGATTGGTCAAAAGCACATTTGCTTGTGACCAAGTGTAGGGATATTTGATAAGGATTTAAAACGTACGCTTTTAGGGGGTCATTTAAGCCCTATGTTAGTGCAAATATTACGATATTTAATCTATAGAGTCTCGTTTGTTTTGTTGATGACAAACATGTAACTTCTAATACATAACGTAAAATGTATAAGTTACTTGTAATTATATTTTGTCTCAACATACTTTCAACACCTCTCGACGACTCAAGTCATTGTATGCTACAACACAGGTTCGTACATGTTTGTTATGTTGCGTTATGATCAAATCCCTAACAAACCATTAAACATGTTTAGTTAAACACTTAAGTAATCATGGTTACTTACATTTTATAAAATACATAAACAAAAGTAAATGTGTTGGGTAAATACCATGATCCATAACCCATGACCCATGACCCAAAGTCCATAACCCATTGTCCAGATACATTGTATCTAGTTGGGTACCCATGACCCAAAGTCCATGACCCATGACCCATGATCCAAGACCCATAACCCAAATAAAGAGGAGTGTCGCCGGATCCCACGGATCCCTGGGGCTATAAGGGCCGAATCCCTCTCAGAAGGGATCCTTGGGGCAAAAACTTGTTTTGGTCTTTTTGCCTATAAATAGCAAACCACTTCTCACTATATTTTCACACCTTCACACATACTTTCTCTCCACCATTTCTAACATATTTAGATCATTAGGAAACAAGTAAACCACCCTCATCTCATATGATCATAATGCTTCTAACTTTTATTTGTTGTAAGCATACTCCCGAAGTGATCCTCTAAAGCAAGCCTAGAGATCTTGCATCATTACCTACTGAAGTGATCACCCATCACAAGCATACAAGCACATGAAGATCTTCTACAACAAGCTTGGGAAACTTGTCATCTTCATTCATGGAAGACTAACTACATCATGCTTTGTGTTCTTGATGTTTGGTTTAGGATTTCATATCCATTAGACACTTTGTCTTGGATATTGTCTAGTATCAAATTCTTGTATCTATAACTAGATTAGATGGTTTATGTGTTTGTGCCATAAAACACAAGGTTTGTTATGTTGGGCCACAAAACATAACGGGTGTCATAGATGTGTCGTGTTGTTCGGGTAATGGTTCCTCCTTTGTAATTGAACCCGATATCTAGCCTTGTACCAGATAAAGTGTAGGCGACGTTGTGATAGGTTTGGTTCTACCTCATGGAAGAACCTGGTATCTAGCCTTGTACCGGATAAATTGTAGGCAAAGTTGTGATAGGTTTGGTTCTACCTCGTGGAAGAACTCGGTGTCTAGCCTTGTACCGGATAAAGTGTAGGCGACGTTGTGTAAGGTTTTCTCCGCCGAGAATGGAGTTTGTTGATCTAGTGATGTAACTCTCGAGTTGGATACTCGAGGAGTGGAGTAGGGCGAAGAGGAGCTTCGTGACCGAACTAATATAAATCCTCGTGTTAGTTTGTGTATCCTTTTACTTATCGCTTTACTTTTACTTATCGCTTTACTTGATCTTTCATATAGTCATAAACTATATTTAACAATTTACATATTATGACACGCTTGATCAAGAAAAACAAACTGGACTAATAATGGTGAAACTTGATTTATAATTAACCATTAATCTTGTGGAATGTTATGTGATATTAAGGGGTTGGCCTTACATGCCGTAATGCGTTAAATGCATCCTCGCGTCGAGATTAGCAAATGCGATGGTTTATACTATATTTGATACAAAAGTTCTAAGTTTGAAACGAAAACGTATTCACCCCCCCCCCTCTACGTTTTCCACAATTGGTATCAGAGCGGGTTGGCTCTAGTTTTTAAAAACAAATGGTTTTCAAAACGAGTAAGGTCCTTGTATCAAATTTTTGGTGAAGTCAAGCATAATATGAAAAGTGTTTTGTTGATTTTTGTCTTTGAAGTTTTGTTGTTAGATATCTTGTTAATCAAGCTTGAATAAAGATTAAAATTCGTAATATAACTTCACTAAAAAAGTCTACAAAGGTTAAACCTTTCGTCGGGTCAAAACATGCATTTTTGTAAATCTGTGTCAGATCCGCGGATCCCTTTTGGAAGGGATCCGGCGGATCCGTCGTACAGAGGACATCTTTTGGTTAAATTTCAAAAATTCATAACTAATTAACCGCAAGTCCGTAGAAATCGTGCCACCCATCGTTTTAAAGGTATTTGAGTCTACTTTCATATAAAAATGATTTCCTAAACTGATTCAAAAAAAAATTTACAAAGTCATTGATTTATAATAAAAAGTCCTTTTTCGGTCATAACTTTTGCACAAACTTTTGATCTAATTAGAGACGGATGTTTGCGTCTTTGGATAACAGTGTGTCTTCTTTTGAAATTAATGTTTTAATCATATTTATAAATATAAAAAAACTGTAGAAAACTAGAAGGGGGGGTTGAATAGTTTTACCAATTAAAACTCGTTTTAAAACATTTGGATCAACTTATGTCAATCTATTTGGATGTGTGTTGGATGTTGATAAACAAACATATAGAAATATAAATATGTAATGAAAAAGATAAAGAGTAAGAAGCACAAAACCACAACGCGAGTATTTATAGTGGTTCGGCTACAAGGACACCTTCCTTGCCCTACTCCACTCCCCGAGTCACCTACTCGAGAGTTCGTAATCACTACACAACACCGACTCCTTATAGTGGAGAAACCTTCACAACGTTGCCTACTCTTTTTCCAGTACTAGGCTAACCACCGGGTTCTTTCACACCAAGGTGAACCACACCTACCACAACGTCGCCTACCCTTTATCCGATACTAGGCTAGATACCGAGTTCCATTACAATAGAGGAACTACTACCCAACACTACACAACACCTAATCCCAAAGGAGACCCACTCCTTATTACAACATCATCAAGGATATCAACATCCTTGGAAACAAACTATCACTATATGTATAACGATGCACCTCATCGATTATACGACCTTGGCATTCTTCACTAATGCCACTTGATTTGATTTCTAAGCATCCTTCACAAACATCTATGGTTCTTTTCTTAACTCCCCCTTGACGAGCCCATCCCTATGTGAGGGCGTCAAGTAAAGAGAAATAATACTAAGCTAGTTCATTTGCAACTAAGTTTGCAAAAGATTTCGTCTATGTGACGAATATGCTCCCCCTTGATGATTGCAACTTTGCAAAGGGACGTCATGAAATGTAATCCTAATATTGCAAGTGATTTTGCAATGTATTGCGTTGACACAAAGCTCCCCTAGCTTTAGGGTGTCAAAGTCTTCATGTGTAAATTGAATAACTACAAAACAAAGGTTAGAAAACAAGTATAATGCATAATTTCCTGCAAGTATGACTCAAGTTAGTAGAAAAATAGTTTTCTGTCTCACGGATCCCATGATTCCCTCCTTGTAGGGATCCGTCTAGGCAAATTTCAGGGATCCGTCTGGCTGATGACTAAATTCAGCAATGGTGATATAACAAATAATGTTAACATCAAAGTGAGATATGTATTATACAACATAATCATATACTCAGAAATATAGCAAGTAGCATGTAATTTCATTTAATAAAACTAGAGGTATGATATACATGACTCTAAAAACTAAGAAAATGAGCGATACATGACTTGGAATTACTAGGCTTAAGTAACGCTTGATACTAGGACACCACTAAAATCCTCTAGTTCAAGTTTGTTTAGGTTTAATCTCGTCGAAACGTTCTAGAAGGTGATAGAACATGAAACGTTGATCTTCCCGTACTTCATGTATCAAACTTTCAACATGTTGACAATGATAACAGTCTTTGTCATGGCTAGGTAGTGGTGGTGGAAGAAAAGAAATTGCTTGATGCGAAGGATCAAGTGAAGTGGGTTGAGGAGCCTTAAACGATGGAGGGATTGGTGGAGACGCATTTGAAGATGGCTCGACCAAAAATGATGGTGGTGGTAGAGAAGTGTCAACTTCCATATGGTCGGGTGGTTGACTTTGATAATTTCTCATAATCCGAATGGGATTAATTGATGGTGACGGCGAAAAGGAAGTCGGAGCTAGTGTTGACTCAACACCTTGATTTTGTACCATTATTCCTCCTAATGAGGAGAATGTTGACGGTGGAGGAGGATGAGACGGCCTTGGAGGCAAATCTTCTAAATGGTAGAGGTGTGGTGATGATAATGGAGTTGTGAATGAGATAGCTCTAGGAACCAATGGTGATGGTTTAGTGGAGATGAGATTGTTTGGCTTAGGAGGTATGGTGGTGTTTGGCATAGGTAGTTTTGTGGGTACTATCCTTTTAGGGATTGGTTTGATTGGTGGAGGAGAGATCCTTGCATTTGTGGACTTGATCGGAGATGATTAGGTTGAAGAAATTTCGTGTACAACACGAGCAATTTTCTTGGGTGGTTCTTTGGTGGATGAGTTACCACTTGGAGCTTTCCTCATGATTTCAAGAGGTTTGTAAAGATTTCTAAGTGCTGAAAATAAGGATGAAGATGATGACTTTAGGAGTCCTAACAATATGTTTTATAAAGCAAGGGATTTGGAAAGTGCATTCAAGACTTAAGCCACTAAACTTCATTAGAATGTGATGATTAAGATACACAAGAGTCAACTTCAGAGTTGTACTGTTCTAGGAACTCATTTAAGATGAGATGGAGTGTTTAAGTTAGCAAGATGAGCTTGAAATGATTGTTTTAGCTAGAGTTGACATAAATCAGTCATACGGATCCCACGGTTCCCTCCAACGAGGGATCCGCCTAGGCTAATCCTAGGGATCCATCTATCAGAAGCTGAGAGAAGATAGCAATGATGTTTTGTAAGGTCTAATGCCTATTTCTTCTTGAGTGTTTCAGTTCATCTAAGTGTCTTAAATGAAGAGGTGCTTAAATACTTAAGGATAATGAATGATGTAGCTAATGATTGCCTTTTATGGAAGAAATTGGAACTTTCATGAGTACCAATGAATGAGCAAAGATGACACTAAAGATTTTGAGAGTGTCAAATGGAGCTAAATGATCCTAGAGATCAGATAGTGACTTAGGATAATGTTTTGGAGAGTATCCTAATGGCTTTAAGATGGAAAAACTAGAGTTTGATCAATTTTGACCAATTTTGAGGTAAGGATGATTATGATCAATTTTGCCATAATTGAAAGATTTCCAAAGCTAGATGTGAGGGATCATGTGAGGAATGATGAGTGAGCTTGAGAGCGGAGGAGTAATGAGTTCAAGTGAAACGATAGATCTACAAGCGTCTTGAGCGTGATCTAAGTGAGTTATGCGTGAGTATGAATTTACTCAACTTTGAAAAGGACTCAATTTGTCTTAAGGTACTATGTCTAGCTTAGTGTGAAGTGATCTAAAGACATGTTTGAAATACAATGATTGCAATTGCATTTTCTATTTGCCGGATCCCACGGTTCCCTAAGAGTAAGGATCCGTTTAGCACAAACTTTGGGATCCGTCTATCTGCTAAACAGAACCTTTACAAAAGGTATGCAATGATTTTGACAATGCATCATATTTTATTTTTAGAGGTTCTAACACTAAGATATCAAATGTAAGATGTTTTATTTCATGAATGAAATTGGATTACATTGATAAAGCATGGATACTAAGGATTGACCCTATTCAGAAAGAAGGCTAAGTTCCTTGAGAGTTTTCGCTAGATGGATCATCAAGTGGTTGATGAGTGTTTGCCGATTCAGGAATGAAGAAAGTCTTCATGAGAGATGTGTTTAGAGGTTCCATCATCTTGTTCACAAGTACGTACAACGGACTTTGAAGATGAGGATGGAAGTACATGATGTTATGATAAAGGCGCGTCAAGAACATTCCATAAGGGATGAGTTTATTCTTGGAGCCTTGAAGATTTACAATTCGTCTTGCGAAGAAGTAGGCGAGATTGTATGGTTGTTGTGTTAGCAAACAATACATTATGTGAGCACAACAAGCTGGAAGGATTTCTCGATTTCCCCTAAGACTCCAAACATTTTCACGTAGGATGAGTGCAAGAGTCTTGTACTCTTCTCGGATGTCCCGTGTAGAGATAATGTTTGGATCGGAGTAATATGGTCGAGGTTTGCATATTATGCGAGTCAAATCTTCCGGGGAGGGTATGTGTGAACAATATGGACTATTTTCTTCCCGAAAGTTGAAGAGAGAATCAAGAGATCAATCTTCAGTGAATGCACATTGTTCATGATTTGGAATCCAGAGGATGTGAGCAAATTGCTCAAGGGTTAAAACAAACTGTTGGTTTTTGATCCAAAACCAAAGAGATAGAGAGTGATCCTCATTATGAACGAGTTCAACTTGACGGAAGAATTCCAATACAAACCTTGGACATATTTTCTCGTTAATTTCGAGAACACATTCTAGTCCTATGGCTCGGAAGGAGGTATTGATCCCTTCTTCGAATTGTAGAGGGGTGTCGACAATACATCCTTCATGGAAGTGACGGGTTTCGAGATTATTGAACCCACGGACATGATTTCTAGGTGTGTTGGACTCAAGGGAGATGTTAGGAGTGTAGACGCTAGTGAGTGAAAAATCAAACTCATATTCATGCGACATAGCGAACCCTATAGGAAAGAGAAGTTAATGGGATGTGACGTATTATGGGTAAAATAATGATTACCTAACATTTTTACAAGATGTTTATTAACAATGACATTTAACTCACTTAATGTTTGAAATCTTAGTAGAACATTTATTTTAGGAAGAAAGTGTTTTCTTTTTAATTTGCATGGAAAATCTGATATCCAGAAGGACGGTTCCCTTCTATAAGGGATCCGGCTAGTATACTTACCGGGATACGTGGATCTATAGTATCATAAGCAGATTTTTGATAAAAATATAGGTTTTATAGTTTTATACCAAGATATGTGTTTTAGCCTACGTTTTCTTTTAGCATGCATACATGGTTTCTAATGTATCACGAAAGAATAAGATATAAATCAAAAGAAATGACAAACAGATTATGATAATAATAACCTAGATAAACTAGACTATTAGTAATATTTCATTTCAATGCTAAGAATGATACAAAGGATTGGGTATATAATCCCAATGTAGATTAACAATACAAAGTAAATGTCTCCGTATGAGAACTTCGTCATAGGGAACACAAGAGCGATGAGTGTTAAGGAGATGAGCACGAGAGCTATGTAAACCATGTTGATGACGAACCTTCTTGGTTTTGTTTTGAGATGAGATGAGATGGAGAGGAAGATGAAGTTTTGAATGAGAGGTAATTTTTTAAAGTGAAAGATTTGAAAAAGTGGGATTTGATAGAGTGGACGACGGATGGTTTATTTATGGGGAAGGAGGAATTTTTGAGATTTGTGTTTTGTTTTATTATTAGAAGGATATGATTTTTGGATTAAATGAAATAAAACACAAATTTTATAAACCACGAATTTGAAAAAGTAAGACGTAAGAAAGGCTTCCTAATGAAGCTACAAGTAATTCATGTATATGCACAAAAGATAATCATATAAATACCTATGTAAGCATACTTATTTATCAAACTAATGTCATTTAGAGATAAGTAGAAAGTCATACCTCTAATGCACTTAGGAATGTCTTTACAAATGACACAACAAATGTCAGTAGACAATTCCGGCTCCTTTGTGTTTAAGATACCTTCTTAAGGAAGGTATTCTTGTTACCAAGCGATTCCTATGGCTTGGTAGATATGAGCTATAACTAAGCAGCGTGACAAAGGGGATTAGTGCAATTAAATGAAGAATAAATAATAAGAAAAATGTTGTCATCTAATCAACATCCAAACAAAGAGTTTTAAAAGACATGGTGTTTGTTTTTATGAAAAACCTTCTTTGTAGTTTTCAATTAACCATGGATCGTATCAGGTTTTTGAAGTACAATATACTCTAAGAAACTTGGTAACGAAGCTCTGATGCCAATTGTAGAAAACTAGAAGGGGGGTTGAATAGTTTTACCAATTAAAACTCGTTTTAAAACATTTGGATCAACTTATGTCAATCTATTTGGATGTGTGTTGGATGTTGATAAACAAACATATAGAGATATAAATATGTAATGAAAAAGATAAAGAGTAAGAAGCACAAAACCACAACGCGAGTATTTATAGTGGTTCGGCTACAAAGACACCTTCCTTGCCCTACTCCACTCCCCGAGTCACCTACTTGAGAGTTCATAATCACTACACAACACCGACTCCTTATGGTGGAGAAACCTTCACAACGTTGCCTACTCTTTTTCCGGTACTAGGCTAACCACCGGGTTCTTTCACACCAAGGTGAACCATACCTACCACAACGTCGCCTACCCTTTATCCGGTACTAGGCTAGATACCGAGTTCCATTACAATGGAGGAACTACTACCCAACACTACACAACACCTTATCCCAAAGGAGACCCACTCCTTATTACAACACCATCAAGGATATCAACAACCTTGGAAACAAACTATCACTATATGTATAACGATGCACCTCATCGATTATACGACCTTGGCATTCTTCACTAATGTCACTTTATTTGATTTCTAAGCATCCTTCACTAATGCCCTTGACACAACGCTTGGCATCTTTCACTAATGCTTTCGTCTTGACACCTTTAGAATTCTTCACTAATGCTCTTGACACGAACGTTAAGCATCTTTCACTAATACTTTCGTCTTGACTCTTTCGGCATCCTTCACTAATGCCTTCGACACAACACTTCTATAGAGGAAGAAAGAACTATCAACTAGAGAACCTCAGTAGTCTTGATGATGACGAAGCATGGCAACGCATGGACTTGAGCTTGCTCGTCTTCAAGAAGGGGTGATCTCGCCTTTAAGAGGAACCTAAAGAATCACACAAAAACAAAAGACAAACTACATAGAAAGATCCTTTAGGATCAGTGGTTAGAGTGTTACAATACTTGGAGAAAGTATGTGTGAGAGGGGTAAGAAACAATGAAGAAATGGCTCACTATTTATAGAGAGAAAATACTATTGTTCCCCGGATCCCACGGATCCCTCCCTTAAGGGATTCGTCTAGTGTAAAACTAGGGATCCGTGGGACGCTTCTCTTTGCCTATGGGTATTTTGGTTATGGGTCATGGGTTATGGGTTGATCCATGGGTCTTTTATTAGATACAATGTATCTAATGAGTGCAATGCACCTAGTCAAATGGGTATGGGTCAATACCATGGGTTATGGATATATTCCATGGGTTGTAGTTTTTACCCATTTTATTATACATACTAGTTATGTATATATTTTGCCCAATATGTAAACACTAGTTGTTGATATGTATTACTAAATCATAAAATCACTTATACTTGTTTTAGTTTTCTATGTGAAAATGTAAGTGTGTTAGAAAACTATTGGCTCAAACTATTTACGTATTTTATTTGTTTCGTTAAAATTATTTTACGTTTGTTATCGACAAAACATTAGAAGATCGTAAAATATAAATAAACGTTTTTACGGCTTATTTGTATTAACAGAAACTAATCAAGCTTGGTATACATGTTTATATTTAACACAAAGCGATGAAAAGAACTTTCGTATGCTATGCTAAATGATTAATTGTCTTACCTTGCATTACTTGATTATTTGCTTATCTCAAATAGTTTTTGTGCTTGTTTGTTTGAATAACATATGTGGTTTCCTCACCTTACTATTCATTCTCTTGTTTGTCAATTTAGTAATATTTTACTAATCAATGTGCTATTTGAAGGAGTGTTTGGGATAACATCTAGGTGTGTCGAAAATGTTAGTTTAAATACTTAGATAAGTCATATAAGTTGAAAAATGTTTAAAACATGTAATATACTAAATGGCTTCTTGTTGAGTTTGTCATGTGTGAAACATAAATGTTTTATGTGCTTATACGATTTCTTGATTTCATATTTTCTTGTGTCGTTTTCTAAAAACAACAAGAATGTACATCGGATCATAACCTACAATTGCGTTGATGATGTACTCTCCCGTTTTCCTTTTCATGATCGCTTTCCAAGCTTCATAGTAGGATTGACAACTTGATTATTTCATCTGATATACTCAAGTAAATTATTTTGCAACGCATATATAATTGGTCATATCCAAAAATCCAAATTCGAGCTTTCCAACAACATATGTTGAACTAGCTCATCCAACCATTTTTGTTCACCATATGGACAACTTTAAATTTTTATATTTAAACATGACACCTTCGTCACCTTAGTTGTTTCAGGCATAATATTAATAAAAATGAAGCAAAGTATCATCATTGTTACTCTTCGATAGGCCATTGTAGGAATATAAATTTTCCTAACTTGAGAATGAATACTGGAGAACTTATTGCACTAGAAACTCAATTTGACATAACGGTTGAATTGTTTCCTTGATAGAAGTTGGGTATGTGGAATCACCCGTTAAAATGGTCGTGTTTAGCCGTAATTGAGTACCGCTAGTAATAGTCTCATATTCATTCTCTCACTTGAGAAATCTATACTCCTATGTTTTTCTAAAGTAAGTTTACAATGGAAATACTTTGCGTTGTCTTAGGATTGCTGATCAAACAAGTTTTAAAATTAATTTTTCTTTTAGTTAATCACAACCACTTGCCTCATCAAGCGATTATCTTGCTTTGATCGAGAAGAGCTACATGACTTCATGGACGAAGCTCATTGTATGCTAATCACCATCCATAATGACTATACATAGTTCATTGCTTCCGTTGACCAAAACAACCTTCTAAAACAATTCACTTTCTTAAGGACGCATATAAATGTGTTTCTTACTCTTCAATACCAACACATAGGTAAACATCTTTTAGCTAAAAACCAACTCACAAAACGGTACTTGCTTCAAGCCTTTCTAAATCTAACACTTACTCTTCTAAACACAATTCCTTCATCTCCACAAACAACAACTCCACCTTCTAGATCTAAATATAGTCTAGATTGTCCTAAACTAGCACCTCGTAACTTTTTTGTCTTATAAACCATCATGTGCTCTTTTCTTTCTGGACACATACCTTGCATGTCATTGTTAGTGTAAATGATTTACTGATCTAGACCGTAAATATGTTTTGAGCTTCTTGAATAGTACTTGTTAAGTTTGCTAAACCTCTGTGTTATTTGTGAGCTCAATCTCATTTGATTGCCTATATGTTATTTCTACATGCTCTCCTTGCTATGCTTAACTTGTGAATATATATACTTGCTGTAGAAATCATTAGTTTCAAAATTCGCCGGATCCCTTGTATATAACTAGAAGGATCCGTGGGATCCGGGTGGACAGAAGTTCCTTTTTATCCTCCTTGCATCAATCCAACCTTCCAGACCTTATTGGACTAGTTAAAGATGCTACATTAGGATCACTTAAACTTTCCTTAGGCTCAGTTGATCTCACATTCACTCATGGATGACTTAGGATCACATTAAAAGTATTTTTGATTTATCATTACTTCAAAACTCACCATCTTTCCGCTTCAATGTTTACACATTGTTCCTCTCATCTCAAAACACCTAGTTTGATATTTCTCTCAATTTTGACAAATTGATTTTAGTAATCTCTACCTAAAAATGCTCTAAAAACTAGTTTTTCATTTCTTGTGATTTTTAAGAAATTTTATAAGTTTTCCTTTGATCACCATCTGGTCTCTATGATCATTATCCATCCTCAAAACACTTAGTGTCATCCATGATCACTCATTTGTGTTTCTAAAACTTCATTTTCTCCACAAAAGTCATCATTGACAAACCTCACTCATTAGTCTTGACCACTTAGGTATCATGCCATGTAAGACACCTTAATGGACTGACTAACTTAGGATATATAAGTACTAGACCTTGCTAGAAACCAATTATCTCCTTTTCACCTCATCTGTTAGCCGGATCCCTCTAGTGAGGGAACAGGTGGAACCAGGGAACAGAAGGTACATTAACTCTTGAGATAATCATTCCAAATTTCCTTTTTCCACTCAAACACTTGCTTAACACATAGGATTATCAGTTTCTTATATGCTTATAAATGAGTTGAGTTTATGTGATTATTTACGTGTTCTTTTTTTCTTTTCATGATATTATGTGAACAATTTCTCTATTTCTATAAATGTTTTCCTTTTGTACTAACTAATTTGGATTCTTGTAGGTTGACAATGGTCGATTTAATCATCAAGTCAAGTTGTACTCATTCGCACATTTTTTTATTATTCCTAATCTTGCATCATCGTAACCATCTTCCTCTACTTTTGTCACTACTCACAAAGTCATCATATCTACCACCTCTATTGAGTCATCAACCGAGTCAACAAAAAGAGTCACCTTGATACTTTTCATCACCATCCCTTGCTACTCTTGAGTCACTTTATTACCTAGTAAAACTTGACCTCTCATCACCTCTACCACATCCTACTTGTGTCAACCACAACCTCAAACCACAAGCTACTTGTGTCAACCACATCCTACAAGTGTCTCACTACCACTACAATTCATGGTCACTCAATCATCCTCCACAAACATCTATGTTGTCAAAAGCAAAGTGAATTTCGTAATGAAATGCGTCTCATCCCCAAATACATTTATTTTCTTACCTTGAACAATCTTACAACATCTAAACCAACCACGATGATGCAAGTAGTAGGATTATTCTCTTTTTGACACTAATCCTTTCTTTGTAGGTTCATATATATACACTTTGATGTGTATGGGATTCTCGTCTATATATGGACGAAATTTTACACTAATTTTTTTTGTAAGTTCACTCATATACATGGGTTTGTGATACGCTTACGCAGCGCGTTCGGGGTCAAAGGAACTTCCTTTTCGTCGAGCAAGTTTTTCAACACCCTAGGCAGTGAACCTAATCATTGTAGTGTAGTATTAGGGTAAGCCACGGGTATTGATATCGTTCTCTAGGGGAATAGGAATGCTAGTGAGAAGTTACTACGCTAAGGTTAAGGTTGAGGAAGATTATTTTTTTATCTTTTTTATGTTTTTTAGGAAATTGAAAAGTACGAATCTCGGGTATTGGATTTGGGGGTTTGGTATTTCTACCGATTACTCTACTATTATCTAATTATCTAAACTAAGGTGGTGGTAGTCTATGTCTAATTAATGTGTGCTCGTATGATAGTTTAAAGATGTGTTTACTTAGGTTTTACTACTCCTTAATTATCTCCTATTGATGGTTGAGTTGTCACGTCCTTATTCTTAGTTGCGTTGTGTGTCTAAAGTTGTAGGGTATGCGTTTCTCCCTAACTCTTTGAACTTACCAAAGGGTCTCGTCTACAAAACCCACTAGGGATAATAAACTCTTACTCTAAGGCACTCTTTGGATGGTTTAGCTTACAACTACTCAGGTAATTATATTCTAAGGTTCACAAAGATGAATCAAGCATTAAGTACACAACGAATGACCTATCGCATTACTAGATCATTAATCAACTAAGATAAGAAACAACCAATCAATATTCAATAATTAAGTTTCATACTCCCTAAGCAAACACACAAATAAATTAGCCGGACATGGAGAACATGCAAGCATACACACAAATAATCAAAGACATAATTGAATTGATGAAGTAAATACTTATCTTGATGTAAGATAGGGTTTGGAACCCTAAAATATTGTACAAGACACCCTTGGTTCGGTTTTAGGTTTTTACTCCCCAAAAAGACTCTCTTAAAACTGAAAAATTCGGATTCTATATATAATATTACATATGCGACGGCGTCACCTTATGTTCTGTGACGCCGTCGTGTCGCCGTCATTAGGGTTTCGTCTTGGCCACGTAAACCTTGCGACGACGTCACCTTATGTCTGTGACGCCGTCCTCTTCAGCTTCTGACGTCGTCTGGGTCGCATCTAGGCCGTCTGAGTTGCGACGGTCTACTCCTTTAAAGCCCGACGCCGTCCTTCAAAACAAGCCATTTTCTCTTCTGTGTCGTCACAAATTCCTCCGACGGCGTCGCAGTTAAGCAGTGACGTCGTCGCCTTCTGTTTTCAGCAGCTTTGAGTGTCTCGATTCTGACTTTGGCCATTTTCTTCGTATATTCGCGCCTTTTCGTCCAAATAAGTGTCATTCCAGCATTTTGCCTTCAAGAGACCTAAAAAGTGAAAAGGAACGATATTAAGCAATAACGGATACAAAAGTGATCAAATAAGGGCTTAAACGACCCCTCAAAATGGTACCTTTTAAAACCTTATCAAATATCCCTACACTTGTTATTTGCTTGTCCTCAAGCAAATGTGCTTTTAGCCAATTAATTTATAAGTTAGGGGTCATGAAGCATTGATTTAAAACGGTCCACTACACATATAAGCCCCGCAAAAGTCATAACAAGCACGGAAATTACATACTAGCACCTCACATGGGGTGTTTGGATACTCACATCTCTCTCGGGTGTATATATGAAATATAACAAATAGGAAATGGAAGATAAACATTCATTAACCGGTCCTAGTACATAGATTACCATAGGCTTGAGAATAGATCAAACCTCCATCGCTTTGGCGTAAGCACCTAGGAAAGACTATCAAAGAGGTCTTTTAAAGGGTTGTAATGTTAGGCTTACGGTAGGGAAACAAGGGTTTGGTGGGATAGGCTATTTAGTGGTGGCAAGTCAAAAATCTCTATGTTAAATGCATACGAAGAATGGCGTTACTAAGCCAAGACTCGACACTCTAAAACTCTAGGTAACGGAAATAAATAAACATAAATTTAAAGGATAGATGTAGGATGGTAGCCCGTATGTTTTTTTTTTTTTTTTTTTTTTTTTTTCCATTTTTTTTTTCATACACTTTTACTCTACCATCCTCTACGGTAACATCAAAATGATAGGGATTTATAGGCACATCCCTACACTTGAGTTTTTATTACTCTAACACTAATTTGACCCGAATTGAAAAGATCAAAACACTTGGGGTACATTATTATGCAAACAAAGGGAATTTGAATTTAACGTTCCCTTCCCGTCATTTCATAAACTTTAACTTTTCCCATGAATCCCAATCGTCCCAAAACTGTATACAAAGGATATGACTCGACTTAGCAACTCATGCAAGCAACCAGATAATTGAACTAAGGGTTTAGGGTGATAACAAAAATTTGCACTAAAAGTGAGTGCATAAGGGGTAGGCTAAGGCGATTTGGGTGTATATTTGGGGGTGGGGTGTAAACAATGCTCTTCATTGATATTCCGGAAAAACCGAAACATCACGAGAACCGCGAAAAGGATAGGCTCTGAGGGGTTAACTAGGGGTATCGTGTACTAAAGATGAGTATAACGCAAAGGGTGTGGGGGAATTACTCAACCGATGTGGAAGAAGTAATTATATTACGGGTATCAAACAAGGGTTATCCTAATGCCTCTTATCATTTAGTTATTCCTAACTACACAAGTGTAGTCTCACTTGCGATCTCGGAATGCATCACAAAACAAGTTCTAGAATCTAATATACTACCGGTTCACACTCTAAGCATTGAAGATGAATGCTTTTAATTCCTACTAATCTAAGGGCGATCCTCACATTTTGGGTGGAATTTGGGTGGTAAAGGGTTTTTGTGCTAGTCATGCAACTTCCTATCCGTGAGACGCTTTTGTTAAGACTAATGGCCCACTCCTATATGTCATGAAAAATTTTAAATTTGGTGCCAAAATTACCCTAACCGACATTTTCTCATGGTTTATTACACAAATACAATTGGACAAAGCAAATAATCAAGGATAAGCATAGTTTCAAAGTTCCCGTTTTATTTTTCCTCCCTACACTTAAACTGAACATTGTCCCCAATGTTCCCCGAAAGTATCAAAGTTATGATAATGGAAGGTAATTAAAAACGAAAGAAACTAGTACTCCCCTGATTAGCTCGGTAGGATCCGTGTGTGAAGTAGTGGTTAAATTCTTTCCAAGAAGAATTTATGCGTGAAAAGCTCCTTCCAATCTTATGTAACTTCTTCTTGATAAATTAAACCTGCACACTTGAAGAAAACAAACAACCCAACGCATCAAACCGAACAAACAAAAATCTCAACAAGATGTAATTCCAGACTTAAATAGGATATAATGCTTGTGGAATGGATGTTTGCAGATTTTCTAGAAAATTAAGACCTGGAAAATTCCAAAAATTTATAAGTAGCACAGAAAACGGAAAAAAGTAGTAAGCAGTTTCTACTCCTCCTGACGCCGTCAGGTTGTGATCCTGACAGAAACTGGTCTGCGATTTTCTGAAAAAAAATTCTGGAAAATTTATATCTTTAGAATCTCGAAAAATTCCTGCAAAACATCCATTATGACTCGATACAAGCATTTGACTCTAACAAACACACATATATATCTTTTAAATAATTGTAATTCTCATGTTCACGTTTCTTTTGAAAACATGTGTAATCCTCCCTACACTTATCCCTTATGTAAAATACCTTTATATGTAATTAAGACGAGGTTAAAGACAAAATAAAGCATTTTTACAAATTCAAACATGGGAATAAACAATTAATAAAAGATATACGACACACAAATGAAAATGAAAAACAAATACACATGGGTTGCCTCCCAAGAAGCGCTTGTTTTTGTTCGAGTCACGAGCCTGACTCTACCCTTATTTAACAGATAAAGGGGAAGTTTTCCCTACACTTAAGGTTAAGTGCGGGTGATAGTAGCAATACACACCCTTAGGGTGGAAATTTGCTACGTGAGGAGAGGGTGATTTTTGTGCTCAAAGGAGTGTGCTCTATTCATTATAACCTTACCTAATTCAATTGGTGTAGCGGGTGAATCAAATCTCTCTCCTAAAAATGGATCATCTTCTATCAACTTCAAAAGATTCTTAGTTAAGGATCCATCTTGACCTAATAAACCCGGTTTAAACCCATAATGTTTCTTGTTATCAACCATGAATGGGTGATATAAGTGTGTAAGGTCATGGGTTACTCCTATATTAGCTTCCACTCTACATGGCCTAGAATCTATCACCTTTATCAAGCAACTACCCGGACTATCTATTTTGATGGGTTGATTGGGGCCTAATTCAATTCCAAGGTTCACATCTAAAGACGGAACATTGGGTAAGGTTTTTGGTTGAGGCTCCGGTTCATCAAAATTAGGAACTTCCCTAGGACTAAGAGAGAGGTCATGACAACAAGCATCTAAACCTACATTCTCTAGTATCATTTGGTCCAAAGGTTCTCTATCAATTGGGGCTCCTATAGTCTCTTCTACTTCTTCCGGGTAAGTTATAGGTGATGTGTGTTCCTCAAGTGATGGTAGGGCTTGTGGGCTTGGAGTTTCCACCTTTTTCTCCATTATATCTAGATCTCCTAAATGTTTGAAATCTATCCCACACATGCAACTAGGTATTTTAGCTTCAACCATCTCACAATCTTGTTTGGGTTTAGGTTTCATGTTCTTAAAAACTAGGTCTTTTTGATCATGATTCCTAAGGTTAGATAAATCCTTCTTATCCATTTCCTCAAGTTGTAACAACTGAAGGTTTATGCATAGGAGGTTTTTCTGAAAAATTCTAAAGATGGTGTCACTAAAAGGAGTTGATCTTTACAACGATCATTGAATAGAAGCCACACAAACACAAAATATATCAAATCCATCCAATCTTACACCCTTCTTCTTTTGGATATCTCTAAGTTCACTCACAAATTCATTAGAACAATAAAAACCAAACCAACTTGCGAAATTCAATTGTTCCTCATTTGTTAATGATTCAAATGCTACTTCACTTGCCATAGCGACAAATGAAAGGGGTTTTACGAACACAAACACAAAGAAGGGGGATAGACTACAAGGAAGCTAAGAAAAAGAAAAAAAATCTCTCTTGATAGGAATCTTGTGAGTAGACCTAAACGAGATATAAATCAAGCCTAAACAATAACTATTCCCCGGCAACGGCGCCAAAAACTTGATACGCTTACGCAGCGCGTTCGGGGTCAAAGGAACTTCCTTTTCGTCGAGCAAGTTTTTCAACACCCTAGGCAGTGAACCTAATCGTTGTAGTGTAGTATTAGGGTAAGCCACGGGTATTGATATCGTTCTCTAGGGGAATAGGAATGCTAGTGAGAAGTTACTACGCTAAGGTTAAGGTTGAGGAAGATTATTTTTTATCTTTTTTATGTTTTTTAGGAAATTGAAAAGTACGAATCTCGGGTATTGGATTTGGGGGTTTGGTATTTCTACCGATTACTCTACTATTATCTAATTATCTAAACTAAGGTGGTGGTAGTCTATGTCTAATTAATGTGTGCTCGTATGATAGTTTAAAGATGTGTTTACTTAGGTTTTACTACTCCTTAATTATCTCCTATTGATGGTTGAGTTGTCACGTCCTTATTCTTAGTTGCGTTGTGTGTCTAAAGTTGTAGGGTATGCGTTTCTCCCTAACTCTTTGAACTTACCAAAGGGTCTCGTCTACAAAACCCACTAGGGATAATAAACTCTTACTCTAAGGCACTCTTTGGATGGTTTAGCTTACAACTACTCAGGTAATTATATTCTAAGGTTCACAAAGATGAATCAAGCATTAAGTACACAACGAATGACCTATCGCATTACTAGATCATTAATCAACTAAGATAAGAAACAACCAATCAATATTCAATAATTAAGTTTCATACTCCCTAAGCAAACACACAAATAAATTAGCCGGACATGGAGAACATGCAAGCATACACACAAATAATCAAAGACATAATTGAATTGATGAAGTAAATACTTATCTTGATGTAAGATAGGGTTTGGAACCCTAAAATACTGTACAAGACACCCTTGGTTCGGTTTTAGGTTTTTACTCCCCAAAAAGACTCTCTTAAAACTGAAAAATTCGGATTCTATATATAATATTACATATGCGATGGCGTCACCTTATGTTTTGTGACGCCGTCGTGTCGCCGTCATTAGGGTTTCGTCTTGGCCACGTAAACCTTGCGACGACGTCACCTTATGTCTGTGACGCCGTCCTCTTCAGCTTCTGACGTCGTCTGGGTCGCATCTAGGCCGTCTGAGTTGCGACGGTCTACTCCTTTAAAGCCCGACGCCGTCCTTCAAAACAAGCCATTTTCTCTTCTGTGTCGTCACAAATTCCTCCGACGGCGTCGCAGTTAAGCAGTGACGCCGTCGCCTTCTGTTTTCAGCAGCTTTGAGTGTCTCGATTCTGACTTTGGCCATTTTCTTCGTATATTCGCGCCTTTTCGTCCAAATAAGTGCCATTCCAGCATTTTGCCTTCAAGAGACCTAAAAAGTGAAAAGGAACGATATTAAGCAATAACGGATACAAAAGTGATCAAATAAGGGCTTAAACGACCCCTCAAAATGGTACCTTTTAAAACCTTATCAGTTTGTATATGGCACACTTGTCTTCAGACGAGGTTTACTTATTTTTTTGTAGGTTCTTCTTGACGCCCTCGAGCTAGGGGAGCTTCCATCGAGCATCTACAAAGTGCATCATATGACTTACTCGTCTAACGACGAATATATTTTTTCATTAATCTTTTGTTTTGTAGATTTTTAAAACACACTAGGAGCACTTGACGCCCTCAATAAAGGGGAGCTTTCGTCAAAGCAAAAACATTGCAAATTTTGCAATACTTTCGTCTTAGATTCCTAAAACACTTGACGCCCTTAATAAGGGGGAGCAACCGTCAAGGGGGAGCATGCACACATTCATTCTTCAAATTCCTTTATATTTTCAACAAAAGGGAGATTTCTTTCTCATCATATATTTATATATATATATATATATATATATATATATATATATATATATATATATATATATATATATATATACTAGTTTTCGAAGCCCGCCCATTGACTTATAATTATTTGTTTGTTGTTCATTGTGAAATGAAATACTTTATTTAGAATTCTTAAACAATAAGTTTTATGTGGATGTAAATTATAAAAACGTAATGAAACAATTATAGCTAGTGTATGTAATTAACATAATAACATCGAAAATATAAAAATATGTATCATTCGACGCTTTATGGGTCATTTTGTTTCTTGACCTTTCAAAGCTTGTATCAGGAATTTTTTTAGCTGGCTCAAAAGGTTGTTTAGATAGCTTCAAACACATGAATTTGCTCTTCAATTTTTTCTTTAAGCTCTACAGCCGTCTCTCACGCGACTAAATTATTCGGATGTTTGTTAGCGAATTCGCTTTGCAACACGTCACTGGAATTAAATAAGAGAAAATTCACATAGGTACATGTAAGCATTTCTAACTTCTAAGTAATTACCCCTGGTAACATTCTGATCCCTCGAGCATTCCACGTTGCCATGTGCATGTCAGCTCATTTCTGCACAAAAATTACTTTTTACTGTTATATACTTGCTGATCCTATTAAACCACATGAAATTTATAAAATGTTATAGATTATTAATAAGTGTAATTAGCATGAAACTTTTGGTGTATATGTATGATTTGATAAATTTTTAAGCACCTGAAACATTTCTGAGCTCGGCATTGATTATATTGTTTGTTGCTATCATAGATACATGATTACTAAAGTATTGGCAGGTTGCATACAAAGATAGAACATGAGACACTTTCGACCGATTTAGTCCATTTGACCTATCCCCCTCTAACTAAAATTTCCAATTCGACCCGTTTGAGATGAACAACAGTTTAAATCAGATCACACATCCTGCTAATTCCCATATGATTGGTACTTGTACACATCCGTGAATAGGTTGAAACATGAATTTAGTCATACAATATCTATAAATTAAGAATAAAGTTTGCGTAAATGGTTCAGTATGCAAAAATATACATACTTAATTCCTAATTCCCAATAAGTCGAAGCTTGCCTTTGATAATTGAATTGTAGTAGGGTTAGTATTATAGAACGATATCAATTGATCAATAATTTATTATTCAATTCGTATAATTACCACGCTGGGTAAAAGTAATCAATTTTTGTGATTAACTGGACAAATAACTGCACCACTATCTTCCCTAAAGTAACAAATTGAGTTAGCTTTTGATACAAGTTAATGAACACAGGTCGTTTGAAGGTTTCGATTTTGTCATTGGTATAAATAAGTTATACCACAAAGAGAGATGTGACATACATTTACAGATTAAGTGCGTACAGTGGTTCCTTGCATGAACATGTTTACGCATACTTATGCTATTACTCGTATGTAATGTTGGCCGACCATAAGAATTCGCTGAAGGTTTATAGACGTACCTTTTGAGCCAAATTAAGCATCATACTCGTTGACACGTATCCATTTTGTAGAGGACCATATGTTTTCCTTAACATCTAATCTGCACATAGCGAAAAAATTAACAACCCAAGAATTTATAAAAGCTAACCAAAACTGAATTTTTATTTATTAAGTTTAACGCCTACAGAATACCAAATTTGACTTGTTACCTCACCCGTTCGACTATCCCAAAATTTCCGCCTGTAGATGGTCAGCAACTATTAGCTTGTAAAGTGGAGAGTCCACTGGTCTATTCTTTTATTATTGCAAACCTATGATAACACCATTCATACCATTACTCACCTTTGACAAACGTTAGGCCTGAGCTCCTTTAACTTGTACATACTTAACTCCCATAAATCACCAACAGAAAGAATATATAATAGAAAGAGAAATGCTATATACCCATACCAATATTTGACCATTCGGTTGCCTCAAATTCTCATTAAGATTGATGAGAAGATTTATCTTTATTTTTTCTGTCAAAGTTATGTTTTAGAAATACACTCATAGAACCGAGAAACATACCTGCTAATTTATAACATACACTCATAGAACCGAGAAACATACCTGCTAATTTAATAAATAAATCTCGCAAATGACTTTTTCTCAGGGTCTTCGCCCATAGTTCATATCCGCTTTAATATATGCCTGTAGCTAGTATAATATTCATAGTATATAAGCTGTATTTGAAAAAGTGCTTGAGGTGCCAGGTGAGGCAAGGCAATGGGCTGATCGCATCAGACACCTGATGTAATCACTTCCAGGAATCAAAACTTGTGCTATTGAAACACTACTTACACTGCAGTATATTATTCTTAGTAATAACTAATAACATATTAGGACTTCAGAAAATCCTAACTTGTTTCAGTTACCAAACGAAAGCATAGTAAATTAGTACTCCAAATAGCATACATGTAAACGGGGTACATAAACTTCTGTATTTGTTACCTGTAATAACTTCTAACAACCTCGAAAGAATCTGTTATATAGAGATCACTGGTTCTTTAATTGAAACTGAGAGCCAATGGTCTCTCACATACTGGTTTTGTACGGAAGAGGCTTACTCATTCGATTCTCCCCTTCCTTTTCTCCAGCCGTTTGCCAATACCTACGCATTGCCAAAACAACATTGACAGATTATATAAATAAACCATTGCAAAGTCAAGAAAGTTTGGTCAAAATAAATAAAAGCAGGTTTTACATGAGGTTCATGCCTTGTTACTCGGTTCAGGCTTAGGCATCAACCTTGCTTGAGGATGGGCAAGTTGCAATATCAAATGCTCCCTCTGGTTCCTTACATTGTCTTTCTGGAAAATAAAGATTCAAAAAACATGACATAAGATGACACTATCTTCAATTGATAGAGTTATTCTTGAAAGACTACATGCCTTAAACCCAAACATGGCCCTTAGCCAATCAAGAAGATCCAGTTCTCCTGATTTCTGCTGGTGTTGATCAACAGAGGTGGCTAGTTTAAGCCACGCGTGTTCCTGATGACAGAGACTGCTGCCTTAATCTGCATTTCCACAGAGATAGATAAATGAATAAAAGTGAAATTTTCCCCTTATCAGAGTGCCTGTGCTACATCTTTCATAGATAAATTAATAGAAGGTGTGGCTACCTCTTCGAACTGCATGATGCACTGTGATTCCCCAGCAGAATCGAGAGGCAGAATGTTGTAGGGAGCACATATCACCTGCTTTGCCTCAACTTCTCTAGCTGATGCAATGATCTATGCATAAAAAAAATCAGATAATTTGAGAGAACATGTTATTGGTGCGACTGGGAAGGAGAACTTACCTGTACATAGTTCAACTCTTGATAAACTCTTCTCGCGAATTTGTCGATTAAAGCAACAACATCACTTGTAATTACATCTACGTATTTATTTATAGCGATACATTGACCCCTTATAAGGTAAAAATCTAGACCAATTGCTTCCTCAATACCAGGTGTTTGCACCTTCACTGCAACATGTTGCCCAAAATACTTAAGCTTGGCTTTATAAACTTGACCCAAACTGGCTGCCGAAATTAGAGATGTTGATGTTGATGAGTAAATAGAATCAACTGGAAGCCCCAGATCTTTTTCAATGCAGGAAAATGCCTCTGCATCTGGAAATGTTGGAAAAGCGTCTTGCTTGGTCACATAAATAGTGTCAACCATAGAAAGATAAGCACATAAACAAAGTCAAACAAAAAGATAACCGAAATTATAAGAAAAAATACATAAATAGGTCAGAAGATGAAACGAACAGAGACACACTGCTATAGTCTTCAACCAGATGTCCAAAGTATTGCATAGATCCGTCTTGGTACTCAGTTCCTGGGCTTGCTTTTCGGATTGCACCTTTGCTTCTTCAAACTTAGTTATCAATTCGTTTTGAGATCTTTTCAAACTATTGCATAGATCCGTCTTGGTACGAACTTCGTCCTCAAGCCGTTCCTTTTGTACTCTAACTTCATGTAAAGCTTTGTGAACGTCCATGCGTTTTGAATCTGTCATTGTGTGTGTATTCAGATAGCAACCTGAGATATGAAGTAACTGAGCGCTTAATTCACTGAATCCACCAACAATCCAATATATTAAAAAAGAAAAACCGATGGCAATTAGTTCAAAAGTCTATTACGATAACAGGTCAGTCCTGGTTATGAAACTTTTTTCCACGTTAACCTAAATTTTAATCATGTAAATTACTCATTATTACTTCTTAACTCGCGAAATTGGTAAAATCAATACAACACAGAGAGAGATGGCATTCTGTGACCTCGTTAAATATCGCTCATCCACTAAAACTAACACTGACACCGCTGACCTGAAGCTAAAACTATTCTATTGAAATAACTCAAACATTAATTCACTAATTAATTCTGTGAACAAACCAGGACATAAAGGCTCGTTAACAGTTTAAAAGTATACTATGCGGTAAGGTAACTCCTGGTTTATACAAGTTCTTTTAGTAACCCAAACCATAACATGTTAGTTATTCGTAAGTTCTTAAACTAACATGAATCAAACCAAATAAACATGTATCTTATCACACAATTTTGACAACCAGCTATATCATGAACATGCATGTATATACTAATTGAAAATAAGTTCAATCAGTGATATAATATCAATTTACCTTTACCACTCAGGCTTTTTGAGTCCTGCTGTTTGAAATAGAAGCTTCGATGATCAAGTGACTTTTGATGGTTTTTCGCATAAATGTCTGCCCAGACCTTATTAAAATCAAAATGACACCTTTCCCATTCCTCACCAATATTTCAGCGTCTCGATATTATTTTGAAATATTGTATGCATAACTTGTATAATAAGTTCCATGTGTGACCTCATGAAATTATATCAACCAAACCTAAAGAGGATTATATCAAGCAAACCTGAAGAGGATTATGAATCCATAAGCCTCTGCAACCATTCCTACTATTTGAGATAACTTATCGTAAACCTGCAAACACAAAAGAAGATCAACATGAGAGAATTGAGAAAAAAAGGCTGAGGAAAAGATTAAATTAGGGTTTGGAGAAAGAGCATATTATGAATGCAGTGAGATTTATTTTTTACGTGATATATGGGATTTCAATAAAAAAAAAATAGGTATTAATAGATTATAAATAAGATTAGGTTAAAGTATAAGTCTTTAACTATAATTAAGGAAGGAATATGTGAAATATAATTTTTGTAGATAAATACATTCCTTTTCAAACTAATAAAAATACTCAATGATTGGTTGTAGAGATTTATAAATTTGGTTTTCCAAGTTATAATCAAAAAATTGTGTTGATCTAGTGGTAATCATGTTTGTTTATAAACTAACAGACCCAGGTTCGAATCCTTGCAAGGCTCCTTTTTTATAAACAATTTTCGAAAATTAAAAAAAAAATACATGAATATTAAAAACGAAATTTAATAAAAATATTAATAATTTCGAAAAAAAAAATACATGAATATTAAAAACGAAATTTAATAAAAATATTAATAGCTTAGGTGGACTAATGTGATGACATGGCATTGAGGTGGCATTGAGGTGGCATTAATGCCAAATGCCTCCTGTTATATATAATATAGATATATATATATAGATATATATATATATATATATATATATATATATATAGGGAAGGGATCGGGTGGGTTTTAAGCTTTTAAGTAGGGATGGTGCGGAAATATCACAGTAGCTTTTTTTTTTTTAAATCAAAAAAATCTGAAAAAATTAAAAAAATAAAGAGGATGATAAATTATTAAGAATCGTTGAAAAAATTTCAAAAAAAAAATTGTTTTCATGATTAAAGGTATTTTGATATTAAGATCGATTTTGACTTTTTTACAAAAGTCAAGATATGATCTTGACATAGTCAAGATCAGATCTTGACTTTTGTAAAAAAAAGTCAAGATTTTATCTTAATATCACATAAACTTTTTTTTTAAATACAAATTGTTAATATCACACTAACTTTTTTTTATATCACAATATTTTTTTGTTTTTTTTACTAATATTATTAATATCATTGTAACTTTTTTTTATATCACAAACTTTTTTTCTTTTTTTAATATAATTGTTAATATCACCGTAACTATCATATGTTTTTTTAATAAAATTGTTAATATCATAGTAACTATCATATGTTTCTTAATATCACAAGTCATTTTTACATGTAAAAAAGCTTACTATCACAGTTGGTTTTATAATATCACCATTTTATAATATCACAGTAGGACTCATAATATCGTTAATATCACGGTAGGACTCATAATCAAAAAAACAAAAAGTGCTCAAAAAATCTAGAAAAATAAAAAAATAAAAGAAGATAACAATAGTAACAATCCCTCAAAAGGAAAAAAATTAAAAAAATCGTTTACATGGTCAATTGCTACCGTGAAGTTAGCTTAGATCTTGACTTTTTTTCAAAAAGTCAAGATCAGATCTGGAATGGGCGGTCCAGATCTATCCGCACATCCGCATGAATTAAAAAAATCCGCACCTGATCCTCACTCTATTTATATTCATTCCTTAACACTAACCTTGATGTAGGTTAAGCCTCAAATATTTGATCCATTGATCCGTTGGCAACAATGGTTATAATTCAAAGGATCTTTCTTTGTTTTTTCTTTTCTTTGTGTGATTCTCTAGGTTCCTCTTAAAGGCGAGATCACCACCTCTTGAAGAAGTGCAAGCTCAAGGTCATGAGTTGCTAAGCTTCGTCATCGTCAAGACCACTAAAGTGAATCTTGTTGATAATTCTTCTCTTCCTCCATTAGTGTTTCGTGTTGAAGGTATTGGCGTAGTGTGCCAATTATGTATAACAATGGGAGCAATAAGGTGTTTTCAATTTAACTTTACTAGGGATGATGCAAACTCGCCATTCTTGGGAGAAATTAAGTTTAAACTCCAAGGACACACCCTTTTTGTTTCGACAAAAGGGGGAGAAGAGTGTAAACGGAGAAGGTAATGTAAAGGAAGTACGGACACAAGTAACTTTGCCATTTTACCTATCTATTACGTTTACATATATTTTGTCATCATCAAAAAGGGGGAGATTGTTAGTGCAAATATTACGATATTTAATCTATAAAGTCTCGTTTGTTTTGTTGATGACAAAATATGTAACTTGTAATATATAACGTAAAATGTATAAGTTACTTGTAATTATATTTTGTCTCAACATAATTTCAACACCTCTCGACGACTCAAGTCCTTGTATGCAACAACACAGGTTCATACATGTTTGTTATGTTGCGTTATGATCAAATCCCTAACAAACCATTAAACATGTTTAGTTAAACACTTAAGCAATCTTGGTTACTTACATTTTATAAAATACATAAACAAAAGTAAATGTGTTTGGTAAATACCATGATCCATAACCCATGACCCATGACCCAAAGTCCATAACCCATTGTCTAGATACATTGTATCTAGTTGGGTACCCATGACCCAAAGTCCATGACCCATGACCCATGATCCAAGACCCGTAACCCAAATAAAGAGGAGCGTCGCCGGATCCCACGGATCCCTGGGGCTATAAGGGCCGGATCCCTCTCAGAAGGGATCCTTGGGGCAGAAACTTGTTTTGGTCTTTTTGCCTATAAATAGCAAACCACTTCTCACCATATTTTCACACCTTCACATATACTTTCTCTCCACCATTTCTAACATATTTAGATCATTAGGAAACATGTAAACAACCCTCATCTCATATGATCATAATGCTTCTAACTTTCATTTGTTGTAAGCATACTCCCGAAGTGATCCTCCAAAGCAAGCCTAGAGATCTTGCATCCTTACCTACTGAAGTGATCACCCATCACAAGCATACAAGCACATGAAGATCTTCTACAACAAGCTTGGGAAACTTGTCATCTTCATTCATAGAAGACTAACTACATCATGCTTTGTGTTCTTGATGTTTGTTTTAGGATTTCATATCCATTAGATACTTTGTCTTCGATATTGTCTAGTATCATATTCTTGTATCTATAACTAGATTAGATGGTTTATGTGTTTGTGCCATAAAACACAAGGTTTGTTATGTTGGGCCACAGAACATAACGGGTTTCATAGATGTGTCGTGTTGTTCGGGTAATGGTTCCTCCTTTGTAATGAAACCCGGTATCTAGCCTTGTACCGGATAAAGTGTAGGCGACGTTGTGATATGTTTGGTTCTACCTCGTGGAAGAACCCGGTATCTAGCCTTGTACCGGATAAAGTATAGGCGACGTTGTGATAGGTTTGGTTCTACCTTGTGGAAGAACTCGGTGTCTAGCCTTGTACCGGATAAAGTGTAGGCGACGTTGTGTAAGGTTTTCTCCGCCGAGAATGGAGTTTGTTGATCTAGTGAAGTAACTCTCGAGTTGGATACTCGGGGAGTGGAGTATGGCGAAGAGAAGCTTCGTGACCGAACCACTATAAATCCTCGTGTTGGTTTGTGTATCGTTTTACTTATCGCTTTACTTTTATTCTTGCTTTATATTGTCTATGTGGTTGATGTTTATGTGTGTGATATATACTTGGTCTTTCATATAGTCATAAACTATATTTTACACTTTACATATTATGACACGCTTGATCAAGAAAAGCAAACAGGACTAATAATGGTGAAACTTGATTTATAATGAACCATTAATTTTGCGGAATCTTATTTGATATTAAGGGGTTGGCCTTTCATGCCGTAATGCGTTAAATGCATCCTCGCGTCGAGATTAGCAAATGTGATGGTTTATACTATATTTGATACAAAAGTTTTAAGTTTGAAACGAAAACGTATACACCCCCCCCCCTTACATTTTCCACACCCTATTTCAACACATTTTATATCCGTTATTGCTTAATTTCGTTCCTTTTTACTTTTTAGGTATTTTGGAAGCAAAATGCTGGAATGGAGCACATTTTGACAAAAAGGAGCAAATACATGAAGAAAATGGCAAAGTCAAGATCGAAGCCACTCAAGAATGATCAGCAGAACCTAACGGCGTCCCATCCAAAGGGCGACGCCGTCCCTCTATGAAGACTTGATCAAAACATGCACGCGACGGCTCAGTGAAAATCCTAGTTCCAAAGCCTGACGGCGTCACGCTTTAAATATGGAGAGCGTCACTCACAGTTTTCACTCCAGACGGCCCAGATCTAGAATCAAGACGACGTCTCAACTAAAGACTGACGGCGTCACAACTCTCAAGTGACGCCGTCCCATCGATGACTTGGCCCAGAAAAAACCCTAATGACGGCGACCTGACGGCGTCGCATGCAAAAGGCAACGCCATCGCGATTGTAAATCTATATATAGAATTCGATTTTTCTGTATTTTGGGAGGTAGAATTTCGGAGAGAAAACCCTAACTCAGTTGTAGTCTGACTTGGACAGTATTTTATGGCCCCATACCCTATTTTACACATCAAGATAAGTTTGTTAATCCAATTTATCATTATATCTACCCCATGTTTGATTGATTGTGTGTATGCTTTCTTGTCTAGCTAAATTACTTGTGTGTTTGCTTAGATCTATGAAACCTAGTTATTGATTGTTGTTAGGTTGTTTCTTGTCTTAATTGAAATTGGCTTAGGAGTGCATCTAGGATATCGTTGTATTTAATGCGTGAGTATGCTTAATGATGATATGGTGCATGGATAAAATAGCTTAGGTTTGTCGATTCCGTGAATCATATACGAGAGATAACCTCATAGAACTAGGGAATACGCACACCCTACGACTTTTAGGAATACAACGCGTTAAGATAAAGGACGTGACAACTCAACCAACCAATAAAAGATAACTAGGGAGTAATAGTATCTAAGTGAACACATCTTCAATCATCATACGAGCACACCTCAATTAAACATAGCTATCTGTAGTAATTAGATAATTAGATAATTAGTAGAAATAGAGTAATCGGTAGAAGTACCACCCCCAACCTATTGCCTCGAGATTTTACCTTAGCTTTCTAAAAACCATAAAAAGATAAAAAAGAATCATCCTCAACCCCACCTTCTCGTCATATATTTCTTACTAGCATTCTTATTCCCCTAGAGAATGATATCAATCCCCATGGCTTACCCCATACTACACTACAACGATTAGGTTCACTGCCTAGGAGGTTGAAAAACTTGCTCGTAAAAAAGGAAGTTTCCTTGACCCCGAACGCGCCTTCCGCGCACATCAGTTAGCGTACAACGAATCATCAACAGTTGGTCGACATTTAACGTATATACAATTTCCAGCAGAGTTCGTGTGGTCTAAAGCTGACAGAACTTGGTCTCCTAGGCGGAACCTCAATAAACCAGCAATTGGTCGCTTAGCATATGTGCATCCCACTGCAGGAGACCTATTTTACGAACGTATGTTACTGTGTCACCAAAAAGGGTGTGTGTCGTTTCCAGCCATCCGAACTGTCAATGGTTATACGTACATTACAAACAGGGAGGCTTGTGAGGCAACGGGTTTATTACAGGATGACCAAGAGTGGATTACAGCAATGCAAGAAAGTTGTACAAAAGCTAATGCCTCTCAGTTACGAGCACTTTTTTTGCAAATACTGTTATTCACAAATATCACAAGTCCCATAGCTCTTTGGCAAATGTTCTGGAGGCGCATGTCAGATGACGTGCCGCGGATACTATCAAAAGCACTATGTATTTGGCCGCTATTTGTAAATGACCCTGAATTAGAAGGTGGAGTTTTATATGAGCTGCATGCGTTATTGACTATCTACGGAAAGTCACTCAGGGATTATGGGTTACCAGATCCGCCAGAAGGATTGCTGAGTCTATTCTGAAAGCGAACGGTTATGGAGGAAACATGTTACAACAGGGCCGAAATGGCTGCGGAAAGCAGAAGTCTCATCCCACAATTAAACCAACAACAACGTGAAGTGTTTGATACAATCATAGATGTTGTACGCAATCATACGCAGCAATTAATGATCGTATATGGACATGGAGGGACCGGTAAAACATTTTTATGGAAAACAGTTATCACAACACTTAGAGCTAAAGGAAAAATCATGTTAGCAGTCGGTTCATCAGGCGTAGCCTCGCTATTGTTGCCATCTAGAAGGACTGCTCAATCACGCTTTAAATACCCATTGCAGCTAACTGATGAATCAGTATGTACGATAAAAAAAAATATGCAGTTAAGTGAATTGTTAAACCGAGCAGAGTTGGTGATATGGGACGAGGCGCCAATGAATGAAAAAAGATGTTTCGAAGCGTTAGATAGGACGTTACGTGACGTTCTCAGCAACCCGCACATGCTTTTTGGGGGCAAATCAGTAATGTTAGGTGGGATTTCCGCCAAACATTGCCAGTGAAGAAAGGAGCTTCAAGAAATGCAATTATCGTTTTTTTGCTTGAAAATATGAGGTTGCAAAGGCAAGGCATGATGAAATACGAAAAAAATAGAGTGCCGATCATTCTCTGAATGGCTGTTAAACATAGGCGATGGAAACGTTGGCATAGAAGATGCTGAAGACCCAGAAAACACCTCGTGGGTACGGATTCCAGATGTACACTGTTTGGAACCGGGAGACCAAGCAGTGGATTAGCTAATCAAATTTATATATGATAGTAGCTCACTGCAAGCGCCAACAGTTAGAACCTTTCAGATAAAGCTATAGTGTGTCCAAAAAACGACACGGCTGACACGATAAATGCACAGATACTCCAGCGGGTATCCGACCCATCTGAATTTTATATGAGCGTTGACAACGCACTTCCTATTGGAAATGATGGAGCAGATACATAATTGTTGTATCCAGATGACTATTTAAATTCGATGAAGTTTCCAGAGATTCCCACACATTCCCTAGAGGTCAAAATAGGCGTTCCGATTATGTTGATGCGCAATCTGAATCTCACCGGGGGTCTATGTAATGGAACATGCATGATCGTTGTGGAAAACTAGAAGGGGAGGTTGAATAGTTTTACCAATTAAAACTTTGGTTTAAAATATTTAGATCGACTTATGTCAATCTATTTGGATGTGTATGTTGGACATTAATAGATAGATATATAAATGTGTAATGAAAGATAAAGAGTAAGAAGCACATAACCACGACACGATTATTTATAGTGGTTCGGCTACAAGGACACCTTCCTTGCCCTACTCCACTCCCCGAGTCACCTACTCGAGAGTTCGTAATCACTACACGACACCAAATCCTTATGGCGGAGAAGCCTTCACAAAGCCGCCTATTCTTTTTTCGGTGCTAGGCTAACCACCGGGTTCTTCCACAAGGTAGAACCACACCTGTCACAACGTCGCCTATCCTTTATCCGGTACTAGGCTAAGTACCGAGTTCCATTACGATGGAGGAACTACTACCCAACACTACACAACACCTAACCCCAAAGGAGACTAACTCCTTATTGCAACACCATCAAGGATCCTTGGATATAACCTATCTCTATTTGTATATCGATGCACCTCATCGAGTATACAACCTTGACATTCTTCACTAATGTCACTTGACTTGACTTCTAGGCATCTTTCACTAACGCCCTTAACCCGGACGCTTGGCACCTTTCACTAATGCCTTCGTCTTGACTCCTTTAGCATTCTTCACTAATTCTTTTGACACGGACATTAAGCACCTTTCACTAATGCTTTCGTCTTGACTCTTTCGGCATCCTTCACTAATGCCTTGGACACAACACTTCTATGGAGGAAGAAAGAAGTATCAATCAAGAGAACCTCAGTAGTCTTGATGATGATGAAGCATGGCAACTCATGGACTTGAGCTTGCTCGACTTCAAGAGGTGGTGATCTCGCCTTTAAGAGGAACCTAGAGAATCACACAAAAACAAAAGACAAACTACATAGAAAGATCCATAGGATATGTGTTAGAAGGTTACAATACTTGGGGAAAGTATGTGTGGGAGTGGCAACCGAAAAGGAAGAAATGGCTCACTATTTATAGAGGAAAAACAACTACTGTTCCATGGATCCCTTACTTGAGGGGTCCGTCCAGTGTATTACTGGGGATCCGTGGGACGCTCCCGTTTGCCCATGGGTTTTCGGTCATGGGTCATGGGTTATGGATCATGGGTATTCAAGTAGATACAATGTATCTACAAGATGCAATGCATCTAGTCCATGGGTCATGGGTTAATACCATGGGTCATGGATAATATCCATATATGACTTATGCATGATGTCATGCAATGAGTTATGGGTCATGCTCCATGGGTATGGGTCATGGAATTTGGGTTATACCCAACTACATTCAATGTATTTGGTCAATGGGTCAAATACTTAAGTTTCTACCCATTTATATTACCCATTATCATACATACTAGTTATGTATATATTTACCCAATATGTAAACACTAGTTGTTGTACATATGTATTACTAAATCATTAAATTACTTATACTTGTTTTAGTGTTTTATGTGAAAACGTAAGTGTGTTAGAAAACTATTTGCTCAAACCATTTACGTATTTTATTTGTTTCGTTAAAATGATTTTGCGTTTGTTATCGACAAAACATTAGAAGATCGTAAAATATAAATAAATGTTTTTTACGGCTTATTTGTATTAACAATCTCCCTTTTTTGTTGATGACAAAACACAAAATTATTTTAAGGAAAAACTAGAATTCGTAAAAGTTCGAATTGGAGTTTTTACTCTCTTCTCCCCTTTTTGTCGAAACAAAAAGAGCGTCGAAAAGAAACTAACACATTGTTTTTAAGAAAAAAATTGTGAAAAGAAAATATTGAGAGCAAGTGACGGAAAGAGATCTCGTCTTAACTCCCCCTTGACGAGTCCATCCCTTGTAAGGGCGTCAAGTAAATAAAACCTACTAAGATACTGTATTGCAACAATGTTTGCAAATGGTTATGTCTTTGTGACGATAATGCTCCCCCTTGATGATTGCAAATTTGCAAAGGGACGTCATGAAATGTAATCCAAATAAGGATTATATTACAAATGGTTTTGTAATGTATTGTTTGACACAAAGCTCCCCCTAGCTTAGTGTGTCAAAGGTTAGAAAACAAGTATATAATGCCTAACTTCCTGCAAATAAGACTCAAGTTAGTAGAAAACTGGTCGTCTGTTGCACGGATCCCACGGTTCCCTCCTTGGAGGGATCCGTCAAGGAAAAATTCAGGGATCCAGCTGTCTAATAACAGAATTCATCAATGGTGATGTAACAAATAATGTTAACATCAAAGTGAGATATGTATTCAAGCAACAAACATATACTCAAAGCAATATGGCATATAAACTATCATTCAATAAAACATAAGAGATGATCTACAAATCTCTAAAAACTAAGAGAATGATTTAGCCATGTAATTCATTTTCTACTAATACTAATGAGTGACCAAAACTTAAAAATCAATAATGTGCTTGAGTCTAAGGATGAGTAGACTTGTTGATTTGGTCCAATCCTTCAAGAAGACGATTAAACATGAAATGGGATTCCTAAATGATCTAAGTTAAGTTTGAGACTAGGACACCATTTTAATCCTTAGGCTCATGGTTGTTTGCGTTTGTTGACCTCATCGAAACGTTCGAGGAGGTGATAAAACATGAAATGTTGCTCTTCACGTAGTTCATGTATCAACCCTTCAGCGTGTTGACAATGATAGCAATCCTTTTCATGGTTTTGAAAAGGTGGTGGTAAAGATGGAGCGGCTTGATGTGGAGGTTCAAGTGAAGAAGGTTGGGGATCCTCAAATGAAGGAGAGATTGGTGGAGGCACATTAAATGGTGGCTCAACAAGGGTTGATGGTGGAGGTAGAGAAGTGTCAACTTCCATATGGTCGGGTGGTTGACTTCGATGTCTCCTCATAATCCAAAATGGACCATTAGAGGGAAATGGAGAAATGGGCATCAGTGCAATTGTTGATTCAACACTTTGGTTTTGTTGTACAATCTTCTCTATTGAAGACTGTGTCAGAGGATGAGATGGCCTAGGGGGTAAGTCCTCTAAGTTGTAAGAATGTGGAGATGATTGTGAGGTGGTAAATTATATGGCTCTAGGCACCAATGATGTTGGTTGGGTTTAGAATGGTATGTTTGGTTTAGTAGGAATTGTGGAGTTTGGTGATGATATTTTAGTGGGAACAATCCTTTTAGGGATTGGTTTGATTGTTCGAGTTGGTGGAGGAGAAATCCTAGCATTTGTGGATTTAACCGGAGATGATTCGGTTGAGGAAATTTCGTGTACAACACGAGTAAGTTTCATGGGTGGTTCTTGGGTGGATGAGTTAGCACTAGGAGCTTTTCTCATGATGAAATGATTAATGGAAAGGTTTCTAAATGCTGAGAATTATGCTGTGGTTGATGACTAAGAGATTCTAATAAGATGACTTATAAAGGGAAGGATTTGGCAAGTGCATTCAAGATTTAAGCCACTAAGATCCTTTAGAATGTGATGATTAGCATGCACAAGGGTCAACTTCAGAGTTGTATTGATCTAGGGACTTAATTAGGATGAGGTGGAGTGTTCAAGTTAGTGATAACGCTCAGATTGTACATGTTTTCAGTAGCGTTATGTGTGCTTTTGTATATGTTATTTGGTTATATTTGTATGATTTCAGTGCTTAATTGCATCAAAAGATGTATGTCTAGTGTTTATAACCAAGTGCAGGGAAACGGAAGGAAAAGTAAAAGAATGTTCAACAAATGGAAGATTCCCGTTTCAGTAAAGCATGTCAAGCACAAATCAGTATTTCAAGTACCATAGAAGACCAAGATGATTGAAGAACCAAGCTCTACAAGTCAGAATAAAGTAAAGGTCGATTTTCCGTCACTCAGGAAGACCAACTGAATCGTTTGCAACCGCAACTGGATCGGTTGGGTGAAGATTAAAAAGTGCCTATGAAGCCAGTCCAACCGATCGGTTGCCACCCGCAACCGATGCGGTTGGAACACGAGTAGAAGACCAATCGGATCGGTTGGTCATGTGACCGATCCGGTTGGAAGGACTTTTTCTGCCAAATCTTCATCATTAAGTTTCCTCTTTGTATCCAAACGATTCTAGGTCCTTCCCTTGGTGTATTCTAGTCCCTTCCTATCTCCTTGGAGGCCAGGTTCAGCAATTAATACCCTAGGCCTTGGAACTAGTATAAATAGAGACCTCTTGTGAGCATATGAGACACACACTTCAATACAACTCTCTCTACTCATCAAACAAAGCTCTTAGCTCTCAAATTCGTCCTTAGAAGTCCAGGAAAGTTTGGAGTTCCAGAAGTACCACATTTGGAGGCCAAAACCCCAAGGAGTCTACCCCAATACTTTGGGAATCATTACTTCACCATTTGTAATCTTATTCCAAGCATTGTAAGACTCTTAATCATGTTTTCTAATGTTCAAAGTTCTGAGTTTATGTTTATGTTTACTATGAGTGGCTAGTTTCTTTATACACCTGCTTAAATGATGTTGATTATCATATGATTAGTTTGTGATTGTGTTAACATGTTTTAATTCAATTTCAAGTTGATTCTAAGATCCAATTGTGCTAGAGTTTCATAGTGACATTTGTTAATCAAATTTGACTAGTTGATAGTAATCGTAGAGGTCGAAAGAACTTATTGTTATTCAACTAGTTATAATCATTTTGTCTATGGATGATTGTTTTTACCCATTATTCTTGATTAAACAAAGGAACTAAGGTGTGGTTGTAATAAGAACGCTTTTTGATTATCAAGTTGGATTGATTGGAAACATCTAAAAGGTCATAAGATTAGTTGTTGACAATCAATTGTAACCTTTTGTCTATAATCGGTTACCTTTTGTATTGACCATTTCTTAAGCAAATTTGATAAAGCAAATGGATGTTTTTGTGTTTAAGTTTGTGAAAATAAACTTATGAAACTTGAATTGATCTTGAATTGATTGGTTAAACTAAATGCTTGTTTTTATGAACTAAATTCTTGACGAAGGTTTAACTTGTAAGAACAATAGATTAGTACACCAACTAATCATCATAACTAACATGTTAAGAGGTTAACACAATCATACTAATAAAGGATAAGAAACTAGTTTAAGCAAGTGTAGTTTTTAATCATCTGAATTTCATTATATCTATTTTCGTTGTTATATGTTTTGGATTGCCTTAGTTGATTTAGACTTGTTAATCAGATTCACTCAAATCCCTGCGAACGATCCCGACTTACCTTCATAATCTTGCTATAACGGACGAGTGCACTTGCTCGTATGTGTTATTGGTAAAATTGGTAAATCGTTTTTTATAAATTTAAAACTTGTACACACGTAGCACATCAGTTAGCAAGATGAACTTGAAATGATTGTTTAAGCTAGACTTGACATGAATCTGTCACACGGATCTCACGGTTCCCTCCAATGAGGGATCCGTCTAGGCTAATCCTAGGGATCCGGCTCTCAGTAGCTAAGAAAGGATAAAAATGATGTTTGTAAGGTCTAAAGCCTATACCTCCTTGAGTGTTTCAATCATCCTAAGTGTCTTAAATGAAAGAGTACTTAAATGATCAAGGGCAATGAGTGATGTAGCTAATGATTGCCTTTTATGGAAGGAAAATGGGACTTTATGATCACCAATGGGTGTTTAAGGATGACACTAGGAATATTGATGGTGTCAAGTCATATTAAATGATCCTAGAGATCAGATGTACACTTGAGATAAAATTTGAAAAATCCTTAGAAATTACAAATATTGAAAAACTAGTTTTTTTACCCATTTTGAGGTAAGGATGACTAAAATCAATTTGCTAAATTGATAAGAATATCACACTAAGTGTTTTGAGATGTAAGGAACAATGTGTGAGTATTGGAGCGGAAATATGGTGAGTTTTGATGAGTTGATAAATCAAAAACACTTTGAATTTGATCCTAAGTTAGCTATGGGTGAGTGTGGAGCATTCTAATCTTAAAGAAGACTTAAGTGGTTCTAAAGCCTTATGTTTAGCTAGTGTGAAGTGATCTAGTGAGCTATTTTGATGTGTGGGATTCTGCATTGCACATCTGTTATCACGGATCCCACGGTTCCCTCAAAAGAGGGATCCGTCTAGTACAATCTTAGGGATCCGGCAACTGCAGATCAGAACCATCACAGAAAGAAATGCAGATTTTGCACCATACTATGTACACTAATTTCTATTAAACTCTACTCCAAAGAACAGCAACACAAGCATGATATCACATAAATCATATCATAGATAAGAGTAGTAATGACAATATCCAAAACAACACAAACTAGTGTGCTTCAAAAACATAAACATTCATACATAAACCAAATGTCTAAAAACAAGCATAATCTTAATGTCTCTTTCGTCAATCCTTTCTTTTCCTCTTTCCCGACTTCATGACGTAGTTAGCTAGGTTTTGGAACATACCCTTTATTTGTTTGAATTCCGCGGTCTCGTTTGGAAAAGTTGGAAGTTGTTGATAGTAGGCAATGGGTCCAAGTCGACGTTAGCTTCGGGGTTGACATTTACTTCTTCTTCTTCGTCCGAGGAGTCCGGGAGAGCCTTAGGTTTTCTTCCATTGACCATGAACCGTTTGGAGGGTTGTTTGGTAAGAGGTACCATGACGTGATCTGAGAGGAAATGATCATCGTTGATAGGAGATGTTTGCAATGCACTAACATACTCACGGAGTCGTGTTAGGAGCATACCATACGGAAGTACCATGTTGGCAACTTTGAATACCCCAGCCATTCTCTTCGCCATGTAATAGGCGAGATTAAATGGCTTTTGGTGAATAAGGCAATAAATTATTTGCACGAGACATGCATTTGGATGGTCTTTGTTACCGACCAAGCTAATGACATTTTCCCTAAGAATTTCTTCCCGTTTTCTAAAAATGGGGTGCCTTTCAAAGAGTTCCATTTGAAAGGGATCACGGTGAATGAGCTCTTTGCTTCGGTTGAAACGGGATTGGTCGGCTCTAACTTTGAAAATAGTGTCTCAAACGGTTACGGGTTCATCAAGAGGAGTATGGTATATTGGTTAGGAATCAAGAGCAAAAGATTGAGTGGATATTGCCCAATATTGGGAGTACATACAAATTCCTTCACAAGGAATGCAAAGGATTTGAGCAAATGTGTTGAGAGGTAGAATGAAGTTTCGTTTATTGATGATAAAGGCGATTGAAATGCTATCATCGGTGTTTCGAATGATCCTAACGCTTTTGTAAAATTCAAAGATGAAAACCAGACAAATTTGTTCATCAATATCAAGAAGACAATCAAAGTTGATTGCCGAGAAGACTTGATGAATGTCGGTATTTTCAAGGAAACATTCCTTGACCACATGACCATCGTGGATAAGTCATTTTTCAAGTCTTTTGAAGACTTTGCGATCGGTTTTTGACAAACCCTCTTTTCGATAGTATTGGGTGAGGTAATGTATGGTATCAAGGTGGTCTTGTTGGGTGGCTTTAGGCATGGTTGGTCCTAGAAAAACAAATATTCCAATTAGGCAAAATTTGTTGAGATGGGTTTACGGTTTTGATTTGTATTAACAATGTTGTAAGCACAAAGTAATCTTAGTTATGTGAAAACCCTTTCTAGTGATCAATTTTGGAAAACCTAATTTTATCAATTGATTAAGAAAAATTGAGAAACCATAAACCCTAGGTTGAGGATGATGAAAATTAGAACATGTTAGTGTAATTACTTACAATGATGTTCTAGAGATGGATGCTTGAGGATATGGAGTCCTATGGAGATGAAAACAGCTCTTGGGTCGTTTTTGTGTTTTGTGAGGAGAGGGAAAATGAGCAGAATTAATTTTGAAAGGCGTATAGCTAGTTTCTGTCACACGGTTCCCCCGGATCCCTTGTGTTAGGGATCCGGCTAGACAGAAAAAGGGATGTTTGGCATTATTTTTGTAATAAGTTATAAATTAGCTTATGGAACAAAAATAGTTTTGAGGTTTCTAATTGAAAAGATGTTTGGTCAACGGGATTTGATAGTTTAATTATCAAGGATCCATTTGTGACGACGGCGTTAATTTGACGATATCAAGAGGAATACTATTCCCGATGATGAGTAAGTCGGGAAAGTGGAGAAAAGAGACTTTTAAGAGACTAGCAATTATTAACGTCTAAGATAAAAGATGGTATCAACATATTCATGTAGATGTAAACTAGCTAATGAAAAGTGAACATACCTTTATGATCTTGGTATGGTTTAAGAAGACCATAAGACCGAAAATACTTCATGAGGTTTTAAAGTAATCAGTTGTACTTAGAATAAGTAGATTGCGATTACTTTTAGGTTCTTCCTTGAAAGTTGACTTCATTATTCTTTGAAAGAAATGAAGACTTTGGAGAGATCCTAGCATGAAGATTTCTTGAAAAGAAAATGTTAGAATAATCTATCAACATCCAACATAACAAAAATTTGTTTTAAAAGATTTCCTTCTTTGTAGTTTTCAAACATACACGGATCGTATCAAGTTTTTAAAGTACAACATACTCTAAGAAACTTGGTAACGAAGCTCTGATGCCAATTGTAGAAAACTAGAGGGGGGGGGGTTGAATAGTTTTACCAATTAAAACTTTGTTTTAAAATATTTAGATCGACTTATGTCAATCTATTTGGATGTGTATGTTGGACATTGATAGATAGATATATAAATGTGCAATGAAAGATAAAGAGTGAGAAGCACATAACCACGACACGATTATTTATAGTGGTTCGGCTACAAGGACACCTTCCTTGCCCTACTTCACTCCCCGAGTTACTGATCGGTGATAAACAGTCAAGTTTAAAAGACTAAAAACTGCTCAAACACCAATGCAATTAAGATCAGAGGAGTATAAAGTCTCCCCGGGTCGTTATGTCCCAGCGAGCTATGCAATGGATAAATCAACGTCTAGTAATCGAGAAGTTTGAACAGAAAAAGGATTATGAATGATATTATAACTACGAGAAAAGCCAACAAATTAAAAACGCCTTAAATGCAAATTAAAGAAATTTAAAAAGATAAAACCTATTAAATAAACGCTATCACTATATTTAAAGTGATGAACGTTTAAAACCTAAAACGTACGTTTAAATTAAAATCTACGCGACGTACAAAATAAAAAAGTGAAACTAAGTCAATATTAACCCTAAAAATATGAAAATGATGTTTTTATAAACCTAATGATAAAAGAAAATATTTAGAAAAAGAAAATTATTTTTATATCTAATTATCTAATTAAAAACTATTTTTAACTATTAATTAATTAATTAAAATACAAGAAAATAGGAAATTAAGCTAGAAAAATAAGATTAAGACTTGGAAAAATCTAAAATATCAAAATAGACTTTTCAAAACTATTTTTGTATTTTTGTGACTATTTTTCTATTTTCTATGGATTTTAAACTATTAAAAACTAATTAAATTACTAAAAATTACCAAATAAGCTATGAAAAATCTAGAAAATTACTTTTTCTACTTTTTATATTTATCTAAGCCTAAGAAAATTGAAAACTTATTTTTTTGAACCTTTTTCTAATTTTTTGTATTAAATGCTATTTAAAAAGTATTAAAAAACTAATTAAAAATAGGAAAAATAGCAAAACAGCTTATAAAAATCTGAAAATTTCAGGGAAACTCTAAAATAATATTAAGAAGCTAAGAAAATTAGAAAAACAGGTGCTTGTGTACAAGATTATGAAACTGATGTGATAGTGCTTATTGAAATAAGCACAAAATAAGCCAAATGATTAAAATGAGCTACCACACTAGAACAGAAGCTATGATTAACTAAAAGTGACCAAGTTAGATTCAAATCAACAAGCTACAAACACTGATTAACAAGATTTCACAGATTTGATGATTTGAGATTTTAAGCCAAGAACAGATTTTGGTATCACTTTGCAGGCCAGAAATAAGCACACAAATAAGCTCTAAACTAAAAACCAACTATTGATGTCTCAACTAGACATAAGTGGCTAGCTCTAACCCAAAGACCAGCCCTTATCAAGCTTATATGAGTCCTGTGCAAGCTACACAAGAACTGAGGAAAAGCTCAGCTGATACTGAGTTTGGTGCAGGGCACCTGAGCCCTGATTGGAGCTTATGCAGAAGCTTATCCAAAAGGCTTGAACCAAAAACAGATACTAGGTCTTATAAACCACCTAGAGGACTACTTGTAACCAAAAACTCAGACCTTGAAAACCTTTAATGGCACCTGTGCAACTGCTGCAAGTTTTGCTCAATTCCAACTTTTGACAAGTTTTGACTTTTTAAAACAGTTAAGAACTTAGACTTTGGAGAACTTTGATCCAATTTTAATGACTGATGATGAAGTTATGTGATGTAAAGAACTTAAGACCAGCTTTGTTTGAGACTTTTACACACAAAATCAATGATTTCAAATCCCATTCCACAACAGATTAAGCAATAAGACAGATTGAGACTTATTTTGACTTTATAGGCTAAAGACTCAATTGTAATGACTCAATTGAGCTCAATTATGCTAAGTAAACTTAAACCAACCAAAAGCTACAACTGATTTCAAGTCTGGGACAGTTTTGACAGTAAAACAAACACCCCTTTATCACTAGTTTTGCCAATTAAAATGATATAGCAACTGCCTAAGCATGTACCAAGGATCAAGCTAGATTCTCTTAGCCTGATTACTACTTTTAGAACAGATTTTAACTAATTATGAGCACCAATACAGTTTATGCAAGATTTGTGAAAATCACTTACAACTTGTCCAATGGCCACTATGGCCTGCCACATATGAAACCAAGAGCACTAGCCTAATAAATCCAACCCACTGATCTCTAAACTAACCCATTTCCATCACTGCTTCAACCCAATCCAATTTTGCACCCATTTTGGTTCTGCTTTGACTTTCGTTGACCAGTATTCCAAAGTGATTGAAACTTAAATTCAAGCTTGTAAAAAGCTATGAACAACTTCTTGAAGCCTGTTTGAGATTGTAATGAGACCTTTTGAGACTTTAGCAACAGAATGTAATATAGAAAATTCCAACAGTTGAGACAAGATTGGAAATGTGAGCAAACTATTAAATTAACACTTGATAATAGTTTTAATGAACTGAAACTACTAATTTGAGTACAAAATAACTTGGAAATACACTTGAGAAGCTAATTGAGAACTAATAATGTTAATACGACATACAACTTTTAAAAACTAAAACTAACTATCTCTTCATGCTTCCACTTGGTCTCTTTTATGCTCAAAAGTCTTCTCTCACCCTTTCTGAGTGGATCCCAGCAGCAATCTCAACCATTGATTTGCTAAAGCTCATCCTAGCCATTTATCATGTTTTGGCGCCAAAACTGGTACAAGGCAATTGGGACAAGGGAGAAGGTGTAATTAATGCTTTTGGAGTTTGGTGAGGTGGTGGGAGACAATATGTGAAGTAGGTTTGATTTTAGGTGGCTGGAGGGGGGATGATGGTGGGGAGACAGTGGGAGGGAAAACGGGGAAAGGGGGCGGGTTTGTTTTTGTTTAAACACTGGGTTTGGGTTGGTCGGGTTGTGGGTTTGGACCGGGTAAAGTATGTTGGGCCAGGGTAAATATTTTGGGCTTGGGTAGTTATTAGATCCGTTTGGTTTAGGATTAGACACAAGGACCATTTTGCAATTTCACAAAACCTAGGGACCAATACTGTAAATTATGAAAAGTAGTCAAAAGGGTTTGTTTTGCCAATTCAAATAATCCAAGGGTTAGTTTTGACACTTTTGAAAATTCCCAAGGACTAGTTTTGAACATTTTGGATTTTTAGGGACTAAATTGTAACTTTCTCAAAACTTTTAGATTTCTCACCAAAGGACTAAATATGACAATTTATGATTTTAAAAAGACCTTTGGTGATTTATACTTTTGAAATTCGGGCTCAGGGACTATTTTTGACAATTCTTGAAACTTGGGGGACTGAAACTGCAATTTTTGCAAAATTGATATGTTTTTCATCTGATTTTGATATTTTTGATTTTAAAACACATAAAACACTGATTTGTGATATTTTGATCATTTAGATGTGTTTCTGAGTATTTTCAGATGAATTTGCAGTTTATTTTGTATAAAAATGATGAGTATTTTCACACTCATCAATCCCCCATACTGAGATATTGCTAGTCCCTAGCAATGATTTGAGAAAACATAATGGATTTGAAACTCTTTACCAAAAGCCATTACTTCTGGAGTAGCCAAATGTTTCAGTTCAAGTAAGAACCATGGTACACCGATAACCATGTGATTTTGAGCAAACCACCAGCTTTCAACGGATTTGATTTTGTCTTTACCAGAAGCCGTACCCTTCTGGACTAGCCAACTCTTAGATAAATTATCAACATTATCTTTGGTGAGCTGAATACCAATTATGGTTTTTCCACTGCCTTTACCACAAGCCATAACCTTGCGGGCTAGCCAACTCATTATCTTTTGAGGATGATGGGGAGCTGAAGAACCATACAATTTTGGGCAAATTGCAAGCCATATAAACGGATTTGAGAAATCTTTACCAAGAGCCGTTTGCTCCTGGATTAGCCAATCCTTTAGTCTACAGACATGGCGGACTGATAACCAAATGAGAAAGTGTAAAACACTTACTCCAAAAAAAATTTTGGCCAAAAACGGGGGGATTAGGTGGTATATTTACGTGATAAAATTCGTGAGAATCCCCCCCCCACACTAGAGATGAATATTGCCCTCAATATTCAAAGTACCGGCGGTTATGCCGACACAAAGAACGTAAAAGGGAAATACTACGGCCATTATTTAGAAAGAAGATTTTTTTTTTTTTTTTTTTTTTTTTTTTTTTTTTTTAGAAATGTGTGGGCAACCCCCCCACACTAGGGTGGGAGAAAGAGGTGAGAAAACAGAAATATGGGTGAAAACCCATATGGCATGCTACTGTTTTTGATTCCCGAGTCGCTAGCTTGACTCGATCCCCGCATTCATTGGTTCATGGGGAAAGTTTGTAAGTCCGGGACAACCATGGATGGAATGTCCTCTCCAAAATAATGCTTCACTCGATGACCATTCACTTTGAAATTGGGACCATCGGGTTGAGATAACTCAATGGTGCCATAAGGATAAACCTTAGCGATAGTGAATGGACCAGACCAACGGGACTTGAGCTTTCCCGAGAAAATCTTCAATCTTGAATTGAAAAGAAGGACTCTATCACCAACGTTGAAAACGCGGTTCTTGATTTTTGAGTCATGAATCTTCTTTGTCTTTTGTTTATAGATCAAAGAGTTCTCGTAAGCTTGATCACGGAGTTCATTTAATTCATTCATTTGAACTTTCCGATGATCACCCGCTGTCTGAATATCAAAGTTAGCATGCTTCAAGGCCCAGTATGCCTTGTGCTCGAGCTCAACTGGAAGATGACATGCCTTCCCGTACACCAGCTTGTATGGAGTGCACCCGATGGGTGTTTTGTAAGCTGTACGGAAGGCCCAGAGTGCGTCATCTAGCTTATCCGACCAAGAGGCACGGTTTTCACCAACCGTCCTCTCCAGAATTCTTTTAATCCCCCGGTTGGAAACTTCCACTTGCCCACTTGTTTGTGGGTGATACGCAGTAGAGGTACGGTGAGTTACACCATACTTTTGCATGACTCTTGCAAATTGGTCATTGCAGAAGTGCGTACCACGATCACTGATGATGGCTCGTGGAGTTCCAAACCTAGCAAATAAGGATTTCAAGAATTTCACAACAACTCGGGCATCGTTGGTGGGTAAAGCTTTAGCTTCAACCCATTTTGACAAGTAGTCAACGGCCACGAGTATGTACTTATTTCCGTGAGAAGAAGGAAATGGCCCCATAAAGTCAATGCCCCATATGTCAAAAATCTCACACACTTGAATGGCGTTTTGCGGCATTTCATTCCTTTGTGAGATATTCCCGTGACGCTGACAAGCGTCACAGGTTTTGACGAATTCATGGGCATCCTTATAGATTGTGGGCCAATAGAATCCCGAATCAAACACCTTCTTGGCGGTGTAGTTGGGGCTATGATGTCCCCCAGTAGGTCCAGAATGGCAAGCCTTGAGAATGTCAATGGCTTCCTGACCATACACACATCGCCGGATGACTTGATCCGCACAGATTTTAAACAAGTAGGGGTCGTCCCAGAAATAATGTTTCACATCTTTAAAGAATTTATTTTTCTGTTGGGACGACATCCCTTTCACCACAAAGTTACCCGCATGGTAATTTGCAAAGTCGGCAAACCATGGGGTAGAAGAATCTCCACGAAAAGAAACCACATTGAGTGTTTCGAGAGGAAATGTTTCATTAATTTCCTTTTTCTCGAACACATTTTGATGAGGGTTCTCTAATCGGGAGAGATGATCAGCAGCCAGGTTCTCAGCTCCTTTTTTATCACGAATGATGATATCAAATTCTTGTAGGAGGAGAACCCAACGGAGCAATCTCGGCTTTGCATCTTGTTTAGCAAAGAGATATTTGAGTGCCGAGTGATCCGTATACACCACGCATTTGGTCAAGATAAGATATGGCCGAAACTTCTCAAACGCATACACCACAGCTAATAATTCTTTTTCCGTGGTGGTGTAATGAGTCTGAGCTTCAGTCATAGTTTTGCTCGCGTAGTGGATCGGCTGGAAATGTTTGGTTTTGCGTTGCCCCAAGACTGCACCGATTGCAAAGTCACTTGCATCGCACATGAGTTCGAATGGTAAATCCCAGTCGGGGGCAACTAGAATGGGTGCTTCCGTAAGCTTTTTCTTAAGTGTTTCAAAAGCTTCGATGCACTCAGGAGAGAAGATGAAAGGAGCATCTTTTTCGAGAAGATGGGTCATAGGCCGAGCGATTTTAGAGAAATCTTGAATAAATCTACGATAAAACCCGGCATGACCTAGAAAACTCCTAACACCTTTGACAGTGGTAGGATGAGGCAGTTTAGCAATGACATCAACTTTTGCTCTATCAACCTCAATCCCATTCTTAGAAATCTTATGGCCGAGGACAATGCCCTCTTTGACCATAAAGTGGCTCTTCTCCCAGTTTAGACATAGATTGGTGTCGTCACACCTTTTAAGCATTTTGTCTAAGTGGGAGAGACAAGTCTGAAATGAGTCCCCAATGACCGAGAAGTCATCCATAAACACCTCCATAGTTTCCCCGATCATGTCGTGGAAAATGGCCATCATACAACGTTGGAACGTGCCAGGAGCATTGCATAAGCCAAAAGGCATACGTCTGTAGGCAAACGTCCCGTATGGGCAGGTGAATGTAGTTTTCTCTTGATCCAGCGGATCAATGGGGATCTGAAAGTAACCTGAGAAACCATCAAGGAAACAATAGTACTCGTTCCCTGCTAATCTCTCAAGCATCTGGTCCATGAAGGGTAGAGGAAAATGGTCTTTACGGGTGGCATCATTTAACTTTCGATAGTCAATACACACACGCCATCCCGTAACCAATCGAGTTGGAATCAACTCGTTTTCTTCATTCGTGACAACAGTAATGCCACCCTTTTTTGGAACGCAATGAATTGGGCTAACCCAAGGACTATCAGAGATCGGGTAAATCAGACCGGCATCAAGAAGTTTGAGAACCTCTTGTTTGATAACCTCATGAATCTTAGGATTCACCCTTCTCTGACTTTGGACTGCTGGCTTGAAGTCATCCTCCATTAAGATTTTGTGGGTACAAAATTCAGGGTTGATACCCTTAATATCGGAGAGTTTCCAAGCAATTGCTTGCTTGTGTGACTTTAAGACCTTTATGAGAGCAGTTTTCTCCTCCTCGGTCAAGTCTTTAGCAATTATGACGGGTAATTTATCATCACCCTCCAAAAATGCATACTCGAGATGAGGAGGTAGGTCCTTAAGTTCAACCTCGGGAAATTCATCAGTAGACGTTTGCACTGATTTGATTTCCTCAGTCGTGATTTCCTTCGGAGGGAGTGAAGGTAATGGATCTTCATTAAGCAATTGCTCAAGATAGAGAATATCCCCCTCCGAATCATACACACCATCAATTCCAGGCGGAATTGATTCATCAGTAGCCAGAAATTCATCGATCTCTTCCAGAAGGAAGTCACCTCCCTCAAACGGAGTAAGAGAGGGGGAAGAGTCGGCAATGATAGGTTGAGAAGATGTGGTGGGATTGGAATTCCCACCCACAGAATTATGAAGATAACCAAGAAACTCTTGAGAGTACTCCTCTGAAGCAATGTCAATTAAATCGACTCGATTAACTGATTCAGTGTCATAATTTGAGGAGTACCTCGAAGTCTGATCGAGGTTAAAGGTAACAGCTTCATTACCCACACGTAGAGTGATCTCTTGCTCAAATACATCGATAAGAGCACGGCCCGTCCTCAGAAATCCCCGCCCAACAATGAGAGGAACTCGAGGATCAGCATCGAAATCAACGACCACAAAGTCAGCTGGGAAGTGGAACTTTCCTACTTTCACGAATACATCCTCGGCAATGCCAAGAGGACGCGAGATAGAACGATCTGCAAGCTCAAGAGTCATGCAGGTAGGAATAAGTTCCGGAAGAGATAGTTGTTTCCATACTGAATACGGCATCAGATTGATGCTTGCACCAAGATCGGCAAGTGCAAAGCATTCAATCATCCCGGGAAAAACACAAGGAAGAAGAAATTTTCCGGGATCTCCTAGCTTCTCGGGAAGCTTCTTTAACAACACTGCTGAGCAATTCTCATTCAAAGGAGTCTTAGCCATTTCAAACAGCTTTTCTTTGTTGCTCAGCATGTGTTTCAGAGTAGATGCAAACTTGGGCATTAACATGATGGCATCCGCGAAGCTTATGTCAAAGTGAAGTTCTTGGAAAATTTGAAAGAACTTTTCCATCTGATGACTAGCTTTCTCGCGGAGCTTCTGCTCATGTAACCGTGAGGGATAAGGAAGAGAAGATTTGGATTTCTGATTCTCAACAGGAGCTACAGGAGGTTCAAAAACAACTCCTTGATTTGACTTGGGTTGCTGGACCACTTGAGGTTGGACTACCGAAGGTTGGACGTGTGCGGTACTTCGTGGACTTGAATAATGCACTTTGTCCGTTGTTTCCTTGGTAACTTGACTAAATGCCACAGGAGGAGGGGGCATTGGAGTCGTAGGTCCATTGTGTTTTGGAGGTTCGCTTTCCACTACCTTCGGGATAGAAGAAGAAGAGGTAGTAGGAATAGCGGGTCCAGCATATGAAGCACCACTTCGGGTTGTGATCGCCTTTGCATCGCCCCTCGGATTAGCGATCGTGTTGCTAGGTAAAGTACCTGAGCCCGAGGGTCGATCATTTAAAGACTTCTTGATGTCAGAAATTTGGCTGACCAACAACCGATTCATTTCCTCTTGGGATTTCATGAATTGTTTCAACAAATCATCAGATGATGGTCCAGTTGGAACAATGGCTTGAGTTTGCACAGGAAAATTCTGGCCTCTATTGTTAGGATTAGGGCCTTGATTCTGAAAATTCCCTTGATTGTTTCCATGAGAATACCCTGGGTTGAAATTCCCCTGACCTGGGTTTCTATTGTAATTTCCTTGATGTTGGAAATTTTGATTCTGATTCTGAAAACCGTTGTTTTGATTGAATTGACCTTGGTTCTGGAAACCTTGGTTTGGTCTATTCTGATTCTGATTACGGTTCTGGTTTTGATTGAAACCGGGAGGTCCAGAGTAGTGGTTAGGACGGTGGTTCGGGTCTACAGGAGCACGATATTGATTGCCTCCTTGATTAGGCATCCCGCCCACAGCATTAGCTTCAAAGGGGTTACCATCAGTGGCCATACAGTTGTAATAAGCATGGGGGCCACCACAGGTAACACAGACTTCCACTTTCTTAACCTCAGCAGGAGGTGAGGTTTGTGGAAAAGAGACTTTCTTCTGATTGGAGAGAACCAAAGCTTGGATAGCTTCCGTGAGTTTATCAATCTTAGCATCGGTGCTAGACTGACTCACGGGCGATGAAGAAGAAGAAGGACCAACACTGACTTGGGAAACAACCGGCTTGCTTCGTGCAGTGCGGACTTTAGACTTGTTTTCGATGATCGCTAAAGCTTCTTTGACAGTTTTGCTTAGGAAATTTCCTCCCGCGGAGGAATTAAGAGAATCTTGGTCAGATTGACTCACTCCATTGTAGAAAGTATCGAGTTGCATCAACTCGGAGAAACCGTGGTGAGGACATTTGCGAAGCAATTCCTTGAAACGATCCCACGATTCACTGAAGGATTCATCAAACTTCTGAGTGAACTTGATGATTTCATTTTTAAGACTCGTGGTCTTGGATGGTGGATAGAATTCATTCACAAATTTCTTCACCAGATCCTCCCATGTCTCTATAGACTGAGGGGGTTGTTTTTCAAGCCAAATCCGGGCTTGCCCCTCAAGAGAAAACGGGAACAGAAGAAGCTTAACAGCATCAGAAGGGACATTCTTATACTTGATGGTAGATGCAATCTTGTTAAACCATCTTATATGAGCATGAGGATCATCCCGCTCAAAACCGTAGAACTGATTTGAAGTTACAAGGTTCAGTAACCCGGTCTTGAGTTCAAAATTTTCAGCCACGATGGCTGGTACAACGATAGCATCTCCATACCCGTCGATGGGTGCCTGGAGAAGCTCACACATAGGAATCTCATCCGCCATGACAGCGGGAGTGGTGTGAACAGTCCGGATCTCAGATCCGACTGATGGAGCAGAAAGTCTACGAACACGCCTTCTTGGAATCTTGACAAGCTCACGAAATGGGCTCACAGATCTAGAAGAGCGAGTGCGCATACACAAGAGTTAACTCTAAGGAAACTCAGAGTTAAGGAGAGAAATGGAATTATGAAATCTTTCACATGAGAATGAGAATTATGAAGACGTTTTGTAAAAATGGTGGTGAGAAGAATCTTTTGGGTTTTCTGGTTCTGAAACGTCGATATCACAACAAAATCAATTAACACAAAATCGAGGCAAAACAACAGTGAACTTTACCAATAATCCAAGATGAATGGCTTCTTTAAAAAAGGTACACCAATCACAAGGACACAAAGGCAAGTTTTATATCTTTAGTTCGGGAACTTATTATGGTCGCACCCCCAGTTAGGTAGTGCACTGCCTTGGTTTTCGGTGGTAATCTTTTAAGTTGTTAATTATTAGAGAAAACGACGATTCTTTTTGTATTTTTATTTTTGATACATATATAGAAACAAAAGAAAAATATTTTTGTGTTTTATAAATTTTTGGCTGTTTTTGGGTTTTTGGATTTTTTAGAAGAAAATATGGATATATATATATACAGAGATGGTGATATAAACAAAGAGTGAGGATTCAAACAACTAATCTGCTAAAACGGGAGATAAATCAGCACAGCTCCCCGGCAGCGGCGCCAAAATTTGATCGGTGATAAACAGTCAAGTCTAAAAGACTAAAAACTGCTCAAACACCAATGCAATTAAGATCAGAGGAGTATAAAGTCTCCCCGGGTCGTTATGTCCCAGCGAGCTATGCAATGGATAAATCAACGTCTAGTAATCGAGAAGTTTGAACAGAAAAAGGATACTGAATGATATTATAACTACGAGAAAAGCCAACAAATTAAAAACGCCTTAAATGCAAATTAAAGAAATTTAAAAAGATAAAACCTATTAAATAAACGCTATCACTATATTTAAAGTGATGAACGTTTAAAACCTAAAACGTACGTTTAAATTAAAATCTACGCGACGTACAAAATAAAAAAGTGAAACTAAGTCAATATTAACCCTAAAAATATGAAAATGATGTTTTTATAAACCTAATGATAAAAGAAAATATTTAGAAAAAGAAAATTATTTTTATATCTAATTATCTAATTAAAAACTATTTTTAACTATTAATTAATTAATTAAAATACAAGAAAATAGGAAATTAAGCTAGAAAAATAAGATTAAGACTTGGAAAAATCTAAAATATCAAAATAGACTTTTCAAAACTATTTTTGTATTTTTGTGACTATTTTTCTATTTTCTATGGATTTTAAACTATTAAAAACTAATTAAATTACTAAAAATTACCAAATAAGCTATGAAAAATCTAGAAAATTACTTTTTCTACTTTTTATATTTATCTAAGCCTAAGAAAATTGAAAACTTATTTTTTTGAACCTTTTTCTAATTTTTTGTATTAAATGCTATTTAAAAAGTATTAAAAACTAATTAAAAATAGGAAAAATAGCAAAACAGCTTATAAAAATCTGAAAATTTCAGGGAAACTCTAAAATAATATTAAGAAGCTAAGAAAATTAGAAAAACAGGTGCTTGTGTACAAGATTATGAAACTGATGTGATAGTGCTTATTGAAATAAGCACTAAATAAGCCAAATGATTAAAATGAGCTACCACACTAGAACAGAAGCTATGATTAACTAAAAGTGACCAAGTTAGATTCAAATCAACAAGCTACAAACACTGATTAACAAGATTTCACAGATTTGATGATTTGAGATTTTAAGCCTAAGAACAGATTTTGGTATCACTTTGCAGGCCAGAAATAAGCACACAAATAAGCTCTAAACTAAAAACCAACTATTGATGTCTCAACTAGACCTAAGGTGACTAGCTCTAACCAAAGGACCAGACCTTATCAAGCTTATATGAGTCCTGTGCAAGCTACACAAGAACTGAGGAAAAGCTCAGCTGATACTGAGTTTGGTGCAGGGCACCTGAGCCCTGATTGGAGCTTATGCAGAAGCTTATCCAAAAGGCTTGAACCAAAAACAGATACTAGGTCTTATAAACCACCTAGAGGACTACTTGTAACCAAAAACTCAGACCTTGAAAACCTTTAATGGCACCTGTGCAACTGCTGCAAGTTTTGCTCAATTCCAACTTTTGACAAGTTTTGACTTTTTAAAACAGTTAAGAACTTAGACTTTGGAGAACTTTGATCCAATTTTAATGACTGATGATGAAGTTATGTGATGTAAAGAACTTAAGACCAGCTTTGTTTGAGACTTTTACACACAAAATCAATGATTTCAAATCCCATTCCACAACAGATTAAGCAATAAGACAGATTGAGACTTATTTTGACTTTATAGGCTAAAGACTCAATTGTAATGACTCAATTGAGCTCAATTATGCTAAGTAAACTTAAACCAACCAAAAGCTACAACTGATTTCAAGTCTGGGACAGTTTTGACAGTAAAACAAACACCCCTTTATCACTAGTTTTGCCAATTAAAATGATATAGCAACTGCCTAAGCATGTACCAAGGATCAAGCTAGATTCTCTTAGCCTGATTACTACTTTTAGAACAGATTTTAACTAATTATGAGCACCAATACAGTTTATGCAAGATTTGTGAAAATCACTTACAACTTGTCCAATGGCCACTATGGCCTGCCACATATGAAACCAAGAGCACTAGCCTAATAAATCCAACCCACTGATCTCTAAACTAACCCATTTCCATCACTGCTTCAACCCAATCCAATTTTGCACCCATTTTGGTTCTGCTTTGACTTTCGTTGACCAGTATTCCAAAGTGATTGAAACTTAAATTCAAGCTTGTAAAAAGCTATGAACAACTTCTTGAAGCCTGTTTGAGATTGTAATGAGACCTTTTGAGACTTTAGCAACAGAATGTAATATAGAAAATTCCAACAGTTGAGACAAGATTGGAAATGTGAGCAAACTATTAAATTAACACTTGATAATAGTTTTAATGAACTGAAACTACTAATTTGAGTACAAAATAACTTGGAAATACACTTGAGAAGCTAATTGAGAACTAATAATGTTAATACGACATACAACTTTTAAAAACTAAAACTAACTATCTCTTCATGCTTCCACTTGGTCTCTTTTATGCTCAAAAGTCTTCTCTCACCCTTTCTGAGTGGATCCCAGCAGCAATCTCAACCATTGATTTGCTAAAGCTCATCCTAGCCATTTATCATGTTTTGGCGCCAAAACTGGTACAAGGCAATTGGGACAAGGGAGAAGGTGTAATTAATGCTTTTGGAGTTTGGTGAGGTGGTGGGAGACAATATGTGAAGTAGGTTTGATTTTAGGTGGCTGGAGGGGGGATGATGGTGGGGAGACAGTGGGAGGGAAAACGGGGAAAGGGGGCGGGTTTGTTTTTGTTTAAACACTGGGTTTGGGTTGGTCGGGTTGTGGGTTTGGACCGGGTAAAGTATGTTGGGCCAGGGTAAATATTTTGGGCTTGGGTAGTTATTAGATCCGTTTGGTTTAGGATTAGACACAAGGACCATTTTGCAATTTCACAAAACCTAGGGACCAATACTGTAAATTATGAAAAGTAGTCAAAAGGGTTTGTTTTGCCAATTCAAATAATCCAAGGGTTAGTTTTGACACTTTTGAAAATTCCCAAGGACTAGTTTTGAACATTTTGGATTTTTAGGGACTAAATTGTAACTTTCTCAAAACTTTTAGATTTCTCACCAAAGGACTAAATATGACAATTTATGATTTTAAAAAGACCTTTGGTGATTTATACTTTTGAAATTCGGGCTCAGGGACTATTTTTGACAATTCTTGAAACTTGGGGGACTGAAACTGCAATTTTTGCAAAATTGATATGTTTTTCATCTGATTTTGATATTTTTGATTTTAAAACACATAAAACACTGATTTGTGATATTTTGATCATTTAGATGTGTTTCTGAGTATTTTCAGATGAATTTGCAGTTTATTTTGTATAAAAATGATGAGTATTTTCACACTCATCAGTTACCTACTCGAGAGTTCGTAATCACTACACGACACCAACTCCTTATGGCGGAGAAGCCTTCACAACGTCGCCTACTCTTTTTCCGGTACTAGGCTAACCACCGGGTTCTTCCACAAGGTAGAACCACACCTATCACAACGTCGCCTACCCTTTATCCGGTACTAGGCTAAGTACCGATTTCCATTACGATGGAGGAACTACTACCCAACACTACACAACACCTAACCCCAAAGGAGACCAACTCCTTATTACAACACCATCAAGGATATCAATATCCTTGGATATAACCTATCTCTATTTGTATATCGATGCACCTCATCGAGTATACAACCTTGAAATTCTTCACTAATGTCACTTGACTTAACTTCTAGGCATCTTTCACTAATGCCCTTGACACGGACGCTTGGCACCTTTCACTAATGCCTTCGTCTTGACTCCTTTAGCATTCTTCACTAATGCTTTTGGCACGGACGTTAAGCACCTTTCACTAATGCTTTCGTCTTGACTCTTTCGGCATCCTTTACTAATGCCTTGGACACAACACTTCTATGGAGGAAGAAAGAAGTATCAATCAAGAGAACCTCAGTAGTCTTGATGATGATGAAGCATGGCAACTCATGGACTTGAGCTTGCTCAACTTCAAGAGGTGGTGATCTCACCTTTAAGAGGAACATAGAGAATCACACAAAAACAAAAGACATACTACATAGAAAGATCCTTAGGATCTGTGGTTAGAAGGTTACAATACTTGGGGAAAGTATGTGTGGGAGTGGCAACCGAAAAGGAAGAAATGGCTCACTATTTATAGAGGAAAAACAACTATTGTTCTATGGATCCGTCCAGTGTATTACTGGGGATCCGTGGGACGCTCCCTTTTGCCCATGGGTTTTGGGTCATGGGTCATGGGTCATGGGTTATGGATCATGGGTATTCAAGTAGATACAATGTATCTACAAGATGCAATGCATCTAGTCCATGGGTCATGGGTTAATACCATGGGTCATGGATAATATCCATATATGATTTATGCATGATGTCATGCAATGGGTTATGGGTCATGCTCCATGGGTATGGGTCGACTTTGGGTTATACCCAACTACATTCAATGTATTTGGTCAATGGGTCAAATACTTAAGTTTCTACCCATTTATATTACCCATTATCATACATACTAGTTATGTATATATTTACCCAATATGTAAACACTAGTTGTTGTACATATGTATTACTAAATCATAAAATAACTTATACTTGTTTTAGTGTTTTATGTGAAAACGTAAGTGTGTTAGAAAACTATTGGCTCAAACCATTTACGTATTTTATTTGTTTCGTTAAAATGATTTTGCGTTTGTTATCGACAAAACATTAGAAGATCGTAAAATATAAATAAACGTTTTTTACGGCTTATTTGTATTAACAATCGTTACTCAACTGTTGACCAGGGTGATCGAAGCAAAGATAATAACTGGCACACGAATAGGCGAAAAAGTCTTTCTACCACGGATTCTTTTGACTGTTAAAGAAGAGAAGATGCCCTTTGTTTTCAAACGCAAGCAATTCCCAGTTAAATTGTGTTATGCGATGACGATAAATAAAAGTCAGGGTCAGTCACTTGCAAAGATAGGAATCTATTTACCATAGCATATATTTGGACACGGCCAATTATACGTTGCACTGTCAAGAGCCACCTCATCACAGGGTATAAGAGTTCTCATAGAACCCCAGCCAAACCAACCGCCAAACACAACGAAGAACATCATGTACAAAGATTTAAAAAAAAAAAAAAAAAAAAAGCTACAACATGTCTAAGTGCTTTTTTCTATCGTTATGTAAATATTATCGAAATGCAAGTACTGCTCCTACAATGTATATGTTCCTTTTGCTACTTACATAATAGCTTATATAAGGTTTGCAAGCGCGTAACTTACATTTCTGCATGCTGCATTATCCGTGATATCCAAATGTTAAGCATTTATTACAAACGTATGCACTTTGTTTGAATATTATCCTACGTTATCTGAGCGTTACTAATTAATCCTACTACCGATTGCAGAATAATGGCTGACAAAGGAAAAGGTGAACTAATTCAAACGAGCGCAGAGGAAAGTGGCACAACAGATGTCACCACTACTGCAGACTCGAAAGGAAAAGGGAAGCTCATAATAACATAAGCAGATTTTGTTGACATTACAGATATCAAGCCACAGGACTTGAAAAAGAATTGTAACTGAAAGTGTAGCGAAAATGGACCTCACGAAACGTCCTTGATCCCAATCCAACAGGTCTATGTTTCATGATGCTAGATAAATATGTAAGCAAAATAACTATACTAAACTATTTTAACGTAAATACCATCATTCTAAACAATACCTAATATGTGCTTTCCACAGAGAAACGCCATTCAGGCAAATGTTGACGTCCGAGACATTAAGCATTCGACTCGCTCTTGCAAATAGGATTCTGTTATAGAATTCGCAGGTTTAGCTGTAAGAACACTGATGCTTGGTAACGCACTCTTCCCAACAACACAACGTTGTTACTCGGGAAGTATACTGATGTTTCCCCTTTAGAAGACGACGGTTTCCCAAGCCATCACTTCAATTTCATTGCGTACAATGAACTCGGCCTCAGAGCTGATGTTCGTGATGCGCTCCTAACAGGTAATACATTCACATAATAACTAATGATCACACAATGTCAATAAAATATTTGCATATGTATGTAGACTACATTGGGATTATCCGCAGCGTTGGAAAGATAAAGACATTCAGAAGCTCAACAACCAACCTAATACTCAGGAAGAACATTGAAATCCAAAACCTCAAGCACGTATTAGCATACTAAAGTTGCTTATAATCAATGTTCACCGGTATAAAATTTTAATAGCTTACTTTACAGCGCAGCGGAAATAGCGTGACTCTAAGCTTGTGGAATGAGATGGCGACAAACTTTGAGACGGAAATAAGCATGCAGCTCGAGCAATCTATCATAATAGCTAATAGCTCTTGTTTGGTTAAAAGCTTTGCGGGTAACATACATGTTGGAATCACTCCTAAACCATAATCAAGTGTTAGTAATTAATATGTAATAGTTAGCTTTATTATGGCCTTTATGTTTGTTATTAGCCTTAAGCTTATGTAGAAGGCCCATGAGCTTAGGCCCAAGCCCATTAAAGAAAGGATGGAAACTAGGAGTGTTGCCCTAGCTTTCCTCCTATAAATACTCTATGTAAACCTTCATTTGAAGGTTGGTTGTTCAAGTTTTTCTTTCACCTACACTCTACGCATAACCTTCTTAGTCTAACGTGTGTTTGTGTTTGTTTACTTGTTCAATCGCCTTATCTCTTTCTTATAAGCTTGTGTTTGTAAAACTAGTGACCCAACAGTGGTATCAGAGACTACTAGTTGGGTGAATCGTTGTTTCTTGAAGTGGGTTTTATGGTCCTGCGCGTAGAACAACGTTTGATACTTTGGTTCGCTTAAAAACTCGTTTTTTACACTTTTTAATCCAAGATTCTTGTACTTTCAACGTTTTAAGGTGTTAAAATACTTGTTTTTGACAAAAAATTTCGAACTTTATGTGTAGATCATTGTTTTTCATCTAGTTTTTGAACGAGGGTTTCATCCTACTCGTAATCGTTTTAGAGGCTTTGGTTCATCAAGTTTCACACTTTTGTGTCTTTTGGTGTTATTGAAGCTATTTCATCACACAAAAACTGGTTTAGAAACATCTTTGGCCAAAATCAAAATTACGAGTAATCCTACGCGTAGCAAAACCCTAAAACTACGCGTAAGATTTTCCTTGGTTTGATCTTCATTTTCGTGGTTTACTCCGTGTTTTCTTGCTTGGATAAGCCTGAAAATACGTCGACTTTGGATATCTTTTGCACTGTGAAGTGTAAAAGATCACTTGGGATAAAACCCTAAAATTACGCATAAGCATAAGCTTACGCGTAGAAATCCTACGCTTAAGATTCATCTTACGCGTAGACCTAGTCCTACGCATAAGGTAATCCTACGCCTAAGTTTCTACGCCTAACTTACTGTTTACGCATAACTTTAGCCTTTTTTCCCTGCTTACGCGTAAGCTAAAACTACGCGTAACTTGTACTGTTTACGCGTAACTTTGGTGATTTCTACGCCTAAGGACACTTCATCAACAAAGGTTCATTCGACTACAAAGATCCATCAACACAAGTTATCAAATTTTGAGGAGACTAAACTTTCATTTTTTACGCGAGATTCAAATTTTGGTTTAACTGCGAAAATTTTGGTCAAAAATTTAAATTTTTGGGCCTAAATTCAAAATTTTCGGGTAAAATTTAGCGTCAAAATTGTCATAACTCAAATTTTTCTTACATCCTTAGAATTGAATTTTATAGTGAATTTCAAATTTTGAGAGTAAAAAATTTTCAAAATTATTTTTGGAGGGAAATTGAAATTTTCTATATCGGCCTTCTGTGCTCTATATCGTCTTCGCACTTTTTTCTTCTCTTTGATTCTTCTGCAGGAAAGTGAAATGGATTATGATCATAAAGATCTATTTGTGGCATTGCAAGAAGGATTCATGGCTATATCTCTGGCATTCAAGCGTCAGACAGCATCTAATTCCCAATATCCCGCAGTCGTAGAAGGTGCAAGAGTTGCTGTACATGAAAAGAATGCTCAAATGGATGTTGAGAATGTTGTGAGTACTGCATCTGTCGGTAATGCGGACAATGAGGTTGTTGCATTGGAAAAGCAGGATGACAGCAGCAGATCTGGAAAAGATATCATACTTAACTACGACACCGAACCCAACTGTGACGAAGAACAAATGGTTGAGGAAGATATCCTACCCACCTATGACACTGACACAGAACAGATGGTCGAGGTACAATCTACTGTTGTTCACACTCTGCTTGCAAATGCGACTCAACATACTGAGCAACCTGAATTCAGTAATGAAGGAGAGGTTGACCAGTGTGTTGTACAATGTCCAGACAACTATCTCATGTCTGAGCCCTTACTTGTTAACAATTCAACTGAAACGTCAAATCAAACTCTTGAATCTGAAATCATTCTTCTCAAAAAGACCATTGATCAGTTTCATAAAGATTTTTCAAAACTAGAGGCACATTGCATCTCTCTTGAACTTAAAGTACAAAACAAATCTTTTTCTTCAGAACACAATGGTCAGTTTTCAAATGAACAAAGTAATCGTGTGGATTTATTAGTAAAAGAAAATGAGTATCTAAAGGCTCAACTTCAAGCAAAGGGGCTTGCACATGTTGCTTTGCAAAACAAACTGAGAAGATTAACTAACAAGAGTGTGGATACTAATTTTGCAAAACCAACAATCTTGGGGAAATCGTCTCTAAAACCAATCAGAAACCAATCAGTTGTTAGACAACCAACTGCTTTTAAATATGAACGTTCAAAATCGTCAAAACCACGGTTTCCCTCCCGAGTTGTTGAGAATAATCATTTGATAAAACCAGTCACTCCACATTCCGGGCCAATGAATAATGCTTCTGTTTCTATTAAACATGTTTCTGTTATACCTGTTTCTGTTATATCTCAACAAGTGGCTGCTCCTGGCCAATCTAGGACTAGTTCAAACACTGTGTCTAAACTGAGCAATAAACGTAAAGATTCATATGATTCAAATGACGCGTACAAGAACTGTGATCTAGAAAAGGCTAGAAAAAGGGCACTACTCCAAAAGGATGGAATCTTAGGTTCACGACCTAGTGTATCACCTTCGAGTGTATTACTGAACACTACTTGTAGTAGCAAACCAAAACCTAAGTTTACTCAACAGATTGTTAGAAATAAACCCGTTGATCTAAACGTAAAAATTCAGAAACCTAATAGGTGGATCAATATAGGACGCAAATTCTTCCCAAAAGAAGTTTCAACATCCCTTAGATCTAATCTTAGATGGATACCAACGGGTAAAGTTTTCAACACTGTTGGTCTTAGGTGGATTCCTACAGGCAAGATACTAAGTAGTTGCACCATAACAAGTGTGAAACCCTCTACATCCATCCCTGAGGTAGGAAAGGAAATCATCAAAATTGCATGTTCAGGTGTCAAGAAGATTATTGACACTACATCTTTATACCTCTAACATCTGGAACCCAGTTACACTTGGGGATCCATGTCTTCTTCTTTCTTGCCCCCCTTCTATTTTTCTATGCAGGTACAACAGCAATGGCTCCTACTGCAAAACAACATAGGACCCGTTTCTAACCGTCAAAAATATCATGATCCATCAGCTGTTCCACCATTGTACTTAATCGTCATGAATTGGAAACATTGCTTGCTCCTCTGGTTAAAGATTCTGCCAAAAGTCGTGCTTCAGATGTATCGAATGTTTCCGCTGCACAACCGATAATACTCTAATTTCAGATACACCTGAATCTACAACAACAACCGAATCTTCTATAACAGAAGATCAAACTGCTTCCTACAACAATGTCACAGCTGATGATCAACTTATTGAACTGAGATGTTTTCGTCAGCAGTTGATTCTCTCAAGATATTTATGGTACTTCACACTTGTTCGGTTGCTTGGACATACATGGTTTCACTATCTCCTCATACATGGTTTCGATGTCTTCAATTCATCATCAACATACGTGGTGTATGATTCTGATTCATTGAAAACATCGAGGGGGAGAGAGTGTAGGCGTCCCTTGCTTCTTTTGTTTGACCACATGATTCCTTGCGAAAACCCAATGCTTTCCAAAATTTCTTCCATAAGGGCGAAGAAATGAGACGATCTGTGGTTCAAACGTCTTAATTCAGTGTTATCGTCTCAACTTTCACGGGTTATCTTGTGTGAAGTTACCCAAATATAATGTTAAGATGCCTCACACACGGTCTTGGTATCGAGTTATTGCATATTCACAGTGACTAGTATTCCGAAAGACCACAACATTCAGGGGAAAGTCGTTTTATTTCGTCTTTCGTGGTTTGTTTGATGTGATGCGTCTACATACACGAGAAGATCTTGTTGATTTCTGGCATGTTTCCCTCGAACGAATCTTCCGCAATTAGTCAGATTCTCTTTGTATGGTTTATTGCTCATCTACAAATTCCGCTGCATACTGAAATCGTCAAAGTTAAAGGAAATGTAGACTTCATCAAAAGTTTCAAATCTGCTAAAGACAGTTGTCAGTTCAAGGGGGAGCTATTTCTGAAACATCGTCAATTGGGGAAAGGTTAATTTGTTTCATACTTATTTCATCTTTTCCCTAAAATGGCTTGTGCACACATAACAGTGTACAACCCGTTCTTGTCAAGAAAGGACCCTGTGGTACGCCTCAGTGCCACAATCCTTATAAAAGGAGCGAAAGCTTCTTATTTTTTGAGTAAAACCTATCAAACCTTTCATTTTTCAAGGTTTTGCTAAAAAAGACAAGTACTTCCCCATATGATTTTTAAAACCTCAACCGTTTATATCACTAGTTGAGGGGGAGTATTTGATGTAAACTTTGTTCACAAATTGTTCATAGTGGTCATCTTCCTGCAACACTCGAAATGGTCATATTTATTGTCAACATTTCAAAAATAACATTTTATATGCCATTTTTGAGGGGGAGAAAATTGTGTGATAAGAAATATGTTGTGCAAAATGCAAATGAAACTGTGTACTTCAGACTTAACCAACGAATTGACGGTACTAAAACTGTTAGTAACTCGAAAAGACTTGTCCTGGACGGGTAATAATTTCAAGCTAGTTCGCTAGTAATGTAAACGTGTCTCGCAAAGGTCTTGTCCAAGTAGAAAGTACCATTCGAGACACTCTTGGTAGACATGAACTCTGACGGGTATGACAATCTTTCGAGGTTTGTCTACACCTTCAAGGTAGTTATTAGAGCTAGTTGTCACCTAAAAGCTGACAATGTAACTCTTTAACTATGCAACGTAACCGTGTCTCGCGGGGGATTGTCTATCTCCAGTGGATCAATTCAAAATGTGCGCGCTCTTTCCTCACTGTGCATTTAAACCATTAATACTCTTAAGCACATGTGGAGGGGGAGTATTTATGCAAAATCCTATCTCTCACAGTGGTTCAAACATGTTTTTCATTTACAAACCCTTTGAGAGATTTTTCACAAACAGTGGTTTTAATGGCAACATAGGTTAGTCATGAAGTTATAAGGTGACTAAGGTTAGGAATAACCGTCCTATGATCCGCCAGAGCCGGAGGGATCTACCCAAGGACATCACAAATAGTTAGTACTTAGAAGTCCTTAGGTACGATTATAAAAAGGAGAAAATGAGAATCGGAGAAAGAAGGAGTTGAAGAATAAAAAAGAAATGCAAAGAAAAGGGTGAAAAGAAATAGCCCTCCAGATTATTCAACTTAGGGCAGACACCGGGTTCAATTCATATGCTACTGGTTGTCACTTAGTGACGCCGGTATTGAAGATTAAAAGTCGTCATGGACCCAGTGGCGCATGCACTAAACCTTCTTAGCCACTCAAGTTTCTCTCAACAGAAGCTTGTTTCATTCTCACAGGGAACCCTACGTAAACTATTGGCTTTCTCTTAGAGATCGCTGGTATTGAAGAAGGAGACCCTCTCCCTAGTCTCCGCTCAGGAAAACCAAAACGCACTATTGAGTCTAGAGCCACGAGATTCATCAAATAAGATCTCTTAGGTACACTTGACATTTTATCACTTGATGATCACCAAATAAGATTATCAGTGGTTCATATCGAGTCCTTCACAGATCTTAGCAATCTGTCTAGAACATTTATGAGAGGTTCACAACTGTGATCCTCAGTGATTGAATGGAAACTCCTGCCAGGGTCAACATCAAACAGCCCTGACAGCAGGTCACTTCGGTAACTCCCCGTGGATTACGCGGAGTGTGTCTCAAACGGTCTACAGTCGTGAGGTGATGCTTCGGTGTACTCAGCGACTCATCTGAACTGTAGATGTACTTCGGTACATCGCGTTATCTCACTTGTGGGACTCCAGTTCAGGAACGGCCTTTGTAAGAATCAGAGTTGTGTTTTCACACTATGATGTTAACACTCTCGAAGTTCAAACTTGTAAGTGCCGGAACCTGCTAATAACTAACCGTTTGAAATGTTTTCTTCTTATGGAAGCTCCAGAGCGGGATGATCGTGCGGATTCTTTTCATGCTCACGCCAACATCATCACTAATGGAAGTTCTATCCAAAAGCAACACAACCGTCAGAATGATTCTTCGTCAAACCACAGAATCTACAAAGTTAAAGACTTAAAGAACTTCATCAGTATTGAATTCCAACATCAAAGAGCGTGTGAGCATGTTGAAGAATGACGTGGAGACACTGGAGCAGCGAAGCAGACCTGAGGCAGACTTGAGGCAGACAACAACATACTATCACTTTCACCACAAAGAACAATAATCTAAGAACAAAGTTAAAGATGACGTCAAAGCACAACTGTTCAAAGTCAACTATCTCTCTACACTGGGGAGATTGTTCGAATCGAGACAATTCTTCTCACAAGAAAGAAGAATGTCAGAAGACGTCAGAGCTACTATTACATCAACGCCTTCACCGTTCATCACCAACACTTGAGGGGGAGATTGTTGGAATCACTCCTAAACCATAATCAAGTGTTAGTAATTAATATGTAATAGTTAGCTTTATTATTGCCTTTATGTTTGTTATTAGCCTTAAGCTTATGTAGAAGGCCCATGAGCTTAGGCCCAAGCCCATTAAAGAAAGGATGGAAACTAGGAGTGTTGCCCTAGCTTTCCTCCTATAAATACTCTATGTAAACCTTCATTTGAAGGTTGGTTGTTCAAGTTTTTCTTTCACCTACACTCTACGCATAACCTTCTTAGTCTAACGTGTGTTTGTGTTTGTGTTTGTGTTTGTTTACTTGTTCAATCGCCTTATCTCTTTCTTATAAGCTTGTGTTTGTAAAACTAGTGACCTAACAAATATCAGCGACCCCTGCAACGAGCTACTACTTCAAACCTGAAATATCGAAGGCAGATGAAATACGTGAAGTGTAAGTCTTATCTCACAAACACAAACTAATCACCTTATCTATACACATGTACCGTGACTATTTTACACAAACCGTCTCTTCAGGTACACTGACTTACTAACAACTGGGACACCAAAGATGTTGCCACCGATATCCCAGCAACTATCAGGAGAGGCTTTGCCAGACGAACCAATACGAATAGCAACACTACTTGATATAAGTCCTGAAACGCTTACAATAAGACATAAATAACTCTTGCAAAACAATGACATATGATATTTGGCTAACTTTTACATTTAACAGCAAAACCAAAAATTTGTTACCGAAACGGTGATAATGAAAATTGAAGAAGGTACAACCTGGTACTCCAACATATGCAAACGATGCAACCAAAATATTGAACCAGACAGGGCTCATTGGCACTGCCAGCAACCAGGGATGCCAATACTACCAAACTACATGTATAAACACCAAACACAAACTAAAACTGCAAATCATGTAGTTAGAAACAATAACTTATGCAAAATCCGATACATAACATTTGCAGTTACTGCTTTAAGTCCATCATTGTTGATGTGACCGGTGAGGCATCCCTCACATGGTACAACCTTGAAGCGCATTCTCTTCTTCCAGTTTGCTCATAAGTTATCAGCTATGTTTCTGATCCTGGCCCATATAAAGTGCCACCGATAATCAAGGACCTTGAAAACACGAAGCATATATTTGAAGTGCACTTTGGCCATGGCAGCAAAAGAGGAAACCCAAGGTTAATTCTCGACACCATCGCTGATGCATCTACATACATTACCACCAACAGACACTGCAGAAACTTCTACACCACCAAAACCTGCACTCTGCAGTTGATAAAACAGCTGTAACCGAGGTTTTCATTGACACTCTGACACTACCTCCACTTTCTAGTGAAGCTGCAGAAAAAGAGGCGCCTCTTAAACTTGCAGAACCCTCAGCAGTTCGCAAACAGTTATTCGAAGCCTCATCAAAAGACCAAGAAATGCCACCTCCAAAGAAACCTAAAGGTGACCCTGCTACTGAACCAGAGGTCTCATAGCGATAAACAATAAATCGCTAGCTTTTGTAATGCAGTTATAACATAGCTGCAAGAACGCTGTCAAAACAGCTTATGATGTATTATCTGTAGGAACCCTTAACTTAAAAGAAAAACCGTCTAGGTATAATGGTTATGTAAATGACTGTAAATAAACAATCGTGTGCACCCTACAGTTGTGCACAAATTTTGGGCACCGTTTGCAGTATAACTGCAATAAAAGTTTTCAATTCCTATATGCTACTTCTTCAAATAACGCTTAATTACAAGAACCACGACAACCCGATCTGTTCTGCCACAGGCAACTACAAAATACTTACTACACCAAACAATATATCAATCATATTGGCGCATAAACGATAACTTCTGATTATGCAACTAACATGTTAACAACCTAATATACACAATTACAACAGCTACATAAACTATAAACATATGTAAAGGAACATCAAGGGTCCTTAAAAACATTGCTACTTATATCCACAACCACTTTTGCATCTAAAATCCAATAATACTAACCAACAATTATATTTCTGACTCACAAGCTGCCACGACTTACCATTTTGACACTATTATTGAAACAAAAAACAACCAACGTCTAAAGTAACATCACAACAACAATCAAACAAACAAAAATTTTAAGAGAAACTGAACATCATCATTTAGCGTTAACAAAATATTAATTACATCATTGTCATTACAACAGGGTGATCATCATAAACACAACAAAATTGTAATATGCTACAGATTACATACACCCATTGGCTATACATAACTACATAAAAACATTAAAACCCCTAATAGTCCACAAAAGCAAACTAACTGAATAACCATTGGAAGCTACCATTAACATAAACTGCTGCAGATGGAACACCAACAAAAGAGACTGTTAACCAGACTAACCATCGGACAGATCTTCATCAATCTCCATGAAGGTAACATGCTTCTCCTTCTCAGCAATCCCATCACGTAGTCCATCAATGATAGCTCCAAGTGCTAGAAACGTGTCCCGATTAACACGCTGGATTTCAACAAGCCCCCTCAAACCATCAACAGCCTTTTCATTAAACGGTCCAAAGAAATGGGTCTCCCTAATAGTCTGCTCCTGCTTCTCAATTTTACGTCGCAACTGTCCGCGTTCTTCTTCCATACGAAACAAAAAACTTCGGTCCTCGCTGACTTCACAATTAAAAATAAATTTATACGATGTCGCCAAATTGTCAGAACCACTAGCTACTTTCAGTTCTTCAATGTTAGGCATCGCTGCCATAGTTAGGTGGTCACGGTTAGTTGGTGAACGTAAAGATAGAGAAACACTTTATGGAAAAAAAAATTGATTTATAACCTAAGTATAATGTAATAAAAAATAAATTTACTAAACGTTGCTACAATAGATATTAAAACAAAAATAATACATTTTTTTAAACATGAAAAAAAAAAAACCAAACAACACATTTTCTTTTAAAAAACTATACCCTCCAGGAACAATAAAAACTTTCTAACGCCACAAGCAAACATAACAGAAAAACCCGAACAACACATTTTTTTTCTAAAAAAACACAATAAGTAAAAAAAAAAAATTACTTTAACAACTTGCGCGTTACCTAGCTTCACTAACCAAAAAAAAAGGTTTACCAATAAAAAATTCCGAACACCAAAAAAAACACAAAACGTGCAAACTTAATAACAACATATCTCAAGCTAAAAAACACAATAAGTATCCAAAGAAAAATCTTGTCCTTTCAAAATATATACATGTGCAAACTATACCACCTAACTTTAACAAACCATAATATTAATCCATATTAGTGCAAAAACTTAATGGTTTATGTAAACACAGTTTTAGCTTTCAGAATATTTCATTTGTTTCAACTGCAAATATTAGACACGATGGTAATAAACTATAAGTTAGGAGACAACCATTGGATAAATACACAATTTTTCTCATACAACGACGTTCTTCCGTGAGGTTGAAAGTTTAATAATTTGCATCATTTCATTTTCAAAAGTTCCGTGATCAAATGGTTTGATAAAATAGTCGTATAGCTAAAGTAAAGTAACGCCCAATACCATCTTCCACGGGTTATGGGTCCCAATACCGTCTGCATGCTGCATCTACATACATTTAATAAAAATTGATTTATAACCTAAGTATAATGTAATAAAAAATAAATTTACTAAACGTTGCTACAATAGATATTAAAACAAAAAAAAATACATTTTTTTAAACATGAAAAAAAAAACCAAACAACACATTTTCTTTTAAAAAACTATACCCTCCAGGAACAATAAAAACTTTCTAACGCCACAAGCAAACATAACAGAAAAACCCGAACAACACATTTTTTTTCTAAAAAAACACAATAAGTAAAAAAAAAAAAAAAAAAAATACTTTAACAACTTGCGCGTTACCTAGCTTCACTAACAAAAAAAAAAGGGTTTACCAATAAAAACTTCCGAACACCAAAAAAAAACACAAAACGTGGAAACTTAATAACAACATATCTCAAGTTAAAAAACACAATAAGTATCCAAAGAAAAATCTTGTCCTTTCAAAATATATACATTTGCAAACTATACCACCTAACTTTAACAAACCATAATATTAATCAATATTAGTGCAAAAACTTAATGGTTTATGTAAACACAGTTTTAGCTTTCAGAATATTTCATTTGTTTCAACTGCAAATATTAGACACGATGGTATTAAACTATAAGTTAGGAGACAACCATTGGATAAATACACAATTTTTCTCATACAACGACGTTCTTCCGTGAGGTTGAAAGTTTAATAATTTGCATCATTTCATTTTCAAAAGTTCCGTGATCAAATGGTTTGATAAAATAGTCGTATAGCTAAAGTAAAGTAAAGTAACGCCCAATACCATTTTTCACGGGTTATGGGTCCCAATACCGTCTGCATGCTGCATCTACATACATTTAATAAAAATTGATTTATAACCTAAGTATAATGTAATAAAAAAATAAATTTACTAAACGTTGCTACAATAGATATTAAAACAAAAAAAAAATACATTTTTTTAAACATGAAAAAAAAAAAACAAACAACACATTTTCTTTTAAAAAACTATACCCTCCAGGAACAATAAAAACTTTCTAACGCCACAAGCAAACATAACAGAAAAACCCGAACAACACATTTTTTTTCTAAAAAAACGCAATAAGTAAAAAAAAAAAATCACTTTAACAACTTGCGCGTTACCTAGCTTCACTAACCAAAAAAAAAAGGTTTACCAATAAAAACTTCCGAACACCAAAAAAAACACAAAACGTGGAAACTTAATAACAACATATCTCAAGTTAAAAAACACAATAAGTATCCAAAGAAAAATCTTGTCCTTTCAAAATATATACATTTGCAAACTATACCACCTAACTTTAACAAACCATAATATTAATCAATATTAGTGCAAAAACTTAATGGTTTATGTAAACACAGTTTTAGCATTCAGAATATTTCATTTGTTTCAACTGCAAATATTAGACACGATGGTATTAAACTATAAGTTAGGAGACAACCATTGGATAAATACACAATTTTTCTCATACAACGACGTTCTTCCGTGAGGTTGAAAGTTTAATAATTTGCATCATTTCATTTTCAAAAGTTCCGTGATCAAATGGTTTGATAAAATAGTCGTATAGCTAAAGTAAAGTAAAGTAACGCCCAATACCATTTTTCACGGGTTATGGGTCCCAATACCGTCTGCATGCTGCATCTACATACATTTAATAAAAATTGATTTATAACCTAAGTATAATGTAATAAAAAATAAATTTACTAAACGTTGCTACAATAGATATTAAAACAAAAAAAAAATACATTTTTTTAAACATGAAAAAAAAAAACAAACAACACATTTTCTTTTAAAAAACTATACCCTCCAGGAACAATAAAAACTTTCTAACGCCACAAGCAAACATAACAGAAAAACCCGAACAACACATTTTTTTTCTAAAAAAACGCAATAAGTAAAAAAAAATCACTTTAACAACTTGCGCGTTACCTAGCTTCACTAACCAAAAAAAAAAGGTTTACCAATAAAAACTTCCGAACACCAAAAAAAACACAAAACGTGCAAACTTAATAACAACATATCTCAAGTTAAAAAACACAATAAGTATCCAAAGAAAAATCTTGTCCTTTCAAAATATATACATGTGCAAACTATACCACCTAACTTTAACAAACCATAATATTAATCAATATTAGTGCAAAAACTTAATGGTTTATGTAAACACAGTTTTAGCTTTCAGAATATTTCATTTGTTTCAACTGCAAATATTAGACACGATGGTATTAAACTATAAGTTAGGAGACAACCATTGGATAAATACACAATTTTTCTCATACAACGACGTTCTTCCGTGAGGTTGAAAGTTTAATAATTTGCATCATTTCATTTTCAAAAGTTCCGTGATCAAATGGTTTGATAAAATAGTCGTATAGCTAAAGTAAAGTAAAGTAACGCCCAATACCATCTTCCACGGGTTATGGGTTCCAAGTTTTTGATGTACTAGTATCATATGAGCAATGTTTTAAAATCGGTTTTGTGACTCGTGGGTTAGGTTTCAAAGCCTTTGATATAACTAGTTTTATAATCTCTATAAAACTTTGTTGTGAAGTTAAATACTCTTACAATTCATAAATGTATGCTTTTGTAATGTTTAATTTTTTTCTAGTAAAATTATATTTAATTTTCAATACTTTTATATATATAATACCGGTGCACGTACGGGTTTTTACATTATTTTTTCATTAAATTAGTATTTGGTATAAATTTTTGTTGTACAATAGGTTGTCAAGATCGGGATCCTACCCAGGATCGTTTTCGTTATTGCAAGATCGTGATCGTAAGATCGGATCGGGATCTTAAGATCCTACTCTAATGTTATTTCTTAATAGTTTATGTAATTTTATACAAATCTATAAATTCTAATACCTTTAAACCATAAAATACTATGAATGTTTCATATAAATGTTGTCCTAAATTATGATTATAAAATGTTTAAAAAGATTAACATGTTGTTTTTTGAATTATACAAATAAACAACCCATAAATTTGTAGTTTTTTAGTTTGTAATCCGAGAAAAGTAAGATCGGATCGGATTAGATCGTAAGATCGTATGTTTAAGATCGGGATCTTATAAGATCTTAAGCTTGCAAAGATCCTATGTAGGATCCGGATCGTTTTTGCTTTGCAGTATCGTAAAATCGTAAGATCCTAAGATCAGGATCGAGATCCTGACAACTAGCTACAAAGTATTTGACTTTGTTTAAATAACATGGTGTTTATGTTGATATTGTTTAAATTTTACCATTGATATCATGCTCTAGACATTATGTGTGTTTAATAGCACATAATGATCTTTAAACAATATGTGTCCTTATCATATGTAGAATCTCGTCTATTTATTTTTATCTCATGTTAACGTGTGAGGTCGTGCTTTCATTTTGATATTTATATTCCTATTAATAATAATTTAAGCCGATTATTAAACTCATGCGCGAGTTAAACGTATAAAAAGGAATAACATAAGTCGTTATTGAATACAGATAATTGAAAAAAAAAAAAAAACTTTTTTGGATATCTTTACTTAATTTCGTAAAAAATAATAACATGAGTCGTTCGTATATGTATAATCTCTTGTATTCATTCATGTTAGAGTAACTCGTGCTTTTCTTTGTATATTTATAATTTCGTGCGAATATATTAGTTTAATATATATTGATAATAGTATTAATAAATAATAACATATTACTGTCATTTTTATAAAATATAAAGTATATAAGGTATAAAGTTTAAGGGTTACTTATTAAATTTATTAAGTTATTAAAAAACATACAATTTGATAAGTATAGATATAGGTAAGAGTTAACTACATTTTTTGTCCTTGTGGTTGTACCTGGATTCCACTTTTGGTCCATTTGTTCAAAAAGTTGCGATTTTAGTCCAAAATGCATAGTTTGGTTCCACTTTTGGTCCATTTTGGACCAAAAGTGGAACCAAACTATGCATTTTGGACTAACTAAAAGTTCCACTTTTGGTCCAAAATTGACCAAAAGTGGAACCAAACTATGCATTTTGGACTAAAATCGCAACTTTTTGAACAAATGGACCAAAAGTGGAATCCAGGTACAACCACAAGGACCAAAAATGTAGTTAACTCTATAGGTAATTTAAAGTTTAACAACTAATTTTTTAATTAAATATCCCCTTGTTTAAAAGTTCTTTTCTTAACAAAATTAAAATATTTTTTATATATTTATTTTGCTGGACAAAATTTAGATAAGTTTCTACAAATTTAGTTTTAATTTTACTTTTTATTAAGCCATAAAAATGTTCAATTGCCACATAAACAAAATAATGCTCTCTCTTAGCCCAATTATATTTTTCTAACGTTTTCTTTTTCACTTTTTAGAAATGTAGTAATCAGTGATTCGTTTTATTTGTTAACATAAAATAAGATAAAGAGTAAATTACACGGATAGTCCCTAAGGTTTGTCAAAAGTTTCACTCACAGTCCCTGAAAGTTTAAAGTTGTATGGATAGTCCCTATCTCTGAAAAGAATAACACCTATGGTCCCTTATTTAACTGCTGTTAAATAAGTTCCGTTATAATTTACACTTTTAGCCCTTTTGGTTAACAATCGTTGCCTCATCAGTCCTTTATCATAACGGAAGTTTATAATTTAAATATTTTCGAATTTAGGCACGTTTTTATACGTTTCTTATGATTTCCTCCGTTTTCGTACTTTTTTATACGTTTTCGTCCGTTTTTATACTTTTTCGTCCGCTTTAATATTATTTCATCCGTTTTTACACGTTTTCGTCCGTTTTTATACGTTTTCATCCGTTTTTCTTACGTGTTCATCCGTTTTAACACGTTTTTATACGTTTTCGCCCGTTGCTTACATTTGTTTTTATAATTTGGTCCATTTTTGTCTGTTTTTATACGTTTTCTTATATTTTTATACGTTTTCATATATTTTTATACGTTTTCATCCATTTTTTTGTCCGTTTTTATACATTTTCATCCGTATTAATACGTTTTTATCCGTGTTCGTCCATTTTTATTCGTTTTCATATGTTTTTATTCGTTTTCGTCCATTTTAGTACGTTTTCATCTGTATTTATACGTTTTTATCTGTGGTTTTTTTTCGTTTTTGTCTGTTTTAATTCGCTTTTGTCTGTTTTTATACGTTTTCATCCGTATTTATACGTATTTATCCATTTTCATTCATTTTTATTCGTTTTCGTCTGCTTTTATCCGTTTTCGTCCGTTTTTGTACTTTTTCTTACGTTCTCATACGTTTTCATCCGTTTTTATACGCTTTTTTAAATATTATACGTTTTCGTCCTTTCGATACGTTTTAATTTGCTTTTATCCGTTTTTATACATTTTCTTTTGTTTTTCTTACGTATAAAAAAGTATAAAACATATAAAAACGTAAGAAAATGTATAAAGACGGATTAAAAAGTACGAAAAACGTATAAAAACGGACGAAAACATATAAAAATGGATAAAAACGTATTAAAACATAAGAAAACGGATAAAAATGGATGAAAACTTATGAGAACATAGAAAAACGTATAAAAACGGACGAAAGTGGATAAAAAAGTATTACGCGGATGAAATTATATGAAAACGGATAAAAACGTATGAAAATGTATAAAAACGGAAGAAAAACAGATGAATACTTATAAAAAAGGACCAGAATGTAAAAAAAATATATATATAAGCAAACGAGCGAAAACGTATTAAAACGAATGAAAACGTCTGGAAACGTAATAAAAACATATGAAAACGTATAAAAACAACGAAAACGGATAAAAACGTATAAAAACGGACGCAAACGTATAAAAACGGACGAAAACGGATGAAAACGTAAGAAAACGTGTCTAAATTCGAAAATCTTTAAATTATAAACGTCCGTTATGATAAAGGACTGACGAGGCAACGATTGTTAACCAAAAGGGCTAAAAGTGTAAATTATAACGGAACTTAGTTAACAGCAGTTAAATAAAGGACCATAGGTGTTATTTTTTTCAGAGATAGGGACTATCCATGCAACTTTAAACTTTCAGGGACTGTGAGTGAAACTTTGGACAAACCTTAGGGACCATCCGTGTAATTTACTCTAAGATAAATATCGACTACTGTGGCACGGGATAAGCACGTCGACCAATTGATATTTTTTACACCCAAACAACAAAATATCTGACCTCACAAAAATATCTAGATCTCATAAAAGAGAAAAAATCAACGGCGGAAAAAATATCAGACCGCCAACATGTATAAAGAGATGACGTGGCATACCTCCACGTGTAAAAGTATATGACAGCTGGCAGTTTTATATTCTTTTCTCCTTCACAAAAGACCTCTTGAAGGCACTTTTTCTTATTTTTCTTTCTCACAAAAAAAAAAAAAAATCCAAATCTACAGCGATTCTCTTAATTTTTTCTATATAGGGTATAATATTTTTTATAAGTGATAAATGAATAAAAAGGTTTTTTCTCCGATGACCGGTGATGATTTTGTTGAGCAGGAAGAGAGTTCAATTATGGTATACTATATATTATTTATTTCATTTATGTTTCATGTTGATTATCTTTTTAAGATCTGTTAGGTTTTTTGTTATGAAATTGAGATATGTTATGGTGTGTTTGGCTGATGTAATTCGATCGAAATTCGTTTTAAGCTTCGGCTTATGGTTTATTTAATTTTTGGCTTATGTTTCATAAGCTCACTTTTTGGGGACTTATTTTGAATATACAAGTTTATTATCACTTTTTGTGGCTTATTTTGAAACTTTTCGGCTTATATTATATCAGCCATGAAAGGTGAGCTTATGAAAAGTAAGCTCAAAACAAATAAGCCATAAGCTGACTATGTAAAGCGAAACAAACACCCCCTTAGGTTTAATAGGCGTTTATTATTATTATTATTATTGATAATAATAGGGTTAGTGTTTGTGCAAGGTGAATTATAGTTTTGGTGTTAGTTTGATTGATATAGAGGATTGGTTATCTGTTAGCTTAGTTGGTTCGGCTTGAGATGACATGTACTAGGTGGTTAGTTCGGTTAGGAGGGTCTTATGTGTGTTTGATTTCAATCATTTCATACTGTAACGTAGTTTTGCACGTTAGTAAGCCTTAGTGTTGATTCGAAATGGATATTTGAACGACTGAGTAGCTTGTTCAACTGAGTCTTGAGCATAGTCAGTCATATACGCAAACCTATGAATAGTTCACCTTGTAGAAAGAAAGGCTACTATTCTTGTGTCTTGTTTCCTTGAAGTTGGATTATTAGTTAATTTCAGGACTGCTTTCTGGATACATCTATGTCTGGTGCTTTAAATATCATTAAGTTAGATTGACTAGCATTTGTATGTACGTGTTTTTCAATATGTATGAGGTGCTCATTACAAATTATTGTTTCAGGATTCCCAGAAAATTGAATCATCAGAATGGACCAATGAGAAACACAATTCATACTTGAAGTCAATAGAAGCATCGTTCATTGACCAGTTATATAACTCTTTGAGTACGCGAAGTTGTCAAACACAAAACACCTGTTCATCTGATGCAATTTCAGCTTGGAAGAATCATAACAACGATTGCACACCTTCTGGCCAGGTTTAACATCTCGTCCATTCTACACCGTCATTAATATCTCAATAAGAGCTCATATTATAGTATTCTAACCGTTTGATGCATTTTATCCGTCAGTTTAAGGTTCTTCAGGGTGGCTGTTGGTCAAAGAAAAGTTTTAATAGAGAAAATTTACACGGAAAAGATGCAGATAGACCCCATTTATCTCGAGGCAATCGGTGGATCCAGCATTTCACAACTGGGAGCAGTTGCCTCCAGAAACGGTCATTGTCATCTGCAACTTTACCGCAATATCCTGTTCCCGAGTCTCGGTTGCATGAACAGACGGGTAGTAGTGATACAGGTACTTCTAAGATACTTGCACTTTCACCAATTGGCATGTTTTAATGTATCTATCCATTTATTATCTTAATGCTGTATCTTATGCACACTATTTTAATATATGATGATAGAATGGTAGTGGCAGTATCACTAATTTATTCTTCTGTCCTAAATTTTGCTTTTACAGAGGTGATGGATCAAAATTTTGTTGAAGACACATCACGCAGAAGGAAAAGGACAAGAACTTCTAGAGTCGTTCACTCGAGCAACGATCAGGTAATTTTCAAGCTGATGTTTATAAATTTTGATGTTTCTAAAGTGCTGTATCGTTGTCCAGTCATTCACTTAAATTATCTTTGTTTCAGGTTGTTCCTTTCTGCACTTCTGATGCAACTGATATCCGTGATGGTTATGGTTCCCCGAAAAAGTAATGGCTCGTCAGTTTCCCATAGCAACTATTGGTAACTAAAAAAAAAGAAACAGATGAGAGGTGTTCCCGATGACCGTTTAGATTTCCCATTTATATGTTCTTAACACGAGGTTATTAACCCATTTAGTCCAGAAGACTTGGTAGTGCATAAATACACGCGACTCCAAGTGTGTGGTGGTGCTGAAAACACATAGTAAAGATGTGCATGATATGACAGTGAGAAGATGAGGAAAAACTTTGATACGCGAATGGCCTACTTGAACTTGGAAAATCAAGATAGTTTGGTTGCTTCGTTGATTGGTTTGTTTCTTTGTTGTCATTATTGTGCATTTGGGTTTTCATCACGATTTAGCTATGCAACATAAGTATTCATGTTATTGGTATTTCATTCATTAGTTTGTACTTAATCTGATATCTGTTATCCCCGCTGGCTAGTTTTTTCTTTAATGAAAGCTTTAGTAAAGCAAATCCTTTCAGACAACTAATTTACCTGGGAACATTTTTGCATTGGCACCAAGAACATCGCTCTAGTCTGCTTGTGTGAGATCACTATGGACTTCTGTCGGTCTTTGGCATTTAATACTTTGCAACTGTATTGGTATTTCAGTCTTTGGCATTTAATACTTTGCAACTGTATTGGTATTTGGGCATGAATTACATGACTTGGGACTGTAACTTGTGCTTGATTATTAATGAACATACCTCTAAAAAGCTATGTTAAAGTTTGCCGGCAGTATACCACAAGGCACAAGGTTAAAGGGTACTTGCAGTGGAGTTATGGTTATGAATATTGGAACTTCAGCTGTTAGGATATGGGGTCTTCAGGTCAAGGGACTTTTCATTCATAAACAATTTCGATCAACTATTTTGTTGACAGTAAAGTGAGTTATTTTTCTGCATTTCTGGTAACGATGATTCCTAAAGAGAATGGAGAAAATCAAGCTTTGAATATCTCCCAAGTTTTGGGGATTCGATATTTTACGAATACAGATGATTGGTATATGGATCTTTAAGGAACTTCATTTGTTGTAGCTATGCTACACTTGTATAAAAACAGTTTGTCACCTCAACAATGAAGAAAATGTGTACGTATATCACACTGTTTCAAGGATCAACTGAAGTCCTTATTCTTGTTTATTGATTACCACTTCCAACATCAAAAGGAAAATGTTAAAACTGATACAGATCCTCTCAAGTTTAATATGAATATGATAGGGTTATATCGAGGATTTTGTGAGGGACTTTCTAAAGTGTGACATTTATCTATACTACTATATAAAACATTTAAGTTATGGGTTTCACAAAAAATTATATAAAACATTTAAGTTATGGGTTTCACAAAAAATTAAGATAAAGAGCTTCAATCATTGAGTGATATGTGTCACTTTTCTAACTAAAAAATAACAAAAAGAGAGGAGCTCTAACAAACTAAAATAAAAAGCTCCAATAATGGAGTGACACGTGTCACTTCTTAACTAATTAATCGCCTTTATTTTTAAATTTAAATATCTTTTAATTCGTTTAATTTTTGTATGATCTAATTTCACCATATTTTCTAAAATTTTGTGCTCTTTAATTCAACATCCATTTTGATATATTTTTATAAGTTTTTAATTTTTATATTTTTAGTATGTTTATTTTATTTTGATTCAAATTTTTATAACTTTAAACATTTTTTTCAATCAATACAAACTTGATGTATCAAAATCATTTACTTTTGGAAGAGTGTTTGACGGGTAAGAGATTGTGAAAGTATTTATATATGCGGGAATAATGATGTCACGGGAAAGATACAAAAAACCCAAACAAACACATACAACTAACAAATATACATTTTGAGTGTTGTGAAATGAATTCACTAAGAGCACTCCCATCCATAACACCATAACACCGTCCACGTCATCGCCACATCAGCTTTAACATTTAACATTAACATCCCCAAAAAACACTCACAACCATAACATCCCAATAACACCATAACACCAATAATATTTCATATTTTCAATTTCAACCCCTAAACTAAAACAAACACTTCATTTATTAAACTAAAACAAACATTTCATTAAAACTAAAAACATATTACAATACGAGATTAAAAAAAATACAACGAAAAAAAAAAAAAAAAAAAAAAAAAAAAAAACGCACACTGCAATTAAAAAAAAACATAGCAAATACTTATTCATCGTCGTCGCTCTCTTGTTGTTGTCCATGTCGTTCAAGATTCTTCTGCCAAACATGCTCCATAAGGTCCTGTTGGAGTTGGGTATAGGTTTGTCGATCGTGTATTTCTTTTGCCTTACGACTGTGACTATCACATCTTTCGACCCATATTCGTTGCCTCAAATTTCTTGGATCCACCCACAGTTCGTTATAGTCACGTAATTCAAATTTTTGATCTTTTACAATCATGTTATGCATAATAATGCAACAATACATGATTCTACGTATCGTGGCAATTTCATATTGACGTGCCGGTTGTTGTAGTATACCCCAACGACCTTGAAGAACACCAAAAGCACGTTCAATATCCTTTCAGGCACTTTCTTGTCTCCTTTTAAAGTACGTATGTTTTTCATCAGTTGTTGCCGCGAAGGATTTGACGAAAGTTGCCCACTGTGGATAAATTCCATCAGCCAAGTAATACCCCTGTTCATACCTAGTTCCGTTGACCATATAAGGTGCTCTTGGGGCATTATCAGCAAGAAGGTCGTCGAATAACGGAGAGTTATCTAAAACATTAATATCGTTATTTGCCCCCGCTATCCCAAAAAATGCATGCCAGATCCATAAATCTTGAGAAGCAACAGCTTCAAGCATAATTGTTGGGTATTTTTTATCACCCCTAGCAAAATGCCCTTGCCAAGCCACTGGACAATTTTTCCATTCCCAGTGCATGCAGTCAATGCTACCAAGCATTCCCGGAAAACCATGTTTTTCTTCATGTTGTTGATAAATTTTTTGAATGTCGGCCCATGTTGGTTTTCTTAAATACTCCGGCATAAACAAATCAATAATACATTTGTTAAAATTATCAAGACATAATTGTGAAGTACTCGCACCCATTTGCAAGTATTCATCAAATGCATCGGGTCAAATGCATCGGGTGAGGTGTCGTACGCCAATTGGCGTATGGCAGACGTACACTTCATTAGAGCACTTATACTCATTCGACCACAAGCATCGGGTGTTTGCTTAAAGTAATTAAAATGATCTGGAATATTATCGGAAGTATAAGATTCAATACCTTCAACTATTTGCAGGAATAGTTTCCGGCTCATACGAAATCTTCTACGAAAATTCCGGTTTGAATACTTACAACCTTGTACGAAATAATCATTGAGCAGACGTTCCTCTGCAAGCTCACGTTCACGATATATATGGGTACGAGGACGAGTAGGATGTTGAGATTCAATACCTTCTTCTTGTTCCAACTGAAGGTGATACTCGTACGCGGACGCCATAAATTGGAAGTCTGATAGGTCTTCTGTGTCTGACCAAGACAGAGGAATATCACCAGCTTGATTTGGATCCATTGTGAACGAATTTGATTTTTTGAATTATGAAAGTGTGAGAGGAAGTATATAAAGTGTGAGAGGAAGTGTGAAAAAAATAGAGTTTTAGTTGGGTATTTATAGTGGTAAAATAATGTTTTTGAATTTTCTTTTTTAAAAAAAAAAAAAAAAAAAAAAAAAAAAAAAAAAAAAACAACTAGCCGTTAGGGGATTTTATGTAAATTTTTTTAAAAACTTAACGTTACAGGGACTACTTTTGTAACATTTTCAATTTTTTTTTTTTTTTTTTTTCCTAGCCCTTAACGGGCGTTAAAGAGGCAACGCCTCCCCTCTAACGCCGTTACTGAGCAAGGCTTCCAACGGGTAACGCCTACAACGGCGTTAACGCCACCCTTAACGGGCGTTATGAAGGTTAACGATGGGAGTGCTCTAAGCGGGTACGGAATTGCGGGGAGAGTTGGGTTAGCAATTCATTTACTATATTTATTATATAACTATATTTTCGCCGCTGCTGTGCGCGAGTATCCAACTAATTTTACTTTAATTTAAAATATACAACAATACTAACATAATCTATCATGTTCAAATTGAAATTGAGAGAATCTTGATCCAAAACGAGATCCGAGATTGTGACTCCATATTACACGAAGAAATATGGTAATCTCCTATCAAAAATGAAAGTTGAACGTGATTCTCGAGTAAAATAATTCACGAGTACCTCAACACTTGAATATTAACCTCGTCATGTCATCTAATAGGTGGAAATTAGACGAACTAAAAATCAGAAACCTGACTCCCAAGATGTTGTTTTTGTTTAAAGAGGGCACTTGGCATTGTGTTGGAAAAATGGCTGTGTTGTGTAAAGCAGAATCAGGTAACCAACCATCACAAATCTACAACACAACAATATGTTAGCATGTGTCTTTTAAAAAGGTAACCATTTTTAAGACATACTCTACAAAAGACACCTGACATAAAATAGTTGAAAATTGAAAATATAAAAAGAAAAAGCGGTCCATTCGTAAATAAGAGGCAGAGGCTGAAACTATTTCTATTCTATTAACCAACCGATCAAATATAACACAGAATAATTTGTATCTTCATTTTCTCAATTGGATGCTGCACGCTGCCGGAAATTGATTTCAGTTACATTCTCTAGGTACTCATTCTTTTTATGTTTCCATACGCTCATCTAGGTATTTTTATGTATGTTGTTACGTTTAAAAATATGGGTTTATGCCTAGTTGTTGTAATCGGTAATGAGATATGAAATTTTGGAATATCTGCATAAATTCACTTGCTTTTGCTTGACACATTAGGTTGATATTCAAGTAAAAGAATTTAAAAGGTATGAATGCTTGATATCATATTACAATTCAGGCGTCAAAGACCTGATGAGATTCATTAATGCCCATGTTGTGGCCCAGCGGTACCCCGTATTGGGTGAGAATGCTCCCCAACCAAATGGTTGTGGGTTCAAGTCCCGTCTAGGATATCTAAGATAGATTTGTGGTGTTTATATTATGAAAGAGTTCGTTGTCTTAAAAAAAAAATGTCGTACGGTGTACGGTAGTCGGATGTGAGGTTAGCCATTGATTAGCGGGACTTGGATTTTTTTTTTTTGGTCTTTATCTGAGGTGCTAAATGATTATTTTTAAGGAAGTGATTAGCACACTCCCAACACTGGACACGCAGTTAAAGCAAGTCCCAATAAAAACTAGGTGTGTGCCAATCACTTCACTTATTTTTAATTGTCAAACAGATATTAGACACAGTATCCTTTAATATTTTAATGCTGAACCATAGGCTCGCTGATACGGAATTCTGATAGCAATGCTATAAATTAGCATTTCAATTGTTATCAGGCAAACGGCAAGTGGGCCAGTTGGAGATAATTTGGTGGCATTAACTAGCAGCATTTCCTTTTAGGTTATTCTAGCTAATAAACTATTGATTATTGGTAGCAAACGGAGATATTTGCCTAGGTTGTGATTGCCAGACGCTTATGCAATATAGTCCCTATAGCAGTGTAGCCTAAAAATGACTTCTAAATCCCAACCGTGACAATGATTACATCAATGGTACATGTTACCAAACCAACTCGATGTTGTTTGATTAGTAACTAAATAAACAGATCTTCATCTCAAATAGTTCTGAGCAAGGAGCCCACATATCTTGTATACTTTTTCCCGATTTACCTTGATGAGGATCTGATAGTTCTTGTTTATCATACTTTAGGTTTGGCTACTTGCTCAAATGACATTGTTTGTGTCAACTTCAAAGCCCCTCGGGCAGTTGTTTAGTGGTGGTAGACAGTTAATCAGATGTTTAAGGAACAATCCTAAAGTGGAAAATTATGTTCAGAGTCGGTGCTTTAGAAGCCTTGCAAGTGTTGAGCCGTTGACCCCTTACTATCAACCAATTGGTGGTAGTCATGAGGTCCTTGTCCCCTTCTGTTTGCAAAATACACGTTTCAGTAATAATGTTCAAAAGAGAGGTTTTTTTGGCTGCGGTGATGGAGATGAAGGAAGTAAAGATTTGTCAAAAGTTCATGAAGAAAAATGTGTCATGGGGTATTATTTGCTCTTTTGTGACTCCTACTTTTCACTACTTGCTTTTATTTGGTAATAGATGTTTTATAAGGTTAAATTCTTGCAGTCATGGTCATGGCTTAATTGATTCAGGTATTCTCCAGAGCAGATGTACGCAGTGGTTGCTGCTGTTGACATGTATCAGGATTTTCTTCCTTGGTGTAAACGATCAGACATAGTACGACGTCATCCTGATGGCTCTTTTGATGCTGAGCTGGAGATTGGTTTTAAGTTTCTTGCTGAAAGTTATGTCTCTCATGTCAAATTAGTGAAACCGAAAATGATAAAGGTGATTATAAATTTAAATTAGTCTTCCTTTTCTCTCTGTTCATCTAATGAAATGTTTCAGGTTAGCACATATTGATATTGACTTTTTTTTCTTACAGACAACTTCATCACAAAGTAGCCTTTTCAATCATTTAATAAACATCTGGGAGTTCCATCCAGGACCTGTACCAGGGACGTGTAACCTTCATTTCCTTGTGGATTTTAAGTTCCAGTCACCATTTTATTCACAGGTAACATTTGATGTTTGACTATTGGGTTTATTGCATAAATTACCAACATACATTTTCATTTTTTCGTTATGGTTTATTGATTGTGTGTGCATCCAAGTCATCGAATGATGGCTTTGTGTTCCACTTGATTCATTTTTAGCCCAAAATAACCCTTAAAACCTGTTTCAAAAATGATAATTATTGTATAAAAATTTTATCTTTATATGCAATGTTAGGTTTTATATAATAATATTAAGTTGCGTACAAAATGACCCGGACGAGACACAAACCATGTACAATGATTAAAACAGGCCAAATAAAAAAGTATCTTGATATATTATATGAAATCCTCAAGAATATTTAACAATTTTGGGTCACGCATTAAGCCATTTTCACTCAACTAGGCTTTTTTACGATACTCTGAAATTGAGAATGAATATAAACATTTCTTGAACTTTGTGGCATGAAGGTTTTGTTACAGAAGTGTAATTGGTTTATGGTGGTATTTATACAGATGGCATCCACGTTCTTTAAGGAGGTTTCGTCTAAATTAGTTGGTTCATTTCGTGATCGTTGTCGTCTAATTTATGGGCCAGGTGTACCAGTTACTGAACAAAGGGCATGAAATGAATTGGTAAACACAGCTGCTAACTCATACATCATTATACTGATCATATTGTCTTAGTTTGTGTAAATATGGCATTACCCTTTGTTTTTCGGTCATATAAAACACAGGATTAGACTTTATCTTACGGTTTGTTAAATGCTTAGAATGAAAAATACTTCATATGTTATGGTTTAAATGTCAATCTTGTTTCTATTTTGTGCTTTACATGTAGTGGAAGCTAGTTTTGTGAGTTTGGTGACTTGTTTTTCCGGATGATGCCCATCTTAGTTGTCGCTTTCTGATTCATTTACTCAAAATGAGTTGATTTGAGTTTTATATGAAAATTTAGTGTAAGAAACAATAACAAACTTTACCGTAGTGTCAAGATGAGAATCATATGTTAAAACACGCTACAAATTTGATGGTTCTTAACTGGTAAAACTTTACTATATGGAACACATCTAAGATCTAAGCAAATTCGGAGAGATATCCGACTGATGCAAATATCCAGATACTGCAGTTTTCAGACTTGGTGATATCAATAGCATCATTATATTTGATTCGTTCTCAAAACTAATATTCATATTCCACAAAATAAGATTTTAAATGTGCGAATTCGGGTTTTAATGTATAAATCCATTTTATGTATGGATACTAAATAGTTCAGAACTGCATATGATAACTTTATCTTATGTAGGGTGAAATGCAGAATGCATAATACAACCATGCCACAAAAATCAGTGATTAACGTTAACTGCTTTTCAACACAATACAGTAAGTTTGGTTGTAAATACCATATTATTACCATCAGTGATTAAGATGAGAGCAATGGTATCTTATCGTTTAACCAAGTATATGTTACACAAATATAGGTATAAAACAAATGGAAAATTGATATAGCTACACAAACAGCCGTTCAATCAACTTGAATAACAGATGGACATTTGATGTTTCCTGTCACCAATAATGGTTTTATTCATTCATATCAAGTTTCTCATTTTCCATAATCTTGAATCACCAAAATGAATAATATTATGTACCAATGAAATACAAGTGTTACAATGGAGGCTGGGTTAAATTATATATATGTCACCATGCCAATTATATCTAACTATAATCTCTGATGGCAAAGTTTGATCGGAACGGCTTTATGCATTTTGAGCTGCAGCAGGAGCAGACGCTGTGTATTTCTCTATAGCCTCTTTAATACGCACCTTATCTCTGGTCGCAAAGGCTTCCAATAGTACACCGTTTTTATAAAAATGGAAGAGAGGCACCGACTGCAGTATATTACTATAAACTCAACATTTGTACTCAATAACACAGAAAGATAACAGAGCAAATCTAACCAGCAAACTGAATCACCTTAGGCTTGTTCAAATTCATTTTGAGACAAGCACACATGCAAATTTGCACCTTTTAAAAGTAAATTCAATAATTTAAAAAACATATTGAATATTATACCTTGATTCGAAGACGTTCTGCTATCTCTGATTGTTCATCATATTCATCAAGCACCTGCAACATGCAACTCAAAGTTAAAAATCTAGTTATCAATTCAAGCTACCGCATTTTTTAAACATTTTACAGATATCGGTTTGTTTTGTGTATGTAAATCTATATAGTTGGTAGTTAACAATGGATTCTCTTTGTTTCATATAATCTATTCCAACAAGGAAGTATAATAGTTCTTCGTTTGACTTTCATAAGTCAATTTAGGCCATTATAAGTAAAACTAGGAATCGCAAATATGAAGATAACTCACATTATGCTTCAAGAAGATAACTGGAGCCTCTTCATCACCCAAACCCCTGCACAATTTTGCAAAGCCTTGTTCTATATATTTGCAACTACCACATGAAGTGCGATAGAAATCAACCACGACTAATGAGTTACCTTTTTTTGCTTTTTCTATAATTGACTGTAATTCCTCATCCTGTTTTATTTCTCTAACACATTCGACGGGGCATAGCTCCTCATCTTCATCTGACAACTCATTTGGATCGCTATTAGACATACATGTGACTGAACATGTTCTGTGATGATGTGAAACTGCATTTCTTTTATAACATGGTGTTTTATCCTTTGAGTTGCGTGTTCTCATGGAACTTGAAGAGTTCTTAAACTCCGTGTTCACATTCGTAAGTGTTGTAAAATTTACAAGGGTTTGGTGAATCATATTTCGATGCTTCTGAACTGAAGCATGTAGTGACCAAGACATTGAAGTGAATGTTTGTAACACTTTGCTGTGCACAATAAAAATAGAAAATAGAACTCCTAATGTTCTTCACCCTGGTATGTTGGAAGCGCGAAGGATAATGCCCAATTCTTGATCAATCAACTGTAAAAAGTAACACTAAAATAATAAGTAAGAGTGTTCTATGGTAGAAATGTTATATTCTTTCCTTCCCACAATAATGTAGCAATATCTTTTGAGGATGCTAAAACTATTTGCAATATATTTTTTTCTTCCAAAAAGAAATAAAAAGATAATTCAAACCTGTCTCTTTTTACCCGTATATCTTTTTATTATAAAATAGTAATGTCATCGATTCAGATCCAGAATAGAATGTAATTTATATTGTCATTACATTTAGGGGTGTTTCTAAACATTCAAGTAATTGTGCACGCTTGCACTTCCACTAAACCTTGTAGTCCATGTCAAATTAAATTCCCACATCTATATTGGAATTGACGGACTATATAATAGACGTCGTAAATATAAGCACAAGCTCACAGTAGCTATGGTATTATCTAAGAGCAATTGCGTGTGTTATTTTTGCAAGGCAGGGGAAAGGAAATGTTAAAGACCAACTGCATATGTAATGAACAAGTATCATTAGATTATTGTTATCCCCGAGTCCAAAAACCCAACGGTGTTTATTTATAACCTGTTTGCTAGTAATTGTGCAATCGCAACCACATTTGAATAAATCAACCTAGGAAGGGTATGTAAGCCTCACAGTCACAGATCATGCATTTTTTATGAGAACCCAACAGTACAAAGTCGCCTCTGGCTAGTAAAAATAAATACGGCATATATATAATCCCAATATGCATTTTCAGTTATGCAGTGCAGACTTACAATGTCACATGAATTCTTGAATCAAACAGATTGTGAAGCTACATATTGAACACGCACGATAATCACAATTAATTAAAACATACAAATCCATGTTTTCTAATATATAGATCACATCATTACAACGGACTTGATCTCTCTATCAGAACACCGTATCATGGATTTCTATCTTATCCTATATATAATCCTAGATCAAACAACGCATTACATCGAAACAAACATTACACATATAGCATGGCATCTAATCATGTAATATCAACTAAACTTATACAAACAAAATAACCAAGTTATACATATTGATCAAAATATCAAATGAAAACTTTCATGCAGATAACATTCTGATGATGGTGAATACATGAAATAGTACCTGTCACGTGACAAATAGAGAGCAATGGCGATACGGTGGTGATGGTGGGAGATCAGGTGGCTGACGACGAGGAGAAAATGACAAGAGACACAAGCCAATATGTTCATCACCACACATTAGTTCAAACTTCTATCCACCACTCGCTCCATTATTCCACGTTTTGAAATTTTCTAACTTGGTTACCTTGCTTTTACTTTTCTTCACACACTAGCCACTAAAGTTTTCGAGTTTGTGATTGTGTCCCAAATATTTATTTTCTTTTTTATCACGCAGTCTTATTCATTTTATTTTTCGGTGAACAATATATAGACGATCTGAGAATGTTAGGGTGCGTTTAGTTGAGGAAAAACACCCTTATTTTCTACAAAATGTTTTGTAGAAAACAAGAAAAACGAAGATCTCGTTCAAATTAATGTTTTCCAACAAAATGTTTTGCAAAACATAAAATCCTCTATTTCCTAACTTAACAAGGAAAACTACAAAACAAATTTTAGTTGTTTTCCTTGTTTTTCTTTCTAACCCACAACCCTCCTTCCCTTCTTCAAAATAGAAAATACAAACATTAAGGGTGCGTTTAGTTGGAAAAAAAATTCTCTCGTTTTCTATCTCTAGTTTTGTAAAATTTGGATGGGAAATTTATCTCCACAAAACACTTGAAAATATAGAAAATGCGTTTAGTTGATATTTGTATTTTCTAGTTTGAAGAAGGGGAGGGAGGGTTGGGGGTTACAAAGGAAAACAAGGAAAACAACTAAAATTGTTTTCTAATTTTCCTTGTTAGATTAGGAATAAGAGATTTTGTGTTTTGCAAAACATTTTGTTGGAAAATGATAATTTGAACGCGATATTTATTTTTCTTGTTTTCCAAAAAACATTTTGTGGAAAACAAGGGTGTTTTCCCCCAACTAAACGCACCCTAACTAATCGTGTTTTCTATATTTTCAAGTGTTTTGTGGAGATAAGTTTCTCTTCCAAATTTTTACAAAACTAGAGATAGAAAATAAGAGAATTTTTTCTGCAACTAAACGCACCCTTAGCTTGTGTGTTTCGGGTAAGAGAACAAGGGAATGATTATTGGAATGATAAGTGACACTTGCGTAGTGTTTGGTATGTCGTAATCAAAGTCGTAATGGAAAAGATTATTACGATGTAATGAATAAATGTTGTTTGTTTACATTTATAATAATGAATCATTACACCAAAACTATTCCTTAGGGATCTTTTACTTTTTTTTTTATTACATCTTGTAATGAAATCAAAATTACATAAAACTCCATCATTAATTAGAGTCAATTTATTTTGCTTACCCATAAATCCATACTTACTAAGAGACAAATCTCTACCATCCATCTAGTTTGATCTAATGGTGGGGATTAACCTAATATTGAAAGGTAAACCTAAGTTCATATTTTTTTCTTGTCTTTTTGTCTTTCTTTTTTATTCATATATTTTTTTTGTCCTTTTTTTAAACAAAATTCACTTTTTTTATTTTATTCACGTTTTTTTTTTCTTTTTTTTTCAATTCGCGTTTTTTTTAAAATTCGCGTTTTTTTTATTAATTCACGTTTTTCTTAATTTGCGTTATTTTCTTCGCTTTCATACATTTTCGTCTGTTTTCATACGTTTTCGTTTGTCGTTTTCATACGTTTTCGCCCGTTTTCATACGTTTTCGTCCGTTTTGTTTGTTTTCATATGTTTTCATCAGTTTTCTTTCGTTTTCGTCCATTTTTCATACGTTTTCATCCATTTTCAAACGTGTTTTTACGCTTTCATAAGTTTTCGTCCGTTTCCATACGTATTCGTCCATTTTCTTACGGTTTCATATGTTTCTAACTATCACAAGTGATTTTCTGTGATATCCAGAATATCACTTGTGATTATTCTGAATATCACTTGTGATTTTCTGAATATCACTTTGTGAAATTCTGAATATCACTTGTGATTTTTATTTTACAAAACATTAGTTGAAAATCACTTGTAATATTCAGAAAATTACTTGTGATATTCTGAATACAATATCACAAGTGATTTTCAGAATATCACAGAATATCATTTGTGATCATCTGAATATCACAGAATATTACTTGTGATACTCAGAATATCACTTGTGATACTCAGAATATCATATTCTGAATATCACATAATATCACTTGTGATATTCAGAAACATATGAAAACGACCAAAAACATTTAAAAACGGACAAAAACGTATGAAACGGACGAAAATGTACGAATATGTATGAACTCTAAACCAAAATTTGACCATTTTCTCTTTATACGTTGTAAATATAAACTTACATATTTTTATAAGTTTCAAAATAAGCAAATTAAGCTTGTGAAACATAAACCGAAATCACATAAACTCATAAGCAAATAAAATAAGGTTAAACAAATACCCCCAAACTATGTAGCTGCTATTCAAATTATATATTTGTGATATTCTGAATATCACTTGTGATTTTCTGGTTGTGATATCCTGAATATCAATTGCGATTTTCATGTTACAAAACATTAGTTCAAAATCACTTGTGATATTTCAAATATCACAAGTTATATTCTAAATATCACAGAATATCACTTGTGATCATCTGAATATCACATAATATCACTTGTGATATTCAGAAACGTATGAAAACGTCTGAAAACATTTAAAAACGTATGAAAACGGACGAAAACGTAAGAAAATGGACGAATATGTATGAAAACGGACGAAAACGTATGAAAGCGTAAAAACAGGTATGAAAACGAATGAAAATGGACGAAAACGTATGAATAATGAACGAAACCTAAGAAAACGGGCGAAAACGTATGAAAATGGACGAAAACGTAAGAAAATTGACGAATATATATGAAAACAGACGAAAACGTATGAAAGCGTAAAAACAAGTATGAAAACGAACGAAAACGCATGAAAACAGACGAAAACGTATGAATAATGAACGAAAACGTAAAAAAACGGGTGAAAACGGACGAAAACGTATGAAAGCGAAGAAAAAAATTCGAATTAAAAAAAATGTGAATAACGTGAATTAACAAAAACAAAAGAAAAGAAAAAACGTGAGTTTAAAAATGCCGTGAATTAAAAGAAAAAGACAAAATAAAATAAGAATAAAAAAGAAAGAAAAAAACATGGACTTAAGTTTATCTAATAAATTTTAGTTTAATCCCCACTATTAGATTAAACTAGATGAATGGTGGAGATTTGTCCCTTGGTAAGCACCAAAATAAGGGTAAGCAAATGAAAATTCCTCTCATTAATTAAGCACATTAAATAAACTTTCTATCATTAATGGATATTTTAGTTTTTTTATTATCGATTATATTACGTCTTAACATACAAAACAAACATTATTAATAACTAAAATGAATCATTACATTACACTTTTTATTTCATTACATCGTTTATTCCATTTAGTTGACATTTCATTCTGTCCTATCAAACGAACCCTTGGTACATTGACATCGTAATCAAACATCGGAATGAACTCTCAAATCTAGCATTTCTCATAAAAGGCAGGGTATGTTTGGCGCAATGGGCTGGGGTTGGGGCTGGGGCTAGGGCTTTTATTATAAGCCGAAGTTGAAATTTGTATTTTTGTAGACTTGTTTGGCAAATGGGCTGGGGCTGGGGCTTATTATTGCAAAATTACTAAAAATGATATAATTAAATGAGTTTTATGATATATGTTAGATATTTTTGTGGGTAAATATGTAGTTTATGGTTCATAAGCCTCGGGCTAAAGTTTTTAGCCCTTTTTATGGGGCTAAAGATTTAAGCCCCTTTTAGGGGCTTATGATTTCATAAGCCCGCATAACAAACGAGACTTATTTTATAAGCCGGCTTATTTTAGAAGCCCAAGCCCCATAAGCCATTCATAAGCCCCTCCCCAAACACACCCTAATGTCCCTATCAACGTGAACTTTTTTTTTTTTTTTTTTTTTTAGAACGGCACATATAAGAAACATATTACTAATAAAAATGTAATCGCAAAAAACGCCTCTGTGAATGAACGGTAAAAAAAAGCAGTTCATAAGTTCCTATAAAAATGCGAAACACACAAAAGTTTTTTTTGGTTCAATCATAGCATCACTTTCGGTCAATGCTTTTTTAGCTACCGGTGACGTGGCATCGAACCTTAATAAAAACAAAGATAAACCTCAGGAGACCCGTTACAAATCACACACAAAGTGGAACAAGGTTAAGACAAGTGTTCCGACCAAAAAAACAGAACATAAGATCGAGTTTAAGGATCGGATAATCTGTCTGTTGGTGGATGGAACACGCGCCGCCGTGGACCACTGATGTTTAAAGTGTCATACGACACTTCCTATCTTTAATTTGTGCAATTGATCAAACCATGTCTCACCTTGTAAAATTTGATATCAAAAAAACATATCAACCCAAATAATAATATTATATATGATACATTTACATTCATTACACCCTATTATCATTCTTATACTTATAGTGATTAAGAAATGCATATCAAACTCACTCTTAGTGTTTTTCTGTAGGTTTAGGAATGGTGAAATGAGTTTCCCAGTGACTAAAAATTATTTGTTTAAATGGGTAGACTTGGGATCAAATGAGATCAAAACTTAAAATGAGAATGACGAAAAATAACTATAACCACACGTTAAAGAAACATGGCCTTAAATAGATGCATCCTAGTCTTTTAGATGCACCATAATATATTTGCTAGCTCAAAATTGGATGCATTTACATATATTAGATGCATTTCACCAAGTTAGAAAATTTTCGTACTTTTGCGCGTCAAATGTATTGCTATTACTACTTTGAATCGTTTTCACTTCAAAATCACTTTCGAAACTAGTTGAGGTGCATCTAAATGAATAGAGATGCATCTAATTCAAGTCGATGCATCTCATATATGTGGTTATAATTATTTCTCATTATTTTCATTTTAAGTTTTCTTCCCATTGTATCTCTACCCTGAATGGGCATGCAAAAACAATGTAGAAAACTAGAAGGGGGGTTGAATAGTTTACCAATTAGCAACTTTGTTTTGAAACTTATTGAAAGACCAATTGATATTGATCTTGGATATGTTAATGAAATATGCAAGCAATATGTAAAGAGTAAATAAGGAAAGAAATGATCAAACCACAACAAGTTGTTTATAGTGGTTCGGTCTACAAGGACTCTTTTTCCTTGCCCTACTCCACTCCCCGAGTCTCACACTCGAGAGTTTAACTTCACTAGTCAACAAGCTCCTTTCACCGGCGGAGAAAACCTTTACACTTCGCTTACACTATTTCCGACATTAAGCTAGATGTCGAGTTCTTTCCAAGGGTACAACCACTCCCACACACAATGTATTTTGATGACTAAAATACTAACCACTCACACTCACAAGATTATGATGGTTTAATACAACAATGAAGTATGAATCAACACAAGATCATACAACACTAAACAAACAAGACTTCCAACTTCTCGTTTGAAGCTTGAATGTGACTTGATCTTCTTTGCTACAAAAGAGATCACTAATATGATATGAAACTGAGTTAGAAAGGTTAGAGAGAAGATATGTAAGAGAGTATGATAGAAAGGGATGAAAAACTACTTGGTTTGGCTTTGCTATTTATAGCCAAAACCATCAGCAGCATCCACGGACCACGGACCCCTTAAAAGGGTTCCGCCCGTTGTGGATTTTGGTGCCGCCAGGTCTGACAGCCAAGATATCAAGATCTTGCCAAAGTCAACTATATCTATGTAAGATTGTGTAAGATATGAAGAGTACAAATCCACACAAAATATCTAATGAAATCTTTCAATGATTTCCATGATGCATCACATGATGTCATGTGTTGTCTTTCTATTTTTAGAAATATGCAAATGTTTAGTTTTTAAGAAACTAAAACATTCTAAAAACTACTATCATACATTATGCTTAGACTCATATTGAGATATGATTAGTCACAATGTAAATGCTTAAATGATGAAGATATTGTTTGAAAAAGCTTGTTTTAATATCTATTAAACTTGACAAGCTTTAAGCTTTTATACAAATTAAATTTACTTTTGTCGTTAACAAAACTTAGGTAAAGATCAAAAATATAAATAACGTTTAATGACGATATTTGTATTAACAATCTGCCCCTTTTTGTTGAGGACAAAATATAAATTTTATTTTTATAAAAGATACAAAGTTTGTGCAAAAGTTATAAAAATATTAGTTTTAGAACTTGAAAAGAAAATGATAATGCAAGTGTATGATGTTTGACTTTTTCAGAAAGTCAAAGTGTTAATACAAATATCGTCATTAAACGTTATTTATATTTTTGATCTTTGCCTAAGTTTTGTTAACGACAAAAGTAAATTTAATTTATAAAAGCTTAAAGCTTGTCAAGTTTATTAGATATTAAAACAAGCTTTCTCAAACAATATATTCATCATTCAAGCATTTACATTTATGATTAGTAACATCTTGATATGACTCTAATCATTATGTATGATAGTAGTTTGTAGAATGTGTTAGGTTCTTAAAACCAAACACTACTTAAGCTTTTGCATATTTCTATTAATAGTAATACAACATGTTGACATCATGTATTACATCATGGAGATCATTGGAAGATTCCATTAGATATTTTGTGAAGATTTGTACTCTTCATATCTTGCACAATCTTACTTAGATAGAGTTGACTTTAGGCAAGATTTGATATCTTGACTGTCAGACTGGCGGTACCAATTTGGTACACGGGCGGAACCCTTTTTAGGGGCCCGCGGTCCGTGGACGCTCCTGTCCAAATTGGCTATAAATAGCAATGCCAAGCCAAGTAGTTTCTCATCCCTTTCTAACATACTCTCATACATATCTTCTCTCTAACCTTTCTAACTCAGTTTCATATCATATTAGTGATCTCTTTTGTAGCAAAGAAGATCAAGTCATATTCAAGCTTCAACGAGAAGTTGGAAGTCTTGTTTGTTTAGTGTTGTATGATCTAGTGTTGATCCATACTTCATTGTTGTATCAAACCATCATAATCTTGTGAGTGTGAGTGGTTAGTATTTTAGTCCTCAAAATACATTGTGTGTGGGAGTAGTTGTACCCTTGGAAAGAACTCGACATCTAGCTTAGTGTCGGAAATAGTGTAAGCGAAGTGTAAAGGTTTTCTCCGCCGGTGAAAGGAGCTTGTTGACTAGTGAAGTTAAACTCTCGAGTGTGAGACTCGGGGAGTGGAGTAGGGCAAGGAAAAAGAGTCCTTGTAGGCCGAACCACTATAAACAACTTGTTGTGGTTTGATCATTTCTTTCCTTACTTACCTATTACATATTGCTTGCATATTTCATTAACATACTTAAGATCAATATCAATTGATCTTTCAATAAGTTTCAAAACAAAATTTTTAATCGGTAAACTATTCAACCCCCCTTCTAGTTTTCTACACAAAGTATTCACTAGTTGATGCATGATGTTGACTTTTTCAGAAAGTCAAAGTATGCAGTTGACTTTTTAAGAAAAGTCAAGTATTCAATGAAGTATCATGTTTGACTTTTTCAGAAAGTCAATGTATGCAGTTTGACTTTTTCAGAAAAGTCAAATATAAACAAGTTCTATATTTTCTCCCCCTTTTTGTCTCAACAAAAAGAAGAGGCGATGCGGAATGTAATGAGCCCGAGCCATTATCTCCCCCTTGATCAAAGCTCCCCCTAAATTGGGTGCTTAATGGGAAGATACATGGATTGTGAAAATAAAGCTACAAAAAAAATGTTAGTAATAATGATCATTCACAAGCATTTCCAAACACTATGTAAAAGCACCAACAATATAAAAAACACCATTCATTAGTTAAAATTTTTCATGAATAAAGATCATGAAAAGAGAACACAATGATGTGTTTTAGTACAAGAAAAAGAAAATAATCCTAAGAAAAGAAAAACTTAGAAATGCTAGTCTATGACCATCCTAATGAGATGGTGGATGAGAAAGAGCGTTGAGGCGCTCAAGGATGTGATTGAGGATGAACCTCATTTCCTCTTGAAAGTCATGGACCATAACCCGGGTCCTTTCAACGGTTTGGGCCGTTTGCTCACAAGTGGAGCAACCATGCCTAGGAGGATAGTATGTTTGGTGAGGTTGTGGTGGTGGAATGATAGATGTGTTGGTGTTGGTGGGGATGTTTGGGGTGGTCATGATGGAGGCTAGCAAAGCATTTTGCATTTGCATAGTCTCACTAAGGTGAGAATCCACCATGCCTTTGAATTGGTGGAGGTTGTGGAGTTCTGCTTGAATCTCCTCTCTTGTGGGATTGGCATCCCACATGCACTCCTCAATGTCCTCAAGATGAGGGGACATTGATGTGGGGAGTGGATGGTCCCCATACAAAGGACCATGAATGTCTTTGTGAATGGGGTGGAAGAGAAGAGGTTTTGGCCCAAGTGGGGCGTTTGGGTCAAAAGATGACCTCGGTGACTCATGAGCTATTCGCTCAATTGTGCCAAAGGATGGCAATGGTGGTGGATGATTTGGCCTAGGAGGCAAGTCATCTAAGTCCTCCAAGAAAGGATTTGGAGAAGTGGGTGGTGTTGAAAATAACTCCAAAGGGATGAGAGTTGGAGACTTTGGTGGTGAGGGTGTTTTGGATGTTTGGATGGGTGCCGATGGAGGTGAAGTTGGTGTTTTTGTAGGTGGTGGAGTGGTGATCACAATGTGTGATTGAGTAGGTGTAGCCAAGGTAAGGCTTGTATCATCTCGGATGGGAGATGAGATTGTGAGTGGAGAAGACTCGGACGAGGAGCTTAAGTTTACGAAGCAACAAGGCCTCACACTAATTCTAGCGGTTTTCTTGCAAGGTTTAGGAGAGGATTTTGTCATTTTGACTTGTGTTTTTCTTTGCTAGATGATTGGTAAGAATGAAGAAGGTGTGAGGATGATCATGGTAAAATCCCTCAATTTATAGAAGTGAAAAATTATGGAGAAATGTGTTTGATTTGATGTTGAACCATTGAAGAGATGAGGTTCCTAATGATTTGGAAGTGGGTTGAATGCTAGTCATATCACCCAAGTCAAGCCATTCAAGAGAGATAGAGTGAAGAAGAAAAGATTTGCAATAAATGTGTTCTAATGAGTGGAATTTCCTAACAAACAGATTACCCACGGATTTGAAGGTACCAAAAATTTGGTTCCTTCCTTTATGCCAAAGGGCTCCTTGGGTGGATTTTTCAAATTTTTGAATTTTGGTGGGAAATGGATTTCTTATATGCCTAAGGGAATTATACTAGTTCTAATAAGTGTATAAACTAGTTAAGATTGACTTATAAACAATGGATGGTAATTTGGAATCACGAAAGAGTCGAAATTCAGAAAGTTACCTGGAGGATCCACGACACCAAAAATTTACACGGCCGGAACCCTTAAAAGGGTGCCGTCTGGTCCGCCTGTACAGGTACGGCTGTACCAATTCTCATAACAGACGGAACCAAAACGTTGGTGCCGTCTGATCCGTGTAGTGCAGAAAACTTCACAGAGTATATTTTAAGGTGTCGGAGACTTTTCCGAAACCTGAAATTTTTCTCAAAACTTGTGACACTAAACATTTCTAGTTAGGAAAAGTAAATAACACAAGCACAAACATAATGGAGCATGGAGTTTGAGCAAGGCTAAGTGATTTTCACGTTATAGTGAAAATGGGTAAAATTTGATAGCATACTTGTGCTATCTCCCTGCATAAGATTGTTAGCATACATCATTTTTTGAAGTTATATTATCATCCTACAAGATAAAAACAACCAAATAGTATCAAACATTAGACATAATGTATTGTTCCAAAAGCTCCTTAAAACAATTTTCACTTATCCAACTTCTTGTAAATCTTGGTCATCATTCTACCAAGGCACTTGAACATCCCCTTGGTTTGCTTGAACTCTGCTGATTCATTCTCAATCTCGGGAAGAGATGCATAATACTCATGAGGTGGAAGACGAGAGTTTGGAAGACCATCATCGGAGCTATTTGATGATGATGATGATGGAGTTGGAGGTTTTACTCTCTTGCCTTTTGTCTTAGCAACTCGTTCATCACTTAAAGGTACAAAGATGTGAGGGATGAGCTCATAGTGAAGGTGCATCCCTTTTGGGCTTGGTGGAATTGGTGCAAAGTTTCTATAGAGACGGGTGAGAAGCATCCCGTATGGAAGAGCAACCGATCCTTGAGTTGGAATATCAATCATTCTCCTAGCGATGTAGTAAGCTAAATTGAATGGTTGTCGGGTGGACAAGTTGTAGAGCATGTGACAAAGGCAAGCGTTGATGTGATCCCTATTTCCTATGGTGCTAATGACGTTGGCTCTAAGTAGCTCCTCCCATTTCTTAAATCCGGGCTTAAGTTCATTTAGCTCCATTCCATATGGATCTCGGTTTACCTCTTTTCCCTTTCAGGTAACTCGGGTTGTATCACCCTTTGGGTTAAATAGGTGTTCACGGATAACATCCTTATCGGCCAAACGGGTTTGTTAGGGAGGAGTGCGGTCATTGATTGCATCAAGAACGGTGAGTGACCACTTATCCGAGTACACACAAGTCCCTCGGTTGGTAATTCCTAGCACTTGAGCAAAGTTGGCTAAGGTGATGGTGTAGTCGTTTTGATTGATTTTAAACCTAAGACAAAATTCATCATCGTCTTCATCACTAAAGCCAGTCACACTAGCATAGAATTCTAACACAAATCTAGGACAAATTGGTTCATCGATGTCAAGAAGACAATTGAATTGAATGGCGGCTAGTTCTTCACGGAGATTGGTATTTTCAAGGAAGGATGAGTGAATGGTTCTACCCTCATGGAAATACCTTGATTCTAGACTCCTAAATATTTCTACTTGTTCCTTGGAAAGTCCTTTGGTTTTGTGATGTTTGGGAATATAGCCAAGGGTGTCTTTGTGATCATAGAATCTTGCGGCTACCATGGTTATTCCTAAGAGCAAGAATTAATATGTTAAAAATGAGAATAAACTTTAACGTTTTGGTTCTAGTGTGTGCCTATATGAAAACGATTTGGAGTTGCGGTTATCTCGACTCATTTTATGCACAAAAATGGTTTTAGTGGGGTGTTTGGCAAATACCATGAGATAACCCAAATGCTCCTAATTCAATGTGGCTTCATTTGAATATACCCGGGAATGCATATTAGTTATGCAATACCTTTAGTATTCAAGAGCATGCAAGTGATGAAAATCTAACGTTTCTATTTGTATTAACAATGAAAAAAAATTGTTTTCCTACAAGTGAGAAGCTTTTCAAAATTTTTGACATGGGGTGTTTGGTTATTTGAATAAGACCTTATATTCATTATCTATTAATTAGTGGGAAGCATGATTTGTTTATGCAATATGATAATGTAGTACCTAATTTCAATGACTAGTTATGCATTTTGCCAATTGAATTCATATTTAGTATAAAAGCATACATAAAACCCCATGTAATGATTTGTAATAGTTTTGTGCATAAATAAGAATCCTAGACTCAGAATTAAGAGATAAAATGTAGTTAGGATACTTACAATGATGTTATCTTCAGTGATTAGTGAGTGGGAAGGTGTCAATAATGAGCTTGGTTTAATGTTTACACGTTTTGGTAAAGTGGGTTTTGAGGAAGAAGATGTTTTGTAGGTAGCAGTTTTGCTTCTGTAGACACCACGGACCAGACGGTACAAAAATTTGGGTTCCGTCCGTGTTGTCGTTTGGTGTCGTGGCTACAGTAGCAGATACAAGTCAAAATTGTTTTGTTTTGACTATTCTAATGTTTTGGGCTATGTTTATCCTACATGTTTGGTTCCATTAACCCTAAACCAAGTCTAAGAAGATTAAAAGGTTCTCGTTTAAGAGGCTTAGTTAAGATGTCGGCAATGTTGTCTTCGGAGGATACTTTCTCGATTGATATGTTTCCTTTTTGAACATTGTCGCGAAGAAAGTGATGACGGATTTCAATATGTTTTGTACGAGCATGTTGAACGGGATTATTCCTGAGATCGATGGCTCCTTTGTTGTCGCAAAGTATCACAATGTCGTTGAGATGAATTCCGTAATCTACGAGAGCTTGCTTCATCCAAAGAGCTTGTTGACATGCTTTTTCGGCTGAGACGTACTCGGCTTCAGTAGTTGAGATGGCTAAAGCCGTTTGCTTCTTTGCAAACCATGAGGTGAGACAATGTCCAACAAAAGTGCAAATACCACTTGTACTTTTTCTATCGACATAATCACCGGCATGATCCGAGTCGGCATACACTATGGTTTCTACACCCGTTCCTTTGGGATACCATAATCCTAAACACGTTGTTCCCTTAATGTATCTAAAAATCCTTTTTAAGGCTTCTAAGTGTGATGCCTTTGGGTTTTCTTGAAAGCGAGCACATAGACAAACACTAAACATAATGTCGGGTCTACTAGCAGTAAGATAGAGTAGGCTACCAATCATTCCTCTATATTTAGTGTTATCTACGGATTCACCTTCTTCGTCCTTGGTGAGTTTAGTGTCCGAGGACATGGGTGTTTTAGTTGGTTTGGAATCTTCAAGACCAAATTTCTTAAGCATATCTTTTATATATTTAGATTGATTAAAAAATATGCAATCTTCTAGTTGTTTAATTTGAAGTCCTAGAAAGAAATTTAATTCGCCCATCATACTCATTTCAAACTCGTCGTGCATGATTTTAGAGAAATCATCACATAGCTCTTGACAAGTTGATCCGAATATAATGTCATCAACGTATATTTGAACAATGATAATTTGTGATTCCTTTTTCTTGGTAAAAAGAGTATTATCTACTAATCCCATAGTGTATTTGTTATCAATAAGAAAAGTCTTAAGTCGGTCGTACCAAGCTTTTGGAGCTTGTTTAAGGCTGTATAATGCTTTCTTGAGTTTGAAGACATGATGTGGTTTCTCAAAGTCGGTAAAACCGGGAGGTTGAGCAACATACACTTCTTCGTTAATAAACCCATTAAGAAAAGCACTTTTAACATCCATTTGAAATAATTTAAAGTCATAAGCACATGCGTAAGCAAGTAATATTCTAATAGATTCAAGTCTAGCTACCGGTGCATAAGTTTCATCATAATCAATCCCCTCTTGTTGATTATAACCTTGTGCAACAAGCCTAGCTTTGTTTCTAGATACTACACCATTTTCGTCCATTTTATTCCGAAAGACCCATTTCGTTCCAATTATAGTTTGATCTTTGGGTTTTGGAACTAATTTCCAAACATCATTTCTAACGAATTGGTTTAATTCTTCTTGCATGGCAATTACCCATGATTCATCTTTTATTGCTTCATTTATGTTTTTCGGTTCAATGGTGGATACAAAACAAAAATAATTACTTTGATTTTGGGCTTGTGACCTTAAGGTTCTTTGATTAAGTTGTCCTATGACTTTGTCTAAAGGATGACTTTTAGATTCTTTAATGTTTACAATTTCCTTATTTAATGGTTCATCTTCCTTGTTATCATTAATTTGACTTTCTATCATTTGACTTTCAACTAAGTCATCATCTACCAAAGGTGATGTCTTAGAGGGAGGTGGACTTTCGTCAAATGTTATGTTTAATGATTCCTCGACTATCATTGTTTTTTTGTTTAGGACAATGTAAGCTTTACTAGTTTGAGAATAACCAAGAAATACACCTTCATAAGACTTTGGGTCAAACTTGGTGAGATAATCTTTAGTATTAAGAATAAATCATTTACAACCAAAGACTCTAAAATATCCTAACGTTGGCTTTTTACCTTTATAAAGCTCATATGGTGTTTTGTTTAAGAAAGGACGTATTAAGACTCTATTCAAAATATATGTAGAAGTGTCAACGGCGTTACACCAAAACTTTTGAGGAATGTTTTGTTAATTAAGCATTGTTCTACTCATTTCTTGAATTGTTCTATTTTTACGTTCAACTACTCCATTTGATTGAGGTGTTCATGGAGCGGAAAAGTTATGTGTTATACCATTTGCATCACAAAAGTTTCCAAATTGAGTTTCGTTGTCAAATTCACGACCATGATCCGTTCGGATCGACACAATTTTAACACCTAGTAGATTTTGAATTTTCTTGCTAAGAATTTCAAATTTATCAAAAGCTTCATTTTTGGTTTTCAAAAACAACGTCCAAGTAAACCTTGAGTAATCATCTACTATGACCAAAGTGTATAAGTTGCCTCCGTAGCTTCTTATAGCGGATGGTCCAAACAAGTCCATATGCAATAATTCTAGACACTTAGATGTGGACACCATATTTTTAGATTTGTGACTACTATGGGTTTGTTTACCAATTTTGCAAGCGTCGCAAAAGTGTTGGTCATATTTTAGTTTTGGTAAATTCCTAACTAGCTCTTTTGAAGATAGGTTTTGTATAAGTCTCATATTAGCGTGACCTAAGCGTCTATGCCAAAGAGATGAGCTATCATCTAACGTTGTTAGGCAAAGTTTGTCATTAGATGTTTTATCTATTTTCATGACGTATATGTTATTTTTCCTAACTCCTTTAGCTATGGTGATACCATCTTTTAGTATTTTACTACCATTTTCATCAAATAGTACTTTATACTTTTTATCACATAATTGGCTAATACTAAGTAGATTAAATCCTAACCTATCTACATGAGCAACATTTTCAATAGTTAGGGAGTTATGAGCAATCGTACCTTTGCCAATGATTTTGCTTTTGAGATTGCTACCAAAAGTGACATTACCTCCGTCATACTCTTGGTATGATGAGAAGAGACTTTTGTTGCCCATCATGTGTCGTGAGCATCCACTATCTTTTATCCATTCATCAGGTTCCAATCCAACTTTCAAGCATACCTAAGAAGCAAATTGTGACAATCCGTCATTTTCCCGGCTATTATTTATATCAGAATATGCGAGTTATTTATTTTCTGATCATTATAACGCTAAAACGAGAAGTTATCTTGTGCTTTCTAATGTCCCGGCACCACACGCGTACCGACACCATAATAAAATTGACGTAAAATTTACTTTCTAATTTCAAAGTAATAATAATACCATAATATTTCGCTCGTCAAAACGTCTCCGAAAATATAAAATTTATAAAATACGGATACCCGAATAATATTCTACATAATTAAACGTTATCCTGTACGGAACAAATTATACAGTACGGGGTACATATAATACACTAAATAATAATAATAACAAAAATACACCTAAATATTCTAACCTTACCTGCGCCCCTCCCCTACATCTCTTTTCAGAACTTGTTCCCTTCTTCTTCTGGAAAAGAAGACACGCCCTCCTCATCTCCAAAGTCACAACCTTCCATTTTAATGATAAATCCTTTCTACACTCCTCCAAATTAATCCTGAGTCTACCTCATAGATGTCATACGTGGATGAGAGAGATGTGATGGAAGCTTAAAATAGGTGAAAACATGTTTGAAGATTCGAAAAAGGGTCACAAACATACTCCTAGTCACTCATCTACAAAGAGATTCAAGCTCAGAAGAAAAAAAATTCATCAACTTCTTATTCCACTCGAAAAATTAGGGTTTGTCAAATCAAAGGGCTTTTCGAAATTACCAAAAGGGTTTTGTAATTGGAGGTTTAGAGAGTCCAAATCAAGCTTCAATTTGTTCTAATTCATCCTAATTCGTGTACAATTGGAGTTTTTGTATTCGGTGTTCATATCCACTCATCCCCTTTCTTGATTTAATTGTAAGAATCATCTCCTTGTTAATATTTTCAATCCATTGTTGTAATACGAATTAATGTTATTATTAATTTTTAATTTGGCCGAATTATATGTGAATGAAGATTTGATGATTATTTTAGCTGAGGTTGTTGTTTTGCTGTCGAGGCACCAGAGAAAAGAAAAAAAAATGATTTGGTTTCTATTAACAAATAAGTAGAATTTTTGGAATGCTATTTTACTCATTACGTATGTTTATGTTATAAACCTGATATTGGATATGTTAATACATTGGCTCATCATAGCGTAACTATGAGAATATACAAGTTAACTTAAGCCGTAAACTATCGTTAAGAAAATAAGCATAGAGATTTCTTAATAACTGTTGTCGTACATAAATTTTAACGAACTACTGGTTTAAGTAAATCATAATTAACATGTGGTATACAAAAGTAGTCGTAAAGCGTCAAACAGTAATTAGCCAATTTTTTTTTAAGGATATATGGTATCTTGATAGTGCTAAGCTAGATGAATCAGGATCATAAGCAAATGGTTATATCCATCATACTTTGTTCTTAACGCATGCTACTCTATACTATAATTCACTATTTTTATAGTTCAATCCCTGTATTTTATGGTTGTTATCACATTTGACCCGGGCATATTAAACCTTTTTGAAACTAGTCAAAAACTAGACTTGTAAGTTTAGATCATGCTTATTGATTTATATCACTCATTTAACTTAAATGAAACTTGATATGGTTTTATAAAAATCTACTTGGGTCTTTTAAACAATATAAAAACGACTTATCATTAAAAATGTAAACTTGTAAACATTTGATTTTAAATATTAACTCGAATATTGAAACTTGATAAAAACTATTATTATAAAAACTTTTGACATTTGTCATCAAACAAATAAGGTTAGACATCCGGGTCATGCCCAAATTTTTCCAAAAACTTACATTTATAGCTAATAAAAGTATTTCAATATAAACTCTTTTAATAAAACCATCACTTATAGTATGATTTAATATACTTTTATCATTAACTAGTATTAATCATATATAAATATACTTTTAATGACTTTTGATTATAATCCATTAACGTCTAATATTATATGTAATTATTTTACGTACGTCGTCTTTCGGTCGCCATCGAACCGAAGATTCTTTCGTCATTGATATTTTCTTATTATGTACTTATGCACTTCCAAGAGCCAAAATCTCCAAAAATTATATTAAACATTAATCATTGCCACACAAGCAACAACAAAACTTTTATTAAACCTTGTCGAGACATAATCATGAATAAAGACTAAATTTGCCATACTAATCTAGGTCGCGTGTCGGTGTCATCCAATAATTCTATTTGACTGCTGCTTTAGACTGCTAATTGCCAAGGTGAGTATTCACAACCCCCTTTTTACTGTTTTACTTATTTGGGGTGAAATGCATGAACTTAAATCTTAAACTATATTTTTGTTCTAAATTATAAATTTATTTGGACTATTTGATATATCTTGAACCCTTTCACTTATTATGACCTTATGACTTGTTTCTGATCCCTTAGTATGCATAGACCTATACTCTGCCTTATGTGCTAAGTCTTAAAGTCTCCCTTGTTCGGAGCAACCCTGAATTGATAAAATATAATAGCTATGTACTGTGCAAGTCTCCCTATGAGCAATACTAAGTCTCCATTAGAGCAATACTAAGTCTCCTTGTCGGCAGGAGCAACACAAAGTCTCCCTTGTTCGGAGCAGGCGTGATCTATTATATATTAGGCATTATTTATCATGGACTATTATGACCAAATGCGTATTAATTACCGGGCATACTACTTGAACTATGGGAGTGTATGTGAACTTATATGTTACAAGTCTTGTATGGGCGGGACTTGTAACATGGTGAGTTCATAGGACACTTGCCAGGCAGATTTTCTAAATATAGTTTTCATAAAACCTGTGTACTCACCAACTATTTTCATAGTTGACCCGTTTTCTCATGCATTTCAGGTGATCGTTGTTTAGCTTATATTATGAAGATTTTAAATAAAGGAGTCGTCACAAGTTATCCGAGTCGTCCCGTAGTAAAATGTTATCTTTTAGAAGTCAAACTTTATGTTTCAATTGCCAAGGTTGGCTAGAACCTCGTTGAAATGTTTCAATATTTCTTTAAATTTAAATTATGGTATTGTACTATATCTCTTTGCGATGCATATTGATTATGTTACACCTCGCGTTTCCGCCTCCGGCGGGGTGTGACAGATTGGTATCAGAGCCAGGTTATAGTGAATGCCGGTTTTTATAAAATAAAAATCGCAACTATAACCAAAATAACATTTTCTTAAAACACGAAAACATCATACGAGTCGACTAGCACCAGCATTGCATCGTTACTCCTAAATTATGCATAGCCTGTACACCTATGCATAATTCAGGAGGAATCATATGATGATGGGATTAGTAGCCTCGGATCATGTTTGGTCGAGTCTTAAAGAGTCTGATCACCTGGAACTGCATTAGTCGCGTGAGTATGCATAACATGTTTATATGTCCATTATACCTTATATACATTTAATATATGCCTTCTTCTTGCTATATGTTATGACCTGTTAGGCTAAGCACGTCCTTGTTCCCGTCACATTACACTCACTACCTATCGCCGTCCCGAACATCATCCGCCATTGTCTCACTCAACCAAATGCTTTGGCCTATTGTAGAATCATGACTACAAGGAACACCCGTTCAGGAAGCATCAACAACGAAGCCCCAAGAGATAGTGCTGCTGGATTGGCGGATCTCCTCACTCAGATTGTCGCACACATTGATGCAGGAAGAGCCAATGAGGGAGCTGGTACCTCAACCAATGGCCACGGATGCAGCTATAAGACTTTCATGTCATGCAGGCCAAAGGAATTTCATGGCACCGAGGGTGCCATTGGCCTGCTATCATGGTTTGAGAATGTTGAGTCGAAACTTAGCATCACTAAATGTGCTCAAGGAGATAAGGTTGAGTTCTCTGCGGGTCTACTTCAGGGTCGGGCACTGACCTGGTGGAACAACCAGCTGTAGACAAGAGGGAGAGAAGCTGCAAATGGATTATCTTGGGAAGAATTCAAGAAGCTACTAACTGAGGAGTACTGCAGGAAGGATGAAGTGCAGAAACTGGAAGCGGAATTCTGGAACCATTTGATGGTAGGAGTAGAAGTCGACAAGTACACAATTCGCTTTAATGAGCTGACCAGGATGGTCCCCCACATGGTCTCTACTGTGGAGAAGCTGATTGATCGATACATTTGGGGTTTGATTCCTGAGATCAGGAGAGATGTCACCTCATCCAACCCAACTACTCTGTAAGCTGCTGTGGGAATGGCATACCGCTTGACTAATGACGTGATCAGGTCTGGAGGACTAGCAAAAACAAACGACAATGGACGAAAACGACATGAGGATCACCAGGGAAGCCGAGACCAGGACCAGCAAGACAAGAGGCAGCGAGTAACCAGGAACTATGGAGCGACGATGCAGGAACGCAAAGGATATGCAGGTCCACATCCTAAGTGTACTCGATGTAACCTTCACCATTCAGGAAACTGCCCAAGGTGCAATATATGCAAACAGACAGGCCATCTTAGCTGGAAGTGCTCAAGCAGGAATGGAAACCAAGGACAGAAGCCGGCATGTTACGAGTGTGGAAGTCTGGACCACCTCAGGAACACGTGTCCTAAGTTGAATAGGACACAGAAGTCGGAGCATGGTAACATGACTCTCGCCGTAGCACTTGATGGTGATAACCCAACCCGTGGAGGCAATGTCAGCCCAGCTCGGGGTCGAGCATACTTCTTGGGCACCAAGGAAGCTCGCTAAGACACAAGCACCGTGACGGGTACATTCTTTTGATCACCCACTCTATTTCAGTATCTTCTGGTTCTAGTTCATGGCATTGATTAGTGTAGAACCTTGCATCATGAGCCTTAGTTTAATTGTTGCCTTCTCACTAATCTGAGCACCCCACTATTAGTTGATTTGATTGGTTTAGACGATTTCAAACTCGAGCCAAACTTTTAAAAAGGTCTCTTACATAGATGAGAAACTATCTCTTTCTGACAACTTGTTTCCTAGCTTGATCTAGTGACAGTTCTTGTTTGATGAGTTGCGAAAATCAAGATAGAATTCAAGTTGTTACTCAACCTACACAACTTAAACACATGACCGGTCAGGTCGACAAGTTGTGAAAATTCACCAACTAAGAGTCTTTTGAAGGCAAAGCTCGAGAATGAGAAAGTTTGAACCATGAGAATGTACGCCTGTAGTATAGACGGACTGAATCTCGAGGACGAGATTCTTTTTAAGGCTGGCAGACTGTGACAATCCGTCATTTTCCCGGCTATTATTTATATCAGAATATGCGAGTTATTTATTTTCTGATCATTATAACGCTAAAACGAGAAGTTATCTTGTGCTTTCTAATGTCCCGGCACCACACGCGTACCGACACCATAATAAAATTGACGTAAAATTTACTTTCTAATTTCAAAGTAATAATAATACCATAATATTTCGCTCGTCAAAACGTCTCCGAAAATATAAAATTTATAAAATACGGATACCCGAATAATATTCTACATAATTAAACGTTATCCTGTACGGAACAAATTATACAGTACGGGGTACATATAATACACTAAATAATAATAATAACAAAAATACACCTAAATATTCTAACCTTACCTGCGCCCCTCCCCTACATCTCTTTTCAGAACTTGTTCCCTTCTTCTTCTGGAAAAGAAGACACGCCCTCCTCATCTCCAAAGTCACAACCTTCCATTTTAATGATAAATCCTTTCTACACTCCTCCAAATTAATCCTGAGTCTACCTCATAGATGTCATATGTGGATGAGAGAGATGTGATGGAAGCTTAAAATAGGTGAAAACATGTTTGAAGATTCGAAAGGGGTCACAAACATACTCCTAGTCACTCATCTACAAAGAGATTCAAGCTCAGAAGAAAAAAAATTCATCAACTTCTTATTCCACTCGAAAAATTAGGGTTTGTCAAATCAAAGGGCTTTTCGAAATTACCAAAGGGGTTTTGTAATTGGAGGTTTAGAGAGTCCAAATCAAGCTTCAATTTGTTCTAATTCATCCTAATTCGTGTACAATTGGAGTTTTTGTATTCGGTGTTCATATCCACTCATCCCCTTTCTTGATTTAATTGTAAGAATCATCTCCTTGTTAATATTTTCAATCCATTGTTGTAATACGAATTAATGTTATTATTAATTTTTAATTTGGCCGAATTATATGTGAATGAAGATTTGATGATTATTTTAGCTGAGGTTGTTGTTTTGCTGTCGAGGCACCAGAGAAAAGAAAAAAAAAATGATTTGGTTTCTATTAACAAATAAGTAGAATTTTTGGAATGCTATTTTACTCATTACGTATGTTTATGTTATAAACCTGATATTGGATATGTTAATACATTGGCTCATCATAGCGTAACTATGAGAATATACAAGTTAACTTAAGCCGTAAACTATCGTTAAGAAAATAAGCATAGAGATTTCTTAATAACTGTTGTCGTACATAAATTTTAACGAACTACTGGTTTAAGTAAATCATAATTAACATGTGGTATACAAAAGTAGTCGTAAAGCGTCAAACAGTAATTAGCCAATTTTTTTTTAAGGATATATGGTATCTTGATAGTGCTAAGCTAGATGAATCAGGATCATAAGCAAATGGTTATATCCATCATACTTTGTTCTTAACGCATGCTACTCTATACTATAATTCACTATTTTTATAGTTCAATCCCTGTATTTTATGGTTGTTATCACATTTGACCCGGGCATATTAAACCTTTTTGAAACTAGTCAAAAACTAGACTTGTAAGTTTAGATCATGCTTATTGATTTATATCACTCATTTAACTTAAATGAAACTTGATATGGTTTTATAAAAATCTACTTGGGTCTTTTAAACAATATAAAAACGACTTATCATTAAAAATGTAAACTTGTAAACATTTGATTTTAAATATTAACTCGAATATTGAAACTTGATAAAAACTATTATTATAAAAACTTTTGACATTTGTCATCAAACAAATAAGGTTAGACATCCGGGTCATGCCCAAATTTTTCCAAAAACTTACATTTATAGCTAATAAAAGTATTTCAATATAAACTCTTTTAATAAAACCATCACTTATAGTATGATTTAATATACTTTTATCATTAACTAGTATTAATCATATATAAATATACTTTTAATGACTTTTGATTATAATCCATTAACGTCTAATATTATATGTAATTATTTTACGTACGTCGTCTTTCGGTCGCCATCGAACCGAAGATTCTTTCGTCATTGATATTTTCTTATTATGTACTTATGCACTTCCAAGAGCCAAAATCTCCAAAAATTATATTAAACATTAATCATTGCCACACAAGCAACAACAAAACTTTTATTAAACCTTGTCGAGACATAATCATGAATAAAGACTAAATTTGCCATACTAATCTAGGTCGCGTGTCGGTGCCATCCAATAATTCTATTTGACTGCTGCTTTAGACTGCTAATTGCCAAGGTGAGTATTCACAACCCCCTTTTTACTGTTTTACTTATTTGGGGTGAAATGCATGAACTTAAATCTTAAACTATATTTTTGTTCTAAATTATAAATTTATTTGGACTATTTGATATATCTTGAACCCTTTCACTTATTATGACCTTATGACTTGTTCCTGATCCCTTAGTATGCATAGACCTATACTCTGCCTTATGTGCTAAGTCTTAAAGTCTCCCTTGTTCGGAGCAACCCTGAATTGATAAAATATAATAGCTATGTACTGTGCAAGTCTCCCTATGAGCAATACTAAGTCTCCATTAGAGCAATACTAAGTCTCCTTGTCGGCAGGAGCAACACAAAGTCTCCCTTGTTCGGAGCAGGCGTGATCTATTATATATTAGGCATTATTTATCATGGACTATTATGACCAAATGCGTATTAATTACCGGGCATACTACTTGAACTATGGGAGTGTATGTGAACTTATATGTTACAAGTCTTGTATGGGCGGGACTTGTAACATGGTGAGTTCATAGGACACTTGCCAGGCAGATTTTCTAAATATAGTTTTCATAAAACCTGTGTACTCACCAACTATTTTCATAGTTGACCCGTTTTCTCATGCATTTCAGGTGATCGTTGTTTAGCTTATATTATGAAGATTTTAAATAAAGGAGTCGTCACAAGTTATCCGAGTCGTCCCGTAGTAAAATGTTATCTTTTAGAAGTCAAACTTTATGTTTCAATTGCCAAGGTTGGCTAGAACCTCGTTGAAATGTTTCAATATTTCTTTAAATTTAAATTATGGTATTGTACTATATCTCTTTGCGATGCATATTGATTATGTTACACCTCGAGTTTCCGCCTCCGGCGGGGTGTGACACAAATAACTCAAGCATTTGGTCCCCAATATCTCATGGGTCCGTTTGGGTTAAACATACCATTTATTTGATTCATGTATGGAAACGATGGGTAAGAGTTCCATGACATGTAATCTAGAGTTTGATATGGTCTAAGAAAGTTTTGATTCCAACCGTTGTGTTGGTAGTTGGGATGTACGTTGTGGTTGCTTTTAGGAAAGGGGCGTTTGGCAAAAGGTGTTTTATGTCGTTGTTGAGTAGTTTTTGATCTAAATTTATTTTTTGCAAGTCCTACTCCTGATGTAACAGCTGGTTTTAGTTTAACACTATCCTTGGTTTTCTTTGTTACTTTGACAAATTCACTACGGTCCGTATTGCAAACATTCTGTCCTGCTGAAGTACCCACGGCACCATTTGGTTCAACGGACGGAACCATTATTTTGGGTCCGTCTGGTCCGTGTTGTACTGCAGCAGTTTTGACAGTTTGTTCGTCCTTTTCGGCCGTTTTGTTTTGACTCTTTGGAATTAATACCTCATTAAATCCTAGCCCATTCATATCTCCTGGTGTTTTATGTATTTTAACTATTTCATCGGCAAGTGCGATGTTTTTGTTAAACCTTTTAAATTTAGAATTTTGTTCGATTAGAACATCTTGTGTGAGCTTTAGTTTTTCTATTTCAAGATTAAGCTCTTGACATGATTTGCAACCATCGTCATTTGCTTTTCCTTTTTCAAGTCGTTTTGCTTTTTCTTTTAACTCATAAACTTCATTTTCCAAAAATTCCTTTTTGGTTTTTAAAAATTTATTTTTAGTTATGATTTTTAGACTTAGCTCACACAATTGATTATATTGTTTTTGCAAAGTGTCATCATCAATAGAAGAATAAGAAGAGTCGGAAAGTACCTCGTTTGACTCATGTGCCATTAGAGCGATCTCTTCCTTGCTTGATTCTTCATCGTCTTCACTATCACTCCAAGCACCACTTACAAAAGCTCGTTGAGTTTTGCTTTTAGGTTGCTTGGGACATTCTCCTATGAGATGACTTGCACCACCACATCTAAAACACTTTCTTTCTCCTTTACCCTTTTTGTCATCCCGATCTTTTCGGAATGGCTTCTTTTCTTCTCGAGGTTGTCTTACAAACTTTCCTCTTCTTCTAAAGAACTTCTTAAAATCTCTAACGGCCATGGCATACTCCTCATCTTCACTACCGGAGCAAGATTCGTCGTCATCACTTGATTCTAGAGCCTCGTTGCTCAAGAATTTCTATTGATCTTGGATATGTTAATGAAATATGCAAGCAATATGTAAAGAGTAAATAAGGAAAGAAATGATCAAACCACAACAAGTTGTTTATAGTGGTTCGGTCTACAAGGACTCTTTTTCCTTGCCCTACTCCACTCCCCGAGTCTCACACTCGAGAGTTTAACTTCACTAGTCAACAAGCTCCTTTCACCGGCGGAGAAAACCTTTACACTTCGCTTACACTATTTCCGACACTAAGCTAGATGTCGAGTTCTTTCCAAGGGTACAACCACTCCCACACACAATGTATTTTGAGGACTAAAATACTAACCACTCACACTCACAAGATTATGATGGTTTAATACAACAATGAAGTATGAATCAACACAAGATCATACAACACTAAACAAACAAGACTTCCAACTTCTCGTTTGAAGCTTGAATGTGACTTGATCTTCTTTGCTACAAAAGAGATCACTAATATGATATGAAACTGAGTTAGAAAGGTTAGAGAGAAGATATGTAAGAGAGTATGATAGAAAGGGATGAAAAACTACTTGGTTTGGCTTTGCTATTTATAGCCAAAACCATCAGCAGCATCCACGGACCCCTTAAAAGGGTTCCGCCCGTTGTGGATTTTGGTGCCGCCAGGTCTGACAGCCAAGATATCAAGATCTTGCCAAAGTCAACCATATCTATGTAAGATTGTGTAAGATATGAAGAGTACAAATCCACACAAAATATCTAATGAAATCTTTCAATGATTTCCATGATGCATCACATGATGTCATGTGTTGTCTTTCTATTTTTAGAAATATGCAAATGTTTAGTTTTTAAGAAACTAAAACATTCTAAAAACTACTATCATACATTATGCTTAGACTCATATTGAGATATGATTAGTCACAATGTAAATGCTTAAATGATGAAGATATTGTTTGAAAAAGCTTGTTTTAATATCTATTAAACTTGACAAGCTTTAAGCTTTTATACAAATTAAATTTACTTTTGTCGTTAACAAAACTTAGGTAAAGATCAAAAATATAAATAACGTTTAATGACGATATTTGTATTAACAATCTGCCCTTTTTTGTTGAGGACAAAATATAAATTTTATTTTTATAAAAGATACAAAGTTTGTGCAAAAGTTATAAAAATATTAGTTTTAGAACTTGAAAAGAAAATGATAATGCAAGTGTATGATGTTTGACTTTTTCAGAAAGTCAAAGTATTCACTAGTTGATGCATGATGTTGACTTTTTCAGAAAGTCAAAGTATGCAGTTGACTTTTTAAGAAAAGTCAAGTATTCAATGAAGTATCATGTTTGACTTTTTCAGAAAGTCAATGTATGCAGTTTGACTTTTTCAGAAAAGTCAAATATAAACAAGTTCTATATTTTATCCCCCTTTTTGTCTCAACAAAAAGAAGAGGCGATGCGGAATGTAATGAGCCCGAGCCATTATCTCCCCCTTGATCAAAGCTCCCCCTAAATTGGGTGCTTAATGGGAAGATACATGGATTGTGAAAATAAAGCTACAAAAATAATGTTAGTAATAATGATCATTCACAAGCATTTCCAAACACTATGTAAAAGCACCAACAATATAAAAAACACCATTCATTAGTTAAAATTTTTCATGAATAAAGATCATGAAAAGAGAACACAATGATGTGTTTTAGTACAAGAAAAAGAAAATAATCCTAAGAAAAGAAAAACTTAGAAATGCTAGTCTATGACCATCCTAATGAGATGGTGGATGAGAAAGAGCGTTGAGGCGCTCAAGGATGTGATTGAGGATGAACCTCATTTCCTCTTGAAAGTCATGGACCATAACCCGGGTCCTTTCAACGGTTTGGGCCGTTTGCTCACAAGTGGAGCAACCATGCCTAGGAGGATAGTATGTTTGGTGAGGTTGTGGTGGTGGAATGATAGATGTGTTGGTGTTGGTGGGGATGTTTGGGGTGGTCATGATGGAGGCTAGCAAAGCATTTTGCATTTGCATAGTCTCACTAAGGTGAGAATCCACCATGCCTTTGAATTGGTGGAGGTTGTGGAGTTCCGCTTGAATCTCCTCTCTTGTGGGATTGGCATCCCACATCCACTCCTCAATGTCCTCAAGATGAGGGGACATTGATGTGGGGAGTGGATGGTCCCCATACAAAGGACCATGGATGTCTTTGTGAATGGGGTGGAAGAGAAGAGGTTTTGGCCCAAGTGGGGCGTTTGGGTCAAAAGATGACCTCGGTGACTCATGAGCTATTCGCTCAATTGTGCCAAAGGATGGCAATGGTGGTGGATGATTTGGCCTAGGAGGCAAGTCATCTAAGTCCTCCAAGAAAGGATTTGGAGAAGTGGGTAGTGTTGAAAATAACTCCAAAGGGATGAGAGTTGGAGACTTTGGTGGTGAGGGTGTTTTGGATGTTTGGATGGGTGCCGGTGGAGGTGAAGTTGGTGTTTTTGTAGGTGGTGGAGTGGTGATCACAATGTGTGATTGAGTAGGTGTAGCCAAGGTAAGGCTTGTATCTTCACGGATGGGAGATGAGATTGTGAGTGGAGAAGACTCGGATGAGGAGCTTAAGTTTACGAAGCAACAAGGCCTCACACTAATTCTAGCGGTTTTCTTGCAAGGTTTAAGAGAAGATTTTGTCATTTTGACTTGTGTTTTTCTTTACTAATCATTCATATAATTTTGTGTTTATGATATATAATAATTTGTAGATTTAAGTAATATTACAAAGACTATTAATAAAATGACAATATGGTATGATCTTAGGATCCCGATCTGATCTTATGATTTCTATCTTGCAAATACAAAAACAATCCTGTGTAGGATCCCGATCTTGAAAACCTTGGTATATATTCATTCTTGTTAGAGCACCTGGTGTGGGCTCGTTGTGCGTTCGCCGAGGTGACATGACAGCTCGTCGTGGCTCGCCATGACACCGGCCCAACTCGCCGTAGCTCGCCATAAATACTTACTCGTTTGCACAGCGAGTTGAAAAGTGTGCTTTGTTATGATGAAAAGTTTGTCATGGTAATATGACACCCAGAAAAACTCAAATGAATAATTTTGCTTTGCTATGACACCAAGTGCTCTTACCTAAGTATAACCAAATCCTTGTGTAAATCACATGTTAAAATAAGCTAATCCAAAGGTGAAATTCAGAAGTCGTCATGGCCACGTAACCATTTTTCCTGATACAAGAAACCGTTACGTTTGGTGTAAAAATTAATTATTAAAATCAGATCACAGCTACATTCATTTATCTCTTCTATCTTCTTCTACTCACACACCCAACTACTTTTACCCAACCGAATTCACCGCCAATGGCATCATCCGACCTGAAATCCGCCGCTTTAATGGATCAAATGAAAGCCCATTTCTCTACTGACGCCGGTAAAGCCATCACTAAAAAGATCGGGCTCGTTTATCAAATCAATATTGCTAGAAAGGTGATTCTTTTTAAGGGTTTTTATATACAGTAATTCTTAGTTGTTTTTGTTTTAATTGAATTTTTATTTTATTTAATTTTATGTAGAAACTTGGATATGATGAGGAGATTTATGTTGTTGATCTTAAAAAAGGAGAGGTTACCAAAGGTAAATTAATTGAATTACTCCAGATTTAATTGATGCTTATGAGGAGATTTTTTTTATGGTTTTCGTGCTAAGTTTGTTTTACCTAAAATCTTGAGAAATGATTCGGCACCAAAATGTAACTAACTTGTGACTGTTTGCTTTGTTATGTAGCCGTCTTTATTTTTTTTTCTATTATAGTAGTATATATTATCCTTTTGAATTTCCTCAATTATGTGTATCTTATGACCATTTGCCTTTGCTTTTGCTTTTAGGAGCGTTAGATAAATGACAAAGGTAAAATTGTCACAAAATACATATAATAGACGAAATTCAAAAGTATGATGTATATAATATGAAAAAAATAAAATAAAGATGACTACACAACAAAGAAAAAATGTCAAGTTGGTTACATTTTCGTGGCTTTTGCCCGAAATGATTTGGAGGGTGTATAAACATGTGTGAACGTTTTGTGAAACAGTAAGTCCCTTAGCAGAATTTGGATGTTGGTTCTTTTGTTATAAGTATATGGTTTTTGATTAAGAAAATGTAAAGCTTCTATGATCAGTTACATGGTTATGCCGTCCGCCTCTTTGTAAATGTCATAAATGATTATATTAAAAATAAGAAAACTTTCCGTCCATGTTTTGGGGAGATAAATAATGGAACAACAATCTAATCAGACATAAATCTATCTCCTTATCCACCATTTTTTTTTTGTTGTTGGTACAGGTCCTTATGAAGGTGGAAAGCCAGATGCCACATTTTCTTTCACGGATGAGGACTTCTACAAGGTTGCCACTGGGAAAATGAACCCTCAAATTGCTTTCATGAGGTAATCACTAATTTCTTTTGAGCTATTGACTTCTCAAAATCATTTGTCATTGGCTCTTCATTGTATACATACTACGCTTGTGAAAATGCAAGAAGGGCACCACATTTTGCAACAATATAACTAATTTTGGACAAAAGTTACTAAGTAGCCTGCATTGTGTTTTCACTTTACATCTGCACAATGTGTGTCTAAAATTATCCACTGTAGCAATTTATAGTGTTTATTGGCACCTAAAAAAAATTAATGGCTGATTGAAACAAAAAACGATAAAACTGTGGTTGAAAAAGTCAAATCACATGTCCTAATCGTCATAATTTCATAGTATATTATTTGTTACCACTGGAAATCTGGTGGGTCATATCATGTTCATACACGCAGGGGTGCAATGAGGGTTAAAGGCAGTTTGAGTGCAGCGCAGAAGTTCACGCCTGACATCTTTCCAAAACCTGCAAAGATGTAAGCAGGATGTTTCCAAAATGTTCTTGAAGCCGGTCCTTCATGGTAGGTTACTCAACTGGATTACACAGTTAGATGTCAATATAAGAACATTACTTAATATAAGTATACAACGAAATGAAATGTACCAATCAGTTCCAAACCGTTTATTCTGTGTTATTGTTCTTTTTAATTTCTCTATTGTACTTGGTCCACATAATCGCCTGGTGCTGATTGTTTGGATAGCCAATTTCAGTGAGACTTGGATAAACTCCAGATGCGTTTATAACCGTGGTTGCTCCTATGTGATTGTGTTATGTTCAGTTCTTGATAAATTATGGCACTGATTCCATTTGAGATATAAACCCGTGATATTTAAGTCGTCTAATGTTCGTCAATGTAAATGCTTATCATTTCAGTTTGGCTCGTTTTGATCCTTTTAAGGGGACTGATAGTAACTCGGTAAGTTCATCTAAATGATAACCAATTTAAGTTTTATGATAAACAACACTTCAATATTTGGTTACCAGCTTACCAATGATATGTATGAATTTGGATTAAAATTCCCCAAAGGGCTGAGATATTGCGGCACCCCACAAAACACAAGCCAGGCACCCCATAGGCATGGGGCCCGCTGCCGTACGCTGCATTAAATTTTTTTTTTTTTTTTTTTTTTTTTTTTTTTTTTTTTTTTTTTTAATTGTGTAGTGTTTATTTTGTGTGGTATATTTAATTTGTGTAGTGTTTTTATATGTATAGTGTATTTATTTTTGTGGTATATTTAATTTGTGTAGTATTTTTATATGTATAGTGTATTTATTTGTGTATTGTTTTCATTTAATTAAACAATAACAATAAAACATTAAACAAGTACAACAACAAATGTTTTCAATATTACAACGAAATCTACTCCACATGAAGATTATTAATGTCATCTCTACTCCACTTTTTTTATAAACTTTTTATAAACCTTTTTATAAATTTTTTATAAATTTCTTATAAATTTTTTATAAACTTTTTATAAACTTTTTTTATAAATTTTTTATAAACTTTTTAATTTATAAAAAAAGTTTATAAAAAGTAACTTAAAATAAATACCATATAAAAACACTACACAATTAAATACACTATACATATAAAAACACTACACAAATAAATACACTATACATATATCTAAACACTACACAATTAAATTAAAAACGAAAAACAGAAAAAAAAGGGTACAGCCGCCTATATTATCGATGCTACAGCGCCTTCTTTGACTTTCTCTGCACCTTCTTTGACAATTACAGTAAATTAATTTGATGAGGAGAGAGAATACACAAGCACCCCCTATTATAATACTAGGGGTGCCTCGGTAACACGACCCTTCCCCAAAAGAAAAGTGTCCTGCAACAATTCTTTTTGAAAATCTAAATGACTAAATCAATTGAGTTTGACATCGGAACTACTGCAATATAATATCCGAGTTCATCTAAAGGAAAAATGGGTAAAACACATTTTACCTGAAAAATTTTACTTTTTTTTTTTTCCAATAATTAATCGTTTTGAAATGATAGATATAATCCAATTCTGATTATAACCTTTTTTAAGCAAAGTTATCATATCTTGAACAAACTCTGTTATATTGACGTAAAGGGAATTAGAATCAAAATTCTAGTTCCTTTGTTCTTCATGTTAGACCAATAATGGTCCGTCTTCCCCCAAACAACCGAAGCCCTTGACTGTGTTCCTCTCTTAGCCATTTTGAATATTTGGTTGCCTTGCCAACCGAAACAGTGCCTTAGCCTGACGGAACTCAACCGCGTCCTCGCTCAACCATTTTTAATATTTGGTTGCCTTACCAACCGAAACAATTGTCACGTTTACCCTAAATTTTCTAAATGTTGGGTGTTTTTATAAAAAAAATATATAAAACCCAACTTTCTTCTCTATAAAACCCCACTAATATTCTTAATTTTTATCATATTTCTCTACAAAAACTTATGGATTGATCGCTTCCACATACCATCGATGAAATCAAAGCTTGTGTTGACAAACTAATTGAGGTTCGTCAGCAAGCGATTACGACTTAGCCGTGCAATTTGATAATGCAAGCACAACTAAAGATGATATGCGGAAAACATACAAGAAATGAAACGACATTCCGCAAGAAAATCGTGCTTTGATTGACACTTTTTTAAAAGAATAATAGTGGAACGAGATGCATAATGGTTTGTTTAGAAAGACGACAAAAATACAAGAACAAATCAATACTAAATTTGTTTGGCTACACGCAAAATACAAAAAGGACGATTGTGTTTTAGTTTTCGTATCGTTTTTATTTTTTTATTTTTTATTTTATTTTGTATTGTAATTTATCTTTTTATTTAAATGAATGAAAATTTAATTTGTTTGATTTCGTACGTGTACATCTATGCAATTGAAACATATAATTACCCCAACGGATACTTTTCCCCCTTATAAATACCCCTTACTACCCTCATTATTTTTTCACACACAACTTCTTTTAAACTCTCACACACAACTTCTTTTTAAACTCTCCCCACTGCCATCTCAAAACTATGGCTACTGAACCAAATGGTGTGAGACTAACTATCCTCGTGCGACTACGATAAAAACTTGATGTTGAGATCGTACTGGTTGAGCAATTGTTGAACTTGATTCGTTGCTTTATTGATCGAGTTCGTAGCGGTATGCCTGAAATGATAAGGGTGGGTTCGCTGCATGATCATCCCCTTATTGACTACGGTCTGCACACTCTTGAAAGAATGGTTGGAGCCGATATGAGGAACGTGATAGACACAATTAGGACCAATTAAGATCGATAAGAGTGTTTTACTAGGAACTTGGTTAATCAAGAGTTATAAAGGATCAACGAAAGCTCAAAGTATTATCAATGGAGGATATGTTTTGATAAGTTGCTACAATGAGAGAGAGAGATTCAAAGAAGGAATTTGTATTCATAAAAATCACTACTAAATGAATTACAGTTACAAGTATTTAAAAGGGAAAGTAGGCGAGAAAGTTGGTTAACCCATGGAGTGTATGTCACGTGTACCTCACGTGTGTATCAACACACATGCGCCTCACGTGCCAAAAGCTTAACCAACTTGCCAGCTTATTTACAATGAGAGCTTATTAACTAACAGCTCCTATCAATCCCCTCTTCTTCAAATCATTCTTGTCCACAATAATGAGAATCAAAAGCTGGAAACTTGGCATACAACTCTTCCAAGTTTTCCCAAGTTGCATCATCTTGTGTCCCATTAGTCCATTGGATCAACCCATACACCACAACATCATTTCTCTTTTTAACCATCTTTCTATCCAGAATTACCAGGGGCTGAACTGCTATTACTCCCTCTTGGTTGCAACTAGGAAGGTCAACAATTTGGGAGGGTTGAGGCTGTACCTTACAAAGTTTTAACTGGGACACATGAAATACATTGTGTATTTGGCTATGATTAGGCAATTCCAACTTATATGCCACTTGTCTTATCTTCCCAATGACCTTAAAAGGTTCAAAGTACTTAGGTGAGAATTTGTTTTGTTTCCCTTGTCTAATGGACACTTTTCTGTGAGGCTGTAGCTTAAGGAAAACCATATCACCCTCTTTGAGCACCCTATCACTTCTGCCTTTATCTAATTATTGTTTCATCATGTTCTGAGCCCTTCCCAAATGAAACTTAAGCAACTGGATAGCTTGCTCTCTAGCTGCTAGAGTCCTATCCACAACATCAACTTTACTCAGACCTCCAATGTATGGAATATGAATTGGTGGTGCTTGACCATAGTCTGCCTCAAAAGGTGTAGTCAATATAGAGATATGGAAGTTGGAGTTGTACCACAATTTAGCTAATGACAACCATTTCAGCCATTCTTTTGGTTTTTCCCCTGTCATACACCTGAGATAACATTCCAAGCATTTGTTGACTACTTCTGTTTGCCCATCAGTTTGTGGGTGATAGGAAGTAGACATCAGCAGTTTAACTTGCAAAACTTTAAACAATTCCTTTCAAAAACTGCTCAAAAACACCTTATCTTTGTCTGACACAATGATAGTAGGCAGTCCATGTAGTTTGTAAACTGTGTCCAAAAATACCTGAGCAACTTGAACTGTTGTAAAGGGATGTGCTAAAGGCATGAAATGAGCATATTTGGTGAGCCTATCTACCACCACAAAAATCACAGTATTGCCATTAGACTTTGGAAGTCCTTCAATGAAGTCCATTGAAATGCTTTCCCATATCCTTTGAGGAATAGGCAGAGGCTGTAAGAGACCAGGATAGACTGCCAAATCTGGTTTACACCTTTGACATGTAATGCATTCCTTTACAAACTTTTTCACTTCCTTTCTCAAACCCTTCCAATAAAGCACTGAACAGATCTTATGTGTAGTGACTTTCACTCCTGAATGTCCACCTACTAAACCAACATGGAAGTGTGCAAGAAAATCCTGCCTTAGCTGCTTATCTTGGCCAACTACTAGCTTGTCTTCCTGAATAATTGACCATTGACCCAAACATAGTGTTTCTTACTTGCATTACCAGCCTGCAAGTTATCAATGATGGTCTTTAAAGTTGTGTCCGCACCCCAACTTGCCATGATTCTAGCAGCCAACTCAGTAGTCATAGTAACCACAGTTGTCTGCATCAAAGTTCCACCTTCTTGTACCCTAGACAAGGCATCAGCAGCTACATTATCAACCCCCTTTTTGTACTTAACTTCATAGTCAAAGCCCATGAGTTTTGGAAGCCATTTCATTTGGGCAGGGGTGGTAATCCTCTGGTCTAACAGATACTTCAGACTATAGTGATCTGTTTTAATGACAAAGTATCTATCCGACAAATATCCTCTCCATTTTTCCAATGCCAACATCACAGCCAAGAATTCCTTCTCATAAGTGGAGAGTGTTTGGTGTTTGGGAGCTAAACTTTTACTGAGATAGGCAATGGGGTGGCCATTTTGCTGAAGCACTACCCCATTTCCACTTCCTGATGCATCTGTCTCCACTTCAAAAGGCTTCTCAAAATTTGGTAAGGCTAAAACTGTAGCTTGTGTCATAGCTTCATTCAAAGCTTCAAAGGATACTTGAGCTTCATTAGACCATTTAAAGGCATTCTTCTTCAACAATTGTGTTAGTAGCCAACTTATGGTAGCAAAGTCTTTGATGAACTTCCTGTAGTAGCCAGTAAGACCAAGGAATCCTCTGAGCTGCTTAATATTGGTAGGTATTGGCCATTTTTGCATTGCCACAATCGTAGTTGGATCAGTTGCAACTCCCTGAGCAGACAACACGTGCCCCAAATACTCCACATGGCTTGTGCCAAACACACATTTGGATATTTTTGCATGCAAGTTGTTTTGTCTCATGGTCTCAAGTATCACAGATAAGTGTTTCACATGCTCAGAAATACTATTAGAATAGACCAAAATATCATCAAAGAATACCAATGTGAACTTCCTCAAGTAGTCCTTAAACACATCATTCATTAGTGCTTGAAAGGTAGAAGGTGCATTAGTGAGACCAAAGGGCATGACAAGAAATTCATAATGCCCCTCATGAGTTTTGAATGCAGTTTTGGCTATATCATCCTCAAACATCCTGATTTGGTGATAGCCTAATCTTAGGTCTAATTTAGAAAAGATTACTGCTCCACACAACTCATCAATAAGCTCATCAATCACTGAAATAGGGAACTTATCTTTGACTGTGTTTTTGTTGAGTTGTATGTAATCTACACACATCCTCCAACTATTGTCCTTCTTTTTTACCATCACAATTGGTGAAGCAAAAGGACTTTGACTTGCCTTGATCACTCCTGAGTCCAACAGTTCCTTGACCATAGCTTCAATGGCATCCTTTTGCACAGGAGGGTGCCTATAAGGCCTGATGTTGACTGGTTGGGTGTTTGGAAGAAGAGGTATTCAGTGATCAAATGCTTTTTTTGGAGGCAAATCTTTGGGCATTTCAAACACATCAGTATACATATCAACCACTTGCAACAAGCTAGGGTTCATTGCACCATCTTGTACTTCTTCCTCCATAGACATTAATTCTAACCCAGTGTTTGGATATACACACATCATACACAACTCTGCTTTTGGTGTTCTTTCCAACATCTGTAATTGTTTCCTTCCCTCTATCCACTGGACTGTAGTCTTTTAGGTTCCCCTCAATGCCACTTTGTTACCATTGTACATAAATTCCATTTTCAAATATTTAAAGTTGTATTTAATTTCACCAGGAGTGGACAACCACTGAATTCCCAAAACCATGTCACATCCACCCAAAGGAAGCAACATTACATCATACACAAATGTTCGCCCCTTCAATTTCCAAGTAAATCCTTTACATTCACTTACACTTAACAATTTCTTTCCTCCAGCCACAGTAACAGACAAAGGGCAAGTTTGCCTTATTTTACATCTCATTCTTTTAGCAATATTATTGTCTAAAAAATTATGAGTAGATCCTGAATCAACCAAGATGTGCAATTCATGTTTATTGCCAAAAATCCTAACTACCCTTAAGGTCTGATATGAACTTACCCCATTTAATGCATTCAAGGATATTTGGGGTTGAATCTCATCAGATTGTAATTCAGCCAAATCATCTATTGCATCTTCCAATTCCTCATTCTCAGCCAACACAATCAAACTAAACAATTGACCATCGCATTTATGTCCTGGAACAAACTTCTTATCACAATAAAAGCACAAATTCTTGGCCCTTTTTTCCTCAAACTCCTTTTGTGTTAATTGTTTCCTAGGATGTACATTACTTGGCCTATTGTTCCAAGTTCTGTTAGTGTTTGGTAAAGGCAACAAAGGTTTAGCAGAGTTTTGACCCACACCATTATTGACCACCAAACCTACCACTTTCGTGATTAAAATTGGACTGCACCATATTCTTTTTCTTAACAGCATTCAAAGTAGCCTCTTGATAGTTTGTTAAGGAATATTCATCAGCCAAAGACTTAGGTTTGAACATTCTAACTCCCATTTCCAATTCAGTAGGCAATCCCCCAAGATAGAAACTAATAGCATGTTCTTCACTGATATCCACATCAAACTATCAAACACATCTTGATAATCTTTAGCAGTGGTTTCATATTTGACATTGTTGATTTCAGACATTGGATCATCAAATACTGTACCAAATCTCTGAATAATAACATCTCTATACACAGTCCATAACACCAACTCACCATGTAATCTAATGAACTGTGTATGCCACAATAGTGCTTTATCAAAAAGATGCACAGAAACGAGTCTTACTTTTTGTTCATCTGGTATGTTGTCAATGGCAAAAAACTGCTCACACCTAAACATCCAACCTCTGACATCATCTCCAGAAAATCTTGGGAACTCAACTTTAGTCATCCTACTAAACTGACCATTTTGCCTTTGAGTTTGACCAGTTTGCCCTTGAGGTGGTGTCCTGTTCACCAACCCATCATTCACTTGGCTTTGTCTTTCCAAGAATTGAGTCAACATTTGTTCAAAAGATTGCCTGAATCCAGCTAATGATTCATCAATGTATCTTCTTGTATTTTCATCAAGACCACCTTCCCCACCACTAGTACCAACTGATCTTGTTGTTGGGGCCATGTTTGATGCTATTTTAGTGATTTGATTGAATCTTGTGTGTCAATTACTATTCCTTCGTCTTCTGTTGAATAACACTTAACAACTTGATACAATCTTTACCCGTTCTTGGCCAAACCTCAAGTCAAACAAAACTGACCTTTAAAACAAAAGCAGATGATTTAAGCCTATGGCGCTGCTCTTGAGATCGTGATGTATACTTGACGGTTTGGTCGTTTTTCGGACGGATAGCACAGACTAATTAAACAGAGTATCAGTGTAATACTCTGAATCTTGACTAATTTCTGACCGGAATCTTGAATTTTGATTTTTTTTGCGGGAAATGAAACTAACTTGGTTACAACTGAATTTGTGACAACTGAGACCTCACCAGGAAAGGTCTCTGATACCAATTGATAGACACAGTTAGGACCAACTAAGATCGATAAGAGTGTTTTACTAGGAACTTGGTTAATCAAGAGTTAGAAAGGATCAACGAAAGCTCAAAGTATTATCAATGGAGGATATGTTTTGATAATTTGTTACAATGAGAGAGAGAGATTCAAAGAAGGAATTTGTATTCATAAAACTCACTACTAAATGAATTACAGTTACAAGTATTTAAAAGGGAAAGTAGGCGTGAAAGTTGGCTAACCCATGGAGTGTATGTCGCGTGCACCTCACGTGTGTATCAACACACCTGCGCCTCACGTGCCAAAAGCTTAACCAACTTGCCAGCTTATTTACAATGAGAGCTTATTAACTAACAGCTCTTATCAGAACGCAAATAACTTGGTGTTGGCTAGGAACGAATTGCTTCGAAGCATTACTGAAGCAAGAATTCATTAACAACAATGGACAAATGTAAAATCTCGAAGCATGTTTAGTTTTTTGTTTCGTACGCTTATGTTTTAAATTATCTATGTAACATTTTTAATTTATGAATAAAAGTTTTAGTTTTTAATTTTAAAAAAATAAAGTTATGATCGCAATTGCGGTCAACGTTAGTAAATTGTGATTGAGTTGTAGTCTTGGAGAGTGAAAGTTGAGTTGGCGCTGATGTGGCAATGGTGATCAGAGAAAAATTAGCATTAGCCTTTGGCGGCGTTTTATTCGTGAATTTGAAATTCTGAAAAATTTAGGATTTATAATACCTTCACGTATTTAGTTGACAAGAATTTAAAGTATTTTGAAATATGTCATAATGTTTGTTATTGCAATTTTTTAGTAAGTCATAGATTTATTTTGATTGAAAAAAATGCCAAACAACGTTAAAAAAAGAAATAAAAGTAAAAAAAGTATTTTAGTCATTAAAAAAAATAATAATAATGAAAAACAAAATGAAATAAAGAAGGTGTTTTGAAGTAAATTGAAATTATTCACTTTTTGAAGGCATTCTAATTTGCAATTTTAATATCCTTCATTTGACATACCAAACACATTATTTAAAGAAATTTGAAATGCAAATGCCATGAAATCCCTCCAATATACCCCAACCAAACGTACCCTTAGAGTTTTTCTACATCTTGTCTATGTTTTTACAACTTCGTGACTGGTCAAACTAACGAGATATATTTCATCAACTGTAATGCTTCATTTTTATCATTTTATGTAGCACTCTCTTAATTTTCTTCTTGAGGTCAGTAACTTCTTGAGATTACTCGTACTAGCTTTGTTATTAAAAATAAGTTGCAAGTTGTATAGGTTTAGCGGGTAGTATGTTGAGTTTAAACTTTAAAGTTTACATGTCAAATCGTTAGAAGATTGAGAAATGCAAATAGTGCACTAAACACATTCTTATGGTGCATTTAGGGGGTGTTTGGTATGAGGTATTTAAATTTGGGGATTGGAGTCATGGTAAAAAAAAATTAGATTGGAGTAAGGGGATGGGTTTTGGATTTGGTTGTGATGCCTATATATTTGTTATCTACAAAACCTCTCACATTTTTCTTGTTTTGCTAACCTCATCATTTTATGTGGGACATTATTTTTTGTTGTCCATTTATTTTATAGCTATTTAATTTCAAAGTTTAATTTTGTGACTGCAAGTTTAATTTTATAGCTATTGTTTTCAGTTTGCTTGTTTATATTTAGTTACAAAATAATTTATTTTTATTTAAATTATATTTTTCTCTCTTTATTTGATTTACTACTTAAAAAATCTTATTCTAAATCCAAATCCTAATCCTAAACATGTCTACAAGCCAAATAACCCTTAGTTAAAGGAAAACACGATTATTTTCTATAAAATATTTTATTACAACATAAAAACAGAGATTGCGTTCATATCAATTTTGTTAAAACAAATACTTTAAAAAATATATAATTTGCATTTTTTAATTTAGAAAGGGGAACTAGAAAACACATTGTTTTTATTGTAGCCTAAAACCTCGTTCATTTATTCAAAATGAAAAATACAATATCATTTGAAGCTACATGTTACCATTAACACTTACTTCCCATTTTCTTCTTTTCTCCTTAATTTTTTCGCATTCTTTTATTTTAAAAATAGCATCAACACACACGCACACAATTTATTCTCTGTTAAACATGCTCGGGACTAAAGCCTCGCAAGTAGGGTCGGGTTGGCGGTTCACCCAACCTGAACACGACGTGTTAAAATAATTTGATTAACTTTGTCAACCCTAACTTATCTGCCCATAACTATAATACGACTTATCTAAACATGTCATGTTAAACGGGTTACATGATTTTGGGTTTGACATGTTTAGTTCATTTATTAAAACAACTTGCCATGCTATACAAGTTAAACATGTTGAAGTTTGACCCGTTTATAAGATGGTCTACCCTAACAAAACATGTTTAACAAACTGGTTAATTAGGTTGACCTGAAACCGGTTAATACCCCACCAACAGACTGTTAACCCCCCCCCCCCCCCCCCTTTCCCTTATATAGTGTTTTAAGTCGTGTCAAAAACTGCAACTTCTAACATAGATGATAACTACCTTGATGTACTGCATGTTATGTCTAACTATTGTAATCTATAGCTTTTAAGGTTATGTTAGTAGAGAAAAGAAATTACATAGCATAAAACATTGTTATATTCGTTTCAAAATAAATGTTCACTTTTATATTGCATAAAGTTTTAATTTTTTTCACTAACTACAATTTCTATCAAATATTATTTATAATCACAAAAAAAAATCTCATTCATTGTAATACAAAGTAGATACTTGTTTTAACACATCACAACTCTTATTTTATAACGAAGAGAGTAATAAATAAAAATGCAACCGACATCATTAGCTTTTATACACACAAGTTCATATCGGAAAATTGCTAGTGTTAGGAATTAAGGACTAACAACTAGTATTATAGTTGGAAGGTGATTTGCACACTTATTGTGTTAATTTGCACTATTCATTTTGATAATTGTGCGTTTGTAACGACTTATTATACTTGTACATTAATGTATGCAAATCAAATACTTCATATTAATAGGGGTGTTTGTTTCGACTTATATAACCGGCTTATGACTTATTTGATTTTGGGTTATGTTTCATAAGCTCACTTTTGTGGCTTATTTTTAAAACGTTTCAACTTATACTCCGTATTGTAAGTTTGTATGAATCTTGTATATTGAATCAATAATAATGTTTGGTACATCAAGATTATATAGGATACATAACGGGCCTAATATACAATGGGCCAACTACTAATCCTAATACTAATAGTCTAACACTCCCCCGCAGTTTGAGCGAGAGGAGACCGAACACTCAAGCTGTCACGAAACTCAATAAACAATGCAGATGGTAACCCCTTAGTAAAAATATCAACATACTAAAACCGAGAAGGAACATGCAGAACTCGAACTTGACCAGTAGCAACCAAATCACGAACAAAATGAATATCAATCTCAATATGCTTGGTGCGCTGATGCTGAACAGGGTTAGAAGACAAGTACACTGCACTCACATTATCACAATAAACAATAGTAGCAGATGACAATGGTGTATGAAGCTCACGTAGTAAATTCCGAAGCCAACATGTCTCAGAAACAGCATTGGTAACACCCTGATACTCAGCCTCAACACTGGAACGAGAAATCGTCGGCTGACGTTTAGAGGACCATGAAAGTAAGTTGTTGCCAAGAAAAACACAATAACCTGATGTAGACCGACGAGTGGTAGGGCAACCAACCCAATCAGCATCCGAATAAGCAACCAAGGACTCAGTAGTAGGTCCCCTGAACATATCGTAATATCCGCTTGAGAGCAGTGAAATGAGGCTCGCGAGGATCATGCATATATAAAAAAACCTGCTGCACAACATAAGTAATATCGGGTCTAGTGAAAGTGATATACTGAAGAGAACCTGCAAGACTCCGATATAACGTAGGATCATAAACCGGATCACCATTAGCACCCAACTTAGACTCAGCGTCAACAGGAGTCCGAGAAGGGTTACAACCAACCATATGTGCATGCTCCAAAATCTCCATAGCATACTTACGCTGTGACAAAAACATCGCAGAAGAGTCACGCGTAACTGACACACCCAAAAAATAATTAAGAGCACCCAAATCGGTCATAAAGAACTCCTTATGCAAAAAAGCAATAATCCATTGTAATAAACTATCAGAGGAAGCAGTAAGCACAATATCATCCACATATAATAGCAGAAAAGCAGTATCATCACTCTGACGGTAAATAATAATGTCACAAATGAACTTATATAAGCAAAAAATTTTAAAATAAGCGACAAAAAGCCGACCAAACAAACACCCCCTTAAATAAAGATAAAAGATCATTTAGGGACAAAACTTTATCTACATACCAAGGGACCAATCCCCACCTTTCATTCATTTTGATCTAATGGCTTAGATTAAATCTGATTTTTACATTGCAGGGGTATTTTAGTCAATATAAAAAGAATTTTTTATCTTTCTTTCAATTAAACACTATTTAATTTTCACACACACAAAGTGTGTGTTTCTCTCTATTTTCTCCTTTTTTCATCTTCTTTATCAGTTAACCCTAATTCGTTATCAATTAAACTATTCTTTCATGGATTCGATTCCAAATTATTCAGTTTCTTCTGATCCTTTTTCTTCTATAACTGAATCTGCAACTGAATCTGATCGTTCCTCTTCTGATCCTTCTTCTTCTATAACTGAAGGCGTCGTTGTTTCTGTAATTGAATCTGCATCTGAAGATGTTGTTAGTGATGTTGTTTTTGCTAAGTATACGGAGGAGATTGTAGCTTATGAACACGGTGATGAATCCGCAGCTATTAAGAGTAAGATGCGTTTAATTTTTGTTTTTCATTGTTTTTTCTGTTTGAATAACAGTTTTAATATGTGAATAAGCTATTTAGTTAGGTTTATATTGAATTAAGCAGTTTTAATCTAGTTTTAGATTGAATTAAGCAGTTTTAAGTTAATTTCAAGCTGTGAATAAGCTATTATTTAGCTTTAGATTGATCTAAACTGTTAGTTTAGTGTTACGTGTAGAAGATGGATAAGGTGATAATCATTTTAATGCTCTGAATAAGCGATTAGTTATGTTTAGATTCAAATTAAGCTGTTAATTAGTTTTTGATGAATTAAGCATATTAAGTTTTGAATAAGCTATTAGTTTATGCTTTGATTGAATTAAGTAGTTTGAGCTTTTTGAATAAGTTATTAGTTATGTTTTGATAAGCACTTTTTATTTTGCATCACATTTGATATCATATGTGATATCACATATGATATATCACATGTGATATCACATTTGATATCACATATGATATTACATGTGATATATATCTGTTACATACAGCACATGTGTTATATCATATGTGATCATAAGAAGTTGTTTTTGTTTATTTCATTTTTACTTGATCGATGTTTTTATTTTGTACTTTTTTGTTTTTTCAGAACTGAATGCTTTGAAAACTCCTGAATCATTCTCTACTCACTCTAATTTTGATACTTCTGGTGGAACGGTTTATTATATTCCTAAAGTTCCTGTCGATGTTTTACTAGCTAAGGGAAATGTTTTTAATTCAGTTGATGAGTGCATTAGTGCGTATATGAAGTATGCTTCAAAAGCAGGGTTTGTGGTTAGGAAATCATGTCAGAAAAGGTTGAGGAGCGGTATTGTTAAGCAAAAGTATCTAGTGTGTAATAGGGAAGGCTGTCCTAAGGGAATTCATGTAGACACACTAGATTTAGAGAATAGTGACAAGCAGAAGAGAAGTTCGAACATGCATATCACAGGTTGCAAAGCACGTGTGATGTTTGAGTTGATTCCTGGTTCTACAAAGTATAAGTTGACTGTTTTTGATAGTATACATAACCATGAGCTTGAACGTAAAGAATATAAGCATTTGTCAAAGACCGAAAGGCAGTTAACATATGTTGAGCAGTTGTTTATTGTTAAAGCTGCGAGCGTGAATATAGGTGCAACGAGAGCTCATCACTTGTTGACTGGTCTGAAGGGTTCGTATTTGCTTGTTCATGGTACAACTGTTGACTTTAAGAACTTTTTTAGGAGTGTGAATTGTTATATAGGCGATAGTGATGCTCAGATGCTTATAGCTAAGATGGAAAATAGACAGATTGTGTATGTGGCATATTACACAAAAGCTTCCTGGAAAGGTATGTTGTGTGCTTTCTTGTATTTTTTTTGTTATATCATATGTGATACTTTATGTGCTTTCTTGTATTTTGTTTGCTTTCTTTGTAGTTTCTAATGATTTATCGTATGTGATATTTCATAGTTTTTTCATTTGGTAAATCATTTGTTAAATCATATGTGATATTTGTTTGCAGATATGCTCAAAGATTTATGATCACACAGACTTTAAAAGGAAATTCAATCAAATTGTGTGGAATATGTATATTGGTCCTGATGAGTTTGAGTATCAATGGGGGAAGTTATTAGATGAGTTTAATTTGCATAATCATAAGTGGTTAACAAAGATGTTTCGCATACGCTCTTGTTGGATTCCTGCTTTTTTTGTGGACTCTCCTTTGTGTGGTTTGATGAGGACAACTTCTAGGTCTGAGAGTGAGAATTCCTTTTTCTATCATTTTACTAATTCTGGTTCGACTCTCATGAATTTTATGAATTGTTTTGAGACGGCAATGAAAAAACAGAGGCATATTCAAGAGAGGTTGGATCATAAGTCGATTGATTCTGTTCCTACACTTAGAACTTATCTTAAGATTGAACGTCATGCATCAAAGGTTTATACTCGTCCCCTTTTCGAATTGGTTCAAGCCGAAATATTTGCAGGGACATGGTTTTGCCAAATAGATACTAAAAGTTTGCTTGAAGGATCTGAGGTATCTGTTATTAAAGAGAAAAAGTTTGTTGATGAATTAATGGAGAAGAAGAAAACTAAGAAAAAAGAGAAATCTAAGAAAAAAAGGTGATGATAATGATAAAAATGAAGAAGAAGAGGAGTCGATTAACTTGTTTTACAGAGAAGATGGACTTTATAATGTTTGTTTAGTTTCTTAACCAACTTTTTTTTATGGTCTTTTTAAGCTTTTATAATTTGTATACTTTAATAATTGAGATATATCATATGTGATATATCATATGATATATCATATGTGATATATCATATATGATATATCACATGATGTATCACATATGATATATCATATATGATTTTTGACTATGTGTTGTTTTTTTTTGCTTGGAGGTTTTGCGAAACATAGAAAATGGATCAGTTGTTTGTTCCTGTCAGCTATTTGTTAGAGTTGGAATATTGTGTAGACACATTTTTTGTGTCTTTAAGAATGCGAATGTTGAAATGATTCCAAATCAATACATCTTGAGGCGTTGGACAAAGAACTTGATACCTGCTGGTTTGAGGAACAAAAGGAACATGTATGGTGATAAAAATGAGATTTTTGAGAATTATGCAAACGAGGCTACTTCTATTGTTGATTACTGTGTGCATATGTTGAGTAAAGACGAGACAAGGTTAGTTGCTTTTATTGAGAAGTTGAAGTTGCTAAAGTTAGATGTCAAAGCTGATTGCCCGAATCCTCCATCAAAGGACAAGCTTGATAATCTTGAAGAGCTTGTCGGAGTGCCAAAGCCTCCTGTAGTTGCTGTTAAGAATCCGTCTGGCTGTAAGCCCAAAGGACGTGAAAAGTCGCGTATAAAAGGTGGGAAAGAGCAAGCTATTGATGAGAGTTCAATTAATAGGAATTCATGTTCAATATGTGGAGCTAAAGATGGCCACAACAAGAGGACCTGTCCAAATAAGTATCGAGTTCAAGATGATTTGGTTCAATCTGAAGCTACATCATAAATCTTTTTACTGTTTTTTTAGTATGTTTCTTTTTTAAGAATTCTGATTGAAGTACTTTGATTCTTCTTTTGATTGTTTACAGATTTGTTTTTTATGAATTGGATTTTGATTTTTTTTGTTGCTGTTAAAGTGATTCATCTTTTACTTGTGATTTATCACATTTGATTTATCTAGTTTGTTTTTCCTGTTATATATCATATTTGATATACATACAAAATCACATTTGATTTCCTACTGTTAATCATATCATTAGCACATTTGTTTGTTAGATCTCACATCATATGTTTTCAAATTGTGTTATAAAACGCGGAGTCGTTTAGCAACATCATTTTATCGAATATATCAGTTTTTTGTAGCAAAACTTGTACAACAGCACATATAATCCAAAATCACATCCACAGATGTGCCGCCATATTCATTAGATAACGATTTCTGATAGAAGTGTAATACTAGTTACGACATTGTAGCATACGACATAACTAGCATACGACATTGTAGCATACGACATTGTGACATTGTACGATAAGACATAACATATTGTTCTAACCATTCTAAATGGCATACGATATCCCAAATTTAACTAAGCATAAGTAAGTTTGTAACTGCATCACCTTTGTCACTCCACCTTTACCCCCAAAAAGAGTGACTTCCCATCCATTCGTCAGCTCCTACCTTCTATCAACTGTCTACTAGCAACTTTTTACCTTCAAATTGCACTGGCAATATGGGTTGCATCTTGTTCTCTCCTCTTCTTCTCTATCTGCTCCTTTATGTAGATTTGTTTCATTGATATGTCTGTATGCTCCCTTGCAAACGCATGTGCTTCCTCGCTGATTCGTTCCCTGTGAGTGTTAATTTCATGCTTTAACATTTTGGTTGCATACTTTACTCTCAGCTTGATTATTGCCATTTGTAAGATATTGGATTTTACATACACATCAAACCATGACACAAAGTAGGCGTACAAGAGGTTTTAGAGAGAGAAAGTTAGAGGTTTGGGAACTTTAGTGAGAGAAAGAAAAATCTTATTATGAGCTCCAACTCTCTACCTTGGAAGGTAGAGAGTATTTATAGTCTTACAATAAAATGCCACACAACGGGCTGTGGATCAGGCATACAGTGGGTAAAGACCCGTCCTTCCTCCACGGTGTTACTTAACTAAATACTACTTAGCTTAAAAGAACTACGACTACGAGCTTTCTAATGATTACAAATACTTGAGGTGACCGACTCTTTAATACCTGGAATTTCTAATTCCTAACAATCTCCCCCTGAGGGAGGTCACCTCAAACTTATACTAAAATTACATTGAATACAAACAGATATTACATTAACAATATTTCTTGCATTCTTGATGTAGTACTTTGCTCCGAAGCTCGTAGTCATTGATTCTTCTCATTGCATGTTTGGTTAATCCAAGTGGAGGTCTTTTACTGATCCACGTGATAATAATTTTGAGCCAGCTTTTGATATCATCAGCTAACAAAAATCTCTGAGACATCCATTATGGTGTTGGTATTATGTGATGTTGTGACTTTCGGACCGACATGCTCACATTCTGGATCATGAAATCTTCTCATCAGAGTAGCGGAAGCTTTCGTTGATTCATGATATTGGCAGCAGCATGGAGTGAAAATATCAGAGTCATTGATGCACTTGTCATGATTTCTTGAGAAATGAATGTATTATGTGAGCATGCGGCTATGGATTGACCGCTTCATTCTGATCAGCTGCAAATTTCGGGTGTACCTGCATACAACAGTTAGCAATAAAGCGCACGAAAGTGTCTTTGATCACTTTCGTTGAATTGAGGTACACGGCCCACGGTTCCCCGTTGATCAGTACAAGTACTGCCTGTGATCAGGTATAATTCCGAAGAATTTCCTTGACAGGGTTTCGCAGCTGCTCTAGCTGTTCTCAAACTGGAACGTCTCAAAGAAGACAACACGGAGTGAGTGAACCAGCGAATAGAAATTCACTGATTGATGAAAAGAGATTTGAAAAACAATCGTGTATTGCTCAATAGAAATTGTTTTTGCAATACAACGAAGGTTTTAATGAAAATCAATTATCAATCATAAAACACCTTTTGATTTGAAATATTAGAACACGGTCGATGTGCTAAAGAAAAGAGTTTTTAAGCACAATGACCGGTTTTTCAAAGGTATCCGTCAATCCATAACCTGAACCAGGATTGATTCAAAAGATTGAATCGCCCCATTGTTTCTGTTCAGTTGTCACATGGTTGATCTATTTGATAGATCTCACATGCCACCCACCAGGAGCTTGTTTGATGTTGGCTCCAGAAGGCTTTCCATCTTCATTGTGAAAATGTTAGCATATCACTCAGATGTTCTGGCAATACCACAAGGATAATGCGTAGGACTCAAGATATAATCTCTCTTTCCACATTGTGTGAAAAAGAGAGTCTTCATTGAAAGTGTCCTAATGAGATTTATAGATGATCCCGTGGCTCTAGACTCAACTTGTGCATATTTGGATACTGTATCGGAGACTAGGGAGAGGGTCTCCTTCTTCAATATCAACAATCTCTAAGAGAAAGTCGATAGATAATGTAGGTTCCCCGTGAGAATGAAACAAGCCCTTTTAAGAGGAACTTGAGTGGTTTGGGAAGTTGTAGTGCATAGCGTCACTGGGTCCATGACGTCTTGTCTTCAATACCAGTGTTACCTTAGTAAACACTAGTAGCATATGTATTGAACCCGGTTACTGCCCTAAGGTTGAATTATTGGAGGGCTATTTCTTTTCACCCTTTTCATATTCATTTCTTTTTCATTCTTCAACCCCTTCAGTGCTTACCGAGACTTCATAACTAGAATCTTGTTGGGTTTATTCCAGTACTAGCTCTGTCTCAGTTCGCACTCTTCCCATTTCTCATTTTTCTCCTTTTATCATCATACCTAAGGACTTCTACACTAACTAGTGAATTGTCCCTGGGTAGATCCCTCCGGTTCTGGCGGATCATGGGAACAAATACCTAACCTTATCATCCTTATATCACCATACATAAAGTAAAGTTGGTCGGTCTATTTGGTATTGTTCATCTGCCATTGGAACCAATTGAAAACCATTTGAAAATCAATCCAGATACTTGTGATATATTATCAAAGCATTTTGTACCTGAATTTTTTTTGATATTTTTAGAAGAAGAGCTCCCCCTCAACATGTGCATCATGTATTTGAAATTGTTTAAGCACACAGAGGCAAGAGGAAGAATTAACTTCTTTGATTACCATTTTCTAAAAGATATCAACATCACTTCCCTGATCAAATCAAGTAGATAAAGCATTTTTGGGAAGGATGAGGTTTTCATAATTTTGCTCCCCCTCAATATGTGCCTCGAGGTTTGAAAAGAGTTTTGCACATACTAGAGGGGACCTGCACATTGAGATAAATGATCACGTTTCAAATCATTGTGGTTTACGATAGATGCTCCCCCTCAACATGTGCATTGAAAATTTGAAATCGTTTGGCACATGTGGGAAGGAGAGCTTGTACATCCTTATAAAACCATTTACCGAATTATCAGTTTAAATCCAATTTAAATCACAAATTCTCCCCCGATCACAATTAGCAAAATCATTTGAGATTTGTGATATCTTGTAGGTTTAAATTGATTTTGAAAGCTTTTAAGGAGAATTGTGACTTGATTTTCAAAGCGTTTTAACTGATAAGGATCGGAATTTAAGACTTAAAACTCCATTGATTAAACATGCATGAATATCTTTTGAAAAACAATTGAATGACAAATAGCCTTTTAATTTAATTGAAATCATGCTCCCCCTCAATCAATGACATAGGTTGTTGATTGAGAGATAGATATTTTGACAAATAAGTCCATATTATTATCAAAAATAGAGACCGAGTTATTTTTCAAAGCAGTTAGTTTTCAGCAGATAAATGTTTATAGAATCAGAGCATGGAATTTTGAAAACATGATAAAGTATGGCTCTGTTCTTTCTTTAAAAATCGGGTTACTACCTGAGATGACAATAAACCATTGTTTCTCTTTCTCCCAATTTTTTTTTTTGAAAAATTCGAACAACATCTAAAGTCCCGTATCATTCTTTGAATGACATCATCAAGATCGTAGATATTATCGAATCGAGAAAAACATGACAAAATGACAATATTTTTTTTTTGAGGATTTTTTGATTTTTTTTTTTTTTTTTTTTTTTTTTTTTTTTTTTTAAGGTTTTATAATTTTGTATTTTGTTTTTTTTTCGAATAGATATATACAAGAGATAGATGAAGGAAACCTTTTACTCCTCTTCTTCCTCTTGAAGACGTTTGAGTGTTTCTGGTTGAAGGCTTTTAAGGTCAAGTCTTGGAAGAATAAACTCAAAACGTTCTCTAGGAAGAGCTTTGGTGAAGATGTCTGCTAACTGGTATTCAGTCCTCACAAAGTAAAGTTCCACCACACCGTTTTCCGCTTGTTCCCTGATGAAATGATGTCGAATGTCGATGTGCTTTGCTCTTGAGTGTTGTACGTTGTTGCATGAGAGAGCAATAGCACTTTTATTATCACAGTACAGAGGTATTTTGTTAAATTCAAAGCCATAGTCAGATAATTGGGATCTCATCCATAGGATTTGAGCACAACAAGATGACATGGCTATGTATTCAGCCTCTGTAGAGGAAATAGAAGTACTCATTTGCTTCTTTGAAGACCAGCTCACAAGCTTATCACCCAAAAACTGAGCACCTCCAGACGTACTTCGACGAGTATCTTGACATCCTGCATGATCAGCATCTGCATAGGCTGTTAGTGACATACTGGTGTCCTTCGGGTACCAAAGTCCCATATTTATGGTTCCTTGGAGATACCGAAAGACCCGTTTAACCGCTTCAAGGTGCTTTTTAGTAGGCTTAGCCTGGTATCTAGCACACATGCAAACAGCGAACAAGATGTCTGGTCTACTAGCTGTGAGGTACATCAGAGATCCTATCATACTACGATATTTTGTTTGGTCAACCATGATCCCTGAGTGGTCCTCATCTAGTTTAGTACGTTCAATCATGGGAGTGTCAACAGGGTCACTAGAATCGAATCCAAATTTCTTTAAAATCTCATTTGCATATTTTGATTGATTTATGAAAATGCCTCCGGGACTTTGTGAAATTTGTAGTCCTAAGAAAAATGATATTTGTCCCATCATTGACATTTGAAATTTAGAACCCATTTCATTTGAAAAACGGTCACACTCATTGGGGTCAGTCGAGGCAAAGATGATATCATCAACATAAATTTGAACATGAATTAAATGTTTACCTGACTTCCTGGTGAACAATGTTGGATCAACTGCTCCTTTGCTAAATTCGGTAAATAGAAGAAACTTTGATAGCGTATTATACCATGCCCTTGGAGTTTGCTTTAAACCATAAAGAGCCTTCTTCAAACGATAAACATGAGTAGGATGCTCTTGATTCACAAATCCTTCCGGTTGGCTGACGTAGACGACTTCTTTAAGATCTCCGTTCAGAAATGCCGTCTTTACATCCATCTGATAGACTACCATGTTCTTACTAGCAGCATTAGCCAAAAAGATTCTGATTGCCTCGATTCGAGCAACTGGAGCAAAAGATTCTTCAAAGTCAATACCCTCCTCTTGACGGTATCCTTTAGCAACTAATCGAGCCTTGTTCTTCAACACATCACCATGCTCATCAAGTTTCACTTTGAAGATCCATTTTAGAGCAATAATCATAGCACAATCTGGAGCAGGTACTAACTCCCATACATCAAGTCGATCAAACTCATGAATTTCATCTCGCATGGCATTGAACCAGCTGTCTTCATTCATGGCAGTTTTAACATCTTTTGGTTCGATCTTAGAGAGTACGGAGTTGAAGAAGCACCATAAGGCATCGGTTGCAAGTTGTTTCCGTGTGGATACTGGACGAGAGGGATTTCCAATGATGTTGTCTAATGGATGATCGTGAGTCCATTTTCTAAGGTGTTCATGTGGCAGTTGTTGAGGGACTGAGGTAGCAGAGTCGATGTCTCCTGAGGAAGATGGTTCTGATGATGATTCAGGAGCAAATATGTTTTCAAACAGAGCATCTTCAGGAGTAGCAAAGGGATTAACTTCATCATTGATGCCAGAAACAGTTCCATGATGTACATTCGAAGATTGATGATTTGTTGATGAGACTGAGAGATCAGCAGTAGGCGCTTCTTGACTTAATGATATTGAGACTGTAGGATTGACTTCATTCTCAGGGATATGAGCAGCCTCTGTTGTGGGAATTGATAGTTCAATAACACTTGGCTCATAGAGTTCATCAAACATAGGATCAAACAATTTCTTTAAATCATCCTCAGATGGAGGTACATATGGAGTTGCTGGAGAAGAATTTGGTACAAGGGATGAACCAATGGGACTGTTTTGAAGAGCGGGTCCTGAACTGGATTGTCCAGGAGCCATTTGATCGGTCAGCTCATCAAACGTGACGTGAATTGTTTCCATGATATTTTGGGTTCTCTTGTTGTAGATTCGGTATCCTTTTCTGTTTGGTGCATAACCTACAAATACTCCAATGTCTGCTTTAGCTCTAAGTTTGCCTAAATCTTGGCCCTCATTAGTTGAATAACACAATGCACCGAACACACGAAGGAATGAAAGATTAGGTTTTCTGTTGTGGACAAGTTCATATGGAGTTTTTCCATGAGCAGTGTGAATCAGGGATCGATTTTGGGTGTAGCATGCAGTGGCGATGGCTTCACCCCAGAGAAACATTGGAACTTTTGAGTAAATCAGCATTGTCCTTGCAGCTTCCACAAGAGTTCGATTTCGTCTTTCAACTACACCGTTCTGTTGAGGAGTTCGAGGAACACTTCTTTGATGACTGATTCCAATACTTTCATAAAACTCACTAAGTTGTTTGTTAACAAACTCAGTTCCATTGTCTGTTCGGATGATTCTGACCGTTTTGTTAAGACGAACCTGCAGCTGTTTGATGAGTTTGATGATGATATCTGGAGTTTCATCCTTTGTCTTTAAGAACTTTACCCAGGTGAATCTAGAGAAATCATCAACCACAACTAACACATATTTCTTCCCAAAGATATTCTGCACTCTCATGGGTCCACATAAGTCCATGTGAATTGTATGAAGAACTTCTGTGACAGAGTTAGTAGGTTTGGGTTTATGGGCATACTTCTTGCTTTTTTCCAATTGGCATGCTGAACAAAGATGATCCTTTTCATACTTAAGTCTAGGTAAACCTACAACTAAGTCCTTTCTGGAGAGATCATTGATGGTGCCGAAGTTCAAGTGATTAAGACGACGATGCCATAACCATGACTTTGTTTTAGAAGCCTTTGACAACAAGCAAATTGGAGAAGACTTCATCATATCTTCGATAGAGATGGTGTATAGATTTGAACCACGTGAACCTTTCAAAAGTTCCTTACCATCAAGTTCTCTAACAAAACAAGTATGTTTTCTGAAGGCTACTTCTAGATCAGAATCGCAGAATTGACCAACAGAGAAGAGGTTATGACCAAGACCTTCTACATAATATACTCTGGAGATAACACTTTTACCAACAACATAATCTCCATAACCCATAATTGCACCGAAATGATCATTCTCGAATCTAACTGTCCCGATGAATTTGCTCACGAAGTTCATGAGCCGCGACCGGTCTCCAGTCATATGCCTGGAACAGCCTGAGTCCAGGTACCACAGAACGATTTGAACGATCTGCAATTGAACACAAACAATAATGGATAACTTGATAATTGGGATCCCCATGCAAGAATGGGTTCCACTTGGTTAGTAACAGTAATTGGAACACCCACATTAGAAATAGAAACATCCATATCAGAAGTAGAAGCAATGGAATCATTGGGAATAGATGCAGTGCTGGTGTCTGTATTTGACCTATTCAAAGTATGTTCACTTCTTAAGGGAATAGTTCTACCAGTAGGCATCCATTTTCTAGTGGGCATAGTCTTAGCAGTTTGAGGACAAAACTGATTATTCTTATGACCAAAAGGTATCCAATAATAACCTAACTTTATAAATGTTCTTCCTGTGGGTTTCCATTGTTTTCTAACAATCTTTTGTCTTTGCCTTTTAGCCTTCTTTGCACGATTATTGGCATTAACAATTTTAACTGGCCATTTGACAACATTAGACAAAGCATTCACACCACATTCATGATTAGCAACAGAATTCAAGCAGACATCATTACAAGGTTTTCAAATAGTATCAGAATTCGAATTAATTACAGTACGCCTATGGCTAATACTAGAATCAACACGATTCGTTTTATTTAACTCAAACTTAGTGTTCCTAGGGTGATCTTCTACTTTCTTCCAATGCACATTCTTAGCTTGCGAGGTCCTATCATTCCTTGTATTGTCTTGAGACTTTGACCTGCTCGCTTTAATGTCACTGTTTACTCCTGTAGAGGGAATGGGAACATCAGTTGGTTTTGCTAATTTATGCATTTCCTGTTTAGATGTGCTGGGATCTGAACTATTGAAGGCACAATAAAGTTCATTCTCTTAACAGTAGAAGTGCTGGGATTTGAACTCCTAGAGGGCACACTCGAGTTCACATTCTTAGCACTAACAGATTTGGAATCTGAACTACTTGAAGGCACACTAAGGTTAACGTTCATAACATTTGGCATTGAATGACTTGCATGCTTGGCACTAGGCATTGAACAAGGTATCAAGGGATTGACTTTCTCACCTAAGGTTTTAGGGCATATTGTAATTAAGCATTCTAGAAGTTCTTGAGATCGTTTGGCATATAAGCATGCATGGCCATTTGCATTATCAAGTGGTTTCTCTAACTTATCCTCTTCTACAATCTCACGGAGACATTTTAGGCTGTCCTTAAGATATGATAAATATGTTTGAATTGCCAGTTTGTTATTCCTAAGATGAGGAGGAACATATTTCACAGTTAAAGCATATTTATTACAGACATGCACCTTTGAAGCACCATTCTCCCCATTGGTCATTGGCATTTTCCCTTTACCTGACTCTTCAGATTCTCAATTTCCTTTTGCAACGAGGTTATTTTTTCGTTATTTTTGTTCCGAGTGACTTTAATTGACTCGAATAACTCATTGAAATGACGTTTAACCTTTTCATTTTCTTCTAGAAAACTCTCATTTTCCTTTTGTAAGGCATTAACCAAGTTTTGAAGATGAAAATTTTGAGAATTCCGAGAATCTAAAGGAGGAGGCATTTGGGAGCCAGTCATATTGTTCTTTTCACCCTTTAATTGAGAGATTTGGGCTTTCAACTTTCTGATCGTGTAACAATGAGCTTGAATCTGTTCATCCCGTTTGTTAATTTGAAAAACTGCATCAAACTCTGGAGCATCTGAGGATGTCTTGATATTTGAAGTTTTGACATTTTCTTTAAGATGTTGATATTTTAGTTGTAAATTAAAATGCTCAACCTCTAGTTTAGAGAAATGTTTAACCAAATTGTCGTGATCATCCAGTTCAATTTTCTCATTTAGTTTAGAATTAGTCTTTTCAAGCTCAATGACACGATCATGGGAGACTTTCAGGGCAACAGATAATTCATGAAATTGAGAAGCATTAATGGAACAATTTGTAGCAGTGAAAAACACATCTTGAGCAACACATTCAGTAATAAGAATCTCATTCAATGTATGCAAGTTCTTCCTCTCAATCTCATTATATTTTAGTGCTCGCTCATAGTCACTAACCTCAACTATCATTGCATCAAATTCCTTTTCCATTTCTTTAATGTCTGAATTCATTCCTTTTTTAAGACTTTCAAAATGATCTTTTAGTTGTTTAAAGAAAGGCATGACTTCAGTTAAATAACATTCTTTCGTTTGCTCAAAACCCCTTTCCCCTTCAGTTATACCAGTGGGAGTGATCCTTTTCTTACAAGTTTTCTCAAAATCAACAAATAGTTGAAAAATAACATATTGACTGATTAAGGTCTTGCTTTTAGTGGCAATAGTCCTAGGAACTAAATGCATTGGTGTATTGGGAGGATACACAGTCGCTGAAGGCAATTTCCTAAAAGGGGGGTTTGTTACAACAAGATTCTCTACTTTTTGCTTATCTAAATCCTTTTTCCAGAACACTTGTTCGGGAGTCAACAACGTTTGAGGCTTAAACATGTTCAAGGAGATCCAATTCTCCTTTTTGTAGTCATGGGGTGTGATAATTATTTTCTTCTCTTTACATTTAGGATCATCTAGTTTCTTGTACATCTTCTCCCTAATGACTTCATCTTATTTCTTATCTTCCTCTGTGCACTCAACGCAACTAGGTTTTTGTCTAGGTTTAAGAATCTCATTGCCATCATAGATTACACTTTGAGCTGCTTTTGCTATCTTCACGTACTCAGGGTTGGGTTTATTAATAATGGGAACACTATGCTTATCGCTTAAAACTCTATGCTTAGTGACCATGTGAGCAGTTTGAATGGTATTCCCTTGTACGTACAACTTATTTTCAAGCTTGTTTTTCAAGGTTTTTAGATTAGAAAAATCATTCAAAAGTTTTGATTCCTTAGCACTGAATTCTTGCTTAAGCATTTTAACATTTTCTTGAAGTTCTTGTTTTTGCTTAGCCGTTTTAGAAAGTTTTTCTTGTAAGGAGTTTAACTCTTGAATTAATACTTCTTCTCTAAACCTACTTTTTCTAATAGTTGTACGCATTTGGTCATCCATTTCCTGCTCACGGGTGGTCAACTCAAATTTTGCACGTTGTTCATAAATAGCAACACGTTCTTTATAGGCATTCAGTTCAGAGATGACCGAATCATCAGGGGCACATGCAGTGAATTCATCAAAAACATAATCATTATTGACTGCAGAAGATGCATCACTTGATACAATCTCACTTTCACTTTGTTTCACATATTGATCGTATGGGACAACATTGATATTACCCATATTTTCAATATCTGATTCAATAAACACAGTTGATTGTACTTCGTTATGTATCTTTTGCTCATCAACTTCATCGTATAATTTTAATACCTTAGAAATGATTTTGTCTTTGGATGGACCAGCTTGTGGTGATGGAGAGACTTTAGGAGAGACCATTGGAGAAATGCTAGCCATGAAGATGGTTTGTGCAGTGGGTTCTTCATCAACATCAGAGTCGTATGCATCACAATCAGCTACTTGAAAGGCATTCTGATGATTATGGCCTATCTCCTGAATTGGTTGCTCATCCACATCTGCATCATATGTCTTAGCATTTCCCTCAGCCAAGAACAACAACTCCTCTTCATCCAAAGCTGCACCATTATCCTGAGCTTGCACAAGCAACATCTTATCCCTGAAATACTCGGCATTCTGAGGGCGTTTTGGTGATGTGCAGTTCCTTGCAATGTGTCCCTCACCTCCACAATTGTAACATTTGATTGGCTTTGCTTGACCCTGATTTCCATTCCTTCCTCTATTCTGATTTGCACCATAACCTCTACCAGCTCCACCTCTTGCTTGTTCGTACTGTCGTTCTTGAACTGGCTGCACCATAACCTTCCCATCTCTAACAGTGGCTTGATTATGTGGATTGGAAGCAGTTCTGAGATTGTTGTTGGTGTGTGGAAGAGAGTTCATGTTTTGACTAATCAGGAGAGCTATTTGATTAATGAAGTTTCCCACGTGTGCATCAGCATCAGTTTGTTTGAACATAGGATCAGGAATGAGTTTGTGATTACCATTACCCATGGGTATGACTTGTTAGGCTTTGGTTGTGATTCCGATGTTTGAGTAGAAGGTAGTTGAATCATTTGATGAGCTTGTCTTTCCCTGGTTGGTTTTGAACTGATTAAGAATCCTTTTTTCAAACATAGCATGTCTCTCATTCTAAAGGAGGAAGGCATAGAGTTGCTCATAGTTTGTATTCTTCAATCCTTTGGTTAGCTTCACAGAGGTGACAAACTTGTGCCATTCGGGATTCATGTTGTTCACAAATTTTGAGTTCAGCTGAATGTTTGGCATAGTCATTCTGATGTTCCTCATATCATTAACAAGCTTGTGGAATATCACATAGTACTCATAAACACTCTCATTTGGTTTCATCTTGAAGTGTTCAAATTCATCATAGAGTTGTGATTCTCTGTCTTCCATAGTTAATTCAGAGCCTGAGAGAAGCATCTTGACATTATCCCACACTGCCTTGGCTTCGGTGTTGTGATTGATCAGCTTGTAGATATCTTTTGGAAGACCTTGAAGTACGATGTTAGAAGCCCTGATATCAGCATCGAATCTCTTTTTCTCCTTATCATCGAGCTCATCATATGTCTTTGGTCTGTCAATTCCATAGATCATTGTTCCATCTTCAGCTGTATCAATTAAGTCTCTAGTAGTCTCAACCCGATATGGTCCTTCATCAATGGATTTGAGAATGTTGACTCCATTTTCCTTTCCAAGACAGTACAATCTGATTCGTTGAGCCCAAGAGTCGTAGTCAGTTCTGTCAAGCATGGGTGGACGAGTATCTGAACCAGCTGCTTGAACATCCTCGACAACAGTGGAGATGATTGTAGGAACGTTGGTAGACATGATGACTGATTAAACGGGATTTTATAACTCTATGATTAAACCGGGAAATAGATTCTTTCATGGGATTTTACTAAATCAAGAGAAAACCGTATTCAAAGGATATCACCCAAGTCGCTAGGAAACCTTGAACCAAGTCGCTAAGTGTCAAGTCGCTATAGTCCCAAGTCGCTATATAACAACTCGCTACACTCCAAGTCGCTAGCAAAATTTTGACAGCAATTCGCTAAGCACCAAGTCGCTAATTTGTCAAGTCGCTAAATAGCAACTCGCTAAGTACCAACTCGCTAACACCAAGTCGCTAACAATATAAAGTACAAGTCGCTAACTTACACCAAGTCGCTACGCGTAGTGGAGTACTTTTTGTCGGCTTGTCTCAATAGACAAGTCGCTAGGACCAAATCGCTACCAAATACCACTCCAACTCGCTAACTTTTTATGAAGCAAGTCGCTATGATGAATATCACACCGAGAACCAAGTCGCTAACTAGAAAATCACAAAAACACCACCTTTCAATCCAAAAACAACCCAACCACGATGATTCAAGCCTTCAAAATCAAAATCTAAACACTTGTGATGATTCTAAACACAAAAGTACTATCAAAATCCAAACTTTAACACTAGAAATCACCCAAATGATGCAAAAACCACTAAACTTTTTCAAACTCAAAAACCACCTAAAAAACCACTAGAAATCCAAAGATATGTAAGAGATGATCTAACCATGGCTCTTGATACCAATTGTAAGATATTGGATTTCACATACACATCAAACCATGACACAAAGTAGGCGTACAAGAGGTTTTAGAGAAAGAAAGTTAGAGGTTTGGGAACTTTAGTAAGAGAAAGAAAAATCTTATTATGAGCTCCAACTCTCTACCTTGGAAGGTAGAGAGTATTTATAGTCTTACAATAAAACGCCACACAACGAGCTATGGATCAGGCATACAGTGGGTAAAGACCCGTCTGTCCTCCACGGTGTTACTTAACTAAATACTACTTAGCTTAAAAGAACTACGACTACGAGCTTTCTAATGATTACAAATACTTGAGGTGGCCGACTCTTTAATACCTGGAATTTCTAATTCCTAACACCATTTATTCGCCTTCTTCTTCAGTCGGAAAGTTCAACTCCCAGTTCTTTGTCGTTTCACCATTGTACATCTCCATGTGCATCATAACAAAAACCCCGCAATCAATCACATTTTGTTTTGTTGCCCATTTGACCTTCATGACTGTTGTCTTGTTTTTCTTTATCTGCTTTGCTTTTGGATGGTTGAATGATTCCAAATACTGTGAAAACACTTTTTTCTGCACAAACAAAAGATACAATTTACTTACTAGTGTTTTATCATATATGATATTTCAAACAAAATATTCAAGTTACTTGCTAGTGTTTTATCATATATGATATTTTACTACCATATTTTAGTTTGTAATATTAAAGACAATTATATCATATATGATATTTTACTGTCATATTGTAGTTTCTAATATTAAATGCAATTTATGTTCTTTTCCATGCCTAGTTTGAGTTACTTACCAAAATATCGCATTCTTTCTTGTATTTGGTATCATATGTCTGCCCAGAGTTGGAGTTGTCAATGATCGCTGAAGTTCCTTTTGCTAGATTGAATACAATGACATAGAAGTGTTCATGAGCAATGACTGGGAAGAATGCCTGTAGAAATTGAAACAAAATTATATTCGTTTTAATTCAAATAAAAGTTGAATCTCTGTCTTTATAATAAGTGAAATAAGTTGTTACCATTTCTACATGTTGCAATGGCATGTCATTTGGGTTTTCTTGAAACTCACTTGTCATGCAATCAAGGAAAGCTTTATATTGCTTAGCTTCATCTTTCTTCGGCAACTCTACCATGTGGCTTGTCTGTTGTCAAAAAGCAACAATATCATATAATTTTTAACAAACATATTAGTAATTAGTTTCTAAGTTTTTATCTACTTACCAACATTCCTGTGTGAAAGTAATACTTCATCTTTTTTCCTATATTGGTCACCATTTCTTCATAGTTCAAAATAGAAGCAAAGCTGTCAATAACACTAGCTTCCACCTTCAATTGTGGTGCCAGTGTTTGCATGTTATCTCTTATGGTAGGGGCTCCCTTGACGCTTGGTTCAAAGACAAAGTCACTACACAAAATTTAAATCATATACATATTATTTATCACAATATTATTATTTTTGTATGATTTTAAAAAAGAAGTAGCAGACTTACACTGGATTTCCTTCCATTGAAAATAGCGCATCCGTTATCATTACTTCATCTGGTTGTGGTGGTGTGTGGATAACCGTTTTTCTGTTCATATAAGGTGATATCAGAAAACGTGACGGTTTTTTGACCCTTTTTGCCAGATGTTCTTCTTCTTCTTTTGATTCTGTTTCAGTCTCAGCATCAGAGTGTCTCACCCTTTTTTCTGTTTTTTCTTCCGGCTTTGATGTTGTTTCAGTCTCAACAACAGCTTCTGTTGTTATTGGGCTTATACCAAGACTGAAAGATGGTGGCGTCATTGATTTTCTTATCTTTCCTCTTGTCATTTTCTCAGATGGTGGCGTCATTGATTTTCTTATTATTCCTCTTGTCATTTTCTCTTTTGACCATTGAATTTCTTTTGGACCACTCATCTCTGTTGCCCCATGAATCTCTTTTGGGTCACTCATCATCTCTGTTGTCCCAGCAATCTCTTTTTGATCACTCTTATCTGTTTTCCCATGAAGCTTTTCATATTGTTGTTCTGCTTGACTCACGAGATTATCAATGTTTTCTTCATTCCAAAAATCATCTGGTGTTGCTACTCTTAACTTATAACCCGGTGCTACCTCCACAGTTGGTGTTCCTACTTCCTTTGCAACTTCAATCGGGTTTTCCTCCGCTACTTGAACTTCAGTTTGTTTATCCTTCTCACTCGCACTCACCTTCATTACTGGAACTTCAGTTTGCTTTTCCATCACACTCACCTTCACTACTGGTATTTCTGTTTCTTTCTCAGGTTCTTTTTGTGTTTCAGTTGGAGTTGTTTCTTTGTTTGCAACTTTGTGTTCCTTCTGTACTGGTATTATTTCTGGTATTTTTGGTAGTTCTGGTATTTCATCTTTGCTCTTAACCTCCTTTTCAACTACATTCTCACTTTCATCCTCCTGTTCACTTTCGCTCTCACTTCCAAATATATTATCTTCTTCTTGTTCCTCATCCTCACTTTCGCTCTCACTTTCATTCTCTTTTTCAACTACAATTTTTCCTTCATTTGTTTTTTCTTGATCCTCAGCCTCACTATCACTATCACTATCATTATCCTCAGCCTCACTTTCTATATCGAAATCGATCTTGTTGAACAATCTCTTGTACTTCTTGCACAAGGTCAACATCACCTTGTCCCCCTGAACTTCTTCAATCCCTCTCTCATTGTCTCAACCAACTCTATTTTTTCTTTTGAGATTATTTCAAATTTCTCATCAATTTTTTCATAAAACTCCTGTAAAGTAAGTATTTCAGTTTCGTTTTTTATTTTATATGCAAAATCATATATGATTTTTTTAAAATATCATATATGATTTAACACTAATATCAAATGTGATATTCATCTTAGTGTTTTATCATATATGATATTTTTGCAAGCACAGCTGAATGTTAGCCTGCTGAAGGCTTAGTCGCTGGCATAGCCTTCGGCTTTAGCCGAAGGCTATGCTTGCGCCTAAGCTTACGGTTTTGTTTTCTGTTAACTCTTTTAAACATGCTTTTTTAATAATAAGTAAAATATATCATAACATAATTTTTTATAACAACATTTTTATAAATGAATTCAATAAAATTACCTTTCTTTCCACTGGCTTTCTGGGAGGCAACGGTTCATAGTATATGTCTGCTCCCTTGTACAAATTCAGGCCGGTTTGCTCCTCATCAGGATCGTACTCTCCGTGATGCTCTAACGTCCCCAAGCAACCGTCTCTCATTTCCATGTTTATTCTTTTCCTCATTGTTGGAGTGTTCCAACTTCTGAGGGCTGGGCGGTGACGCATAACTTGGAAGGTCGGGTAGTTTGTTGAGTCCAAGTATAGCAGCTTTTTTATACACAAAAATACAATTAAAATTCTGTTAGATAATTTTTTTATGAGTGAATTATAGTTGATAAGTTTAATGTAAAATAACTTACACATAAGAATGTTATAGGACCATAATAGAAGTTGGTACCCAACTTGACTTGGGCCCAATTTAGCTTACTGATCTGCAAGCATTCCATTATGTAGCTGCACCAATCGATATCGGAGATATCATCATCTTCTTTTACGTGTCTGAGGATTTTTGTGGGCACTTTTCCTGCACTCTCCAAAGTGCCCATGGTGCTTGCAAACAAAGTTAAGAAATTCATCTTGAACATGAAATCTACTTCAGTTGTGCTCGATATCTCGAAGGCTACAGCAGGTGGTGTAATTCGTCCAAGATGAGCATACTGTTCTTCCCATTCTCTAACTAAAGCGTCATCATCAAATCTTTCCTCCAGATCTTCCAGCCTTCTTCTCCCCATCGGCACACCTAGCATATCATGAATTTTTTGTCTTGTTACCTTTATTGAACCTTTTTGTAATCTCAATTCCATGCTAGGTGGATGGAATTTATCGATTACATGGTACACCAATGCAGCAGGAAGTTCAACAATAGGGAAGTTTATGAACCTCTCAAATCCCATCTCTTTCAAGCATTTCTTTCTCTCATTTGATAAACCGATCATCGCTTCATAAAGAGGTTTTGGTGATGACCTTGTTGTACATGTTGGGTAATGTTTTGTTTTTGTTTTCTCCTTTTTCACCTTAAGCTTCTTTTTATCTTCCTGATCTTCAACCTCCTTCTCAACAACTTTTTGCTTTTTTCTCTTTTTGGTTTCTTTTACAACCAATTGTCGATCATTTTCTCATTCGATTTCCTCTTCAGTCTCTTCCACTTCAGTCTCTTCTACTGTCTCAGTATCCTCATCATCACTTTTATCAGCATCTCTTTCCTCTTCAATTCTCCTAGCATCACCTCTAGTAAATCTTTTCGGAGTACTTTTTGTTTCTGATGCTTTTCTTTTCTATGGACGTTTCATTTGTTTCTTTGCTGAAGTGTCTTTTTCTTTTTGATTTTTAGTTTTTTTCTTATCTGCTTCATTCTTCTTTTGCTTTTCTAGCTCTGCTTTTTTCTTCTTAGCATTTCTCTGTAATTCATTCAATCTTTGAGCTACTGTTTTTGCTTTATCTGCGAAACAAATTTATATTATCATTTGTGATTTAGTAATTGAAATATTTGTCAGTACATAACGTGTTTCTTTAATAGCATGATATGTACCTTTAGCAGGACTTTTCTCTTCAGCAGTTGTTTTTAGTAGTGGCAATTTAGAGATTAGATGTCCTACATCATCTTCTGCGTCATCATTTTCTTTATCACCTACATCATCAACAATGAACAATTACTTAATATCCTGACAGTTTTACTCAAAGGATTAGGTGCATGCATATGTATTTTTTCAATTTTAGATGCTATGCCTGCATATTACCAAAATTCTTTGTAATATCATATTTGATATTCAACCTAAATTTTTTTTAGCTACTGAATAATTTTTCATTTTTGTCAAATCCTTAGCCACAGGTTTCGGCAAAGCCGAAGGCTATGCCTGTGGCTAAGCCTTTGCTGAAGCCTTTGCTTATCTGCACCCTAGTCAATTCACAAAGTTGAATACATCTTTTTATTATATCATATGTGATATTTAACATAGAATTTTTGCTAGCTACAAAATATGTTACAAACATGTATTTGTGTTCAGAAATGTTGACTGCTATCCCTGTGGCTAAGCAAATGTTAATGATTGAAAGTTTTTTCCAAAGGCTATGCCTGTATCTAAGCCAAATCCTTTGTTTATAAGGAAAATTTTAAGTTATCACATATTTAAAAGGCTATTTTAAAAGCAAATGTTATTATATCATATTTGATATAGAATAAAAAACAGATTTAAAAGCTTATAATGTTTATTATATCATATTTGATATAGAATAAAAAACTGATTTTAGAAGCTTATTTTAATTTATCATATATCCCCACAAAGCATTTTGTGCGTCAATCACAGCATATTCCTTTGTCAAATGCTAAACCATCTTAAGCGGCTAAGCAAAAGGCTTAGCCACATAAGATTCCTTTGGCGAAGCCAAAGGCATGTTCTGTAGCTAAGCCAAAGGTTTTAGCCGCATAAGATGCTTTAGCATTTTGACAAAGGCACTTTCTGCGGCTGAGCCAAAGGTTTAACCGCATAAGATGCCTTTGGCGAAGCCAAAAGCATCTTCTGCGGCTGAGCCAAAGGTTTTGCAGCATAAGATGCCTTTGGAGAAGCCAAAGGCATCTTATGCGGCTAATCCTTTTACTTAGCTGCAGCGAATGCTTTGTTGAAGGCTTTTGCATTCGTCAAAGCTTCCATAGCTGAGCCAAAGGTTTAGCCGCATAAGATGCCTTTGGCCAAGCCAAAGTCGAAGGCGTCTTATGCGGCTAAGCCGAGGCTTAGCCGCATAAGACGCCTTCGATAAACACTTCTAATCTCGCAAACCTAGCTTCTAAACTTTTAAAACCTAACTCCTAACCATAACAAAAAATCTATAAACAATTCTAATTTTGCAAACCTAGCTTCTAAACTGTTAAAACCTAACTTCTATTTGCATATTTCTTCATCATAATCGCTATAAACAGTTCAAAACATCATGTAATCATAAATAACAGTTGTAGATATTGAAATAGATGTTTAGAGTGTAAGATTATACCTGAAGCCGGTTTTTTGGCCGGTTGTTTGCTCGTAGTTCCTTTAGCGTGATAGTTTCAGCGTCGGTATCTTCCATCTTCTCCGGTGATTTTGAAAGTGTTTGATGATTTTTGCGGTGTTTTTGATCGGTGTAAATGTGTGAGTAGTGTGTGTTTAGGTAGGTGCAGTGAATGTGAGAAATGAAGAGTTAGGCGCGTTTTAGTATTTGGTGTGATTTGACGATTATACCCCTCCGCTTTTATTTTAATGGAGAGTGTGTTTTAGTCTCAGCCATTGATTAAATTTGAATCAATGGTTGGGATGTGTCACTTAGTATGTGAGGATTATTTGGTATGCAAAATAACCAGACTCCTTAAATAAAATACTATAGTGTCACCTCCTCACTCATTTAAAATTTTAAAACTCAGATCCAAAATCCACAAAAAGCAAAACCCTAAACAAGTTCAAAATTTCAATTTGCGCGGCTCTTCATTTCCATCCACACCAACCCCACGCTCCTCCCATTCTCACCACCATCTTCATCTTCATCTTCATCATCACCAAACCCTAACCCTAACTTCCAAAAAAATGGGCGCTAACGAAAGCCGTCAAGACCCCCTAATCTCCGACACCGAATCCGAAGAAGAATCAGATGACCAACAATCCGAAGAGGAAGAAGAAGATTACGAAGACTCAAAAGACCATGTTTCGCCAATCATCAAAACCCCATCTTCAATAGATGAGATAGACGCTAAACTAAAAGCCCTTAAACTCAAATACTCTAAAAACCAAACACCCCTTAACTCTGTCAAACTCTATATCCATACAGGCGGCAACACGGCCCAGTCGAAATGGGTTTTATCCGAAAAAACCGCTTCTTTTCGCTTCGTAAAAGAACCCCATGAAAATGATGAGGAAGAGGGTGATGGGGATTTGTATTGGTTTTTGAAAGTTGGGTTGAGGGTTAAGGCTTTAGTTGATCAGCAGCTGCAGTTGAAGGGGGTTATGGATCAGTTACGTGTCGATTTCATGGCGAATGGGGTTTACGCGATGAAGTTTGGGAGTATCGAGGAGTATAAGGGGTTTATTGAAGAGTATGAGAAGTGTTTGTTTGAGAATACTTATGGGTTTGAGTGTAATGAGGTGAATAAAGGGAAGGTTTACGGGAAGGATTTTGTGGCGTGGGCGAATCCTGAAGCGGCGGATGATTCAATGTGGGAGGACGCGGAGGAGAGTTTTGGGGAGGAGAGTTTTGGGAAGAGTCCCGTGTTTAAGACGCCGGTGAGGCAAAGTCATGATTTGAGGGAGGAGTTTGAGGAGGCGGCTAGAGGTGGGAGTATTAAGAGTTTGGCGTTGGGTGCGTTGGATAATAGTTTTTTGGTTAGTGATTCCGGGATTCAAGTTGTTAAGAATTTTAGTCATGGGATTCATGGGAAGGGTGTTTATGTGAATTTTGATGAGTCGATGAAAGGTCATGTGGAAGGGACGCCTAGGAAAGCGCTTTTGATGAGAGGGGAGACTAATATGTTGTTAATGAGTCCGATGACTCAAGGGAAGCCGCATACTAATGGTTTGCATCAGTTTGATATTGAGACAGGGAAAGTTGTGACGGAGTGGAAGTTTGCGAAAGATGGGACGGATATTAGTATGAGGGACGTGACTAATGATAGTAAGGGTGCACAGATGGATCCTTCTGGGTCGACGTTTTTGGGTTTGGATGATAATCGGTTGTGTAGGTGGGATATGCGTGATCGTCATGGTATAGTGCAGAACCTTGCTGATTCGAATGCGCCTGTTTTGAACTGGACTCAAGGGCATCAGTTTTCTCGCGGGACTAATTTTCAGTGTTTTGCAACTACTGGCGATGGGTCGATTGTTGTTGGCTCTGTTGATGGGAAGATTAGGTTATATTCTGTTAGTTCTATGAGGCAAGCGAAAACCGCTTTTCCCGGTCTTGGGTCGCCTATCACTCATGTCGACGTTACTTATGATGGGAAGTGGATTTTGGGGACTACTGATACTTATTTGATTCTGATTTGCACATTGTTTACTGATAAGGATGGGAAATCAAAGACAGGGTTTGCTGGTAGAATGGGCAATAGGATTGCGGCTCCTAGGTTGTTGAAGTTGAATCCACTTGATTCGCATAGGGCTGGAGTAAACAACAAGTTCCGTGGTGCTCAATTCTCTTGGGTATGCGCACTTTCACTCCTTTTAAATTTGTATCAATGTGTTAAAGTGAATTAGTGATTGCAATATCTGGTTCATGCATTTATATGGTTACACAAGGTTGTTCTATCTGAACGAGTAGTATGTTTGTATTTTTTTTATGCTGGTTTAGGTTGATGATCCCATGTTCACAGTATGCTCACTTAGTTTATATATTGCAACGTCTTGCAAGAAATTTATAGCTAATCTGGATTCATATGAAAAGTAGTTACGCTTGCAGAGTACTTCTTTTGTCTGAAACTACGAATTTTAGACGGATGATTTATTAGAACTATGATGATGGTGAATAAGAACAATAAAGCTAATATATAATGGTACCAAGGCTATGTGCATTCAACCGTTCGATGTGGGATGCTATGGAATATAACTGACACTGTGATGGATTGTTTTATATTTACCAGCCGTTTTGTAAAATGTTTTTTTATCATTTGGTTTGGTGGATATTTGGATTGATTTTGGGTGTTTCTGTGACTTGATATAGGTTACTGAAGACGGGAAGCAAGAGCGTCACCTTGTGGCTACAGTGGGAAAGTTTAGTGTGATATGGAATTTCCAACAAGTGAAGGATGGTTCCCATGAGTGCTACCGAAACCAAGTTGGTCTGAAGAGTTGCTACTGCTACAAGATAGTCCCTAAAGACGACTCAATTGTGGACAGTCGTTTCATGCACGAAAAGTTTGCAGTCAGTGATTCACCTGAGGCTCCACTGGTTGTCGCCACTCCAATGAAAGTGAGCTCTTTCAGCATATCTAGCAGCAGGCTCTCTTTTGCTTAATCAACGCTTGTTGTTTACATTCTTAGTTTTTGTTTCTGTTGAAAAAAAATGTACTGTTATCGTCAACGACTTGATTGTCCTTCTATTGTTAGCAACTAGATTGTTGTAATGGTTAATGAGACCTGAAGTACTTACTTATCAGTTGTGGTTAATCAAAGTCTTTGTGCTACTTCTATTGTTTTTTATCCAAGTGTTTTATTTGAATATGAATCAATGGCTGAGAATATTTTGGATAAGTTGTGTCTTACATCACATGTTTATGGATGTTAGTGGGCCCAATATGGTTTTTATTGCTACTGAGTGGCAATTGGTGGTTTGTTTGTTGATAAGAAAAAAGAAATGTACTTTTCAATTGGAAGAAGCTCCCACATACTATCATGTTCTTGTTCGTCGTCTTCAATAGTAAAACGCAGCACAGGTAATAGTGCTAACAGAATATCATTTGGTACAACCTCCATATGTCCTCCAACTACATGGAGCAGAGGTTCACGACACTTGAAAACCGCCATTCATGCTCAAGATCGACCCACATGGCTTCCTGGTCTTGACCCTCCACCATATCTTGATGGAACGTAAGCCGTTAACATTGGCATTTGTAGAAAAAAAAACATGAATCTTTATTGGGTTATTTTGTCTTCATTCTGCTGCTTTGTTTTTTTCTTTTTTCAATGAAGTCTTGCTGGCGATTTTGGGTTTGACCCTCTTGGACTTGGTGAGGATCCCGAGAGCTTGAAGTGGTATGTACAGGCAGAACTGGTTCATTGTCGTTTTGCTATGGCTGGAGTCGCTGGAATTCTTTTCACTGACGTGAGTTTGTTTATTTTTCACTAGACCTCAAGGTTCATTGTACATATGCTACCATGCCTACTGTGCTAGAGGTGGCAAGATGGGCGGGTCGGGGTGAACATGGGGTTTAATTCGATATGGATTGAAACTTGGTCATTTTTTGGGGTCACCTTCAAACAAATATTTGTTGATCTTCAAAAATTTCTAATCAATATTTAATGTGTTTATAAAATGATTACCAAGATAATATTTTAACATTGATCTAAATTCTTGAGTAAATGTAAGGTTTTGTGCATTAGAAAAAGGCCTAGGACAACTTTTAACCATCCAATTTAAAACACAACCAAAATCGACCCAGTAAGAAGTTAATGAGTCGAGATTGTCATCTATTTGCTTTCTGTATGCATATTTCATGTTATACAGAACACTTTTGTTGCAGTTGCTACGTGTAACAGGAATAAGCGACCTACCCGTGTGGTATGAAGCAGGTGCCACCAAGTTCAGTTTTGCCAGTACTAGAACTCTCTTCATAATTCAACTACTTTTGATGGGGTAACTAAAACCTTTGAAATTGTCTTCATAATCAACTAATTATTCAATTCTGATTTTAATGTTCACTTTGTGCAGGTTTGTTGAGACCAAAAGGTACATGGATTTCACTAGTCCCGGTTCTCAAGCCAAAGAAGGGTCCTTTTTCGGTTTAGAAGCTGCCTTGGAAGGGTTAGAACCGGGGTATACAACTTTATTCATTTGTACTATGATAACATGTACATTTGGCTGATTTTCGTTGACTGATATGATTATACTGGGTTTGCATCATAGATATCCTGGTGGCCCTTTGCTAAATCCTCTTGGTCTTGCTAAAGACATAAAAAATGCACATGAGTGGAAACTGAAGGAGATTAAAAACGGTGCTAGTTATTTCTTCAATATTTTGGATTATGTGGCAGTTATTTTAGTCATGGTTTTGGACTAATCGAATAGGATGTTTCAGGTCGACTTGCAATGGTGGCGATGCTTGGGATGATGGTGCAGGCTAATGTGACTCATGTGGGCCCCATCGACAACTTAGTGAAGCACCTATCGAACCCATGGCATGAAACCATCATTCAGACAATTGCTGGTTCTTCTTAAGGCCATGAATGTATTAACTGCTGGAAGAGAAAAAAGAAATTGTTGTAAGAGGAAGTGTTTAAGATAACATATTTTTGTTCATATTAACCACATTCTTTGTGCATCAATTAATAATAATTGTTGCAACTAATTTGTGAGAAATTAAGTATATGGCTTCATGAGAAAAACATATTACTGCCCATTGTAGCAGATAACAGCATCTTTAACCACTACAGATTCATATGCATGTTTTAAGAGTTAAATAAACTTAAGTCGGTTAATACATATTTACAGTTTATGCAACTAGTCGTAATCAAGCAAATAAAACGAACCCAGGTTTGTTTCTAGGGGTGTTATAGATTGTAGACTTTCAGCTTATATATTACTAATAAAATAAATAAAAGAAGTCTTAGAAAAGCACTTCACTGGTTTCTATAAGAAAAGCACTTCACTGGTTTCTATAGTAAAGTGTACTTATTTAGTACAATAAGCCAATATAACAAAATTTGTTCTTCCATCTGAAAACTGGAAAGTGTCCCCTTTGGCGAAACTTGCACGTTACAGAATTAGTACAGTAAACAATACCGGAAAGTGTTTATCATGTCAAAAAACACATTGCAGTCCCAAGCACCCCCTTTGGCGAAGCATGCACGACACAGAATTAGTACGGTAAACAATACCGGAAAGTGTTTATCATGTCAAAAAACACATTGCAGTCAGAAACACCCCCTTTGGCGAAGCTTGCACGACACAGAATTAGTACGGTAAACAATACCAGAAAGTGTTTACCATGTCAAAAAACACATTGCAGTCCCAAACACCCCCTTTGGTGAAGCTTGCACGACACAGAATTAGTACAGTAAACAATACCGGAAAGTGTTTATCATGCTCAAAAACACATTGCAGTCCCAAACACCCCCTTTTGACCAAAATTGCACAACATATAATTAGTAAAAGTATAAACAATACATAACTCAACCCCAATTTTGTTTCATAAAAAATTACAACTTATTGTGTACCCTTTTTATGACCAAATACGCAAATGAATGAAAATCAAAACAAACAATATATGTTACATGTACAATCAACAACACTCCATCACCCATTTATTCTCTCTTATTCATTTCTGATTTCTTCCTTCTCAATAGCATAAAAATCCGCGGGAAAAACGATTTCTTCTTTTTCTTGAAACTCCCCCTAATCTCAGGCGACGATTCAGTAGTATTGCTGTTGCTTTCGGGTAATACCGTCTTCGCAATTGGCCTTGGTATATTCTGGGGAGAAGGGCTAACGGGTCGCATGTTAAAGCTCTTCATCTCTTCAAAACTTTCTCTTGTGCCTGCCCCTACACCCGATTTTCGCCTTTGCTCATGTTCAGCTCTCCATTTTCTTAAATCCTGTTCAACACCCAGCTTTCCTTCTTTTGCCTTTTCGGCTTTCTGCAATGCAGCATCCAGATCTTGTTTTCTTGTAGCTAGTTCTGAGGTCACTTGCTCGAGTTTACTCAAGCTTTTTGATTCAGACTCTTTTGCTACATCAATCAGTGAAATTGCTTCAGCCACTCGAGTGTTAGCCTCTTCTTCCGCTTCGTGGGCTTTTTTGCTTAATTCATAATATTCTTCTAAAGAAAGTGTAACTCCAGTTTCTGGATCATTGTTAGTGGCTTCACTCCCGTTAAGTGCAGCAATGGCTGCAAGAGCTAACTTTTCTGAAGCTTTTGCAGCTTCTATTTCCTTTTGCGCAGCAAGTAGTCTGCTCGACATTGTACTTGCTCCTGCTTTTGCTTGCTCTAATGTTTCTTTCGCTTTCTTTAGCTCTTCACGGGCTTTTTCAGCCTGTGATTTTGCTTGATCCGCTTCTTCGGCTGCTTTTTGTAGTTGTTTTGGAAGCTCTACCATTTTTTCTCGGGCCTCTTTTTCTTTTGTTTGAATGAGAGCAATTTCTGATCTTGTCCTGTTTAGCTCAGCTTCAAGAGAAGCAACCGCCACTGCAGCCATCCCTTCTCTCTGCTTAATTGTCGCAAGTGCTGCCTTCTCTCTCTCAAGCTCGGTGTTTAGTGAGCTGGCAGCCATTTTCAACAATTTGATTTCCTCGTTTGCTTTTACAATGTTTTGCTTCACCTCTTCAACATTCTTCTTTGCTGACTGTACATCATTATTCTCAGTATTATTACTATTGTCTTGATTCAACTTTGATTCCATGTAAACAGCTAATTCAGTTTTTAAGTCTTGAAGTAAAGCTGAAGCAGTATCTAGTTTTGACTTTTGATCTTTAGTTGAGTCAATCTGTTGGTTGACTTTCTGAAGTTCCTCTTCTGCTTGTTTAAGTTCCCGCTCCCAACTCAAAGCATCTTGATCTCGTGCCATAGCTGCACCAATTCTATGTTCTTCAGCCTCTAAATGAGCAGCATGAGTTGACTCTAAGGATTCTTTTGCCATCATCAGTTCGATAGTTAAGTTTTCCACCTTCTTCTCAACATCTTTCGAAGCAGATGCGGCTTCACGAGCTTTCTTTACAGCTATATCCTTTTCAGCGACCAATAAAGCATAGTCTTTACGAAGATCTTCAAGCTCCTTTTTGACAGTTGCCAGCTCGGAAATGGCAGCTGCATGTCTAGCTTGGGCAACCTCGAGCTGTGCCTTAGCTGCAACACTAGACTCGTCGGCAATCCCTTGCTCCATTTCTTCTACTCTGAGTTTCACAAGTTCTGAATCTTGCTTGGCTTGATGCTCTTCAGTTTGTGCTCTCTCGAGGTTCACTTTTAATTCTTCTATGAGCCTCTTAGTGCTATCTAGCTCCTTTAAAACTTGCTGTTTGGCTTCTTCGGCTTCCTCAGACTTTTTCTTGAATAATGGAATCTCTTCATTAGTTTTCTCAAGTTCTTGTTCTATCTGCTTGCGTTTCTGCATGCTCACACAAAATTTACAGTAAATTACCATATCTGGTGCACCAATTTGACGATTAATAAAAGTATCTACACTTCCTTCACTATCATTTTCTTGTGTGATATTTGATAGAAATTTCCCTAAATAGGTGTTTAATTATTTAGAAAGCACACGGATATAATTGTGACTTTAAAGACTGCTTTAATACGAAAAGTTTATTGACCAAAGCACAATTATTGAAGGACATGAGAAATAATATGTTGAAGAAGATTATACCTCGGTGGTCTGGACTTTATGGGCTTTCCAGTCAACAATGCCACCGAATTTGGATACAGCTGCTTTAACCGATTCAAATGGTGAAGCTGTATCAATATCGCCTACTTTCACACCCGAGTTCTTGACTTGTTTAACAGGACTGACTGTTTCAACCTTTGGAGAATCATTATTGTGCACAACAGAACGACTGCCATTTTCTCCCTTTGCAAGTCGCGAAGGTGATTCTTGACTTTCAAGAGTACCAACACTGCTAGGGGAGTTGCTAGGCAAACCATCATTTGTTTTTTCTGGAGATGTTACCGATAGAACGGGTGACAAAGCTGCTTCTTGAACAGTAGAGTCAATTGTGGGACTATCTTCCGGTTTTGTTTCTATAGGCGTGGGAAGATTGTCAACTGGAGGATCAGATGGCTTTGGGTCAACGGAGGTTTCCTCCGTTTTAGGTTCATCTGAGGTACTCGTTACTGGTATTGAGGCACCTGAATTGGGTTTATCATTTTTAGTAGAATCCTCTCCAAGAACTTCCGTTTCATCCATTCTAGATTATCAGATCTGAAATTTCATTAATCAGGTAATTTAGCATCTGAGTAAAAATATACTCCATTTAATAACAATCAGAGTTTATTCGAACTAATACGTAGAATGGACCAAAGAGAGAAATCTAATCAAATTTATTATATGCAGTGAGCATGGTCATTCAAATTATTTGTATGTATGTAAGGTCTGAAAGCAATCATCTTTATAATTAACTCCAAGCATCTCACAGTGACCAAAAATCCTCAGTCCTCAGTCCTCACAGCATACAAATAGTAACTAGTAGTTCATAACCTTCTAAACACACTGGCCAAACAAGTACAAAGCAATACTTTCAACGTGCTAGGAATATTTATCAGGCTCAAGTTATTTAAGATAGAAACCCAAAAATCTTTATCAGCCTTCGTCCATTTTGCTTTTGAACAATCATGAATGATTTAAGTCCTTAATAAACTCCCTTCTATATGCGTGCTAAAGACAGATGCATGAGGCATGTTTTTGACTGCCAATGCAGACCATCTTCCTAAAATTAGATCTTTTATAGAGCGACATGTTAGCAAAAGGAAAAAATGTTGTGTTTATTTTCTACTTTCAGTTGCCTCTCAATAAACTATAAATGGTGGAAGACTCTTAGACCCATATTTGTTTGATTCACGAAACTATCATGCATCAACCATTATATAAGTGGGTAATGTTAATGTCACTGCATTTTTGAGAGAAAAATGCCAAAGTTCAATTAAGACCACGTCGAAAATTAGTGATTTAATGTAATAACTGTAGGAAAGTAATGTTCCACAGTAGTGACTAAATCTACAGGGCCAGTGTGACCACAATGACATTAGAACACTCGACACCATAATTCATATGTCCAACAAAAAGCTTGACGGATGGTTAATCACCTCTCCTACGTTCATAGTTTTCTAGACGTGAATTCCTTACATGTCCATAGACCACATCTACAATAACAGTCACGAAAACCATATGGCTCTATAGGGTCTACACGCAAGATTCTTATCAAGTACTTATTCAACTATTAATTAAACCTAAGAAAGGGAATTTAGCAACCATAAATCAGCAGCATCAATAATCAGTAGATATGACAATCAGCAAGTAGGTAATATTAGCTTGAAATTATTCGACAAACGTAAACTCAATGGACATCCAAAATGGACTTTTTTCTAATAACAAAACTATCAGGAACAACGATCAATGCGTGATAGGCGAACTAAATTACTTGAGAAGCTCTTAAATTCTTAGGTTTATAGACAATAACCTTAAATTCAACTAATACATATGAACAAAACATAATCAAGCTCATTAAACTAAAAAAGTAACATGAATTCATAAACAGATTGACATACCAGAAAACTTTCAAAATCAAACGAGGGGATTAATCAAACTAATGACAAATTTAACCTTCAATAATCACTATAAAGCATAAACCTAATTCAAAACGATGATGATAATTTTAATTAAAGATAAAAAGATAAAAAGGAACATAACGCGTGGAGCCTACCTTAAAATTTAAATAAACAGCTTCCTTTATCTTAATCTAATCTAAATATTATATATTCATTTGTAGCAACTACTCCGTAATTTGAAATTAAATATAGTGTGTTTGTGTTTGGATTAATGAAGAGATATAGATAGATATACGTAGCTGTCTTTTAATTTTGTATTTGGTTGATTTTATGTTACAAAAGTAGTTGTAGCAGTTGATGTATTTTTTAATTTTGAATGGTGGAGAGCAATCAGCTGTTTTTTCTGCATATGGTGTGGAAAAGTCGTTGCCACATATACCCATTTCACACGCTCACAAAGTCAAAAGTCACGGTTTAGTTCTTGCTAGAAATGGCAAAATAAGTTTGTTAGGCTGCCCCGTAAGTGCTTCAATCCCCTTCATTTTTACTGGCATGTTAGTTTTTTCTCTCCAGCGACTTTCAGGCGATTGGAGCCTCAGTAGAGGCGACCATGATTTTCTTTAAAAAAAAAAAAAAAAAAAAAAATTTAACACAAACTCAAATTTCATTAATAATTAAAACGTTACATAATAATTCAAATAAAATTAAAACATTACGACAATACAACGACTAAACTAGTTTTGATTATTACGATGCCAAATGTCTTCCACCAAATCGGCTTTGAGGCTAAGATGAGTTGTTTTGTTGCATATCTCCCTGGTAATTTCCAACGATTCCACATGCGTTCTTATGGGATCATGAGAACGGTGCTGCTCTGCTGGAAATAATACGGGAGATATCGCCCGCTCTTAGTCCTGAATTATCATATTGTGTAATATGATGCATGTGTACATTATATGTGATAGACGCTCTTTGTCAAACCCTTTAGCCAGATGTTTAATCATTAGTCACTTCCTCTTTAGTACACCAAAAGCACGTTCCACATCTTTTCTTGCTGCTTCGTGCATCGTCTTGTACAATATTCGTTTGTGATCATTCGTCCCTGGATTTTTAATGGACTTCATAATAACCGAGTATTCCGGATATATCCCATCAGCAAGATAATATCCGCGTTTATAAGGCACGCCGTTAGCAACGAATTCCACATCCGGTGCTCTCCCCGTTTTGAGATCATTGAAAAGAGGTGATGCACGTAAAACATTTACGTCGTTATTCATCCCGGCGACACCAAAGAACGCATGCCAAATCCATAAATGTTGGGACGCGATCGCTTCCAATAAAATGAAAGGAGTTTGCCCGTGATCACCCCTACAAAATTGAGCTTTTAAAGCATGTGGGCAATTCTCCCACGGCCAATATGTGCAATCAATGCTTCCTATCATCCCAGGAAACACATGACATTCGTAGTGATGAGCATAGAGTTTGTCAATGTCAGTAAGTGTCGGCTTTCGCAAATACTTTGCACCATATAACTCCATTATGGCCTCACAAAATTTTTGGAGACACTCACGAATTGTTGACGCACCCATTTGCACGTATTCGTCTAGAGCATCAGCATTGACTCCGTATGCCAATTGACGGATTGACGAAGTACACTTCATCAATGGAGAAATACCAAGTACGCCTGCACAACTAGGAATTTGTTGGAAATAAGGTGAATGATTGGTTATATCTCGAACAATTCGTGTGAATAGTCGTCGGCTTATTCGAAAACGATCATGGAATGCTTGATCGCCGTATTTGGGGGTCTCGCTGAAGTAAGCAGCCACTAAACGGTTATGAGCACCAAAACGATCTCCAGTAACTTGGTTTCTTGTGAGTTTAGTTTGTGACGCTTGAAAAGCCTGCCAACACTCTTCTGCAAACATCATAAACTGGCTATTAACTATTTTCATCATCCGATGCGAATCGGCAATGAATAGCTCGTAAGAATTAAAACTCACAGTGTGGAAAGAATATAGAGAATGTGTGAAATGAGATTTGTAAATTTAAGTGTGTAAATATGTTGTGTATTTATATGGTAGTTTAGGAAAGAATATAGAGAACGGTCATATTTTTTTTAAATATTAGGATTCTTTTTTTTTTTTTTGGGTTTGAAAGTGATATATTGCAACGGTATAAACTCACTTTTTGCAAAACAAATGCACAACCAATTCGATCGGGAGGACGACCAAGTTTGGGACAAAATTTGCCTCGATCGATTTCACACAATAAGGTGATCGACACTCGATCGATCGAGTTACTCGATCGTCGAGTGTTACTGCATCCAGCCTTAGGGTCGGGTCGCGAGTCTAGATGAGTTTGGATTTAAACGGGTCAAATTTTAGATGGGTCTTTTTGAAACATGAGCACAAATAAGTTAGGGTCTAAATGAGTTTTGGTCATTTTCAAAAATAATTTTTTTTCTTTTTGAGTAAAATATGAAAAAGTGATAAAAAAAATAAAAAAATGACCTGTTAGATCCGCTTAGACTCGTTTCATTATTGTTATATAAGTGCACTTTTATCAAATAAATAATTAGACTAATCTATAATATTTAGATAAACTAAATTGTACTCATCCTGTAATAAATATTTACCCAACTATACCGATATTTAAATAATGAGTCTTAAATTGTCACATTTAATTTCTACTAGTTTTGGGGACAATGGCAAATTTAGCATGCTAAAATCATGTTAATTGCCTTAAATAATACTCCCTATATTATTTTCTTGATTATAAAAAAGAGATATGTTACGTCCAAAAAAAAATCACAATGAATCATTCACAAAAATGAGGTGGCATGTTTTGATTGGATTAATTAAAGAGAAGAAAGAAAAATTATAACGGGGGTATTCTTGCATATGAGAACATAGTAATGGAGAAGATAATAGCCGAAATAGGATTTGTTTTGGCTAGAGCGCCAAATCCGCTATATATTTGACACGACTTTGCCGTAATGCTTTTGAAAATACACAAATCAAAACATATCACCTCATTTTTGTGGATGATTTTTGGTTCCTTTGTGGGTGTAGCACAACACTATAAAAAATAGTAATAGTAATGCTTTTCAAGCTAGGGTGTCGGAAATAAATCATGGGGTTTAATCACAACTCTTTTACTTTGTAGAAAATATGTGAATGTCGCTTTGGGCGTGATTATAAAGAATGGATCGTTATCAAGTTCAAAATAGATCCAGGTCAGAGTTAACTTTTGAACTAACCTATAAATAAAGCCGGATGTAACTAAGAAAGGAAGACGCATCTACCCTCCCTATACCAAACGTCCTCACTAAAAAACCATCCCCCTTAACCCCACACACACAAACATACACAAGCACGCCTATTCTATGGGTTTTGTGGGTGAATCGGTCTTGGCCAAGACTAACTTGTAATGTTGGTTGTAGGTATGTTTGTGAGTATATTGTGGGTATATTTGTACTTAAGTGGGGTATTCATTACACTTGCTTGATGGTGATGTCGGTGGTGGAATGAAAAGTTGATATGACGATGAGTTTGCGATGATGATGTTGATCACCTTTACACTTAGCCTCAATTTGAGACTCCTACAAAATGGAAATGACTAGCCTAATATATAGCTTGAAATTGTTATTTATCCCGATTGAAAAAAAATGTATCAATCATATAAACACGCTAAATATGATATATGCCAAAGTTATGCGCATATGCCCAAATAATTTCTTGGCTTACACAAAGACATAAACTGAAATCTAAACACGTCATTTTTACCTTTCTTTCTTCGACATACGTAGTAATAAAACATCAGTTACAAATCCACATCCTTTTTTTTTTTTTTTTAATTTTCTATTATTAATAAATGAGATTTGCTATTCGTAGCCTAAAAACTACATTTAAGAGAAAAAAAAGCATGCGTAATTAGCCATACATTGCTGGAGAAAATTATTTATAAGGGTAAGCAATTACTCCCTCCGTCTCAAAATTATAGTCATCTTTTGATTTTTTCGGTCTTTCTTTTATAACTTTGACCTTAGGTATATTTGTTTATGTTATATAATACTTGATACAAAATATATGAATAGATTGGGTTTTTAATGTATTTTCATTTGGTATAATTTTCACCAACTATTGTATAACATAAACAAAAATATTTAAGGTCAAAGTTTAAAAAGAAAGACTAAAAAAGTCAAACAGAGACTATAATTTTAGGACGGAGGTAGTATTTTTTATGGTACAAGAGTAACATGATAACATGTCCAAACTTAAAACCCCTTTATTCGGTGGAAGTGGAAACCAATAAGCTATATTGTTTTGAAGATGAGAACTTTACTTTTGAGGGTCAATGGTAAATATCGGATAAATTGTGTTATGGGTATATTTGTCAATTTTTTAGAGTCTCCGTGTTCCAAAAAAGAAAAAAATAAAAAATAACCGTGTAACACTGTAAGTATCAACTTCCTTAGAGCACCGGGTACAGTGGTATCATATGGCTCGTGCCATAGCCAAAAAGTTCTGCCACGTCAGCAAAACCTTCTATGGCACCAGAAATCCTATGACACCACATTCTTACCGTTACCGTTAGCACCAGAAAATGTGGTACCGTAGGACATCATTTTTTCTTCTTCATAAAATAAAACATACCCAATATATATATAAGTAAAATTTAATTTCATTATTAAAAAAACATTACATAAATTAAAAAAACATTACATAAAAATGCTAGTAAAATTGCAGTCCATTTTTTGTATATTTCAACTATGTAAAATTGCAGCCCAACCCAAATTCTCACAACCTAACTTTTTTTTTCTTCCTTTCTCCCTACGCTAGAAAAAAAAATGCTATGGCGTGGCGTAATAGGCACGACGCGAGCCCTAATAACGCGAGGCACGGTGTCGTGTGATGTCGGTCTTTTTGGGCTGGTAAGTTGACGCTAACCTATAGCACCACCGTACCGAAAAAAAAAAAAAAAATTAAGGTTTTGTAAGGGCATATACGCCTCGAACGGACAATGTCGGCCCAAAGAAACCGCCATTCAACAAAGCCCATCTAAAGTCGAACCGACCCAACAAAAAGTATAAATACACATAAATAACCACCCCCTAAACTCATTCGAATTAGGGTTCACTTTAAAGCTTCGATAATCAACAACTAGTTTCATCATGGTGAAATCATCAGGTACGGAAATTTCACCTAATTCTACAGTTATCTATTTATTTGTTCGATTTTTTTTTTCATCATGCTACAATTTAGGGTGTATTATTGTTCGCTATCGCATCTGATATTTAGTTGATTCGCACTTAGTGTAATCACTACTACTTATAATGCACAAACGACTCTCTCTCATATTTAATTTTCAGACTTTCAGACTTGCAAGTAATAAAGCATGATGTACAACACATTAAAGCACAAAATTTCAGACTTACAACCACATATGCATTATATACAACACATTGATACACATATTAAATAAAGAAACCACATTAATACTATTAAAGTGGTCAATTAATACACTATTTAATTCACCCATACACCAAAATAAACAACAATTTAATCACAATGTACAATTTAATCAAGCTACTAAGCCAAACAAACACTAAAAAATTATTAGGAGACATAAATAAAAAATTGTTGCAGAGGCTACACAAATTTTTCCGGCGACCACAATTTTTTCCGGCAGCGACACAAATTTTTTCGGCGACCGCAATATTTACGGTGACTGTTATAAAAAAGTTATAACACCGACGCGTACCCAACCAATGCACGTATAAATTATGAACTCCACCAGAACGGGACTCGAACTAGGATGCATAAAAATCAACATAAAACGATCACCAGGGACTGCTCAAAACCACGATCCCCACCAAATCTGTTGTTTTCCCCTCTTGATTAACTCATAGCACCGATTAGTTTTTAGGGTTTAATGGTTTTGGTTTGTGTCGTGTGGAACAGAAAAGGAGCAACACTCTTTGTTTGTTTTGCTGCTTTTAGTCGCATGAAGAAGAAAAAAAAAACTTTTCTTATGAAGGACTAAAAGGGGAGCGTGTATAGGTTTAAGTTAGGAAACAATTAAATGGATTAATAGTGATTTAATGGTGATTAATATAGATGTCGTGATTGTTGGCTGAAAAAGGGGAATTCTTGCCCTTAATATTGAGAGTTGATGGGCCAAAAATACAAACGTGTAGCAAATTTTAAGTTAGAAGGAAATGTAGTTTTTTTTTTATTTGTTACTAACTTAGGTTATCTCTATCTCTACTACTTATAATGCACCAATGAATCTCTCTCTTATTAAATTTTCAGACTTTCAGACTTGCAACTAATTAAGCAAACTAATTAAGCATGATGTACAAAGGATCTTCCGTCCCTGGTTGTGTATAAATCCAGGTTTGGTATGTATGGCTGAATCTTAAAGTGTAAGGATTGGATTTTGGTTTGGGATATTGGTGTTGTATGGCTTAATCTTAAAGTGTAAAGCTTGGTTAGTAAGACTTGGGCTTGATCGGATTAAACTTGGGCTCCGGGTTAAGTTTGATTGCTTTGGGCTACATCATTCTTTGAAAGAATTTTGGGCTGAAATTTTTATCCTCATTTGGTCAATAAATAAAATTAATACAGTTATTAAAACACCCCTTACATAAAAAAATACAAATTATCAAGCATATTATACAACCAAATTAAACACAATTCCTACATTAAATTTCACTACTACAAATAATAAAGCACATTATACAAATATTCAAACCCGAACGGGAAACGGGCCAAATGGGCTTAAACCCGAACGGGCGCGGACCAAACGGGCTCGAGCCCGAGCAGACACGGGCCAATGGGTTCGAGCCCGAACAGGCACGGGCTATACGAAATTCTTGATATCCGTAAATTTATTGTTAAAAAGAACATAATAAACTAAAATACATTATTCATCGAAATTTTTTATTTCATGGTACCCGCCGCTGCAACGCGCGGGTACCCTGCTAGTAATATTAATGAGTTTATCGATTTTGAATTAGTTTCTTCTATTTAAAAAAAAAAAAAAAAAAAAAAAAAAAAAAAACCATAATGTAAGTGTGACTTTGTGTTTGTTGGATAGAGAAACATAATAGGTAGTAATGGTAAGAAAACAACTAATTCAAAATCGTGTAAATATATACGATAGGAAACCGATAAACAAACGGGTTTGTTTTTCGGGAGGGCGTTTTTTTATACAGATGTACGCGTCTAACCTGGGTATCCCTGTGACCATTTCCGACTCTTCCCTGGCCGCCCCTAAATGGACTAGATGATACTAATATATACAAACAGATAGTGACAATAAGGGGTGTTTGGGATTGCGTTTCCAAAACAGATTAGGCGTTTGCAAAGCTTGATTTTTTAGAATTGATTAGGTTTTTGGGATTACTTTTTTCAAAAGGTTTGTTAGATACTTATTTTTTTTTTCTTTCTGATTATATGTGTTTTGCGAAAGCTATCAGATAATATTCTAAAATGCGATCCCAAATACTTTTTAACTAACGTGACGTTACTTGAAATTTTAAGAAGGAAGTTGGTGTATGCTAATGTATATGGAATTTTTCTTCATCTTACTAAATCGTGCTAGATATTGTGTTTTGTTCTGATAGGGCATTTAAATCCGGTAAGGAACACAGAAAGCAGAAGGAACTTCAAGAAGCCCGTAAAGCTGGGCTTGCACCTGCTGAAGTTGACGAAGATGGAAAGGAAATCAATCCCCATATTCCTCAGTTTATTTCATCTGAACCTTTTTATCTCAAACTCAAAGCAGAGACGCCGAGTTTAAAGCATCAAAGGAAATGGAAGTCAGATCCAAATTACACAAAGTCGTGGTACGACAGAGGAGCGAAAATATACCAAGCTGATACGTACAGGAAGGGTGCGTGTGTAAACTGTGGAGCTATGACACATACAAGGGAAACCTGTATGGAGAGGCCTCGTAAGCTTGGAGCAAAATGGACGAGTAAAAACATTGCACCTGATGAAAAGATAGAAACGTTTGAACTCGATTATGATGGGAAAAGAGATAGGTGGAATGGTTATGATGCAGCGTCGTATGCTGATGTCATAGATAGATTTGAAGCGCGCGATGAAGCTCGAAAAAAGTACTTGCAAGAGCAACAGCTTAAAAAGCTAGAGAAGGGTGGTATTGAAAATGCTGATGAAGGGGTTAGCGATGATGAGTATAACGAAGATGGTTTAAAGGTAGATGAAGCTAAAGTAGATGAGAGTAAACAGATGGATTTTGCTAAAGTTGAGAAACGTGTGCGTACTACTGGCGGTGGGTCCACTGGAACTGTGAGGAATTTGCGTATTCGTGAAGATAGAGCAAAGTACCTTTTCAATCTTGATGTTAACTCAGCTTATTATGACCCGAAAACTAGATCCATGCGTGAGGATCCGCTTCCAGATGTGGATCCGAACGAGAAGTTCTATGCTGGAGATAATCAAAATAGAGTTAGTGGTCAAGCTTGGGAGTTTAAGCAAACAAATATGCATGCTTTGGAATCGTATGTTAGGGGGAGTGATGTGCATGTGCAAGCGACTCCCTCACAAGCTGAAATCTTGTATAAAAACTTTATGGTTAATAAAGAGAGGTTAAAATCACGAGTGAAGAAGACGATTGTGGATAAATATGGGAATGCGGCTGCTGAAGAAACACTTCCGAGAGAGTTGCTGTTAGGGCAAAGTGAAAGGGATGTCGAGTATGATCGTGCTGGTAGGATCATTAGAGGACAGGAAATGGCTCTTCCTAAAAGCAAGTATGAAGTGGATGTTTGCATCAGTAACCACACAACCGTTTGGGGATCTTGGTGGAAAGATCACCAATGGGGATACAAATGCTGTAAACAGTTTGTTAAAATCAGTTACTGTACGGGTGCAGCTGGAATAGAAGCTGCTGAAGCTGCAATAGACTTGATGAAGTCTAACATTGCCCGTAAAGAGGCTGCTATTGAAGGTTTGTTTTTCTCATCAGATGTGATTGGCCCCACTAAAGAGATGCAGCTTGCCACGTGGGGTACAGACATACCCGATGACTTAGATTTGGACCAAGACAAAGTTACTGAAGCAATAAAGAAGGTGAGTTTTTATCCTCTTAATAGTATATGTTGCTTTTAGATCTTTTTGTATATGGTACTAATACATGATTTATAAATTATTGATGTGATACTAAATTGCTGTTGGGAATTGTGCAGTTGCAGAAGAGGAAGAGAGAAGAGAAAGACGAAAGGAAGCGCAAATACAATGTCAAGTGGGATGATCAGGTTACGGCTGAAGACATGGAGGCCTATAGGATGACGAAGGTTCGTCATTAAGATCCAATGAAAGATTTCATAAACTAGTTTACCTCTATAATCCATGCTTCATGTTCTTTTTGCATTGGTCATGTTATCGGGTTTTCTTGAAACGTGTGTGTTTGTTTTTTATGTGATCTGCGGCTAGAGGTAGTAACGGTTTGGGCTTTCTGGGTTTATTATGTTTAGTGGTGCCAATGACGTCTGGAAAACTAACAGGCTGTGATGAACAATTTTTGGAAAATACTACGTTGTATCTTTCAATGTTTTTAGTAATTAACTTTGACTAATATCTTAAATCATTTTTGCTTTTTCAATACTTCTGTTCTGTATTGCCAGGCTGCAATATGTTACACAGTCCTGCAAATATGCGTTGGCAATGTAGATTAACACAATGATGTCCATTACAACTACAACAGTTTGAGGACATAGATTTAGTGATTTTTTTTACGACAAATTTATTTATTTATTTTTATGACATAAACTCTAACTCACAAATTTCATTAATTAAGTCAAGATAAGGAATACTTATTTGTAAGAGATTATTGCTATGGATTTAACCCTTAAATTGGAACCTCAATCTTCTTCACATGATCACTACAAGCTTGAGTATTTCCCTCTCTTTTTCTTTGTTGGTTTGTCACACACACACAATCACCAGACAAACCAAGAAACTTGTGTAATGTTATGGAGGATTTGGCTATAAGTTGCTATAGTTTGCCAAGTTGGCACATTTTATCCCTCAAGTCCATTTTACTTATAATTCAGCCGAGGAAATTCCTTAAATAGGCAAAAAAACTCAACCATGGTCCTTTACATGGTCACTCATGTGCTATTTTTCATTTTGGTCATGCTCGACTGCTAAACTGCTCAACTCTACTAATTTAATGACATGTGTCCACCCCTTTGTACCTTTTATTAAAAGTACAATGACCCACCAAATATGAACCAAATCTTTATCACTGTACACCCCTTTTGTCTTTTAATAAAAGTCAATGCTCGATTGGAGGCTGCTCAACCGACAGCCTACTTTTTTCTTTGGAAAAGTAAAAAACTACCTTAGAAATGACACACAATCTTTTACTTAGATTGTGTTTTTCATTTTTTTTTCACCTAAAAATAATTATCTTTTTCATTTTGATTTTATTTTTTTGGGTTTACTTTTTCACCTCTGTCTCTCTCACACACACACAATCAGACACATCGCAAACACACACTAAAAAGGTGTGATTTACATTGCGGTTATGAAGGGGCCTTTAATAGATTTGTGGATGAGATAAATGGATTAGCGACGTATCAGTGGTGGGAGGGATTAGTGTATAGCATTCTTGTGTTCCTTGCTTATCCTCTTGCATGGTCATGGCAACAATGGAGGCGTAAGATCAACTTACAGAGAATACGTGAATTTGTTAGATCTGAGTATGACCATGCCTGCTTGAGTTCTTGTCGCTCACATGCTCTCTATGAAGGGCTTAAGGTTAGTCTTTTTAATTAGGGAAGTTTTTATGTAAAATCTTCTCTATGTTTAGCTTAATCAAGTCCCAACTATATGACTCTTAAAGTTTAGCCATTCTGCTGCAAACAGTAACCCCTTATTACTAGAGGTGGCAAAATGGGCGGGTTGAGCAAGGGTTCAAGATGGGTTTGGTTCGACTCGGATAAATAATTTGGGTTGAAATAGCCTTTTATGCTCTTCTAAATAAAAATAACGCTTTACATATTATTGAACACATTTTTATTACTTAAAACAGTAATATAAATTTTGAATAAAGCGTTTTGAGTTTTTATGTAAAAAAGTGTGATTTACATTGTGGTTATGAAAGGTCAGTACATGCCCTACGGTTTCTTCTACTTATTACCATAGGCAATGCAATTGAAACGTCTTTGGTGTTTGATTGTGCCAGGTTTCTCATGTATGAATATATGGCAATTGAAACCTCCTTCAAATATTTATTCAAGTTTTCTGTGTTAACCTGTGATTCAGGTTGCAGACTTTGGTCTTGCATATGCTTCTAAAGATGGATCCATCTGTTTTGAACCAGTGAACATCCGAGGAACTCCTGGTTAGAAGAATTTTAACTTTTTATAATCACAATCACAATCTGCTTATTAAACATTTTCAGCAATAGGCAAACTTATGAGCAATATCTCTTGCTCAATTCCCGAATTCACTTGCATCGTACCATCAAAGGTAACAAAATTCGTCTTAGTTCTGGATTGGTTAAAGCAAAGATTCAGCTTATTGTTCTCCATTTCCATCTTATGTAAGTTGACTAGGTTCTAACATATATGGGTCCCTCATCTTGCAGCTAGTGAAGCTTCTCGAGTTAAGGGAGACAAATCATATTGAATTTTGCAAGATCAAAAGTGTGCTTGACGAAATATTGCAGCTCCATAGAAACTCCGAGCTCAATGAGATACTAATGTCATTAGTGGACCCTACTTGGGTGGTGACCGGATTAAAAGTTGACATCGAGATACTAGTAAGTGGTTAAAGTTCCTTGAGACATAAAGTAAATTGCTAAACGCCTTGATGATCAAGATATATGAGTAGAAGCTTATAAAAAATGGCTTCTTTGTTTGTTATTGCTTATTCACATGTGAATGAATGAGAGTCAATCTCTCGTACAATTGGTGAACTTATTTCTTTAGATGATGAAAATGATCAGAAATTTAGCTCATGTGAATATACCAAATGACTTTTTTGAGGACATGGAGTCTTCATGGAAAAGTCGTGTGAAGAAGATTCATCTAAAAGAAGCTTACGATGAGGTAGATAGGGCCGCTGAAGCCTTATCCGTAGCGGTAAGTTCCTTTTTTCTCTCGTCTTTCATTCTTTTTTGGGTAAAAGCCATAAAATGACAACGTACTTTCTAAAATTTACCGACTTGAAACACTTACCTTTTTATTAACATATACACCCACGTACTTTCAAATTTTATTCCGACTTTACCCATATTGTAATAAAATAAAATTATTTAATATGATATTATATTAATATAAATATGTCATATGGGTGATGTCGGAACAAAATTTGAAAGTACGTGGGTGTATATGTTAATAAAAAAGTAAGTGTTTCAAGTCGGTACATTTTAGAAAGTACGTTGTTATTTTACGGCTTTTACCCTTCTTTTTTAAAAGACTTCTCTTCATTCAAGTTTCCTCAATCGAAGCTTCTTGACCTATATAATATGCCCTACAAGCAAGGATTTGGTAGTGATCAACAGATGGCTGTTATTCCAGGTCACAGAAGATTTCCTTCCTATACTCGACAGAATAAAAGCTACCACGGCACCATTTGGAGGACTAAAGGGCGAAATCTCGTATGCTCGAGAACACAAAGCTATTTGGTTTAAGGGGAAACGTTTTGCACCATCTGTATGGGCAGGTACAACAAGAGAAGAACAAATCAAACAACTTAAACCCTCGATAGATTCTAAGGGCATAAAAGTTGGAGAAGAATGGTTTACCACTGCGAAAGTGAAGGATGCACTCACAAGGTGACTCTCTTTGTTAGTGAATTTAATATCCCTTTCATACGTATTCATATTACATCACTTGAATATGCTAACTTGGGATTTATGGTCATTGTTTAGGTACCATGACGCTAGTTCGAAGGCAAAGTCTACGGTCTTGGAGCTGTTGAGAGGATTGTCTGCTAATTTGTAAGCTAAAATCAATGTTCTCTTGTTCGCCTCCATGTTGCTTGTCATAGCAAAAGCATTGTTTGCTCATGTGAGGTAGGCTGAATCTAAAAGTTGACGTTTGTATTAAATCGTGACTTTAAGCTCCTTAAATTGTGTTAACTGAACGTTACATATTGATTAAACAGTGAAGGCAGACGAAGAAAATGGGTGTTCCCAACTCTCGTTCAGTCCCAAATTTGTGAGGTACATTTCCACCATCTATTTAATTATTGACTAGTTTTTCGGGCACATGCATACACACAAATACATAAACAGACATGAATGTTCATACTGATATTGTATGCAGGAAACTGAACAAATAATCAGACATCATGAGATGAAGATTGTTGGTCTATCACCATATTGGTTTGATTCAGCTGAAGGCAGTGCAGTTTTCAACACAGTTAATATGAAATCAATGTTCTTATTGACCGGACCAAATGGTGGCGGGAAATCAAGTTTGCTTCGCTCAATATGTGCAGCTGCACTACTTGGAGTATGTGGATTTATGGTGCCTGCTGAGTCGGCATTGATTCCTCATTTTGACTCTATTATGTTACACGTAAAAACTTATGACAGCCCTGCATAGGAAAAGCTCGTTTCAGGTGCATATTGCTTAAATCCCATGTCTCTTGCTTCTCTTTATTTCAAATTTCTTTTCTTATTTTGTCTACTTATGTGCATCAATTTAAATCTTAATAGTCAAAGGTGGCAAAGTGGACGGGTTGGGTAATGGGTCAAACTGGGTTCGGGAGTTCTGGTCATTGCAAGCATTTTATGATACGGGCCAAAATGGGCTGGGTCAAGAGGCAACTTTTTTGTTTCTTTTTTCTTGCATTTACTTTTGGACCTATTCAACCAGAACTTTGTCAAGTATGCCCATTAAAAAAACCAAACCAACCCATATCATATATTTTAGAATGTTATGTATCTTATTTACCAGATTGAAATGTTAGAGATGCGTTCTATACTTAATAGAGCCACTTCACAAATCCTAGTCCTTGTGGATGAAATATGTAAAGGCACAGAAACAGCAAAAGGGACATGCATCGCTGGTAGCATTATCGAAACTCTTGATTCGAGTGGTTGTTTGGGTGTAGTATTGTTACACCCCGTGCCCGCTTGACCAAAATTTTTGACTTTTGACGCGGAAACAACCCAACTTTAACGTACCTTCAGTTACTCTTTTAACAACTGACGATAATCTATTACCATTCAGCCCTTGCAAGTATTTTTACATGAAACTAGACTAAATTACCTTCGAAATGACGGGTGACACGGCCCGTGACGACTTACGGTTTAAAATATATGATTTTTCTAAAATTGACAAAATATGAAAAATACTCTATTTATACTCTGACGGAAGCATATGGTCATATGCTAAAATTTGATATGGCCATATGCTGGCCATATACCCTTATTAAACTTTCTAAGACAACCATATGACCAAAAATACCATATGGCCATATGCTGGCCGTATGCCTCTTATTAAACTTTCTGAAGCAGTCATATGGCCATATGCTGAAAATACCATATGACCATATAGGACGTGGAGAAAATTTTATAAAACAATATTTCACACCTTTTCTGGAAACCATACTTCCGTGACTCGAAACTTAACAGAACTTTCCATAAATCTTTAATATAACATAATACATCATTTTCATAATCATTAACCCGCTTACAACCCAAAATGGGTATAATTACACATTATTCCAAACACCTCTTTAAACATGACCATAAACACTAAGACCATGTTATAACATACCGTTTGACGACCCAATTACTTCAAAGACCATGGCATATACTTTAACACTTGACGACACACTTACAAACCATTTTAGACTTCCGGGGGTACATTGACTTGGAGCTCGGTATCTACCTAGCTCTTATTTCATACATACAAATCTTCCATGATCCCAAACCAAGCAATAGCATCTTCAAAATAACAAACCTACAAGAAATATTGACAACTATAACATGTAAGCGATAACGCTTAGTAAGTAACCGGGTTAGAATATGAATAATACATCTATTAATCATACTTGCAACATGAACATACACCTATTACCATCAAGCTTTAATAACATATTACTATAACATACTTGATCGCAACATCAAACATTTAACAAATCCAAACATATACCTTGGTTAATCCACAACCAAGGACTAACACACATTTATCCAACTAATTAAGCATCTAATCATAACCACACTTTCTAAGCCAAGGCCTTCAATCCTTAACACCTTAATTCATAATCACAATATGATAATATCAATATTAGACATATCATAACCAAAGTTACTTACCTTAGCTCCAAGGCTAAGTTAATCACAATAACACCATCATCTTCACTATTATCATTATCTATTATCATCCAAAGTTTAACACCTTTAAACACATAATCAATATACACTTAATACATCATTCTAAAGCTATAACCATGGATTAAAACAACCATTTAACTCACCTATAAACACCTCTAATCATCATATAATTATATGTTAATCATATGAGGATCCAACTCATAAATTACTTGACTTTAACCCATAATAAAATCATCTCTTGATCACTATAACTCTTAATTAGCTTAAAATCACTTTTACCCAATTATCCCAAGTTAGGATTCATAAATCCTAACCTTCCAATTCAACAATTAAACATCAATTAAAGGTACTTACTTGTATAAGGATTAACATTAAGGCTTCAATACTTGATATAACACCTTAATCCATCATCAAACTGGTCTCAAGACCATCTACTATTTTCCCTCCCATTTAATTCACGACCCACACACATAAACTTAATATTTCTGGTTATCAAATGAAAGTTGTGGAATTATTCAGACACTTGTAGGTGTCAAGTTTGCCCATTTGACATCAATGGTCCTTCAAGTCCCATTCCTTCTAATTTGGCCATTAAATACTTTTATAACAAGTTACCACTTGACAACATAGGTTCCCTTACTTTCTATAACTATAACATAACATGCGTTAACTATTAGTTTGACTATCGGGTTGACTAGTCAATTTAACATTCGTTGACTAACCAATCACGTTAAACCTTGGTCAATTTCATCTAAGGTGGGGCCTATTTGTATCCGGGATACGAGTCTAACAATTCTACCCCCTTATTTAAATTTCGTCCCCGAAATCTCGCGTATATTACTATCCAAAACTAAATCTTATTCTACATAAATCCAAACATATACAAAATTATACACATTGCGTTGCAACGATCTATGTGATCTTGCAACTCTAAAAATACTATAACCCGCTTATCACGCTTCGTCCATTCTATCTCTCACTTTATTTCTATAATCAAACGGTTCTTGCTAATGTCATTATGTCACATAAGACATAAATATACACTACTAAACATGTCCATAACTAACTCACTTAACATTTGACCACATATTTGGTCACTTGCGCACCAATTTGACTTTAAATAAGTCAAATCTAGTCAATACTTTTCGTACTCTACTATCATCATTTTACAATCTCATCAATATTCTTACTAAAGCATTTTATGTATCGTTATAACTTTCTCATCATTCATAAATTTTACAACCACCATGGTCCTTTTTCACTTTATACATGCCCTCACGGCACACTATAACCTTATCTCAACTCATAATTTATTCTTATGACTTCCATAGTCATTTCTCATATTACTTTTCTTTAGACACTTTCGCCAAGGACGAAAAGTCACTCGGAAGAATTCAATTAATTAACTCTATAACATCAAGCTTTAACTCATATTATCACCTTTTCATAAAGGTGCTAACACTATCTAGCTCTTATCACGTTTATCACTTGCCTCGAGGCACATCTAGCTCTATCTTCATTTTATAATTTTTTCAATTTTTAAAATAATTTTCGCTTTAGAAATCTATTTTAAGGTTTTACACATAACCTCACTATTATCATAAACTCGCTTTCTCATTTCTTATAATATTTAACTTATTTTAATCTTCTCTTTCTCATTTCTTAACTATACTCAGGTCATATCGGATCAGATAAGCCCACTCATTTATACTTCCTCATTTACATGGAAAGGCCCAAACGATGTAAATCAAAAAATATAAACTTATGGTTCGGCGATTCACAATTTCACTATTTAAATGAAAAGGCGTCCCAATCCATTCAAATAATGACGTTATAAATCATCCTACTTATCCACACCCAATACAACACTCATACTTACTCACTATCCATCTTTTCTAGCCTTGGATCCAATCTCAATAAACTTTTATACATACCACGAAGGCAAGCTAACAACTATGCCCTGAAAGGCAAGCTATACCACCATGCCATAAAGGCAAGCTATCAATCATGCCACAAGGCAAGCTAACATCCATGCCACATAGGCAAGCTAACAATCATACCATAAAGGCAAGCTATAACACCATGCCATAAAGGCAAGCTATAACACCATGCCATAAAGGCAAGCTATCAATCATGCCACAAGGCAAGCTAACATCCATGCCAGATAGGCAAGCTAACAATCATGCCATAGAGGCAAGCTATAACACCATGCCATAAAGGCAAGCTATCAATCATGCCAAAAAGGCAAGCTAGGCCATCCCGAAGGACACCATAAGTAGAGCATTGGATCCAAGCTATTTATATCTTATCATCTTTACTCACTTTATCTTTATGTACTTTTATCATTAAGTACATACTACTATCTCTTTGCCTCACGCAGTCTCAACTCCCACTATCACTTTTACCTTTATCAAGACAAGTTCTATATAATACTTGTCAATTATTATACTTGCATTCTCACAATGCAATCGACTAATCATCTGTCAACCTCAAGTTGACTCACACATTTTAAACTATTAACATGATCTCGTCATGTTCTAACTATAACACTTATCTTTACTTTCTCGTTCACATACATTATTTATCTCATCTATTCATTGGCATTAAAGCCATATCATACTACTTCACTCTTTAAGCTTTAATCATGCATCAAGCATTCATTACTAGCAAATTCTACTTATCATGTTTTATATTTAACATGATCTTATCACATCATAACTATGCACTTTAACACTTCTCATCTTTTTTATTAAGCACGAAAGCAACCATGCTTCTACGATTTACTCACTATTACATCATTTCTTTGTTTCAATATAACTACCACAATTAAACTTTATCTTATTTTTCTATGCATCAAGCTATAAGCATACTTCACTATCATATCATACTTCATTATCTTTTTATGCTTCATCTCAAGCTTTCTCAAATATTATACTTCCTCATATGCTTACCATATTATACATGTAAATGTATCCATCTCATCTCATATACTTCTATACATCATGCTATCAATCACATACATGTGAAACTTAGACACGTAACGAACTACTATAGACTCATTATCACACATGCTTTCACATAACAATACTTAACACTTAACCGATAAGTGTTATACCATTCTTAACGCATTCAATCATATAGTCTATGGCTCTTACCTCATACTTTCAAATACGAATCCATGTCAAAGTTACTTACTCATCTCAATTCTACCATAAACACTAACTTCTCCTTAAAAGTAAGGCATCAATACACTTCACATATCTACAAACTTATATCACACGCAAATATTAGTGGTTTAAGTCTAGGAAACACTATAGTGGCAACCTAATTCACTTAAACCGAAGCTCTGATACCAAGTTGTTACACCCCGTGCCCGCTTGACCATTCAGCCCTTGCAAGTATTTTTACATGAAATGGCCCAACGTTAACGTACCTTCAGTTACTCTTTTAACAACTGACGAGAATCTATTACCATTCAGCCCTTGCAAGTATTTTTACATGAAACTAGACTAAATTACCTTCGAAATGACGGGTGACATGGCCTGTGACGACTTACGATTTAAAAGATATGATTTTTCTAAAATTGTCAAAATCTGAAAAATACTCTATTTATACTCTGACGGAAGCATATGATTATATGCTAAAATTTGATATGGCCATATGCTGGCCATATACCCTTATTAAACTTTCTGAGACAACCATATGGCCATATGCTGAAAATACCATATGGCCATATGCTGGCCGTATGCCCCTTATTAAACTTTCTGAAGCAGTCATATGACCATATGCTGAAAATACCATATGACCATATCGGACCTGCAGAAAATTTTATAAAACAATATTTCACACCTTTTCTGGAAACCATACTTCCGTGACTCGAAACTTAACAAAACTTTCCATAAATCTTTAATAAAACATAATACATCATTTTCATAATCATTAACCCGCTTACAACCCAAAATGGGTATAATTACACATTATTCCAAACACCTCTTTATACATGACCATAAACACTAAGACCATGTTATAACATACCGTTTGACAACCCAATTACTTCAAAGACCATGACATATACTTTTTGACACTTGACGACACACTTACAAACCATTTTAGACTTCCGGGGGTACAACATTGACTTTGGAGCTCGGCATCTACCTAGCTCTTATTTCATACATACAAATCTTCCATGATCCCAAACCAAACAATAGCATCTTCAAAATAACAAACCTACAAGAAATATTGACAACTATAACATGTAAGCGATAACGCTTAGTAAGTAACCGGGTTAGAATATGAATAATACATCTATTAATCATACTTGCAACATGAACATACACCATAACTATTACCATCAAGCTTTAATCACATATTACTATAACATACTTAATCACAACATCAAACATCTAACAAATCCAAACATATACCTTGGTTAATCCACAACCAAGGACTAACACACATTCATCCAACTAATTAAGTATCTAATCATAACCACACTTTCTAAGCCAAGGCCTTCAATCCTTAACACCTTAATTCATAATCACAATATGATAATATCAATATTAGACATATCATAACCAAAGTTACTTACCTTAGCTCCAAAGCTAAGTTAATCACAATAACACCATCATCTTCGCTATCATCATCATCCATTATCATCCAAAGTTTAACACCTTTAAACACATAATCAATATACACTTAATACGTCATTCTAAAGCTAAAACCATGGATTAAAACAACCATTTAACTCACCTATAAACACCTCTAATCATCATATAATTATATGTTAATCATATGATGATCCAACTCATAAATTACTTGACTTTAACCCATAATAAAATTATCTCTTGATCACTATAACTCTTAATTAGCTTAAAATCACTTTTACCCAATTATCTCAAGTTAGGATTCATAAACCCTAACCTTCCAATTCAACAATTAAACATCAATTAAAGGTACTTACTTGTATACGGATTAACATTAAGGCTTCAATACTTGATATAACACCTTAATCCATCATCAAACTGGTCTCAAGACCATCTACTATTTTCCCTCCCATTTAATTCACGACCCACACACATAAACTTAATATTTCTAGATATCAAATGAAAGTTGTGGAATTATCAGACACTTGTAGGTGTCAGGTTTGCCCATTTGACATAAATGGTCCCTCAAGTCCCATTCCTCCTAATTTGGCCATTAAATACTTTTATAACAAGTTACCACTTGACAACATAGGTCCCCTTACTTTCTATAACTATAACATAACATGCGTTAACTATTAGTTTGACTATCGGATTGACTAGTCAATTTAACATTCGTTGACTAACCAATCACGTTAAACCTTGGTCAATTTCATCTAAGGTGGGGCCTATTTGTATCCGGGATACGGGTCTAACAAGTATCAATACAATTGCATGATATCTTCAAACTACCTCTAACTACTAAGAATACGATCTGCAAAGCAATGGGAAGTGAGATAGTGAACGGTAAAACTAAACCAACGTGGAAGTTGATTGACGGAATATGCAGAGAGTCTTGCATTTGAAACTGCTCAGAAGGAAGGCGTTCACAAGGCAGTAATACAAAGAGCCTAAGAACTATACAAGTTAGTGTACATTAAAGCTAATAGCCCAATACATAAGATGAGCAAGAAAATACATGTAATTTATACAAGGCCGTATAATGAACTACATAAAATTTCCTATCTGTATGAGGAGTTCCTTATAAACCAACAATTTATGTTTGCCGATTTCTACCTTCTGTTGTCTTTCTCTTTCCAGCTTGTATTGCTCAGCGAGTAAGTTTTTCTAGCACCTGTCATGTAATCCAATTAGCCATAAGAAGCAAATTCCATAGATTTAATTCACATTTTTTTTGGACGGAAGATTTAATTCAATTTTGTTTTTTTTATAACGGCAAGATTTAATTCAATTTTTTTTTAACGGCAAGATTTAATTCACATTAATCATCAGTTTAACTAGTTAGCAAGTGATATACCTGATTGGTTGGTTAAACAGGGGATACTAGAACTGAATAAGACATACTATTAATTCACATTAATCATCAGTTTAACTAGTTAACAAGTGATATACCTGAGGGCAATCCTGTCAAAATTCATTAAAACATTCACAATTAAATTTACTGATTCGTTAAACAGAGGCTACTAGAACTGAACAAGACATACTATTAATGTACAAACGTTACCAATAACAGCCTACATTAACAGTTTTGATTCAAGTTCAACACACGCTTTTTTACCTTTTAAAACATCTCATTCTCTTTACTTCTATGTCAGCTTTAGTAAAAATCCACAAAATATTGACGCGGTCGAAACGAACAAAAAGATCTCATGATCGCCAAAAAGCCATGACATCATTGCTATACAAGGAACGATCTTGAATCTCCAAATTAGCCACATGCCAATTCAAGAGACATGATTAGATGCATTTACACAAAACAATAGCAAGCGGGAAAATCCACCACTCACTTTCCTCCCTACAACAACAAAACATAAAAACATTAAAATGAAATTCTATAGTTAATATAGTGAGGGGAGGGGGCGACAAAGTTTGCTCACATGTTCCATGGATGAAAGTCTGGGACTTTAGTAGTGGGTTGACTGGAGTAGTGAACATATCCACAAATAAACGCCACTACCTGAAACAAGACGAATCAAATCAATAGCTGGTAGAGATGGAAGTTTTGGCGTAATTACACTAGTCGGAACAGTAACCATATGTATAATATGTTTTATAGATATATGATATTGTCTAGTGATTCAGGAAACGTTGTAGACGTACCACATTAACAAATGAAGTTATGTTCCAGAGATCATACATACGAGCAAGGCCAGCAGAACGCCTTGGTCCTTGACTAAACAATGCATTTAACCCTGCTGGAAACGGAAGCAATATCCCAAGTGGCAATACGAAGAGAACAACAAACACGTCAAGTGAAATTGAATATAATTGGAGTAGAGTCAACAATACTAAACTAAAATATCCTAATAGTAGCATTGAGATTACCATCCCAACAAGATCCTGCATTAACCATTATGTAGAAAACTAGAAGGAGGGTTGAATAGTTTACCGATTAAAAACTTTGTTTTGAAACTTATTGAAAGATCAATTGATGTTGATCTTAGATATGTTAGTGAAATATGTAAACAATATATAAAGAGTAAATAAGGAAAGAAACAATCAAACCACAACAAGTTGTTTATAGTGGTTTGGTCTACAAAGACTCTTTTTCTTTGCCCTACTCCACTCCCCGAGTCTCACACTCGAGAGTTTAACTTCACTAGTCAACAAGCTCCTTTCACCGGCGGAGAAACCTTTACACTTCGCTTACACACTATTTCTGACACTAAGCTAAATGTCGAGTTCTTTCCAAGGGTACAACCACTCTCACTCACAATGTATTTTAAGGACTAAAATACTAACCACTCACACTCACAAGATTATGATAGTTTGGTACAACAATGGAGTATGAATCAACACAAGATCATACAACACCAAACAAACAAGACTTCCAACTCCTCGTTGAAGCTTGAATGTGACTTGATCTTCTTTGCTACAAAAAAGATCACTAATATGATATGAAACTGAGTTAGAAAGGTTAAAGAGAAGGAATGTATGAGAGTATGATAGAAAGGGATGAAAAACTACTTGGCTTTGCTATTTATAGCCAAAACTCTCAGCAAGCACCACGGACCACAGAACCCTTAAAAGGGTTCCGCCCGTGTTAAAATATGGTGCCGCCGAGGTCTGACAGCAAGATCTCAAAATCTTGCCAAAGTCAACCATATCTATGCAAGATTGTGTAAGATATGTAGAGCCTAAATCTACACAAAGAATCTAATGAAATCTTCCAATGATTTCAATGATGCATCACATGATGTCATGTGTTTGTTTTTCCATTTTTAGAAATATGTAAATGCATATGTAATGTTTAGTTTTTAAGAAACCAAAACATTCTAAAAACTCCTATCATACATTATGGTTTAGAGTCATATCAAGATATGATTAATCACAATGTAAATGCTTGAGTGATGAAGATATTATTTGAAAAAGCTTGTTTTAATATCTATTAAACTTAACAAGCTTTAAGCTTTATAAAAATTAAATTTACTTTTGTCGTTAACAAAACTTATGTAAAGATCAAAAATATAAATAACGTTTAATGACGATATTTGTATTAACAATCTCCCCTTTTTTGTTGAGGACAAAATATAAATTTTATTTTTATAAAAGATGTAAAGATTGTACAAGAGTTATAAAAATATTAGTTTTAGAACTTGAAAGAAAAATAATAATGCAAGTATATGATGTTGACTTTTTCAGAAAGTCAAAGTCTTCATTAGTTGAAGCATGATGTTGACTTTTTCAGAAAGTCAAAGTGTGCAGTTGACTTTTTCAGAAAGTCAAATATTACTAATGAAGTATCATGTTGACTTTTTCAGAAAGTCAATGTATGCAGTTTGACTTTTTCAGAAAGTCAAATATGACCAAGTTCTATATATTTTTCCCCCTTTTTGTCTCAACAAAAAGAAGATGCGAGGCGGAATGTGTAATGAGCCCTTAGCCATTATCTCCCCCTTGACCAATGCTCCCCCAAAATTGGGTGCCAATGGAAAGAGACATGGATTGTGAAAAGGCTACAAAAAGAATTGTCAGTAATAAGCATCATTACAAGCATTTCCAAACACTATGTAATAAGCAACAACAATATAAGAAACACCATTCATTAGGCTTGTCGCAGTGGAGTATGTGAAATCGGTTGGGCAACACCAAAATTGATGTTTGACCGATGTCAAGATCGGTTGGGTACCAATGTGGGAGATAGGTTGGGAGATCGGTTGGACAAGAATTTTGTGGACATCGAGTGCTTTGACGCTCGATATTGGAGCAAGGGTTTAGCCTTCCCAACGCACTGAATAATACAAAAAAAAAAAAGAAATCCTCGGGTCGTCGACTGAGGCATCCGGGTTGTCTCAGGTTGCTGGAGAGAGAAAGCTGACGTGGCGCAGGTTGTCCCAGGTTGTCTCAGGTCACCACTGGGACTAGCCTTAGTTAAATTTTTTCATGATAAGAATATCATCAAAAGAGAACACAATGAAATGTTTTAATACAATGAAAAATAAATTATTCTAGGAAATAAAAAGTACAAGAAAAGTCCTAAATAAAAAGTGCCTAAAAGAGAATAAGCTAGGACCCTCCTATTGAGGTGGTGGATGAGCAAGAGCATTGAGGCGCTCGAGGATGTGATTGAGGATGAACCTCATTTCCTCTTGGAACTCATGGACCATCACCCGGGTCCGTTCGGTTGTTTGGGCGGTTTGCTCACAATTTGAGCAACCATGCCTAGGAGGGTAGTATGTTTCATGGTGTTGTTGTGGTGGAATGGTGGAGGTGTTGTTGTTGGTGTTGGTGTTTGGTGTGGTGATTATTGAGGCTAGCAAAGCACTTTACATTTGCATAGTCTCACTTAGATGAGAATCCACCATATTGGAAAATTGGTGGAGATGTTGGAGTTCGGCTTGAATCTCCTCTCTTGTGGGATGATCTTCCCACATGGACTCCTCTATGTGAGGAGACATTGATGTATGAAGTGGTTGATCCCCATACAAAGGACCATTGATGTCTTTGTGGACGGGGTGGAAGAGAAGAGGTCTTGGCCCTAACGGGTCGTTTGGGTCAAATGATGGTCTAGGAGACTCATGAGCAATCCGCTCAATAGTACCAAATGATGGCAATGGTGGTGGATGATTGGGCCTAGGAGGCAAATCTTCCAAGTCCTCCAAGAAAGGATTTGGAGAAGTGGGTGGTGTAGAAAATAACTCCAATGGATGAGTGTTGGAGATTTTGGAGGTGATGGTGTTTTTAATGTTTAAAGGGGAGCCGGTGGTGGTGAGCTTGGAGTCTTTGTTGGTGGTGGAGTAGTGATGGTAATGGACTAATGGGTGATTGTGAATGTGGTGTAAGAGTAGCTAGAGTGAGGTTTGTGTCATCCCTTATGGGAGATGAGATGGTTAGTGGAGATGACTCGGAGGAAGAGCTCAAGTTGACAAAGCAACAAGGTCTTACGCTAATCTTAGCGGTTTTCTTGCAAGGCTTGGTTGATGGTGAAGTTTTTGTCATTTTGACCTAAGCTTTTGCTAGTAGATGGTAAGAATTGAGAAGGTGTGAAGATGATCATGGTAAAACCTCTTAATTTATAGAAGTGAAAAATTATGGAGAAATGTGTTTGATTTGATGTTAAACCATAGAAGGTATGAGGTTCCTAATGATTTGAAAGTGGGTTAAATGCTAGTCATATCACCCAAGTCAATCCATTCATGAAGGATGGAGTGAATTGACAAAGATTTGCAATAAATGAGTTCTAATGATTATGGGATCCTAACAATCAGATTACCCACGGATTGCAAGGAACCAAATTTTTGGTTCCTTCCTTTATGCAAAAGGACTTTTTGGGTGGATTTTTCAAATTTTTGAATTTTGGTGGGAATTGGATTTCCTATATGCCTAAGTATGTTATACTAGTTCTAATATAGGTAATAACTAGTTAAGATCAACTTAGAAGCAATGTATGGTAATTTGGAATGTCGAAATAGGCGAAATTCAGAAAATTACCTGTAGGATCCACGTCACCAAAATTTTACACAGGCGGAACCAAAAAATGGTGCCGCCTGGTCCGCCTGTACATGTACGGCGGTACCAAATTCCATAACAGACGGTACATAATTTTTGGTGCCGTCTGATCCGTGGACACCAGAAAAGTTTACATAACAGTATTTTAAGGGTCGTGGACTTTTCCTAAACCTGAAATTTTGCTCAAAACATGTGACATTAATTATTTCTAGTTAGGAAAAGCAAATAACACATACACAAACATAGTGAAGCATAGATTTAGACCAAGGGCTAGCTATTTTCACATTAAAGTGAAAATGGGTAAAATTTGATAACACACTTCTTGTAAATCTTGTTCATTATCCTACCAAGGCACTTGAACATCCCCTTGGTTTGCTTGAACTCCGCTGATTCATTCTCAATATCGGGAAGAGACGCATAATACTCATGAGGTGGAAGGCGATAATTTGGAAGACCATCCTCGGAGCTATTTGATGATGATGATGATGGAGTTGGAGGTTTTGCTCTTTTGCCTTTTGTCTTAGCCACTCGCTCATCACTCAAGGGCACAAAGATGTGAGGGATGAACTCATAGTCAAGCTTCAACCCTTTTGGGCTTGGTGGAATTGGTGCAAAGGCTCTATAGAGATGGGTGAGAAGCATCCCGCAAGGAAGAGCAATCGAACCTTGAGTTGGAATATCAATTATTCTCCTATAAATGTAGTAGGCTAGATTGAATGGTTGACGGGTGGACAAGTTGTAGAGCATGTGACAAAGGCAAACGTTGATATGATCCCTATTCCCTATGGTGCTAATGACGTTGGCTCTAAGTAGTTCCTCCCATTTCTTAAATTCTGGCTTAAGTTCATTGAGTTCCATTTCATATGGATCTCGGTTCACCTCCTTTCCCTTTCGGGTGACTCGGGTTGTATCACCCCTTGGGGTAAATAGGCGTTCACGGATGACATCCGTATCCTCTAAAGGAGTTTGGTAGGGAAGAGAGCGGTCATTGATTGCGTCAAGGATGGTGAGTGACCACTTATCCGAGTAGACACATGTCCCTCGGTTGGGAATTCCTAGCCCTAGAGCAAATTGGGTTAAGGAGATGGTGTAGTCGTTTTGATTGATCTTCAACCTAAGGCTAAACTCATTTTCTTCATCAATGAAACCGGTGACACTAGCATAAAACTCTTAACACAAACCTATGACAAATAGGTTCATCGATGTCAAGGAGACAATCGAATTGAATAGCGGCTAGCTCTTCACGGAGATTGGTATTGTCGACAAAAGAGGAGTGAATGGTTCTACCCTCATGGAAGTACCTTGTTTCTAGACTCTTAAAGATTTTGACTTGTTCCTTGGAAAGTCCTTTGGTTTTGTGATGTTTGGGAATGTAGTTAACGGTATCCTTGTGATCATAGAATCTTGCAGCTACCATGGTTATTCCTATGAGCAAGAATTTATATGTTAAAAATGAGAATAAACTTAACGTTTTGATTCTAGTGTGTGCCTATATGAAAACGATTTGGAGTTGCGGTTATCTCGACTCATTTTATTCATAAAATAGTCTTTAGTGTGGGTGTTTGGCAAACAACATGAGATAACCCAAACGCTCCTAATTCAATGTGGCTTCATTTGAATATACCCGGGAATGCATATTAGTTATGTAATACCTTTAGTATTCAAGAGCATGTAAGAGATGAAAATTTAACGTTTCTATTTGTATTAACAATGAAAAATTGTTTTTCTACAAGTGAGAAGCTTTTCAAATTTTTTTGACATGGGGTGTTTGGTTATTTGAATAAAACCTTATAGTCATTATCTTTTGATTAGTGGGAAACATGATTTGTTTATGCAACATGATAATATAGTACCTAATTTCAGTGACTAGTTATGCAATTTTGCCAATTGAATCCATGTTTTGTACAAGAATATATACAAACCTTATAGTCATTATCTTCAATATCACTCCAAGCACCACTTACAAAAGCTCGTTGAGTTTTGGTTTTTAGGTGGCTTGGGACAATCTCCTATTAGATGACTTGCATCACCGCATCTAAAGCACTTTCTTTCACCTTTACCTTTTTTGTCATCCCGATCTTTTAGGAATGGCTTCTTTTCTTCTCGATGTTGTCTTACAAACTTTCCTCTTCTTCTAAATAACTTTTTGAAATCTCTAACGGCCATGTCATACTCTTCATCTTCACTACCGGAGCAAGATTCGTCATCATCACTTGATTCCGTTCTTGTTTTTAGAGCAACGGATTTGATTTTCTCTCTTTTTCCTTTGATGATTTTCGAATCTTTCTCCATCACCATTTCGTGTACTTTGAGGTTTCCGATTAGCTCGTCTAGTGACATTTTTGAAAGATCTTTTGATTCTTCAATGGCCGTCACTTTAGCTCTCCACTTCGGATGGAGTGCTCTAAGAAATTTCCTGACAAAGTTCTTACTACGAAAAGATTCATCAAGTGCTTTAAGGGATGTAATAATAGTATTAAAACGAGCAAAACCACAATCAATGGTTTCATCTTCAGGGATAACAAATTGTTCATATTGTTGAACAAGAAGAACAATTTTGTTATCTTTGACTTGTGAATTTCCTTGATGTGTAACAATCAAAGACTCCCAAATATATTTGGCGGTTTCACATATCAAAATTCTTTCATATTCTTTTATAGGCAAAGCATTGTAAAACATCATTTTAGCTTCAATATTTTTAGCAATTAATTTCTTTTGTTCATCAACAGAAATATCTTTTGTTGTAAAACTAAAATCCCCTTTAACAATAACAAACCAAAGATCTATATCTTTTGATTTTACATATGTTTCAAAACGGTTTTTCCAATAGATAAATCCATTGGTTTCAAAGAGTGGTGGTCTTTGCATAGATTGCCCTTCTTTAAAGTTTTCAGAATCCATGGATCGTTTCAAGTTTATAAAATACAATCTATTTTAGAAATTCTTGAGCAATGAGGCTCTGGTACCAATTGTAGAAAACTAGAAGGGGGGTTGAATAGTTTACCGATTAAAAACTTTGTTTTGAAACTTATTGAAAGATCAATTGATGTTGATCTTAGATATGTTAGTGAAATATGTAAACAATATATAAAGAGTAAATAAGGAAAGAAACAATCAAATCACAACAAGTTGTTTATAGTGGTTTGGTCTACAAGGACTCTTTTTCCTTGCCTTACTCCACTCCCCGAGTCTCACACTCGAGAGTTTAACTTCACTAGTCAACAAGCTCCTTTCACCGGCGGAGAAACCTTTACACTTCGCTTACACACTATTTCTGACACTAAGCTAAATGTCGAGTTCTTTCCAAGGGTACAACCACTCTCACTCACAATGTATTTTAAGGACTAAAATACTAACCACTCACACTCACAAGATTATGATAGTTTGGTACAACAATGAAGTATGAATCAACACAAGATCATACAACACCAAACAAACAAGACTTCCAACTCCTCGTTGAAGCTTGAATGTGAATGATGCAGGTTTTACTGACCAGGTCTTAATATTTATAGTGTCTCGCTATACCTATGGTCTACCTTAATGCACTAACGGGCAGTGTAGTATATGTGTGTTGGATTATTACTAAGTCTACCTTAATGCACTAACGGGCAGTGTAGTATATGTGTAGTGTAGTAAATGGTAAAGCCGAGGTCGTCCCAAGAGCTATGTGTGTTGGATTATTACTAAGTCTAATTGTCACAGAATAATAAATGTTTTGATAGGGATTTAATTAATTAAACTACTAATGCAGAATATAAAAGCAAATAAATGGTAAAGGGAAATCAATAGAGGAGTAGTGATGCTAACCTAGTCAATCCTCCTAGCTAGTTATGTCTACGTCTACCTACTTCCAATTACTTCAGGTGGGGTCAAATTCGAGAGGACAGCATTTGGTCAATTCGCCCTAACCTATCAGCAAAGATGCCACCACAGGAGAAATCAGGCGCACCGTCATAAGTCCTGTTGTTCCTGGTCCCCTAAGCCGAGTCATTAAGTACCGCTACATGCTAGATTCTAAATAGTGAGTGCCCGGCCGTTAGTAACTTAGACACTACACCCCCCAATTCTTAAGTTCATTCAAACGATAGGTGATCAGTTGGCCAAATCGCACAAGTAGAAAGGGTCGTCAGTTGGTCATATCTTACCCTTCCCGTCTCAGTCCGCTCACCTAAGGTCAGTTGGTCATATCTCATAGGCAATTGGCCTCTATCGCCACTCAAAACTACCGAACCAAGGGTGACTACCAAAGAACTATGCATGCATACACTTAGAAATAATTGTACAGAAGTAAAGGTAAACGCAAACAAAACAATTAAGGAATCATAACTAGGCTAGCACCAAAGGGTGCTTAGCCGCTCATATTAATCATGCAAATCAATTCAATATTCAAAGGTACGAAATACATGAATTGAAAGTAAAAGAAATAATAAACGCTAAAGCTTATCGTAATGGTGTGACTTCTCCTTTGAAAACAGCTCCGTATGCTTCCCTAGACCTGCATTGAGCTTTTTCCCACGTTCTCAGAGTGTTGTGTGTGGAATGGGGATGCTTTGAAATGCCGGAATTCGTGGGGTATTTATAGGCCAGGTCTGGGTTACGGCATAACCCATAGAGAAGTTACGCCGTAACCTTCTATTTCTTCGTAAATGCACTTGATCTGCTAGTTACGGCGTAACGTTATAAGTGGTTACGCCGTAGTCTTCAATAAACTCGGTTACGTCGTAAGTGATGCAGCGGTTACGGCGTAAGTATCAGCGGCGTGGAACCTCTTTTGACCTAATGGAGTTACGTCGTAACCTTTGGGAATAGTTACGTCGTAACCTCTTGATAAGTTGAACTTCTGGGTCACGCAATAGTTACGGCGTAATATGAGAGACGAGTTACGCCGTAACTTCTTCAAAATAAGCATACTGTGATAAATCTTTAGTAATGTTTCCATTTCCGCGTCTCTTTAGCTTCAATGCTCGTAATTTACCTGAAAGTGGAAAACAATAAAAAACAAGCGTAAATCCATATAAATGATATAAATAACGAGCATTATAGGGGTAATTGACACTTAATATTCAGGACTATTTGATGTTATCAAATATCCCCCCACTTGAACTCTACTTGCCCTCAAGTAGACCTTATTAGATAGATTCCTAAAAAGATATCTCCCAACCTGGAAAATATGAGTTTACAAATCCCTTATGCTAGAATAAAACAAAGCCGAACACCTCACGAAAGGGGAACAAACACTCAAATCTCTCGACTATTCTAAGTGTCAATTTCGGGGTGATCACTCAATCGCACAGTCATAACATGTATTCTATCATAAGCTTGGCGGTTACACAAATCTCCACCACTAGAGTTAAGGGCTAAACAATTCTCGAAGGCAATATGAGTAGACACGACAAAGGTTAAGGGGTGACTCGTCATTACTAACATGGCACGGCGAAGTGGACAAAATGAATGATACATGACCAAATCCATGGCCAAGACACCAAAGATTGCTCGCTGCATCACCGAGACATACTTCATGACTAAAGGGTAGGATAAGACATGGGATATATAATTGGTGTAAAATAAAAAACAAGCAGGTAGTCTAAATCTATAACTAAGTCATCACCACTTACCGTCCGCCCAAAGTTCAAGCTTAGAAGTCTAGAGACCGGATCTTGAAATGCAAGGTAGATGCGTCATTAGAGGACGTCGTGATGGGTACACTACCTTTTTTTCTTCAGTTGGTATAACCCTAACTCCAATCTTCTAATGTGACCGAGGTGGCCTCCTCGATACTAATCAATAAAGTTCATATTATAGTGCTTATAACATCGCACTTTACAATATCATAACTCAATCAACTATATATATATTTTTTTGAACATAACATAATAACATAACATCCCCCCACTTGAGATGAACAATGGGAATTCGGGGGGTCTTCAATGATCTTCATAATTGTGGTCGATGAAAGCGTGATTTCCAAACCTTTCCACTCGAACCTTGAACTTAGGCAAATGATGATTTCCCAATTACAAATAAAGACTACAGGGTAGGCTAAGGTGTAAGGGTGTAACGAAACAATATATTGGGTTGACAAAATGAAAGGAATGGCTCAGAAGGGTGTATCTAGGGGTATCTTGCACTAATGGGGAGTGCAACAAAAGGGTTTCACATGGGGGTCGAAAAGTCGAGGTGACTAATCGATAGACTCACAATGGTAGGCTGTTTGGGTGATAATCCTATAATATTGCCTTCTAAAACTGAAAAGTCCAAATACATCGAGCTAACTCAACATACCTCGTCTATGGTCTCGAAATGATGCAAAGGCCAAGTTCTAAAGTTTACAAGCTACCGACACACTCATAATTTGGTGGATTTGGGGTAAAATATAGGAAACGGATAAGGCTAATCTCACCATGTAATGTCAAGGGTTGTATGTGCTCGGCTAAGGTCTAATCTAGTTAGGTTCGAAAAAACATGTCAAAATTTTAAAAAGGGCATAATTTTTCAAAATAAACTAGAAAAATGAGGGCGAAATAGAGTTCAAGAGATAATTCTACTCCCGTCCCCCCACTTGAATTGTACAAAGTCCCTTTTGTACTAGGCATTAAAATAAAGGTGAAGAGAAAGGTAGAATTAGAGCGAGAACTTCTCTGAAATTTGCTCCAAAAAGAAAAAGGCCCACGAGAAAGAACCGTGCCTTCGTTTAAGCGTCATGAACAAACTTCAATCCCTGAAATCACAATACCGACAAGCATAATTCTAAAAATAAAAAATAAAATGAAAAACAAACCTAACTCACTTTCGTAGGAATCACGATTGCATTTAGCGAATGCAACAAGCCTTTTAAACCACTTGGTGTCCTAAGTGGACGAGTGAAGTCTCGTGAGGGTTTACAGGGAACACACCCACAAAGTTCATTTAAAAACTAATACAAGGTTACTATGTTTTAAAATGAAAGAATTAAAGCAGAGGAGAGTTACGTCGTAACTCCTATGAGAGAGTTACGCCGTAACTAGCAAAACCTGGTATGAGCTGTGAAGCGAATAGTTACGGCGTAACCACTGAGATGGTATTACGCCGTCATTGGTAATGCGTCAAGAATTCTGCTGCTAAAATGTTGGTTACGGCGTAATCACCAAGATGAGTTACGCCGTAACTCTGTTCAGATCAGCAACTACAGCAGTAATTACTTCTTTGTCTCCTGCAAAAATGGTTAGAAAACACAAAACCCAACAGAAAGGAAATAAAAACAAAAGAAATGGATAATTCGGGTTATCTCCCGAAAGAGCACTTTTCTTTATTAACGAGTCTTTAAGTTAGACTCAGAGCCGCGGGGCTCCTATGGGGGCCTTTGAGCTTGCCCTACTTCTTCCATGTCTTTCATTGAATAAGTCTGGTCTCAAACATGCGGTGAAACATAACGAGTCATGGAGTATCTTTTTTGTAGAAAATTAGCTCGTGCCCATTCGAAACGAAACCTAGCCTCTTCTTCCTTATCAATTTGAACATACCCAAACTTTACAAGTAACCAATTTTCAAATGAGATTCCCCTGTATCCTACATTGCTCCTCTTATCATCGTCAAAACATGCCCATTCTTTGCGTTTGAGCCATTTAGGTTCAGGGTATTTTCCTCCATCGCAAATCTTGCGATTGGGGTTACATGCATGCCAAGGTGTATTCATCGTGCATCATAACTGGTTCGCAGAAATGAATGGTCCAGTTAATGTCGGAGAACCATTCGCAAAAAGCACTATGCTCTTGTAACCACTTTTTTATGATATCTTCTTTTTCCCAGCAGCACCAAACTTTTGCAGCTTCTTTAATCGTCCGAATGAGATACTCCCCTCCTCCATTACATCCTTTATGGAAAGGGGAACTTGTGGGAAATATTACTCTGGTCCCTTCAGGTAAAGGAACACAACAGTGAACTCTTCCTTTTACAACGTAACTGGGAACAGAAAACGGAATCTCTTCCTCATCATCTTCATTGTCGCTGGATTCGGACTCCTGCAAATGGCTAAAAGATGAAGGTGGAAACCTATCGGAGTCATCTAATTCTATTTTTGGTGGTTCCTTTGTAACAATTTTGTCTGGCTCAAGACTCAAGGTTTTATCCAATTTAAACTCCACTATATCTCCATAGATTCCACCGTATCGTGCCAATGTGTCAAGGAATGGTTTACCAAGAATCAAATGCTCCTTTTTGTCGTTCATATTATCGATTACCACAAATTCGGGGGCTGAGGTAAATTTATCGACCTTTACGCACATACCACCTGTAATACCTAAACGGGTAATCTTAGTTTCGGTACCTGAATCAATCACGATATCCGTTTCCCAAAGGTGGATTATCCTCAGTTTTAAGAATATGGATAGAGGCATGATGTTTACACAAGACCCAAAGTCTACTATCCCCAAAATATCAATTTTACTAGCAGAACATGGAATGATTACTCCGCTTGCGCTAACATCCTTAACCGAAAATAAACTTGATCCTAACCTGGATATGCCTTCCGGAGCATGGTTACGCTGGAACTCAGGGAAGTAGTTACGACGTAACTCTTCCTGTTGGTCGGTTTTCGCGACATCCAATATGTCGATTGAAGAAATACATTCCTCAATCACTTTTTGAGAATCATTGGTAAAAACAGCATTGCATTCTCCTTGCGCTTGGCTTCATTAAGTTCAATTCCATCAATCTCAGCACTGAGTTTTTCGATCATTGCTCCAAGATTTGTTAGGGTTTCGTCGTGCCTGGAAAGATTCTTGTTAGTGTTTTCCTGGAAACCCTTTAACCAAATATCTTGTTCTTTTTGTTTCTGGGCCGAAGTCTCCAGGAATTTATTAATTGTTTCTTCAAGACTGGGCTTTCTTTCTCCATAAGGCCCACGGCTGTAATTTCCACGATAACCATTACTATTTCGATTATCATCGTAAAATGGCCGATTTTCTCCATACTTAGCTTCTTCAATATCCTCTTCGTCCATATTAGGACAATTCTTCGTAAAATGTCCTCCTCCACAGCTTTCACAACCCACTTGGATGGCATGAACGGTTTCTCTGACCTTCAGAATATATCGACTGAGACTTTCAATTTTACTAGCGATTGCTGCAATTCCGTCGAAACTTCCGCCTTGGTTTCTTTTACTTCCACCGTCGTGCCATTTTTGAGAATGGTCCGCCATTTTTTGAATGACTTCAATTGCAGTAGTAGAAGTCATGTTCGGGATAGGTCCTTGATAGTCCATCATCTGTCTTGTAGTTACATTTATTCCTTTATAGAAAATATTGACCTTCTGCTGGTTATTTAGATCATTGGTAGTATCTGTCCTAAGCATGATACAGAGTTTCGTCGTCTTCTTGTTTGAAATTATGGATCTCCAAGAGTTGATTAGAAATCTTTGATGGCGGGCAATATCTTTGAATAAAATGTTTCTTTAGTAGTGCCCAAGTATTAACTGCCCCGGCGGGCAATCTTTCGATCCATCTTCTGGCTGCTCCAGTGAGAGTCATTGGGAAGACCCTGAGCATAACAACATCATGAGACATGCCTCGAATGTTGAAAAGGCTAGCGATGTATAGGACATTTTCAACGTGCTCATATGCGTCTTCGTCCCTGTTTCCTGAAAAAGGGTTAGCGCGAAGCTCCCTCATAAATTGGTCTTTAATCTCGAAACGAACATCCGCTCCGATTGCCGGTCTTACGAGACCCGGCCCTTGATCTGCTCTAGTCAACGCCAAGTATTCTTCAAGAGTGAGGTCATCGATGTTAACAACTTTCATGGTACCTGAAAACTTGAAATATGATCATGAGAAAAGTTAAAAAATGAAATGAAAGACTTAATATCAATCCTAATATAACTCCCCGGCAGCGGCGCCAAAAACTTGATGCAGGTTTTACTGACCAGGTCTTAATATTTATAGTGTCTCGCTATACCTATGGTCTACCCTAATGCACTAACGGGCAGTGTACCCGGTCGTGTGTAGTGTGGTAAATGGTAAAGTCGAGGTCGTCCCAAGAGCTATGTGTGTTGGATTATTATTAAGTCTAATTGTCACAGAATAATAAATGTTTTAATAGGGATTTAATTAATTAAACTACTAATGCATAATATAAAAGCAAATAAATGGTAAAAGGAAATCAATAGAGGAGTAGTGGTGCTAACCTAGTCAATCCTCCTAGCTAGTTATGTCTACGTCTACCTACTTCCAATTACTTCAGGTGGGGTCAAATTCGAGAGGACATCATTTGGTCAATTCGCCCTAACCTATCAGCAAAGATGCCACCACATGAGAAATCAGGCGCACCGTCATAAGTCATGTTGTTCCTGTTCCCCTAAGCCGAGTCATTAAGTACCGCTACATGCTAGATTCTAAATAGTGAGTGCCCGACCGTTAGGAACTTAGACACCACACCTCCCAATTCTTAAGTTCATCCAAACGATAGGTGATCAGTTGGTCAAATTGCACAAGTAGAAAGGGTCGTCAGTTGGTCATATCTTACCCTTCCCGTCTCAGTCCGCTCACCTAGGGTCAGTTGGTCATATCTCCTAGGCAATTGGCCTCTATCGCCATTCAAAACTACCGAACCAAGGGTGACTACCAAAGAACTATGCATGCATACACTTAGAAATAATTGTACGGAAGTAAAGGTAAACGTAAACAAAACAATTAAGGAATCATAACTAGGCTAGCACCAAAGGGTGCTTAGCCGCTCATATTAATCATGCAAATCAATTCAATATTCAAAGGTACGAAATACATGAATTGAAAGTAAAAGAAATAATAAACGCTAAAGCTTATCGTAATGGTGTGATTTCTCCCTTGGAAACAGCTCCGTATGCTTTCCTAGACTTGCCTTGAGCTTTTTCCCACGTTCTCAGAGTGTTGTGTGTGGAATGGGGATGCTTTGAAATGCTGGAATTCGTGGGGTATTTATAGGCCAGGTCTGGGTTACGGCGTAACCCATAGAGGAGTTACGCCGTAACCTTCTATTTCTTCGTAAATGCACTAGATCTGCTAGTTACGGTGTAACCTTATAAGTGGTTACGCCGTAGTCGTCAATAAACTCGGTTACGGCGTAAGTGATGCAGCGGTTACGGCGTAAGTATCAGCGGCGTGGAACCTCTTTTGACCTAATGGAGTTACGTCGTAACCTTTGGGAATAGTTACGTCATAACCTCTTGATAAGTTGAACTTCTGGGTCACGCAATAGTTACGGCGTAATGTGAGAGACGAGTTACGCCGTAACTTCTTCAAAATAAGCATACTATGATAAATCTTTAGTAATGTTTCTATTTCCGCGTCTCTTTAGCTCCAATGCTCGTAATTTACCTGAAAGTGAAAAACAATGGAAAACAAGCGTAAATCCATATAAATGATATAAATAACGAGCATTATCGGGGGAAATTGACACTTGATATTCAGGACTATTTGATATTATCAGTGACTTGATCTTCTTTGCTACAAAAGAGATCACTAATATGATATGAAACTGAGTTAGAAAGGTTAGAGAGAAGGAATGTATGAGAGTATGATAGAAAGGGATGAAAAACTACTTGGTTTGGCTTTGCTATTTATAGCCAAAACTCTCAGCAAGCACCACGGACCACGGAACCCTTAAAAGGGTTCCGCCCGTGTTAAAATATGGTGCCGCCGAGGTCTGACAGCAAGATCTCAAAATCTTGCCAAAGTCAACCATATATATGCAAGATTGTGTAAGATATGTAGAGCCTAAATCTACACAAAGAATCTAATGAAATCTTCCAATGATTTCAATGATGCATCACATGATGTCATGTGTTTGTTTTTCCATTTTTAGAAATATGTAAATGCATATGTAATGTTTAGTTTTTAAGAAACCAAAACATTCTAAAAACTCCTATCATACATTATGGTTTAGAGTCATATCAAGATATGATTAATCACAATGTAAATGCTTGAGTGATGAAGATATTATTTAAAAAAGCTTGTTTTAATATTTATTAAACTTGACAAGCTTTAAGCTTTATAAAAATTAAATTTACTTTTGTCGTTAACAAAACTTAGGTAAAGATCAAAAATATAAATAACGTTTAATGACGATATTTGTATTAACACATCAAAATATATAGATCTTCAGAAACCATAACATATTAATCAACAGACCCCAAATATATATATTTATAGAGAGAGGGGAGAGTGAGGGAGAAACCTGATGGCCAACGGATTTTGTGTTGTGAATTATATAAGAGGGGAAAGAAAATGTCTCTCTTTTCGTTGAAGGCTTGTAAACTGTTAAGATCTAAAATCCTACCATAACTCCTATTTCTTGGTATAATACTCTTATCAGCATTTTGATGTTCAATTAAGCTTGTAAATTCTCTTGAATCATCACTCAAGCCATCATCGTTACTGTTTAATATACCTCAAAATCATATCATTAATTAAGTGTTCAGATAAGCTTCTGCTGCCTACTTAAACTTGTAATAATTACGTTTGGTGGCACCTAAAGTTTAAATTCTTCTTTTTTATGAAGTAACAGATAAAATTAAGCGCATATAAATCAGATCATTATACTCTAATCTTTCATCATGAATTATCATGCAACTACTATGAAAACTGATTACTTGGCAAACCCCGAAGCCCAAGTAGATTACGCAAACACTAAGATGATTATTGCAACATATTTTCAGCACAATTAGATGAGCTTATGATACACTTTGTTACCTTGCATGTTGGCCTTCTTGAGTAGTTGTATCCGTATTTTCCAAGGAAATAAACTCAGGTTCATCAACATTTGATACAAGTCCATATTGATAATAGTCACCACTTGTAGCTTCAAAATAAGCAAGATCCACACATACACCATAAATCTTTAAAGTAGGATTGGCAAAAGTTTCAAGCCATGTGACCACATTCCGGAACATTGCCCTAAGTCGACCCCGGCTAACCAACCGCAGTTGAGCATTCAACCCCGCCACAAAGCGAAGGAAAAAAAACAATAGCTACAAAGAAAACAAGTAGATGTGGTCATTTTGACCCACTTAGGAACAAGTCAATTTAAGTTATGTTTTATCTCTAGCAAACTAAACAAGTAAATATACACAAGTTAAAGATAAAACCAAATTAGCTAAAGTGAATTTGCATAAACCTACGTAAACTTTTATTATATAGGTAGAAAATTATAATATTTTATTTATTCACACATATTTGATGCAATGTTTATCTATCAAAAAAACCATTTTTTGTAATTAGAAAGATGATTCGCTTAGGCCCATTCCCCGACATTTTGACATATCTAGAGTCACATTGTACAAATGCCTTGTTAATTTAAATACGAACCTGATTCATGAGAGTGGTCATGGTATTATCACTTTGAAGATAGACATGAGACAGGTAGCTTCCATCACCACCAAACAATAGATATAATGGGAATCTTTGGTGAAGCCGTAGAGGAAGATCACTTCTCTTTTCATCACCACCCAGGAAGAAGTCCACATAAGCTAGCATTAAATCATATGTTGAAGCTACCTACAACATTACTATTGGGTAATCACCATCGACCCACCCATCACAACCATTATGACCCGGTCAACGAAAGTCAACCAAGCGAAAGTCAACACAACAGTTATAAAACAGTTATATGACAGTTATGAAATAAATGCCATTTCAATGAACCGACACAATAGTTCATTCATACCTTTTCATTCTGTATATATTGTAACTTTTTCTGCAAGAACAAGATGATGACTGATTAATAAAAAACAAATTTACGTTTCATTTAATCACTGCTTTATTTGGTATACTTGTGATTTTACGTTAAGACCATAGATTCGTATCATTGAGGCCAACAATTGGTATCAGAGCGGTTTGGTTTACTAACCAAAATCATCACTTACCATTTTACTCGTTTAATTCCAGAATCAAATCAAAAGGCAAAAACAGTTTCGACCAAAAATTTTTTTTTCTGCAAATCAACAAGAACACAAAATCCAAAGACGTCATTTTTTGTGCTTCTCACTTCTGTCGCAACGGGGGTATAATCACAAAGTGATTACTCACAACCCGACATCAGAAAAATTCGCAATTTTTTTCATTTTTATCCGAAACAATTTCTCCCTTTACCCAATCCATTAGGATCAGAAAACGAAAAGAAAATCGTTTTTCATTTTGATTCAATCAAAAAAATAAACGAGCGTCATCAATTAGGGCACAAACAAAGATTCGAATTAGAACAAACACACATGTTCTTATAAGGAATCAAGCCCAGAAGGATCAATTGAGACCCAGTTGATTCATTTGCAATACTCCAATCATAAAACTTCTCACGGATTAGAAAAACCCCAAATCATCTGAAACCCTAGGTTTCAATTGGAGGAGTAATAGTGCTCGCGAAGAACACCCATCACCGGAGAAGGAAAAGAGACGGTCAAACACAGCCAAAACCAGACGGTTAACCATCATTAATTGGAGAGGAGAAGAAGCAGATTTCTTCTAAGAGAGAGAGACAGAAGAAACTTGTCTCACAAAAAAATAAGAGACGCGTTATATTCTTATCTCAAAAGAAGATAAGAAGCCAAAGAAAAAGAGAGGCGCGTACACACTAAGGGCCACACAAGAAAGGATCATTTTATTTTATTAGGGCATCGGGTTAGACCATCAACCCCTGTAGGTTCAAAAAGATTACAAATACCACCTTTATTTTACTTTATATATTACCTTTGATACACATTGCTTTATTTTTGATAAGTTATTTTTAAATTTAGAATCTTATCATTTTTTGATAGTATATTAACCTAGTGATTACACTGCTTAGTATACTGATTAGGAATAATTTATAAGGAGTAATTAACCTTAGGTTGTTCACTGATTGAATTTTATAATCTCCAAGGATAGTTTAAAATTTTTAAAACTATACCTAGAAAGTTTTACACCCATTTGAGGAAGATAAAACATTAGAGCTCACTTTTTATAAGAATTTTCTGAAACACACTTATTGTTAAAATTCTTTTGGAGATTTATTGTCATTATCATTTAAGATATGACGAAAGGAAGTGGTAACAAGGAACCTAGTACTAACATTACGAATAGTACACCCCAATTTCAATGCCCAATCCTAAAGCCCGCGAATTACTCATTATGGGCAATTCGAATGCAGATCATTCTCGAAGCGAATGGTTTATGGGAAACAATTGAGCCAACTGAAACGACTCAACCCGATAAGAAAAAGGATAAAACCGCTATTGCTTTCCTTTATCAAGCCTTACCCGAAGAACAATTACTTCAAATAACAAAGCACAAAACCGCGAAGGACATTTGGAATGCTTTAAAAACTAGACACGTTGGCGAAGACAGAGTTAAACAAGCAAGAATACAAACACTCAAATCCGACTTTGAGATGTTATATATGAAGGAAGAGGAAACAATCGACACCTTCACCACAAAACTCACAACACTCGCAAACAAAGCCGCTGGTCTAGGACACACAATAGAAGATGACACCTTAGTTCGGAAATTACTAAATGTTGTACCCGAAAGGTATCTGCAAATAGTCGCATCTATAGAACAATATTCTGATCTAAGCGAAATGACACTGGAAGAGGCAATTGGAAGACTTAAGACTTACGAAGAAAGGATTAAGTTCAAGAAAGGAAAACAAGTGGACAATCAAGAAAAACTGATGTTCACACGACATGACAATAGAGGGGAAAATTTCAGAGGACGTGGACATGGAAAATACAAAGGATGGAGAAACCACGATAAAAATAACCATGAGAAGAAGGATGGAGAAAATTCTCACAATCACTTCAACAAACAGAATATTGATTTTAGCAAAGTTAAATGTTACAAGTGCAATAAAACTGGTCATTATGCATCTAAGTGTTACGCAAAACCAAACACTACTATGCAATCTAATCTTGTCGAGGAGGACTTAGAACCTACCTTATTAATGGCAATATTAGAAGACCCACATGTAACAAAGCTAGAAGATCAAAAGGTCTAGCTACACGAAGAAGATGTAGGATATAAAGAGACAAGTGTTGATAGTCAATGGTATTTAGACAACGGAGCTAGCAACCATATGACTGGGATAGGAGAACACTTTAAAGAACTAGATGAGAATGTTAGTGGAAAAGTAAGATTCGGAGATGGATCTCACATAGAGATTAAAGGAAAAGGTTCAATCCTATTAGAATGTGATGACGAGAAACAAAGAATCATATCTCAAGTCTATTACATTCCCAGCTTAAAAAGCAACTTATTGAGCCTTGGACAATTTACCGAAATAGGCTGTAAAGTTGTAATGGACGATGATGAATTACGACTTTATGACATGGACAACAAAATCTTCTTGAAAGTCATAAGACAAAGAAACCGTCTATACAAAGCAAGTCTGAAGATAGGCACACCTGTTTGCTTATTAGCAAACTTAAGTGACAACACTTGGTTATGGCACGCAAGATTATGACACCTCAACTTTGAATCATTAAAATCTATGACTCAAAGAGAGTTAGTTCATGGAATACCTGCCATTAAACATACAACACAAATTTGTGATGTTTGTTTAGTTGGTAAACACAGCAGAGCGTCATTTCCCAAGAAAGCGAAAACTAGATCAACATCACCTTTAGATTTACTTTATGGAGATTTATGTGGACCAATCACACCACCAACACCATCTGGAAAGAAATACATATTCTTGCTAGTAGATGATTACTCAAGATATATGTGGGCGTATTTCCTAAACACAAAAAATCAAGCATTCGATACTTTCAAGGAATACAAAGAAACAATAGAGAAGGAGCTAAGGACAACATTGAAAATGTTAAGAACTGATCGTGGAGGAGAATTCACATCTAACGAATTCACTCAATACTGCAAAGAGAACGGCATAGCACGACAACTAACCGCACCTTACTCACCACAACAAAATGGAGTAGTTGAACGAAGGAATAGGACAATTATGTCTACAACAAGATGCATGATGAAAGCAACCAACATGCCACAAAACTTTTGGGCTGAAGCTGTTAGACACGCTATATATATTCTAAACAGCGTTCCTACAAGAGCCTTAGAAGACATCACTCCATATGAAGCTATCAAGAAAAGAAAGCCAAACTTAGAAACTTTAAGAGTTTTTGGCTGCATAGCATATGCAAAGGTACCATTATGCCGACAACTAACCGCACCTTACTCACCACAACAAAATGGAGTAGTTGAACGAAGGAATAGGACAATTATGTCTACAACAAGATGCATGATGAAAGCAACCAACATGCCACAAAACTTTTGGGCTGAAGCTGTTAGACACGCTATATATATTCTAAACAGCGTTCCTACAAGAGCATTAGAAGACATCACTCCATATGAAGCTATCAAGAAAAGAAAGCCAAACTTAGAAACTTTAAGAGTTTTTGGCTGCATAGCATATGCAAAGGTACCATCACAACATCTGACAAAGTTAGATGATAGAAGCAACAAAATGGTATACTTAGGAAGCGAACAGGGATCGAAAGCTTATAGACTATTTGATCCAACAACACAAAGGATATGGGTTAGTAGAGATGTGAAGTTTAAAGAGGATGAAACATGGAATTGGAAGGATTACCTGAGTGAACACACCAACGATGAACCAGAATGGTTTGACTTCAAAGTTGAGAACCTTGAAGCAACGAATGAACATCAGGAACAAGATATCCAACCAGATGAAGAAGACAACGACATCCCTGCAAATGATGTTCATGAATATGAAACATCAACAACAGACTCACCCTCACAATCACAAACACTTCGCACACCATCTACAATTCATCACGAATAAATACTCAATTCACGCCAACTACCTCAAGACATTCAACCAATCAAAGTTACTCAACTACAACCCGCAATCTACATCCAGACTTTGATCACACACCTTTACAAGGTTTTAGAACGTTGAATGATTTATATGAAAACACCGAGGAAGTTTTACCCGAGCATTTATTACTAGCTGAAGATGAACCCAAGAATTACAAGGAAGCATCGAACGATCTAAAATGGATTGAAGCAATGAAGGTCGAATTAGATTCCATTAATAGAAACAATACATGGAAACTAACCACTCTACCAAAAGGACATAAAGCCATTGGATTAAAGTGGGTATTCAAGACCAAGAAAGATACTAATGAAAATATAGTCAAGCATAAAGCAAGACTAGTAGCAAAAGGCTACATACAAGAGCATGACATAGACTTTGAAGAAGTCTTTGCACATGTAGCAAGAATGGAAATAGTCCGATTACTATTAGCCATAGCTGCTAATAACAAATGAGAAGTACATCACCTAGATGTCAAATCTGCATTTCTGCATGGAGACTTAAAAGAAGAAGTGTATGTTACACAACCCGAAGGATTTATAAAAGAAAATGGAAAAGTCTACAGACTGATAAAAGGTCTATATGGTTTAAGACAAGCACCACGTGCATGGAACATAAAGTTAGACAATACCTTGAAGTCCTTAGATTTCAAGAAGTGTGCTTTGGAACAAGCTGTCGACACGAAGAAGTCAAAAGACTCATTACTTCTAGTAGGAGTCTATGTGGATGATTAAATCATCACTGGCACACCAAAGAAAGAAATAGACAAGTTCAAAGCTCAAATGGAAGAGAAATTCGAAATGAGTGACCTAGGATTACTATCCTACTACTTAGGAATTGAAGTCACACAAACTAAAGGTGACATATCAATAAAACAATCCTCCTACGCAAACAAGATCCTAAAGGAAGTTGGAATGCTAGACTGCAACGAAACTTTAATACCTATGGATCCAGGAACAAGACTAACAAAGAACACTGAAGAAACAACGATCAACTCAACTGAATACAGAAGCTTGATTGGATGCTTACGATATTTGCTACATACAAGACCCGACTTAAGTTATTCCGTTGGATTACTTATTCGTTTTATGCAAGAACCAAAGGAACACCACATGAAAGCTATAAGGCAAGTACTACGCTATGTTAAAGGAACAAAAGACTATGGGATCACCTACAAGCACAACGGAGGAAACCAGATACAAGGTTATAGTGACAGCAGCTACGTAGTCAACACTCAAGAAGGCAAAGGCACTACTGGAATTATCTTCTACTACGGTGAATCACCAATCAGCTGGAGTATACAAAAGCAAGCCACTGTAGCTCTATCATCATGTGAATCCGAATTCATTGCAGCAACAGCAGCAACAACACAAGCATTATTGTTAAAGAGATTACTTAGCAAGCTTACACACACGCAAGAAGAAAAGGTTACAATACTGGTCGACAACAAGTCTGCCATCGAACTAATGAAGAATCCCCGTATTTCACGAAAGAAGAAAACACATCGATATCAAATACCACTTTATAAGAGAATGCGTCGAAAGAGAAGATCTACAAGTCGAATTCATAAGTGGAGAATTTCAGAAGGTTGACATACTGACAAAGGCGTTACCAAAGATCAGATTCCTCACCATGAGACAACTAATTATAGTCAAAGATCTGCAACAAGACGATTGTGATTAAGGGGGAGAATATTGGGTAATCACCATCGACCCACCCATCACAACCATTATGACCTGGTCAACGAAAGTCAACCAAGTGAAAGTCAACATAGCAGTTATAAAACAATTATATGACAGTTATGAAATAACTGCCATTTCAATGAACCGACACAATAGTTCATTCATACCTTTTCATTCTGTATATATTGTAACTTTTTCTGTAAGAACAAGATGATGACTGATTAATAAAAAACACATTTACGTTTCATTTAATCACTGCTTTATTTGGTATACTTGTGATTTTACGTTAAGACCATAGATCCGTATCATTGAAGCCAACAATTACATACATGGAAAACAGATAAAAAGCACGATGTGAGTAATGTCAAATTGACCAAACAGGTCAGAATCAAATCAATTAGAATTGGTGATTTCAACTTACTTGGGTTAATATGGGTTAATATATCTCGAATGGGTCAAATAAGAAACTAACTAATAAGGATATGTGTCAAACGAATTGAAAGTCACCCAACATGTTATTCTAATGCATAAAAACTCAAAACGCTTTATTCAAAATTTATATTACTGTTTTAAGTAATAAAAATGTGTTCAATAATATGTAAAGCGTTATTTTTATTTAGAAGAGCATAAAAGACTATTTCAACCCAAATTATATATCCGAGTCGAACCAAACCCATCTTGAACCCTTGCTCAACCCGCCCATTTTGCCACCTCTAGTAATAAGGGGTTACTGTTTGCAGCAGAATGGCTAAACTTTAAGAGTCAAATAGTTGGGACTTGATTAAGCTAAACATATAGAAGATTTTACATAAAAACTTCCCTAATTAAAAAGACTAACCTTAAGCCCTTCATAGAGAGCACGTGAGCGACAAGAACGCAAGCAGGCATGGTCATACTTAGATCTAACAAATTCATGTATTCTCTGTAAGTTGATCTTACGCCTCCATTGTTGCCATGACCATGCAAGAGGATAAGCAAGGAACACAAGAATGCTATACACTAATCCCTCCCACCACTGATATGTCGCTAATCCATTTATCTCATCCACAAATCTATTAAAGGCCCCTTCATAACCACAATGTAAATCACACTTTTTTACTGTGTGTTTGCGATGTGTCTGATTGTGTGTGTGTGTGTGAGAGACAGAGGTGAAAAAGTAAACCGAAAAAAATAAAATCAAAACAAAAAAAGAAAATTATTTTTAGGTGAAAAAAAAAATGAAAAGTAAAATTAAAAAATAAAGTTCACACAATCTAAGTAAAAGATTGTGTGTCATTTCTAAGGCAGCTTTTTACTTTTCCAAAGAAAAAAGTAGGTCGTCGGTTGAGCAGCCCCCAGTCGAGCGTTGTCAGTCGAGCGTTGACTTTTATTAAAAGACAAAAGGGGTGTACAGTGACAACGATTTGGTTCAGATTTGGTGGGTCATTGTACTTTTAATCAAAGGTACAAAAGGGTGGACACATGTCATTAAATTAGTGGAGTTAAGCAGTTGAGCAGTTGAGCAGTCGAGCATAACCAAAATGGTAAAGAGCACATGAAAGTGACCATGTAAAGGACCATGGTTGAGTTTTTGGCCTATTTAGGGAATTCCCTATTAAACTTTTCATAATATAAAGTTTACCCATTTGAGTTATAGTTTGACCAACAAGTTTGACTTTTGACTTAAAACATTGACTAACCAATCATATTTGGTCTTTCAAAAATAAAAAGTCTTAGTCAAACTATTCAATAGCATTCTTGTAACTTAATACTTAAAAATGGGGTTTGATGTGTTACGCGTTTAGATTCAAAAAGGTGCGCTCAACCGAGTGACTAAGAAATAGGTTTGCCCTTGAATTTAAGTGATGAGGTTTTTCGAGGGAGATTAAAAAGTCAATATCATTGATAAAATGCGCTTACCTAGAGAAAGATGGGAAACATAAGAGAATGTTCCGAAAGTGATTTGGTGCAAATTCTTTCACCATACCCCCTTCTGTTTCTTACCTTTATGTAGTTAAGTCCATTTTTTCACCGTTTTTGGATTTATGATAATATGAAGCTTGACTGTTCTCAAAGAATGGAATTACTCTTTTTTCTTTTTAAAACTGAGCTATATTTACCATTATCATCATCGTTGTCATCTATTTTAATATGATCAGGAACTGTTTAATGTGAAGAATGTCGCTATTGTATTTCATTCATGTTTCGATCTTTGGTACAACTCGAGTTATGGTCTGTTTACTCCCGCTTGATAAAAAGGCTCGGCAATTTGTTTACAGTTGTTGCACTTCTTAGAAATAAGTAACAGCTCATAGTCTCGTGTTCAATCAAAAGCCATGATTGTTTAGTAGTTATATCTAATTGGTTAGCGGATAATATTTCGATTTTTTTGTGTGTGTGTGCTATTCTTGGATTTGTTTATATATGTTTGTAACTGTTTAATACTACCACAATTTTTGTATATTTTTTTACTTGTTGTTTTTTGTTATAATGAGGGATTAAGTGTATGTTCTCAACTATTATATACAAATTAATAACATTCATTATATTTAAAAAAAAATTACTCATCAAGAGTAATATGATATACAAACACTCCGTCGCAACATGCGGGTTGAGATCCTCGTTATTTACAAATAACATAAACGACGCTCACACACACAATTGTTTTTCTTTACCTAAAACCAACACCCATATACACAAAGTATAAACGCATACATACATACAAATCGATGCTACAAAAGTTTTTAAAAAGTTATATACCGCAAATGCTATTTGATGGTAATCAAATTGATACATGCCCTTTACATACTACATGTTAAAGTTTGACATTTGCACTTGAAACTAGGGCCGAGGGCGATAAACAGACTTACGGAATATATTTTGACGGAATATATTTCGGTTTAGTTTTGGGTTCATTTTTTTAGACTAAAATACACCGTTGGTCCCTAAACTTGTTCCTGCGGATCACAATGAGACAAACTTGGGCGTTTTCATCGCTGGAGGTCCAAAACTTGGGTTTTATACTCTAGACAAGTCCCTTGACCAGGATTGCCAAAGTCAACATGAATTTTCTTGATTTACATCGATGGTATAATAGACCATTCACAATTTTAACATGCCATAATTAAATCTAACCCAACCAAACACTGATGGTCTTCTTGAAGTAGTAAGATCTTGAGGGTAAATCTGCAAATCTGCAAATCTGCTTCCTTTACTTGGCCATGCCTCTGGGGTTAATTGATTTCATTAATAAGTGGATATCCAATCTCTATTTTTTGAATCTGTTTTGGTTGTTCTATCTCTATTTTTTGTAGATCTTCGGTTTAGCCATTTTTAGTTAATTAGCTACTATGATTTTCTTTTAGTTTGGATGTTGGCCTTCCTCCTGGGAAGCCATCTCGTGATCCATCTAAAGTTATTTGTGGACCTCCTGATTTGGGTTGGTTCCTTGTTTTTAATACAATGCTTAGCTATATTAAAGTAAATGATTCCTGTATACAACAGAAAAATGTTTAAGCTTCCTCTTTATGGTCGCCCTAAAAATAATGCCATTTTTATTTTCTTTAAAGATGTCTTTCAAGATTATTTATCTTGAATTAATGAGAAGCCTTGATAGATGCCTTCAAGATTATGTACTAAAGGCAAAATATGGATCTGGTAAGTATAAGATGGACTTATCGTTAATAAATTGATATGGAGATGGAAAACTGGCCATTTGGGTAACAGGAGTTGCTAGGTTTTACACGATAAAAGCACACTTATTTGACCATTTGAACCCTTTTTTAGCTGACATGTTTTTTTAATTCACTTGTTTGACCTGTTACAAGTTAAACATTTCCTGAATTGAACCATTTGTAAGAAAATGTCCCTAAATTATCACCCAATATTAGTTCTTGTCATCTTTTTTTTTTTTTTTTTTTTTTTGTTTTTTTTTTAATTATAAACGGTAACTATTTAGTCTCTTCTGATAATATAGGATCTCGAAGTTCTTTTCTTCCAATGTTGCCACCTTTGACCCGATGTAAAGGTACCTCAAAACTCAATGGCGTATTTAAGAGGAGAAATCGATCACAAAGTCAACAGAGGAAATCTGAACTGAGTACGATAAACGATAATGATTTCTACAGTATAACATAGTTGTGTGTTCATCTCAATACTTTTCACTACATTAGAAAAGATTTAGAGGTCTTAGAAAAGAGGACAATCACCCACTTGAAAAGTATCGGAATTCGTGATGGTAATAGTTTAAATGGCTCGAGAAAAAACTTCGAGTTGTCTTTCGCTACATGTGTAGAAGCAATTCAACAAGTATGTGAAGCAACTGCTTATAAGCTCATATTTGAGGAGTTAAGTCATGTATATTGGGGCAATTTATATGTGTGTGATATTTCATCTTCAAGAATCGAACCTTTTCTGCAAGAGCTAGAACAAGATCTTGAAATTATAGCAACAACAGTACAAGATAACACGATTCAAACATGTTTAATCACAAATATAATGAGAGCTTCTTTTGATGGATTTTTGTTGGTTTTGCTTGCGGGTGGTCCTTCACGTAGTTTCACTCTAGAAGATTCATCCATCATCCAAGAAGATTTCAGGTTTTTAATGGATTTGTTTTGGTCAAATGGTGATGGTTTACCACGTGAGTTGATAGCAAAACATGCAGTTACAGTAAAAAATGTGCTACCCCTTTTTTTAGTGATACAAGCAGCCTCATTGAGAAATTTAAATCTTTGATGATCGACAACAATGTTTCATCTACCAACTCACGTAATTTCATCGACAAGGAGATCCATTGTCTCCTTTCCTCTTCATCCTTATTATGGAGGGTCTCCACATTGCGATAAAAGACGCCTTGCATAATAGTTTAATTCGTGGGGTTCAGGTTGGTAATCCAAGTATTCGGGTATCACATTTTTTATATGCTGATGACGTTGTGTTAGTTACTGAGTGGAACCGGGCTCAAATGGATAATATTCTTCGTGTCCTAAATGTTTTTTACTTGGCATCAGGTTTACGCATTAATATCAATAAATCAAACGTATATGGTATTGGGGTTTCCATTGAAGAGGTTGAAGATATGGTACGGTTAACTGGTTGTATGTCGGGATCCCTTCCTTTCACATATCTTGGTCTTCCAATTGGGTCCAATATGAGTCGGCTATCTCTTTGGCAAGGATTCATCGAGAAATTTAAATCTCGTCTATCCAAATGGAAGGTCAAATTACTCTCAATAGGAGGTCGTTCAACTCTTGTTAAGGCGGTTTTAGGGAGCGTTGGGATTTATTACATGTTTTTTAAAGTTCCTGAGAGTATTCTTTCGGATATTGAAAGGTTACGGGCCAATTTTTTTTGGGGTGGGGAACCAGATTCGAGAAAGATGATTTGGATCAAGTGGGAAACTGTGTTAGCCTCTCTTGAAAAGGGGGGGGGGGGGGTTGGGTATTGGAAGCCTGAAGGCTTTCAACCTTGCTCTTCTCCAGAAGTGGCGGTGGAGGCTAGTTACTAACTAGAATTCCTTATGGGCTCAAGTCATCAAAGCTATACATGGGGAGGAAGCAGGTTTCGATCAAAATAGATGTAAAAGTAAAGGTGTGTGGTCAAAAATCGTTGGCTCCATTAACCAGCTACACTCAAGCGGCATTGTTCCAAAGCATACCTTGTGTTACAAAATAGGTTGTGGTACGAAGGTTCGGTTTTGGAAGGACAACTGGAGTGGCGATACACCATTTGCTCATCGTTATAATAGGCTTTTCAGATTGGATCCCGAACCTAACTGTATGGTTAATGATCGTTTTGTAAATGGTGAATGGAACTTGAAATGGATAAGACCAATTATATCAGGCCGGAATCTTGATTCCCTTGCATGTTTGATGACAGAGTTGCAACAGATAGCGAGTTTTGAAGGCCAAGATGAGCTGCGTTGGACCATTGGGTGTGATGGTACGTTCACGGTTAAAGACACGAGACAACACATTGACGATACCATTCTTCCGACTCTTGATGCTCCTACAATATGGTGCAAATATATTCCTAGAAAGGTGAACATTTTCCTATGGAGACTCAGGTTAGATCGACTCCCTCTCCTATCTAATCTTTCGAAACGTGGATTGGAAATTCAATCTATTATGTGCCCTCTATGCTCGAACGATATGGAATCAAATGATCATTTATTTTATACATGTGAAGTGGCCTCAAGTATTAAGCGGTTAATCGAGGTTTGGTGTGACTTGCATTTCCCGAACCTTATTTCGTCGTTAGATTGGACTACATGGATAGATAATCTGCGGTTATCAAATGATAAGAAGAATCGTATCCAGGTGATCATGGCAGCTACTTGGTGGACTATATGGAAATTTCGAAATTCGGTTACATTCAATTCTCATAAATTGAGAAAATGTGACTTGTTTGATAGCATTAGACTTGATTCATTTTCTTGGTTAAAAAGTAGAAGTTCTATTAGTTTAGCTTGACATGATTGGCTAAAAACTCCTTTGTAACTTTTCTAGCTTTTCGCTAGTTGTTTATATTTATATATATATATCTTATTCTTGCCGTTAAAAAAAAGAAGAAGCAGATTTGCAGATTTACCTTCAAGATCTTACTACTTCAAGAAGACCAACAATGTTTGGTTGGGTTAGATTTAACTATGGCATGTTAAAATTGTGAATGGTCTATTATACCCTCGATGTAAACCAAGAAAATTCATGTTGACTTTGGCAATCATGGTCAAAAGACTTGTCTAGAGTATAAAACCCATGTTTTGGACCTCCAGCGATGAAAACGCCCAAGTTTGTCCCATTGTGATGCGTAGGAACAAGTTTAAGGACCAACGGTGTATTTTAGTGTTTTTTTATATTCAGTTCTTAGTCTTGTCTGATCCGTTTTGATCTTACACAAAACTAGCTTGTTGAATAGGATCAGACCGTCGAACCGAACTAGACCAAACACATTTATTTTGGCTAAATCGATTTTTTATCTGGTAAAAACCCGTATTTAAACGGGTGGTCAAACCCTATCTAAACAGTAAACCCGAACCGACCTATTATACAAATATATATATAAAAAAAAAACAACAAAAGCCACCCGATCTTTACAACCTCATCACCCCATCATCTGCATCATCATCATTTATAAAATTCGATTTAGGGTTTCACTTTTACATAAATAAATCCACCTTCCAAATTCATTAACCCCTTGATTGTCATCAATCAGTTCATCATGGCGACAGCATCAGGTACAACAATTACACCTAATTTTACACTTATTGATTCAAATTAGGGATTATAGAATTAGTTTATTCCAATTGAAAATTATTGATATCGGATCTGAAATTTTATAAATTTTCACAAATTATGAATACAAGATATGAATGAATTTATTGATTTTTAATTATTTTGTTTGAATTTAATAGGGAAATATGTAAAAAGAACCTAAAATGTATAAACTAGATTGAACAGGAAAAGATAATGGTGTAATACTAATAACGGGATGTTTGGGATTGCTTATTATTTCTGATTAAGATCCTGTTTAAAGATAAGTAGTTATAAGCTGCTTGAAAATAACTTGCTTTGGGAAATAGTGTTTGGATTTGCTTATTTTGTAAAAAAAAAATTGCAACTTTGTTGAAAGAAACAATATTTTGTTAGAAAAGTTTTAGTTTAAACTTGATGGTTAAATGATTTAAACTTAATGAGCTTTTGAGATGCGCAACTTTCTTCTTGCTTATTAGAACTTAACTATTTTGCATGAAATTAAGCAGATAAGCAAAAGCAGTTTGAATAATACTAATCAGAAAAATAGAAGAAACAGGCAATCACAAACACTTTTTAGATACAGTAGACCAATAAAATTACTCGTATAAATTGCAACTCTTTCCTTACATAGGTAAACGGTTTAGATATTGGGAATATGTTGTCTATGAGACTTTATCTATGTGTTTGTGTACTTGTGTCTTGGTTTGTGGTTGATAGATCCCTTTTTTATGTTTTTTTTTAAATGATATTATACGTGTTTGATAGATAGTCCAGCAGTTTGTAAATTATGGGATACTTAAACATGTTCTACTAATCAAATGATTACACATGGATGATATTGTCATATATTCGCTGAGAGATATCGGGACTATAATTATGGTAGAAGAAGGTTGATAACTTGCACTACTAGAAGATGTCTTGGAACTATAAGTGACTGTTAATGTAATTAATTTGAACAAAAAAAGAAAAAGAAACTGCATGAGAAATAGCGGTTAGAACCTATGTATGTGGAAATGTAGACATATGGATAGGCTTTTTGCTCATTTTTGACCAATCACTAATTGCCTTGATGTTTATTGCAGTGGCGTTTAAATCCCGTGAGGATCACAGGAAACAGATGGAGCTGGAAGAAGCCCGTAAAGCTGGGCTTGCACCAGCAGAGGTCGATGAAGATGGAAAAGAGATCAATCCCCATATTCCTCAGTATATGTCATCGGCTCCTTGGTATCTTAATGCAGAGAGACCGAGTTTAAAGCATCAAAGGAAATGGAAGTCGGATCCAAATTACACGAAGTCGTGGTACGACAGGGGAGCGAAAATATACCAAGCTGATAAGTACAGGAAGGGTGCGTGTGTAAACTGTGGAGCTATGACACATACGAGGGAAACCTGTATGGAGAGGCCTCGTAAGCTTGGAGCAAAATGGACGAGTAAAAACATTGCACCTGATGAAAAGATAGAAACGTTTGAACTCGATTATGATGGGAAAAGAGATAGGTGGAATGGTTATGATGCGGCGTCATATGCTCATGTCATTGATAGATATGAAGCTCGTGATGAAGCTCGAAAGAAGTTCTTGAAAGAGCAGCAGCTCAAAAAGCTAGAGAAGGGTGATATTGAAAATGTTGAAGAAGGGGTTAGCGATGATGAGGATAACGAAGATGGTTTAAAGGTTGATGAAGCTAAAGTTGATGAGAGTAAACAAATGGATTTTGCTAAAGTTGAGAAGCGTGTGCGTACTACTGGCGGTGGGTCCACTGGAACTGTCAGGAACCTGCGTATTCGTGAAGATACAGCAAAGTATCTTCTTAATCTTGATGTTAATTCAGCTCATTATGACCCGAAAACCAGATCTATGCGTGAGGATCCACTTCCAGATATGGATCCGAATGAGAAGTTTTATGCTGGAGATAATCAAAATAGAGTTAGTGGTCAAGCTTTGGAGTTTAAGCAACTAAATATGCATGCTCTGGAATCGTATGTTAAGGGGAGTGATGTGCATATGCAAGCCGCTCCTTCACAAGCTGAATTGTTATATAAAAACTTCAAGGTTAATAAAGAGAGGCTTAAATCACAAGTGAAGGAGACTATTGTGGATAAATATGGGAATGCTGCTGCTGAAGAAGCACTTCCACGAGAGCTGTTACTGGGCCAAAGTGAAAGGGAAGTTGAGTATGATCGTGCTGGTAGGATCATTAAAGGACAGGTAAGCAATGTCATATCGTTATTAATTTATAGATATTATATTTTCAGATTCATAAGTTGAAATTAGAAGAGGTTATTAGTGTAGTTTGGTGTTATGAAATAATCGAGGGGTTGCTTTGTAAATTAGCACTGGATGAGCTTATCAATTTGAGAAAGATGGTGATGTGGTGTCTGCAGTTTTATTATATCGATAGATTTTCTACGGATAGTTTGTATTGGGGTCTGACATTGTGAGCGTTTGTGTTATTTGCAGGAAATGGCTCTTCCCAAAAGCAAGTACGAAGAGGATGTTTACATCAGTAACCACACGACTGTTTGGGGATCATGGTGGAAAGATCATCAATGGGGCTACAAATGTTGTAAACAGTTTGTTAGGAACAGTTACTGTACGGGTGCAGCTGGAATAGAAGCTGCTGAAGCTGCAACAGACTTAATGAAGTCTAATATTGCCCGCAAAGAGGCTGTTACAGAAGATGTGACTGAACCCACTAAAGATATGCAGCTTGCCACGTGGGGTACAGACATACCCGATGACTTGGATTTGGACCAAGACAAAGTTACTGAAGCAATTAAGAAGGTAACTTTTTATACTCTCAATATGAGAAGATGTTGCTTTTAGATATTTCTGTACTGTGTACTAATAAATGATTTAGGGGGTGTTTGATAGATACTTAATGAAGTAATTCAGGGCCCATCTATGAATCGGTCAGAGCATGAGTTGTTTGACAACATTTTGGTACCCTCTGAAAGATTCCATATAGTTCTGAGTCATTTTGCATAGGAGTACATGCCCAACCATTCAGTATCCACCTTTTTATATTATTGCCCTTGCATCTAATTTATTTTTCCACGTGGATTGCACCTCATTTGTTTCAAGATGCTACATTCTCATATTTGTTTTTGTTATCATTTCATTATATTTGTTTATATATAATCGTTATATCCACTTCGTATCTCATGTTTGTTTTTATTATCATTTCATTATATTTTTTTATTTATAATCGTTATATGTGTTACACTTAAATTAAATTATTTAGTGCTGATATCTAATGGTATTTGCTCGAAAATTGTGAATCAACAATAACATAAAATTATTTCAAAAGAAAACACAAAAAGTTAAATCAACTATGTATCATTTTGTTCATTATATACGCAAGGTTAAAAGAGTAATTTACGTTATTCAGATCGTTCATTCAGAATTACCTATCAAACAATTTGTTTTCATTCAGAATCAGATTTATACAGAGTCTTTGATTCATTCAGAGTTGTAAATGATTCAGTGCTAAATCATCAGATTCTATCAAACAACCCCTTATTCTTTATTGATGTTATACTAAATTGCTGTTGGGATTTGTGCAGTTGCAGAAGAGGAAGAGAGAAGAGAAGGATGAAAGGAAGCGCAAATACAATGTCAAGTGGGATGATCAGGTTACAGCTGAAGACATGGAGGCATACAGGATGACAAAGGTTCATCATGAAGATCCAATGAAAGACTTCCTAAACTAGTTTGTCTAAATCCATGCTTCATTATGTTCTTCAACTTTTTATAGCCTATGTTCGGGAAGATCGGTGTAATATGAAGAACCTTAAGATCCTGAAAAAGTGATTGTATTGGTTTCTGTAATTTAGGCTATAAGAGGTAGCCTGTGGCCTTTGGTACTTGTATCGGCTTAGTAATACACGAACAATGGTTTGTAATGTAACGATTGTAACCTGTTGGGTTTAATGGTTATGTTTGTGTTTTAATAAGTAAATCTGAAAGTTTATATCTTTTTTTAGTGTCTTACGCCCGGAGTAACTTTGGTGGTTACCAAGTCTCATACTGGTTTACAGGAAAGATGAATTCTAGATGACCACTTAACTTTTTTTTGTCAAGTTCTTCATTTTCTTGTGCAACGCAGCGAAATTTGAAGGATTTTTGTTCCCTCTTCAACATGGAGTTTTCATTTCTAGCATAGTGGGATTCATCATGTTTCTATATCTAAAGTTCTGTTATACCATCTATGATTAGCTAGAGAAAAACTTGTGCTGGAACTGTGGTACTAGCAGAAAATGAAACTCGATTATGATGGGAAAAGAGTGGTATTGCTTTTTTTCATACATCTTATGCCTTAGAAAATATTGCTTTCTAACATTTATCAAAGAAAGATTCCCAACCGGTGTTTGGCAAGCTTATATGATGGGTTTATGAGCCAATATGTGGCAAATAAGCTTTACTAAGTGTTTGGCTAAGTGTATATAAGTGAGCTTATGAGCTTATATGAGGATTTTGATAACCCAAAAAGTGACTTTTTAAGTAGGGGCGGGCTTATATAATATTTTGCATTATAAATTACAATTTTACTGACAATTATACCTAATCTAACATTTAGATTTTTCAACTCACGTCCCTTATAATCATTTACCAATCTAAACTAAACCACACATGTAAGGTTATTAACTTATTAAACATAAGCTAATCCACACTGGCTTATGAGCTTAAGATATATAAGCCATAATTAAGTTGCTTATATAACATAAACATAAACCCAAATCATAAGCTTAACCAAACACCCTATAGAAAATTCTCAACATCCTTAAAAAAAACTAAATCAATCAAAGCGTCTAGGATCAGTAACGTTAATCCTCCAATGCTCATCTGAAAACATAGCTTCCTTAGCCTTTTTTCGGTTCCACTTCAACATCATCTTCATTTTTGTCGTCAAATTGCAGTGCTTCTGTAAACTCTCATCCATCTCGTCGTAAACCTTCCACCATCTATGGTGTGCCTCATCACTAGCATACATCCTCAGATCCTTGATATCCCAGTTACAGTCATAATCTCTATAGCATAACCATGGCTTTATTCCAAAGTAATGTATCGCGTAAAGCTGAGGTGGATCAGCTGCAAACAACCTATTCCTCATGTTAAGTTCTTTCTTTGTTACGTTCGGGCTGAACAAAGTAAAGGAATTCACATTTCTCGGCAATATATGCCAATAAACAAAAATTTCATTCAAGAATCCTTGATCTCCGCTATTATAGGAGATTATCTCATTCATACGTTTCGTGAAGTGCATGAAAGTGCAATTTGAAGGCTCAATGACCATAACACCTGAGTTGAATATCGAATCATGGTCACTTCTAGCTGTTAATTGTGGGTAAGACAATAGATGGTCTAGGTTCCGAAGGACAATGATGTCCGCGTCTATGAAGATGATCTTGTGGTAGTCAGTGAGTTGCCAAAGCCTTAACTTGGTGTAGTTATACTTGTTGTAGGTGTTGTTTTTTGCTTGTTTGTTACGAATGCGTTTGATGATACGGATGGTCCAACCAGCTGCGGCTAAGGCTTGGCGTTTTGGGACAGAAATGGAGGTGTCAATTAGGAGGATGAGGTCACGAGTGGTTCCGGTTTTGAGGAGGGATTGGGCTAAAGTGAGGGCGCCACATACGTAGGATTCTGAGGAGTGGAGTACTGTGGCGTAGGCTTCTAGTTTCGTTGATTTCTTATTTACATTGTACACATTGTTGATTCTTCCTGCAAAAGTAAATTGTTTTTAGCATGTGTGCACTGAGGACTCGATATTTTTGATGCACAAAATTATACGGGTTATGAATGGGTTAACTAAACACGCAACTTTTTCTATCACGTGCAATTTTGCATGTTTAAAAAACCGGATATTTTTACGAAATTTCTTAGAAATATACACTATAAACATACGTAGAATCCATGTGACACCCAAGAACCTTAGGTCCGATCCGCCACTGGTTTTTTAACGACCATAAAAGTTTCCAATCTATCAGACTGCGGCATGCCAATTTGATCTCTCGTCCTTTTTTTAAAGTTATATGTAACACTTTTAGTATCTTATCTATGGGAAGGGATCCAGTAAGAAGAAAAACTAAAATAAGAAGAATAAAAAGGATTTGTAGCCACACATTTCAAACAGGGAGGAGAATTTTAAGGGGAGATGCATCCATTTTTGTAGATGCATCTGAAATGAGTGGTTGTAGTTTCTTCTTATCATTCTTATTTTAATTTTTCTTCTTATTTGATCCTAACTCTCTTATCTAGACTATATTATAAAGGATTTGAGACTTCTTATAAAATGAAGTCTTAATATTTTAATACCAGAAATATTATTATAAAAAGAAAATCAGAAAATTAATGTAAAATTTAAAAATTTAAGTCTCATTTAAACCATATAATAACCCATTCCAATAATAATATATTTTAATAAAATTATTTATAAAAAAAACTCGCTAAACTTATAATCCACTGATTTAATGCTAAAATTTGAAAAATAAAAGTGCTAACTATTTACACTATTAATAATTTAGACGTTCTACTATATATATATATATATATATATATATATATATATATATATATATATATATATATATATATATATATATATATATATATATATATTACTTTATAAAGTAATATATATTTGAGACATGCTAAATAAGAAAGGTTTAAAATTACATATTTTAGCATCTTGTTTAGACATATGACCTAGTCATGATTATGCATCATTTTCCTTTTGTGTTCTTCCTTTATACGATTCAATACTGTCACATATATTCATACGTCTTTCGTTTCAAAATAAATGTTCACTTTGTAAATACGCAGAGTTTTCAAAAATTTCACTAAGTAAACTCTCCATCAATCAAATATGATCATCTCCACCCATTAAAATATCTTTTAATTGATTTAAATGTAAAGTGAATATTTATTTTAAGACATTTCAAAATGAAAACATAAATATTTATTTTGAGAAGGGAGGAGTACCTATTTGAGGCAAAGCCAACTCACAAGTACCAAGATGCAAAGAAACAATCGTTTCTAATCTTTTCAAGTCAGGCTCATAATACCACCATTGTCCTTCTTCTTTCAACAAATCTTCACACCTGAAAATCTCTATCATTGGCCTACACTTGCTTTCGACCACTACCTTGGCTCCCCTCTTCCCTCTTTTCACCACCATATATGACGCTACAAGATGCAACTGCAACCGAAAAACGTCTCTCTGCCACTCTTCTGCAAGAGGCTTGCATGGCACCTTCACCACCACCATGTCCATATTTACATACTTACTAAAATCTGGCATAGGAATCTTGTGACATGATTGATGGCTAGCTTTGGCATTCGAGCCAATGAACAAGTTTATCCATTTAAGATTTTCTGAGACCTTATCGAACGATACTGGGATTGTTTCTCCATAAGCACTCCATTTACTAAAACCAACTTCATCCATGTTCACCATTCCAATCTTCATGCCTCCTTTCATGTCATGCATAAAACTTGGACCATGTTGTTTAGATTGGTTCATAACTTTTCCATCTAACATTGCCTTCCTCTTGTAACCTATTTTGACCTAACCAAACAAATAAGAAATCATGCATAATCCTTATAATTATTTATTTTCATTTAGGTTAACATAGAAACTTGCATTTAAATTCATTGCGCGATGCAAAGGGTGTCACAATATCACCTTTGCATCATAATATTCTTTGTGCAAGTGTGCAAAGCGTACTCAAGGAGTACACTAGATGAACATAGACCTTACCTTGTGAAGGCAGTCCATGGAGGAGCAACCGGCAATGATGGACGGACCAGAATCCAATTGGAACCGATGAAGGATAGTGACATAAATGAGAACTAGGATGAAAGATATCAGGAAAAGATGGATCTTGCTGAACAAAGCATTCGAAAAAGTCACCATGGTAATATATTTTGTTATAGAGAAGCTTTGTATTGAACTTTCATCCAAGAAATAAATAGATGATGGCACATATATGAGAGCAAGTGAACCATCGACTTTCTGTTGAAAAAGATTTCCCATCTGCTTGTATAGTTTTTTCTTCTTTCTGTTTTAGGTATGTACTTCCAAAGTCACCCTTTACATGATGTTGTGCAATTTTTTTTAATCAAAGTGTCATGTCCATTGAAACAAGTGTCACCCTACTACTAAAAACTTAAAATGAAATCACGCAAGTTTGATTACAAAATTAGAGGTTTCTTTATTTTAAAAAGATGCCTTGAAAAAAATAATTGGAATGCAGCTTGTTGAGACGGATATCAATATCCCCTTTTCAGGGCCGTCTTGTGAATTTCAGTGGCCCCGTGCCATTACCACAAAGAGGTCCTCAAACACACACATAATATACATATGTATAAGTAGTGCACGGATTAATTAAACTCGAGTCTCATATTATGTTCATATATATAATAGAAGTGCATGAAATTTGGTGGCCTTCGTCAAGCGATGGCCCTGTGCAATGGCACCTCTTGCACTCCCCTAAATCCGGCCCTGCCCCTTTTATGTAAGAACATAACATGTTTGAGCACAAATTATTCGGTAAACAAATCATAGCAATTTATTTTCTTATCAAATTAAAAAAACTCGCTTTCATCTTTTTTTTTCCTTAAAATATAAATGTCTCACAAATCGTTAATTGTTACGTAAGACGAATCATACCATCGAGACGAGAATTAAATCATCTTTCTATAGAAGGACTTCTATATAATTTTGGTGAACTTTTTTTTGAGTTTTTTTTGTGAGTGTTGAAATTTATGCCCTGAAAATCACAAGTTAATTGTAACTTTAGAGTTGATTTGATTTTTAAAAGAGCAAATCATATGTGATTTTTTAGGACGTAAATTTCAGCAAAAAAAAAAAAACTCGAAAAAAAAGTTCATCAAAAGTATATATCGAAGTGACCGTCTAGTAAAAAATGAACAAAAAATGAACAAAATACTCGTCGTGACTGTGCATTTTTTGTTGCTTAATGATTTGCCATTTGCAAGATATTTTGTTTTAAGAAAAAACTTGAAAATAGTTGTGTTTAAAAAAAAAAAAAAAAAAAACAAAACATAAATGTTCAAAATTTGTTGTCCTTAGAGAGAATTTATGATCAATATTAATCTCATCTCACATACGGAGTAGTATATTAGTTCAAATAAATAGCTTTAATTGTCAACAAACATATCTGGATGCATAACATTACCGCCCCCTGATTAAATGAACCTACCTTAAACATTACGTAAGTTGCATATTGCTAACTTAAATTAAATACTTAACCATGTCACATCCCTTTATCGAAAGAGATCACATTTCTTTGTCTAATTAATCAAAGAGATTAATATAGTCGTTTAGAACTAATCACTACTAGAAAACAGGGCAACACTGACGGAAATAAATCCGTTAGTAATTATTGACGGAATTACTGACGGATTGCCGACAGGGAGTGTTGTGGACGGAATACTGACAGATTTATGACGGATTACCGACGCACTAAAATCCGTTAGTAATCTGTCAATGAATACTGACGGATTTCTGACGCACTAATGACGGATATGAGATTCCGTAAGTATTATGTCACAAAGTAGTGACGGAGGAAGATTCCGCTGGTAATCCGTCATTAACTCCCGACGGATTAGTGACACGTTAATGATGTAGCGGTATCTGTTTGCAATCTGCAAGTGCCACCAACATATTACCAACGGAATTTGCGATTTTGTATATATATTTTTTGATACTAAACTTGTATCTAGGTTTGTTAGTTTAGTTAAACTTAAATATACAAGACACGATGTTAGTGTTAGCACCTAACCGATGTATTCTTGTTTTAGGTTTGTTAGTTTTTTTAAAATTAAATATACGAAGGCGTGATGTTAGTGTTAGTACCTACCCGAAGTATGCGTGTAATAAGGCATTCTTTAATCATAATGAACAATAAAAAAGTACATACGTTATAAACTCTCTTTGTTAATATTTGTGTGAAGGCGTTCTTCGTTGTCCATTCGTTTATGAACATTTTTATGCTTGATTGTTCTCTTGTGTGTTTGAGCAAGGTTTGTGGTCGAGCGGGTTTTTCGGTATGTTAGCTAATTGGTTGTTTTCTTGGACAACTTAAGGATATATCTTCGGCCGTCTTCCGTGCATCATTGTAACATATATCATTTCCTCTTCTTTTTAACGAAATTTTCCAAAATAAACCTTTTACCCAAAACTAACTTTATTTAGTACAATGAACTTATTTATTTTTTTATTAAATACGTAAACAAACTAACAAAATAAGATAAAACAACCAACCATTTAATCTTAATATTGTCTACACAAGACTAGGGCTAAGCATCAGTCATAAACCGACCCGACCCGAATCAAGAAAACCGCGAACTGAAAATCGTGAAAAACGCGAACCGAAACCGAACTAAATGTTGTCGATTCGGTTCGGTTTTTTTCGATCTAGGTGTATTTTGGTATTTTTTTTGTCGGTTTTGGGTCGAACAGGACGAAACCGACCCGACCCGACCCGAAATCAAAATCATGTAAAACCTGAAACCAAAATTGAACCGACGAGTTATCGGTTCGGTCAGTTTCATCTGTCCGGTTCGGTTTTGAACCTTCGGTGCTCATCCCTACACAAGACTAATAATATGTTTACAAATAAGGTTGTCATAGTAAATCAATTGATTGAATTTTGTGATCATACATTTCTACCTTATATTAGTTTTAAAAACTTTTCCTCAAAATTTATTCTTCCCCCAATTTTTATTATATCCCGCCCCAAATTTCCCCCAAAATCAAAATCACTTTTTTAGATCCCTCCATCTTTTTTTGTTCCCTCCAACCTATCACTAATTCAGTCACGCCCCACCATTTTCCCCAAAATCAAATCATAGAGACGCTATGGTGTGGTTTGCCCAGCTTCACCACACATCTTGAAGTCTTGAACCCTTAAATATAGATAAGACTCATTATCCTATCATTATCCGCAACTAAATTCCCAAAATCCAACCTTCCGTTCACCCCTTCCGCGGCTACACCAATCTCCCCAACCCACATCTTTCATTATTCAAATATATGTGACCAGACTCTAATCCCGTGAACCTACTCAGCAAACGGTCGAATCACAAAGCTAGCACACACTTAAAAAGTCAAAGCCATTCACCATCATTTCTACATGTATCAAGGATATTAATATAGATATCAGGTAATTTTATATGTTATATGTTCAATTTAGAAATCAATTTAAGGTGTTCATGGTTCAATTTCTTATTTTGTTGATTTTTGAATTTAGGGGTTTTTGTGAACCCGAATCTATAAACTTGTAACATCGTATCTAAGGTTCTATTGAAATGAAATGGGTGTCGTGTTAGACACTTAATGGATGTTTTATGAGGTCTTTTTGTTGAAATGAATTATTGGTCAGTCACATGTTTTAGTTGGTTTTATGTATCTTAATGGCTACTGGAATAGGAGTTTTTATAATTGGTTTATATATCTTAATGGCTGCGCATAGTTCTCATTACATGCTGAATTTTTAGGTGTTTTTATGTTTGTCCATGGCTATATATAGTTGTCATTAGATGCTGAATTTTTGGGTGTTTTTATGTTTGTTAATGGCTATAAATAGTTCTTATTACATGCTGATTTTTTGGGCGTTTTTATGTTTGTTCATGGCTATAAATAGTTCTCATTACATGCTGATTTTTTGGGCGTTTTTATGTTTGTTCATGGCTATAAATAGTTCTCATTACATGCTGATTTTTTTGGCATGTTTATATGTATGTGACTTGTTCAAGTTGGTAATTTGTGTTTAGTGTGCATCTTCTGGATATGTAAAACAAATGACTAACATGACCTGAATTCTCGTGTTTTATAGATGATATTTTGATTGTTTAAGTACTTTAGTTAGTCAACCAATTTAAGGTGATAAGTTTTTTTAATTGTTTAACTAATATTGGTTTTTGGTTGGACGCATATTATGTCGAGACACACAAATAGAGACTGGATGTACAAGAATAGGAAAATTAATGGGTATATCTCTAAAGATTGGTGTAATCTTGAAGACATACATTTTTTAGATGTCGTCTTTTCTAATGAAGCAATTACTGAAAAGAAAACCGTAGATGGTGAGACAATATGTCGTATCAAATGTCCTTGTAAAAAATGCGAGGCTACTCCATACAAAACAAGAGAAGAAGTTAAATTACACTTGTCGAATTTGGGGTTCATGCTTGATTATGAAACATGGAGGGAACATGGTGAATCTGAAACAAATAGTACAAACTATGTGGGGCAATCTTCTAATCCGATAGAAGATGATGAAAATGATGGTTGTACACGAATGGTGTTGGATAACATGTTTCCAAATGATTTTGGTCACCAACAGTCTCAATCAAATAATTGGGAAGAACAAGAACCAAACCCACATGCTGAGGAAATGTATAAAATGTTACAAGCTGCTGATGAGCCGTTGTGGAATGGGTGTCAAGAGTTATCGAGACTAGAAGCTGCCACACATGCTTTGAATTGGAAGTCAGAATACAACATCTCAGAATCCGCCTATAATGGTATACTTCAAATGTGGAAGCGTTCATTACCTGATGGTGCAAAACTAGTTGGTAACTTCTATGAGACCAAAAAGAGTTTAAGGAAACTCAATCTACCGGTTGAAAAATATCATGCTTGCAAAAATCATTGCATGCTCATTTATAAAAAGCATTCTTCATTGATGAACTGTTTGGTTTGCAAGGCATCTCGTTACAGTAACGACAGTGGATACAAGGTTCCTAATTTGGTCATGACGTACTTCCCTATTGCTCCTAGACTTCAGAGGTTATATATGTCAAAAAAGACGGCAAAAGATATGACCTGGCATCATAGCCATCGTACAGAAGAAGGTATGATGGCACATCCAAGTGATGGTGCAGCTTGGAAACATTTTGACACAAACCACCCACAATTTGCAAGAGAGATCAGGAATGTTCGTCTAGGTTTATGCACCGATGGTTTCAGTCCAAATAACTCAAACACCAATCCTTATTCATTATGGCCCGTCTTTCTTACCATCTATAATTTGCCTCCATGGATGAGCTCGAAAGACTCGAATGTTAAACTTAGCTTGATTATTCCTGGAAGAAAGAGTCCAGGTCGGAACTTAGATGTTTTTCTAAGGCCATTGATAGACGAGCTGAAGGATTTATACTCGAAAGGTTTTCAAACTTATGATGCCTATCGTAGAAATAATTTCACATTACGAGCTATACTTTTGTGGACGGTTAGTGATTTTCCCGCTTATGCCATGCTCTCAGGATGGAGTACACATGGCAAGTTAGCATGCCCATACTGCATGGGTAAGGCATAATCTTTTCAATTACAAAACGGGTGGAAATCATGTTGGTTTGACTGTCACCGAAATTTTTTACCTAGAGTTCACCCATTTCGACGTGATAGACGTGGATTTAAGGCTGCAACTATTGTCACAGCTACTCCACCGCTAGAATTAACCGGAGATCAAATTTGAGAGCAGATACGTCGGTTTCCAACAGTTTATGAAGGCAACCCATACAAGTAAAGTAATAAAAAACTTCAAGGCTTTGAGATCACACATAATTGGGTAAAGAGAAGCATATTTTGGGAGCTTCCATATTGGCGTTCTTTATTGATTCGGCACAACCTTGATCTCATGCACATTAAGAAGAATGTTTTTGAGAATCTCTTTAACACCATTATGGACACTCCTAGAACAAAAGACAATGTTAAGGCAAAAAAAGATATAGCCTTGTATTGTGATCGTTCGGAGTTACATATATTCAAACAAGGTAATAAAGAGATGAAACCAAAAGCATCATATACAATGAGCAAGCCGCAAGTAAAGAAAGTATGTGAATGGTTGACAACGGTGAAATTTCCTGATGGATATGCTTCAAACATAAAGGGATGCATAAACGTTAAAGATTGTAGCTTTTATAGCTTTAAGAGTCATGAGTGTCATGTGTTTATACAACGGTTGCTTCCCATTGTCACCAAAGGTATGATACCAGATGCAATATGGGATGTAATAACAGAGTTATGCACTTTTTTTCGTGTAATTTGCTCAAGGGTGTTGCACATTGATAACATGCACAAAATGAAAATAAGTATTGTTGAAACTATTTGCAAGTTGGAAAAAGTCTTTCCCCCAGGATTCTTTGACTCTATGGAACACCTTTTAATACATTTGCCGTATGAAGCTATTCTCGGTGGTCCGGTGCAATATAGATGGATGTATCTCTATGAAAGGTAATTTTATAAGTATCTTTACAATTCATTTGATAAAAAAAATACCTATTGTTTTGCTAACACTTAGTTTTTTATTATGTTACAGAAAGTTAGGAAAATTGAAAAGAACAGTTAGAAACAAAGCAAGGGTTGAGGGGTCTATTGTTGAGTCATATAGAATTGAAGAACTCTCTACCTACTGTTCTCTCTATTTTGACGAAACATATGAAACTCGGCTAAATCGTGATCCTCAAAACTTTGCACCAGATATTATTGGTTCGAGTTCTACGCAAAAGGACTCTCACTTAAGCATATTCAAAGTTCCCTCTAAGAGATTACGAGATAAAAGTGGAAAAGACGACTACTTTACAGATGCTGATTTGCTTAAAGCTCATACTTATATCTTGCTTAATTGTGAAGAGGTGATGCCTACTTTATGTTTGTTTAATCAGTGGGTGAGTGATGTACATCCTGGTTTTGACGAAGTAACACGTGATAGATACAAAGACGAAAACTTTGCTCGGTGGTTCGAAGAATATGTAAGTTTTTCCCTTACTGTTCTTGTGAAACTTAATCATGTATATGTCTTTAAATTTACACATATTGTCTCTATAGGTTCGTCAAAGTCAAGATGATACTGCTACACAATTGAAGGATCTAGCCCATGGACCAGTACGGAAATATCGATCCCATAATGGATATTTTGTCATTGGTTACAAATTTCATAAACGTTCATATGGTAATGGTCGTGTCACACAAAATAGCGGTGTATGCGTGAAAGGATCGGTTTATAACGACGATGTGAGTGACTACTATGGAGTGTTGGATGAAGTGTTAGAGGTCGAGTATCATAGCGAATCAGCTCGTAGTGTTGTTGTGTTGTTCAAGTGTCATTGGTTTGATCAGGTTCAAGGGGTAAAGGTTAATCAGAAACATGGATTGGTTGATATCAAATACAATCAATTCAAGTGTATTATGCATCATATCCTTCAATGACAAGGGATTTGAAAGATTGGTGGGCTGTTGTCAAGACAAAGCCAAGGGGCATATTTGAATTAGCATATGAAAATTTGGAAGAGGATCATTTCTTTCAAGAAAATGATAGAGTAATGTGTACACCAAGCACAAGTACGAATGAGGAAATTGAACCCGTCTGTCTTGTCATTGAAGGGGAAGTAGAAGAAGTTGATAATATAATATAGGGATAATGGTCCAAAAAATATACAAACTTGCCACATTTTACTATTGTGACAATAAACTTTTAATTTTCCTATTAAAACAAAAAATTTCTTAATGACTCTTATTGTAACAAAAAACTTTCTTAATGACTCTTATTGTAACCAAAACTGACACGTGGCAACATTAATTAACCCTTAAGAAAGTTTTTTGGTTACAATAAGAGTGATTAAGAAAGTTTTTTGTTTTAATAGTAAAAGGTGGCAAGTTTGTATATTTTTTGTACCATTAACCGATTAATTAACCCTTAACAAAAAAAAAACATTTATACTCGTTTCATAATTCATATAGCATTAAAAACACAGATTATATATCAGATCTAATAAATAACATCAGATTTATAAAAAATTCGGAATTATTAGAAACAAATCTCAAAAATCGAATCTATAAAAGTTAAAAATCAAATATCAGATCTAATAAATAACACTAAAAATCGGATTTTTCATATATTAAAAAAAAAGAAAATCTTCTGATTAAAGATTTAAAAAAGAAACTCATATTTATATGGAAAAAGACCCAAAACCTGTTGTCATAGATTTCTTAAGTATTGAATAGTCGTAGATTTTAAGATAGAGAAATCATTGACAGTACATTTAGGCAACAATGGTATATTTAAAGCTTCAGTTTCGCTATTCTCGTGACAATATGCAACCCAAGTGAATTCCAAATCTGGTATTAAGTTATGAGATTACATTTTATTGCCTATTCAGTTAAAGTGTTTTCATGTGCAGTATATAGACCATGGTCAATTCTATATATCCTTTTGATCATTGATTTGTAATTATTTCTTTTGCAAATCATCTTTTATTCAGCTCAGGTTTGTATCGTTATACTCTAACTGAATTAAACTAATGGTTACCTGGTCTTATGTATCGACTTTTAATTTTCAATGTGTCCTTGTAACAATAAAGTATTTAGGCATGTAGCACTTTATATTATGTATGTTTTTTATGTATCCATATTTTAGGTACTTGATTAGAAAAAAAGTTGGAGCAGCAACGAGAAGATGGAGTTCGCTGTGAAATTGCTCTAAGGAAGGAATTTGAGGACCAACGGGAAGATGATCGCCATGACTGGCAAGCCAAGCTTAAGGAGTCCTAAGATATTGTGCTATGAAAATCACCACACCCCCCCACCTAACTAATATATAGTTGACGGTAGTATCTTTTGGTATTTGTAGTCGGATATCAAATATTAACAACATTTTGTTACGTTGATCTTGTAATTCTAAAGTAAGATCTGTACGTTGATTTGCAAAATTTAAAGCATGACTTTAATGTATGTTCTTTTGGGAAATTATTTTGTTTACAGTTATGTTGATATGTCCCGAAACGTTGGTAGACCGTGGGTAATATATGCTGGTAAAGCGTTAGTAAACTGTCGGCATTACTAACAGATATCCGTCGGTAGAATTTGTTAGAAATCCGTTGGGAAACTTGTTAGTAATTTTTGGTAAATTAATGACGGATTAGCAACGGAAAATCTGGCATTGTTTATGGTAGTTAATGACAGATTAGCAACGGAAAATTCCGTTAGTGATTTTGGAAATCCGTCGGTAAAAGCCGTTAGTAAAATTACCGACAGCGATATTACCGACGAAAAGTTTCAGTTGGTGATCCGTCAGCAACAGCCGTCACTGACGGATTACCGACGGATTTGACCGTCATTGTTGCCCTGTTTTCTAGTAGTGAATGTCTCCATTCATGGATTCATTAGCACATTTCGGGATGGGATTGACGTGTGCAATCACCGACATTTTTTTTTTGTGTAAAACTTGCTGATCGATATCTAAACGCTTACCTTAGTGAGAGCTCGTATCTTGGCGATATCAAGGTAGCTTCGTACAAAAAGTCATGGGATCAAAACTCAGTGTGAACAATAAGTATACATGCTTTTGCATTAATAAGAAAAGTAACACTAACCTCTTAGGAAGGTCAAGGTTAAAAAAAATGAGTCTTATTGATTGTTCGCAATACAAAACTTTATCTTGAATTATTGTTGAAGCTACCTTAATTCCAACCGCATCCGTTTACGTGTTCACTGTAAACAAAACATCATCCAGTTCCCAGGAATAATGCAGACTGATATTGTTGATACAAAAGTTGGACGTTCCTAGTTTGGAGCTCCGGTTCTCGTACCAATTAAGAATTGCTGCTTGAGACCTGCGCACTAAGAGACAAGAAACACCGTTAGGCTTACCGTGGGATTGTCTCCCACGATTATCCTCCTGCGTGAGAGTGAGTAATCGGTTTAGGGTTTAAGGAGTTTTAGGGTTATGAGATCGTACCTTAAACGAGGGATATAATTCCCTTTATATACGCACGGAATCCTTGTTGGTTCCGTGTTCCCCAACCTTCGGCGTATCCCGCCTAAGTCGGTTGGGAATGATTATCTCCTTATTTTAGAAGATATCGGATATCTATTCCGTAAATAGATTTGGGCTTGGGCTTTCGTGAGCCCAAACGTTTATTGATATTGGCCCGGTTCGTGCCGGGCATGTGAGTATTGGGCTGTAGTCGTGTTTATGACCCGACTCCAGACTATACGTCATCATGTCCCCCCAGTCTAGTATGCGCAGTGCGTAACTGCGGATGCGAGACTAATGACCGTAGTATAAAAGAAATAACTTACGAAACGTATGGGAGAAGCCAGACACATATCCGTAGGTGCAATGCATCTGGACAGAAAAGTGAAATGGAAATACCTCGATATTCGGGGGAAAGTTACTGTCCCACGTCCCATCAAAAGAATCTCAGCCACATAAGTGAAGGTAGTGGAGGCCACGTGTCACGTATCGGGTGGATGGGAAAAAGTATAAAACCACTCTCCATTTTTACCATGGTAGTCACAGTTAAACCAAAAAATCCACCATTGTTGAAATAAGTCTGCAACGGCAACCCAGAAAGTATCCCTCTTTAAGGTAACCGCGCGTGCGTATCTGGACACCATGGTAAAACAATTATCGACTTCACCTCGTACTTGAACGAAAGCAATCTTTTAGAATTTACTTCAGATTATTATATACCCCTCGACGTGCATCCGGTTGTTCCGGATGCGCAGGCAACCATTGCGGACTTCCCCAGTGGGAAAGTGGGGGTTTATACGCGGTTATTCGATTTTGCGAACCAACGCGTGCCCCTGTCCCGCTTTCTATGCGACGTGTTAAACTATTACAGCCTGCATATATCCCAATTACATTGTATTGGTGCGACCAAAATTACCAATTTTGAGGTAAATTGCCGTTTACTGGCAGTGAACCCCACCATCCATTTATTCCGCGCCTTTTATCACACAATATGGGCACATGGGTGGGTATCTTTTGCAAAACGTGCCGGTAGGCTCCAATGCTATACGGATAAACTAGACTCACTGCGGGATTGGAGGGAGTATTTCTTCTGGGTAGATGATATATGCTTTCCATGGGACTTCGCGTTTTATACCCGGGGTACATTAGAAAGGGATGAGTGCCCCCTCCCTGGGTCGTATAGTGCTGAGGATGCGAAATTGATAAATGACAACCGCATCCCCATTAGTGCCTATCCGGAGGGATTTCTTGTACATATGGGCATCAGTCGTAACTATTTTGGTCCCGAAGATGAGATCCCAATCTTCTTGGACGCCAATGGCCAGGGTGGGTACTCATTCCGCTGTACCTCTATATAAATAATGTGAGTCTTCTATCTGTATTTGCGCATTATATAACGTATTCGATTTGTTGCTTCTTTTGCGCAGAAATGGATCTATTCGCTGTGGTACAATTAGCTAAGCCACTGGATGCGCGTGCGGGGGGTGCGGCCGTTGAGAGAAGACGAAGAGCCAATACTAGCTAGTACCGCGGGGCATACAATAGAGCTGAACTTGGGGGAAGCAGGGACCAACTCTTCAGTAGCAATAGAGGCAATGCCAGTGCAAGGCATGCCAAGCCCGCGTGGGCCCTCTCCTACTGTGCAGCCACCACTCATAGTGGCAGATCCTGTTGATGAGGAGATGGAGGAGCAAGAGCAAGCGTTATTGCGTAAGAGATCGCGCAGCGGGGATGGTGCGAGTGTATCAAGGAAGAAGCGTCCCGTGACTGTGCATATTGAGTCTTCGGAGAGTGCGGCAGCCTCATCGCACCCATCAGCAGATGTTTCTAGCCCCCAGTAAGTATCCGTGACAGTATAACTATTGTTTGCTTTATATCCAGTGCGCGCATAAGATCTTTATAAGTCTGTCTGTGTTCGTAGGTTCGAACAGAGTGCGGAGTCGCCACCTAAAGAGAGTCCGGCTGAACCTAAGTCTTCAGAGCCGGAGATAGGTAGCGCAGTGCCAGTGGCATCCGGGGATGCATCAATGGGGCAGCTAGTGGATGACCTTGTTTCTCTGACTGCGCAGTTGAAAGCGAAGGTTGTTGGAGAAAGCAGTCAGGTCAACCAAAAGGACCAGCGCATTGCATCTTTGGAGGCGCAATTGGCCAGTGCCAAGGCTGAAATAAAAGAGGCCAATTCATATGCGGAGAAGCTTGCAGGAGAAAAAATGGCTCTACTATCTCAAATAGACCAAGAGCGTGCGGCAGCAGTCAAGTATAAGCTTTCATGTAACTGGGCCCTAAAACATCTAGAGCAGGGTAAGGAAAGTTTATTTACGCAGTTGGGGGAGCTTGGTGGTACTGTGAGCTGGTCATTGGAGGTGCAGGAAGCAAAACTGCGCAAGCTCAGCCTAGAGTACGACGAGGAATTGTATCCTCAGCTTATGTCCACCATAGCTGAGCGAAGATGGCTTATAGGCCATGGTCTACGTCTAGCTGCACTCACCACCCTAGAGTCGCCAGAGGTGGTTACCGCCTTCGGGGAAGTTGTGCAGTGCGCTCTGGAGCGTGGTAAGGCAGAAGCAATTGAAAAGCTGCATGAGACAGAACTGTTGAAGGCGCCTATAGAAAAGGTACCAAATTATGATGCTGATTCATATGATCACTTGGTCGCTGCTATGCAGAGAATGAAAGACTTAGAGCTCCCCATGATTTCTGAGCTTGAGCGCGATCAAGATTATCCAATAAATGTGATTATGGCGGGATTGACCCTGGCGCGCCATCGTACCGAGGGTGCCGAAACACAGTCGGACTATTATTTGAAACCCCATGAGTCACAGCTCCAAGTACCTGTCTTTGCACGTCCTCGGGATAGTCAGAATCCATTTGCGTTGGAGAAAGAAGTACCTTTAAAGGAAGTCCTGGAAGCGCATGCAACCCGTCTAGCGAAAAAAGAAGGTATTGCAGGTAAAGCTATTTTGTGTGGAGTTGGTGCAGCGCACTTGCCAAGATCTGATGGGGTGCCAGTCAGTGTGGCTACTGTGTCACGCCAGGATGCAGACGTGTTGAAGGGTATTAGCGAAGCTAAAGATGCAACGAGTCACGTTGGTACTTCTTCCCTTAAGCGTTGTAGCAGCTGGTAGCTGTCATGTTGACTATCTTTTGTACTAACTCGTAGTTATGAATAAAAGTTTCTTTTTTGTTTGTTGCTTGTGGATATTTGTAATGTATACATATCTGTCTGACTATGCGTAAAAGATGTATTTGTTGCAGTGTACGCCAGTGCAAATATAGGAAATCCATAATCATGTATGAAAATCAGAATATACTAGAGAAATAATTCAAAGTACTTGATCCTAATCGTGTATGATATGATATTCAGCATGCTGTAAATATCTCCTTAAGGAAGCAAGTGTCTTGGTTCCTAAGTTGTTAAACGTGCACGTGTGCATTGCTGCGCAACCGTCGTGGGATGCGCACATATCTTATTCCAACGTCTTGAGAACAAGGTGTTTAACAAGGATGCGTGATCCAGTATTGATGGGTTTGCAACCCTCTTACTCAACAAGTTAGTTAGTAGGTCAACTTATCCTTTTACCATCGTGGGTTTATTTGTAGTGCATGCACGCCATCGTGGGCAAGAAATAAAAAATTGTTAAGACATACAGTATATGGAGATAACAACTTAAAATGTGTCGCGGAGTTAGCTAGAAACCGCGGCGTTTTATTAATACTTGCAAGTTTATCAAGAAATAACAAAGAAAACAGTAAATATGAAAAATAAAAACTGAATACATGAATGTTTATTGAGCACTGAAAGTGCGGAGCGTCTGTGCGCTGTGCCGTAGCTATTCTTACAGGTAGCACCTCTTGAGGTTGCCGATGTTCCATGTGCGCGGTAGGTCACGACCATCCAATCCTCGTAGTCTGTACGCGCCTGTGCCTATTGCTTCAGTAATCTCATAAGGGCCTTCCCATTTTGGTCCGAGCTTACCTGTATCTTCTGCATGGCTCGCCTCATTGGCGCGGTAGACAAAGTCGCCTGGTCTGAATGAAACACTGCGTACCTTGGCATCATAGTATCCTTTCATTTTTGACTTCGACATTGCTTCCCGTATGGCTGCGCGTTCGCGTCTTTCTTCCAGCAGATCCAAGTCGACACGTCTTTCGTCGTCGTTTGTAGCCACGTTGATCTCCGCAGTGCGGATAGTTGGCATGCCGATCTCAGTTGGTATAACGGCTTCTGTCCCGTATACTAGAGAGAAGGGGGTATCCCCTGTGCTGGTTTTAATTGAGGTGCGGTGCGCCCATAGTACATGTGAAAGTTCTTCGACCCACCTTCCTTTGTGCCTGTCCAGGCGCGCTTTGATTCCTTCGCCCAGGCTTCGATTTGCGCGCTCTACTAAGCCATTGGTTTGTGGGTGTGTCACTGAAGCGAAGTGTTGGATAATGTTTAACTTCTCGCACCAATCTTTGAAGGGATTATCGCAGAATTGTTTCCCGTTATCCGATATGATTTCTCCAGGTAATCCGAAGCGGCATACTATGTTGTCCCAAACAAAGCGTTTCACCTGGTTGCCGGTGATTGTCGCCACTGCTTTTGCCTCGATCCACTTGGTAAAGTAGTCTACAGCTACTATGAGAAACTTGAGACCACCTGCTGCTATTGGAAAAGGACCTGCAATATCAATGCCCCATTTGTAGAATGGCCATGGCGCCGTAATTGGCGTTAGCTCGTGCTGTGGTTGGCGCGGGACGGGTCTATGAACTTGGCAATCATTGCACTTCCTTATTAAGTCCCGCGCATCTCGATGCATGGTTGGCCAGTAGTATCCTGATCGCATGGCACGTGCTACAACGGACCATGGTCCTGCGTGCATGCTGCATGAGCCTTCATGGATTTCTCGCAGCACGTAATTTGCTTGTAGGGGGCCGACGCAACGGAGCCATGGCTGGAGGAAAGAACGTCGGTACAGTATGTTGTCGCGCAATTCGAATCTCTGCGCTGTACGCCGTATTCTGCGGGCTTCTGTCTGTGGGGCAATGTTCCTTTGCTTAAGAATTCCATAATTGGTGTCATCCATGTAGGACCATCCTCCTCTATGACTGCGGAGACTTCCATCTCCGATATTGATTTGCTTTTCAGTGTTTCCACCAGCACTTGCTTTGATAAGTGTGCGAAGCTTGTCGAGGCGATCTTGCTCAGTGCGTCTGCTTTGCGATTTTCTCCCCTAGGGACTTGCTTGATAGTAAATTTGTCAAAACTTTTGATCAGTGTCTTAGTCTTCTCAAGATACTGAATCATATTCTCTTCTTTGGCCACGTATTCACCCAACACGTGGTTGGCTACTCACCGGGAGTCCACATTTGCTTCCAAGTTACGTACACCCATTCGAGCTGCAATGCGTAGTCCAGCGATTAGGGCTTCATATTCTGCCTCATTGTTTGTCGCGGTAAATTCAAAACGCAGTGCGTAAGTGAATTCCATTCCCTCTGGGTTTGTGAGAATAAGGCCAGCTCCTGATCCATCCACGCACGAGGACCCATCTGTAAACAAAATCCATGGATCTTGTAGTTCCTTCTTGCTTGGTGCAGGTACCTCGTCGGTATCTGGCTTCTCGATGATGAAGTCTGCCAGAACCTGTCCTTTTATTGCGGTACGTGGTCTGTAAGAGATGTTGTGTTCGCCTAGCAACACACTCCATTTCTGGAGTCGTCCTGACGCATCGGGTTTGGAGATGATCTGCTTGATGGCTTGATCTGTGATTACCGCTATCGGGTGCGCTTGGAAGTACCGGCGCAGTCGCTTGGCGGCAAACACTAATGCCAAGACTAACTTCTCCATGGCACTGTAGTTCATCTCCGTCTTCTTGAGCGCTTTGCTGACAAAATAGATAGGGGTTTGCACTGAGTCCCTATCTGTTAGTAGCACTGCGCTGACTGCCCCATGAGTTTCTGAGAGATACATGATCAGTTCTTCCCCTTGTCGGGGTGCAACGAGTGTTGGGAGCGTTGCTAGATGTTGTTTAAGTGTAGTGAAGGCTTCTTCTGCCTCCGTCGTCCACCGGAAGTCACCCTTTTTCATGCACTTCTTGAGCGTTTTGAAAAGAGGCAATGACTTTTCTGCTGACTTAGACAGGAACCTGTTTAGGCCGGCCAGTTTTCTGTTGAGGGATTGAACTTCCTTCAGCGTGCGTGGTGAGGGAAGTTCTATTACCGCCTTTGTCTTTTCTGGACAAGGTTTTATGCCGTAAGGTTCTATCAGGTACCCTAGGAACATGCCTTCAGTGGCGCCAAAGGTGCACTTCTTGGGATTCAGCTTCATGTTGATCTCACGTAGAGTCTTGAACGTCTCTTCTATGTCGCGCACAAGCTCAACCTCAGTATGGCTTTTTATGACCAGGTCATCCACATAGACTTCCAGATTGCGGCCCACCTGTTTTTCAAAGGCATTGTCTACTAACCGCTGATAGGTTGCACCCGCATTCTTCAAGCCGAAGGGCATTTTTGTATAACAGTAAACGCCTTGGCTTGTGTGGAGGGCTGTTTTTTCCTCGTCTTCCTTAGCCATCTGTATCTGGTGATATCCCTTGTACGCGTCGAGGAAACACTTTAACGGGTATCCACACAAGGACTCTATTTTCCAGTCTATCTCTGGTAATGGATAGCAGTCCTGTGGGCATGCTTTGTTAAGCTCGGTGAAGTCTACGCACATTCGCCAGCTACCATCGCTCTTTTTCACCATTACTGGGTTAGAAAGCCAGTCGTGGTAGTAGACTTCACGCATAATTCCTGCTTTTACCAATTTCTGTACCTCTGCCAGGATTGCCTGCGCACGCTCTGGGTCTTGGCCACGCTTCTTCTGGCGTATCGGTGTGTATCCTTGTCGGATTCTCAGTTTATGCTCTGTGATCGAGCGTGGTACTCCAGTCATGTGTTTTGGCTCCCATGCGAAAATATCAACATTCTTTTGTAGGAGCGCGCACACAGCTGCTTTGCCGTTGTCCGACAATGACCCTCCGATGGTTATTTCCTGTTCAGGGTACTCTGGGTGAATCGCGACCTTCAAGTTGGGGACTTTGGCTGCGCACTGCTTTGGGATCGGTGCCATTTCGCATGTAACCGTGTTACATTCTCTATTTGGTACCGTGGCATTGTAAAGAGTAACAACGCCCCCTTCTACCGGGAATTTAATCATCCCATGCGCTGTTGATGGCACCGCACGCATGGCTGATATCCCTGGTCTCCCAATGATGCCATTGTATGGCGAGGGGGATTTGATCACCATGAAGTCCATCCAGGCTGTCGTAGAGTGCTCTGCATTGCCAATGCTGACTAGTAATCGCAGTTGTCCCATGGGCCATATCTTTTCACCCGTGAAACCAGTGAGTGCTGTACTGACCGGGTTTAACTGGCTACGTATTTCAGGTCGTAGTCTTTTAAAGCAATGCTCATACATGATATTTGCCGATGCTCCACCATCAATGTACATGCAGTGTATATCATGACCACCCGCACTGATTTCAATGGTGAGTGGTTCGACTACTGCGTTGTCCGCAGTTAGAGTAGGGAAAGAGATTTCACTTCTTCGGGAAAACTCCTGGCTGACCTTCTGTCTAGTGACTCGTTGCCACGTCTGTATCATGTAGATTGTGTCGGCCTTATCTTTGGGTGTTTCCTTCTTGTTTCCATTCTTTTGTTTATCTCTTCCCTCTTTAATGTTTTTTACCAAGTGGTCCAGTCTACCTTCCTTGACCATCTTGTCGATGAGTTGGCGCAGCTGGACACATTCGTTAGTGGTGTGACCCTTTTGCGCGTGGTAGTCACAGTATCCATTCCCAGTGCGCCGATCTTCTGGTGTACGCATCTGCGGTGGTCTTGGGAAATTCGCGCCTTCCGCTGCGAGTATTTCCTTTGGGGTTTTGATCAGGGGAGTGTACCTGTCACTATCTCTGTCTCTGCCGCTCCTCTGGCTGCGATAGCTCCTATTACGGTTATTACCTCGGTCGTTGGATTGTCTCCCAGGTTGTTCCTGTGACCGGTAACTCGAATGGTTCTTTTTGCTATCTGCCGCGGCGGCTTCTCCTTGGACAAAAGACCGAGAGCGCTTCATGAGTTCATCAAAGGTCTCGGGAATCTTGTCGTTCAACCTCTTGATGAGTTCTGGATTATTAATCCCATTCATGAAGCCAGAGATTTTTAGCACTTCAGGACATGCTTTAACTTGCATGCATTCATCTTTAAAGCGTTCCATGAATGCGCTCGTAGATTCTCCTTGGTTCTGCTTTACCCTGGCGAGTTCTACAGGATTCTTAGCGCATTTTTTCCGTTGAGTAAAATTTAGGCGGAACGCCTTTCTCAACTCTTCGAAACCATTTATGCTCCTTCGTGGGAGTTTGTTGAACCAGTTGCGCGCGCTTCCCACCAGTGTGGAATTAAACATGTGGCACCACACTGGTTGTGGCCAGTTTTCAATGGTCGCGGCTGATTCAAAGATTTTTAGGTGATCGTCCGGATCACCTGTTCCATCATAGGTCTTGACATTTGTAGGCATACGCCTTTTCTTGTTCTCAGAGAAATCACTAATGCGTCTGGTGAACGCATCCACTTTCTGACGGCGCCATGGGAGAGACATGTCTTCCTCTTGGCTATCGCGTCTGTTTCTAGACTTCCAATGTCCTGTGTCGCTATCCTCGTTGTCAGAGGAGTTATCAGAAGATGAATTTTCCTTCTTACGGCGTTTGCGCCGGCTGTCCTCAGAGTCTGACTTGTAGTCTGGATCTGAAGGGCTTCCACTTGGGGAATGCTTTCGCCCCAGTCTGTCGTGTACTTTTCGGCTACCCAGTCTGGCGTAGACACTGGTACGCCGTTCTTCTCTATCACTATCACTCAAGTGCTGCGAGTGAGATGTCTCATCGCCCTCGATTCTCCTCCCGATTCTGTTGAATACTGGGGGTTTATGACCGCTTCTTCTGCGCTTTTCTTTCTGGTGGCGCAGTGGAGAAGTATCGTATTCCGAATCGAAATTGAGTCGGGCTTTCAAGTTCCGACCAGATCTATTCTTCTCTTCCTCTTGCATGAGGGCAGTTAATGTTTCGTAATTTTGGGATACGAAAACTTCTGGTGTTAACTCCGGCGCGACCCCTTCAAGAGTGGGTGCGTTTGTTTCTACCGCGATACCCTTATCCCGGCCTGGTGCCTCCGGTACCTTTGTCAGGTCAGTTTCTAGCACCGATTGGAAAGGAGTAGTAAAGACGGTGCGCAGTGGGTCTACTCCACTCGTGGTGGTTGTAGTGGCTTGGGTTGTTCCCGAGTGCGGTTCCACCAGGGGGAAGATTAAGTCCTGGCCTGATCCCTTATTTTTAGCAGCGCTGGTTGTCCCAGAGGGCTGCTTAGGGGTTAGCCCACTTTGCGCCTTCTTCCCCATGAGGTCTGACTGCCATCGCTGATTACCGTGCTTTGTCATTCTAGTGTTGGTTCTTAGTGTAGGGTCCCACGGATGGCGCCACTTGTTGATACAAAAGTTGGACGTTCCTAGTTTGGAGCTCCGGTTCTCGTACCAATTGAGAATTGCTGCTTGAGACCTGCACACTAAGAGACAAGAAACACCGTTAAGCTTACCGTGAGATTGTCTCCCACGATTATCCTCCGGCGTGAGAGTGAGTAATCGGTTTAGGGTTTAAGGAGTTTTAGGGTTATGAGATCGTACCTTAAACGAGGGATATAATTCCCTTTATATACGCACGGAATCCTTGTTGGTTCCGTGTTCCCCAACCTTCGGCGTATCCCGCCTAAGTCGGTTGGGAATGATTATCTCCTTATTTTAGAAGATATCGGATATCTATTCCGTAAATAGATTTGGGCTTGGGCTTTCGTGAGCCCAAACGTTTATTGATATTGGCCCGGTTCGTGCCAGGCATGTGAGTATTGGGCTGTAGTCGTGTTTATGACCCGACTCCAGACTATACGTCATCAGATATATAGTTGGAATGACCATATAAAGGTTACCAAAGGCCTAAACAAGTTCTTTGATACAAACCTAAACAAGGAAAATAGTTACTTTCTTCCTCCTAACTCATTTGGATGCAAACACTTTAATAAGATTTTTATTTTTTACATGTCTTTCTTTGCAATTTCATGCAAGAGGATTCACATTTCGTGTTAACATTATTGACTAATTAACATTTACACAATTATATATACTATTATTTAGAATCATCATATATACAAGTGCAAACATTAGAACAATATATCCTCTTTTAAGAAACTTGACAATAGTAGGTACAAATATTTGAAGACAATGCTTCTCCTTTGCAAGTCGGATAGTAAAATATATTGTGCGACTTTGCAGTAGCCAATTTTACTGTATCAGCCGTAAAAGATTTTGTTTGGTAAATCATAAATATCAAGATTGAGTTATGATATATAGGCGGCCGAAAGCAACCTACATCATTCATCTAAAATAATTAGGACATCAAGTGCGATTCTCGAGGCTTAATTCACAAACACTCACTATGCCGCCTTACAAAAAATTCAAAATTAAATTACAAACAGTAGCAAACAACAATCCAGTTCGGTCCGGTGTCATACAATCTCAACTGAACTGCTATTCGACAATCAAGAATTGATATGCAAAAATAGGACCTTTTTGTTGTTAATCTCATTATCCTCTAAACGGTTGGTTCATCCGAAGTAACACAATCCTGAACAAAAATGGAATGATTTCCATATATGTAAATTGGCATCATTAAGTTACTACGAAAACATGGAACTTCCTATCTAACAGGAATAACCCAACTCCACTACCTGTAGACCACTGGCGAATGATACATTTGGGTCTGCATTTGATCATAACTTTCATAAAAACAAGTCTTTTTATGCGTTTACAACTTCCTGCAAGTGCTGGGAATGACTTTTACCAGGCGGGATGAAAATCAGATCTTCCCACCCCGAATTTTTCTCGCTCATCTATCACCCAAAGGCATAAATGTTAGTTTGCTAAATAAATAAATGTGATATGTCATGATAACCAATTAGTTAACCACCTCCATTTTTTTCAAAACATCTTCCAGACTTCCCACCTGCAAAGGGAATAGCAACAGAATCACCATTTATGAATGTTTTTAAGAATATAAATATAAGATACACAAACATAAAAATAACTTTAATACCATAATATGTTGTGAAATCCCAGGTCCCCTAGGTCCTCGTGGAACCATTAACAGTTCTTTCTCAATGTCCTCCTGCTTCGACAACAAATTGTGATTCATGTTTTAATTAGTAAAGAACACATAATCTCCCATCTCAAAAGTGGTAGTCATGAAATTCAACACAAACCTTTCGGAAATATATAGGACAATAATGTTTGTTTTTCTTCTTTATAACGAGGAGGTCAGACTGTGCAAAGAAACAAAATAACCAAACATAAGTATTTTGTGATATTGATTTTTCTAGTCGTATGGATCTTTGACAAGTGTCTACATTAGGATAATCAGTAGGAAGAAGTTTGCGAGGATATAGCATTATTTATAGTGTGTGTTCTACAAATGAATGATATCAATGATTACGCATGAATGATTTGTCATATATGCGATTAATCATTTTTTTCTCCAAAAGGGTGAATGATATAGGGACCTACACAAATTGTACTTTTCTGTGAATCCCTGTGTCCTTTTCTGTGGGTCCCAGTGTCCTTTTAGTATGCTTAACTTGTGCCTTAGGGCACATGTTAGACAAACCCTTATTAAAATAACCAACAAGTTACAATTTGAAAACAAACACTGGACATGGGCATTCCCATCCAGGAACAAAACACAAAAACACTATTCTTAACAACCAAAAAAACATCATTCAAATGAATACAACTGCTGATCCAAACATCCCTTTATTTAGGCAAAAGATCTAAGCAGACCAAAAGGTTGGTCATTTCTGACTTCCCACCACATATTGAAACTGAACATTCCATATTTCAGCAACTTTTGTGGTGTGAATAGATTTCTTAACAGTTAAGCTCAAAAGTTGAAGCCTTACATGTTCAGTAATGATTTGAACAATACCTTCTGCACTTGAAGTTTTGAGCTTAAACAATCTTTCATTCCTTTCTTTCCAAATGCTATAGACTGTAGAAGCAATGATCAGCCTATTCAAAACACTCCAAATAGAATTATTACAAGGTAGAGTTGCCATCATCTGTATGATTTGATCCCAGTCATTTGGAATAACAACAACTTTCATTTTGGCTTTCATATCAGACCACACCTTTGCAGAGAACTCACATTGGAAAAATAGATGACTATGGGAGTCATTAATAGTCTTACATAGGGGACAAAGAAGAGTTTCAGAACACCATCTCATCATTCTATCTTGAGTAAGAAGCCTCCCTTGAATAGCCATCCATAGAGTGAAAGCATTCCTTGGATTACATTGAGAAAACCAAACAACTCTCCACCAATGAACAGCTGTTTTATCTCTTTAAAATCCTTCCATACCTCTTTAGTAGTGAAATTCATGAGTTGACCATTTTTAGACCTCCATTTGACTTGATCAGTCATATCTTCATTAAAAGTAGGAACATTAATTTGATTAAGCACGGGAAACTTAGAATACCAGTCAAGAGGCCAAGTCCATCTACCATCCTCAACCATATCAGCCACAGTGAAATTGTTTTTAAGTCTTGCATCAAGAATACTTTTTATAGGGATAAATTTTGTCAAAGGACCAAAATCATTCCACAAATCATGCCACATAGAGGTTGACTTTCCATTGCCAATAACATTCACAATGAAAGGTCTAACTCTATCTCTTAACTCCAAAAGAGCCTTCCAAGTCCCACTATCATTATAACCAGCATCAATTTCCCAAAAACTTTGCCCTTTTAACTTCACTCTATTTACCCATTTAACCCATAAGCTGTCTTTATATGCGATTAATCATGGTAAGAGATATCGGGGCTTTATTTATGAGTAGAGGGAAGGTTGAAAACTTGCACTACTAATAGATGTCTTGGAACTATAAGTTACTGTTAATGTAATTACCTTGAAAAAAACGAAAAAGATATTGCATGAGAAACACGGGTTGGAACCTGGAAATGCGATGCTATATGTATGTGGAAATGTTGACATATGGATAATTTTTTTGCTCATTTTTGACCAATCACTAAATGCCTTGATGTTTATTGCAGTGGCGTTTAAATCCGGTGAGGATCACAGGAAACAGATGGAGCTAGAAGAAGCCCGTAAAGCTGGGCTTGCACCAGCAGAGGTTGATGAAGATGGAAAAGAGATCAATCCCCATATTCCTCAGTATATGTCTTCGGCTCCTTGGTATCTTAATGCAGAGAGACCGAGTTTAAAGCATCGAAGGAAATGGAAGTCGGATCCAAATTACACAAAGTCGTGGTACGACGTACAGGGGAGCGAAAATATACCAAGCTGATAAGTACAGGAGGGTGCGTGTGTAAACTGTGGAGCTATGACACATACAAGGGAAACCTGTATGGAGAGGCCTCGTAAGCTTGGAGCAAAATGGACGAGTATAAACATTGCACCTGATGAAAAGATAGAAACTTTTGAACTCGATTATGATGGGAAAAGAGACAGGTGGAATGGTTATGATGCAGCGTCGTATGCTCATGTCATTGATAGATATGAAGCTCGTGATGAAGCTAGAAAAAAGTTCTTAAAAGAGCAACAGCTTAAAAAGCTAGAGAAGGGTGATATTGAAAACGTTGAAGAAGGGGTTAGTGATGATGAGGATAACGAAGATGGTTTGAAGGTAGATGAAGCTAAAGTTGATGAGAGTAAACAAATGGATTTTGCTAAAGTTGAGAAGCGTGTGCATACTACTGGTGGTGGGTCCACTGGAACTGTCAGGAACCTGCGTATTCGTGAAGATACAGCAAAGTACCTTCTTAATCTTGATGTTAATTCAGCTCATTATGACCCGAAAACCAGATCTATGCGTGAGGATCCACTTCCAGATATGGATCCGAATGAGAAGTTTTATGCGGGAGATAATCAAAATAGAGTTAGTGGTCAAGCTTTGGAGTTTAAGCAACTGAATATGCATGCTTTGGAATCGTATGTTAAGGGGAGTGATGTGCATATGCAAGCCGCTCCTTCACAAGCTGAATTGTTATATAAAAACTTCAAGGTTAATAAAGAGAGGCTGAAATCACAAGTGAAGGAGACTATTGTGGATAAATATGGGAATGCTGCTGCTGAAGAAGCACTTCCACGAGAGCTGTTATTGGGCCAAAGTGAAAGGGAAGTTGAGTATGATCGTGCTGGTAGGATCATTAAAGGACAGGTATGTAATGTCATATCGTTAGTAATTTATAGATATCGTATTTTCAGATTCATAAGTTGAAATTAGAATAGGTTATTAGTGTAGTTTGGTGTTATGAAATAATCAATGGGTTGCTTTGTAAATTAGTACTGGATGAGCTTATCAATTTGAGAAAGATGATGATATGGTGCCTGCTGTTTTATTATATTGAGAGATTTTTTTAGGATAGTTTGTATTGGGGTCTGACATGGTGAGCATTTGTGTTATTTGTAGGAAATGGCTCTTCCTAAAAGTAAGTACGAAGAGGATGTTTACATCAGTAACCACACAAGTGTTTGGGGATCATGGCGGAAAGATCATCAATGGGGCTACAAATGCTGTAAACAGTTTGTTAGGAACAGTTACTGTACGGGTGCAGCTGGAATAGAAGCTGCTGAAGCTGCAACAGACTTAATGAAGTCTAATATCGCCCGTAAAGAGGCTGTTACTGAAGATGTGACTGAACCCACTAAAGATATGCAGCTTGCCACTTGGGGTACAGACATACCCGACGACTTAGATTTGGACCAAGACAAGATTACAGAAGCAATTAAGAAGGTAACCTTTTATATTCTTAATACGAAAAGATGATGCTTTTAGATCTTTCTGTATTGTATACTAATAAATGGTTTATTCTTTATTGATGTTATACTAAATTGCTGTTGGGGATTTGTGCAGTTGCAGAAGAGGAAGAGAGAAGAGAAGGATGAAAGGAAGCGCAAATACAACGTTAAGTGGGATGATCAGGTTACAGCTGAAGACATGGAGGCATACAGGATGACAAAGGTTCATCATGAAGATCCAATGAAAGACTTCCTAAACTAGTTTATTTCTAAGTCCATGCTTCATGTTCTCAAAATTTTTATAGCCTATGTTCGGGAAGATCGGGTGTAATATGAAGAACCTTAAGATCCTGAAAAAGTGATTGTATTGGTTTCTGTAATGTAGGCTATAAGAGGTAGCTTGTGGCCTTTGGTACTTGTATCGGCTTAGTAATACACGAACAATGGTTTGTAATGTAACGATTGTAACCTGTTTGGCTTAATGGTTATGTTTGCGTTTTAATAAGTAAATCTGAAAATTTATACCAATCTAAGCTAAACCACACATGTGAGGTTATCAACTTATTAAACATAAGCTAATTCAATTACTCAGCATGGGCTTATGAGCTTAAGATATATATAAGCCATAAGTTGCTTATATAACATAAGCATAAACCTAACTAAAAATAAAAATAAAAATGGTTAGTAATACACGAACAATGGTTTGTAATGTAACGATCGTAACCTGTTTGGCTTAATGGTTATGTTTGCGTTTTAATAAGTAAATCTGAAAATTTATACCAATCTAAGCTAAACCACACATGTGAGGTTATCAACTTATTAAACATAAGCTAATTCAATTACTCAGCATGGGCTTATGAGCTTAAGATATATATAAGCCATAAGTTGCTTATATAACATAAGCATAAACCTAACTAAAAAAAAAAAAAAAAAAAAAAAATCAACTAAAGCGTCTAGGATCAGTAACGTTAATCCTCCAATGCTCATCTGAAAACCTAGCTTCCGTAGCCACTTTTCGGTTCCATTTCAACATCATATTCATTTTTGTCGTTAAATTGCAGTGCTTCTGTAGACTCTCATCCATCTCGTCGTAAACCTTCCACCATCTATGATGGGCCTCATCACTAGCATACATCCTGAGATCCTTGATATCCCAGTTACAGTCATAATCTCTATAGCATAACCATGGCTTTATTCCAAAGTAATATATCGCGTAAACCTGAGGTGGATCAGCTGCAAACAGCCTATTCCTCGCGTTAAGTTCTTTCGTTGTTATGTTCGGGCTGAAGAAAGTAAAGAAATTCACATTTCTCGGCAATATATGCCAATAAACAAAAAATTTCATTCAAAAATCCTTGATCTCCGCCATTATAGGAGATTATCTCATTCATACGTTGCGAGAAGTGCATAAAAGTGCAATTTGAAGGCTCAATGACCATAACACCTGAGTTGAATATCGAATCATGGTCACTTTTAGCGGTTAATTGTGGGTAAGAGAATAGATGGTCTAGGTTCCGAAGGACAATGATGTCCGAGTCTATGAAGATGATCTTGTGGTAGTCAGTGAGTTGCCAAAGCCTTAACTTGGTGTAGTTATACTTGTTGTAGGTGTTGTTTTTTGCTTGTTTGTTAAGAATGCGTTTGATGATACGAATGGTCCAACCAGCTGCTGCTAAGGCTTGGCGTTTTGGGACAGAAATGGAGGTGTCAATTAGGAGGATGAGGTCACGAGTGGTTCCGGTTTTGAGGAGGGATTGGGCTAAAGTGATGGCGCCACATACATAGGATTCTGAGGAGTGGAGTACCGTGGCGTAGGCTTCTAATTTGGTTGATTTCTTGTTTACATTGTACACATTGTTGATTCTTCCTGCAAAAGTAAATTGTTTTTAGCATGTGCACTGAGGACTCGATATTTTTATGCACAAAATTATACGAGTTATAAATGGGTTAACTAAACATGCAACTTGTTTATCATGTGCAATTTTGCATGTTTAAAAGATCGGATATTTTTACGAAATTTCTTAGAAATATACACTAAACGTACGTAGAATCCATGTAGTGCACGTAAACACCCAAGAACCTTAAGGTCCGATCCGCCACTGGTTTTAAACGACCATAAAAGTTTCCAATCTATCAGACTGCGACATGCCAATTTGATCTCTCGTCCATTTTTTAAAGTTATATGCAACACTTTTAGCATCTTAGGATCAGGGCCGGTCCTGAGTATCCTGCTGCCCGGCCTGGGCGAGACACTTGAAAGATGTCCGTATTAGATGTCACAAATACACTATTTTCTAATATGTCTTGCCCTGATGTTGTCTTGGTTAAATTGCGTGATGCGATCCGTTGCACACATGGTCCCAAAGATCGATGCGTGATGCCATTGCGAGCGCATAACAGTCACACGACGCTAGTCAATAAAAGAATAAACAATTAATTTATTCTACAAAAGTAACAAAAGTAATTATCATTAAAGTAAGAAAACATTCAAAGTAATTATCTTCCTCTATATCTTGCATTAAGTAGTTTATTGAGGCCAAATTTTCAATTGTGTCCATTGCGTCCAATGCAAGCATCATACTATTGCGAAGTGATGCGATAGCAATCAGGGTGCATCTTGGAACAACTTCACATCACAAGTCCCGTCGCGTTTTTGTCAATCATCACTCTGATGCGTGACGTGGTCACAACGATGTTTGCACAAATTTAAACCAAAGGTGTCATATGCTCCGAGTTATTAACATTTAGCAATGTGCTAATTTTTATTTACATTTTGATATAATGCGTTAATCGATAATGTATTTATATGACTAATATTGTTAGATATTATAGAAAAGAAAAAACAAATCACATAAAATATCATATCAATTTATTTTTCAATTAGCATTAAATTACTTACATATAAACCTTGCAAAATCTCATTTACCAGATGAAAGAACTAAAAACCTAACTCATAAAAAGGATGAAATTATAAGAAAGAGTAAAGTTGGAAAAACAAAACGTTCAAATAAGAAGTTAGGAAGTACTGGTAATAAATGGTTTCACATAGTTCCATTTTCCAATACTTTGCTTTTCTTCTCTTTTACTACAACCACTCACTCAGTAACACGTGATCTAAAGTTGTACTGTATTAAAAAAAAGTCTTCCATCTTCTATTTCTACCTTTCTTCTTTTACTTGGTCATCACTGTTCTTTTTCCGATGTGTTCATCTCCGGCGAGTTGTTTTCTTTTAAACTATTACTTTCTTCTCTATTAATTTGTTCTTCTTACATATTCTATCAGAGTATCAGACATCATTTTATCATTACAACAACATCGACATCACATAAAAACGATACACAAGACCAAAAATTTGATGCGCCCTGTTTATATGATGCCCCCGTCGCCCGCGCCGCACATAGCCAGGGCCGACCCTGCTTAGAGCACTGGGTACAGTGGTGCCAAAGTGTGGTGCCAAGCTCGTGCCAAACTGCCACGTCAGCAGTTTTTGAGTTTGGCACCAGAAACTGTTTGGCACCACATTTCTGGGGTATCCGTTGGCACCAGAATTTCTGGTGCCAAACTCAATTTTTTTATTTTTTATTTTTTTATAAAATTTAAAAACAATATATCCTAAAATTACTTTATTAATAAAAAAAAACATTACAAGAAATAAAAAAAACAATAAACTTAAAAAAACATAACATAATTATTCTTGTGAATATTTTGCCTGGATCCGTGCTTGTTGGGCCCTCACGATTGACGCGTTCATCGGATCGAGCGTGCTTGTGTCCATAGATAGCACCCGCATATCTTCGGCTATCCTTTGAGTTTCGATTAAATCGACCCTCGCTCGAGACTCCCGCTCAAGAACATATTGCTTCATTTTTCGCTCCAACTCGTATTGTTTTTCCATCATTTGTGAAAACATTTCCGGGTTTGAACCGGAACTTGCGGTCGAGTTAGACGAACGTTGGCTCTTTGCGATCCGGTACACCCCGTCCGGCCTTGGCAATGCGTCGGGTCCAAAATGCTCGGGATCCTCTTCCGTAACCCGAAGACGATTACGTCTTGCATTTGTTGAGTCCGGATTTTTCCACTTATGCTTGTCCTTCAAAAACTTCCAAGCCGACGAATGTTTAAAATCGCCATGATATCGTTTGTACAAAGTGTGGCAACGTTCCATGAAATCCATATCGTTCTCCCCACTCATAACAACCGTTTCATTCACAATCGAATTAAACTTCCCGACACAACGATTCATCGGAGTCCACTTTCCGGTAAGCATGTTCTTGGTACGAGTTACAAACTTTTGTTTTTTTGCTTCCTTGTTGTAAGCTTCCAAAACTTTATACCAAAACGTTTCATTACCTTGATCCGCACCGACTTTTGGATCCTCGGATACTTTAATGTAAGTTTGCGCCAAAAGTAGTTCTTCTTGGTCGGTCCATGCGTTACGCGATCGTTACTGGGTCTCGGTTTCCTCTTCGGTTGTTGGTTGCTTTTTTTTTCGTTTTCTTTGCCTTCGCCGGTTCCTTCATTTTTGTTTTTTTGGACGTGGGGGTCGGGATGACCGCTTCCTCTTCGGATTCGGATTCGTCAACAAGGTGGAACGATTGGTGGGACGATCTTGGTTGTGATTCGTTTTGTTGTTGTTGTTGTTGCATTTTCCATTGAGAAAACAAAGCGTATTCGTCGGGATTGACGCATGAGTTTTGTTGAGAAAGCGAAGGAAAGTATTGTTGTTGGGTGTTCGGATTCGGATTCGAAGACGAACCGATCATTTGGTTCGATGGATCGTTAAGCATTCGATTGATCCAAGGGGTGTTGTTGGGATTCATTTTCTTGAAAAAATATTGAAGTTGAGATGTATTTGAAGTGTGTGTGAAGTGGTATAAGTGATAAGGTTTATATAAGATTTGAAAGTGGGTAAAAGTGATAAAAAAGAGGTCAAAATTTCAAAAAAACCAAAAACTAGCCGTTTGGTTTAAATTCCAACGGCTATTTAAAAAAAAAAAAAAAAAAAAAAACACTTGGCTGTTAGTTTTGGCGCGAGGTACTTTGGCGCGAGAGGGGTATCGGTGCGCCAAGCTTGGCGTCGCGCCAAACTCGTTGGCACCAAGTTTGGCACCACCGTACCCCCTGCTCTTAGGATTTGAGACTTCTTATTTATAAAAGAAAGTTTTAGAATTTTAATATAAAAAAATTACTATAAAAGAAAAATTAAAGAATTAATGTAAAATTTAAGTATTATTTAAACCATATAGTAACAATTTTCAATATTGACATATTTTAATAAAATTGTTTATGAAAAAACCTCACTAAACTTATAACCACCAATTTAATGCTAAAATTTAAAAGATAAAAGTGCTAACTATCTACACTATTAATTATCTAGACGTTCTACTTTTAAAAAACATATATACATTATTTGAGATATGCTAAATAAGAAAGGTTTAAAATGAAAATAGTTACCAGGTATCTGCCGCCACATTATGCGGATACCCTTCTAATGCTAAATTACATATTTTAGCATCTTGTTTAGACATATGACCTAGTCATGATTATGCATCATTTTCCTTTTGCGTTGTTCCTTTATACAATTCAATAGTGTCACGTATATTCATACTCCCTCCGTCTCAAAATAAATGTTCATTTTGTAAATGCACAGAGTTTTAAGAAATCCAATTAACTAAACTCTCCGCCAATCAAATATGATCATCTCCGCCCATTAAAATCTTTTTTAATTGATTTATGAACATTTATTTCGAGCATTCATGAATATTTATTTTGAGACGGAAATAGTACCTTTTTGAGGCAAAACCAACTCACAAGTAGGGGTGTGCACGGTTCGGTTTGGGTCGGTTTTTGGCTAAAACCGAAACCGAACCACAATGTTCGGTTTTTGTAGAACCCAAAACCGAATCTGTTCGGTTTTTGGCGGTTCGGTTTTTCGGTTTGTTATCGGTTTCGGTTCGGTTTTTCGGTTTCTAACCGTTAATATTTGGGTATGGTCAAATTATACCAACAAACTTGTTTACGTACAAAATTAGTTATTCTTTTTAAAAAATTTTCAATCTAAACATAATAATGTTTATTGCATGATTCTACAATTACAAACATATAAATGAGACATACACATACAAGTGAACATACACGTAGTATAATCATTATCGAATACTTATTGATATATTCACACAAAACACGCGACACGACAAACACACATATAAATATAAACGTAAAGATAAATATATAATAAATCCACTCACAAAATGAATAAAAATTTATAAATTTGATTTATTTAGTTTAACCATATTATATTAATTAGATATTATTATATAATAAAACCGGTTTGGTTTGGTTCGGTTTTCGCGGTTTGGTTTTTGGACGAAAACCGAAATCGAACCGCATTTTTCGGTTTCTGAAAAAGTAAAAACCAAACCATCAGTTTTTAGTTTCGGTCAGTCTTTTCGGTTCAATTTTTTCGATTTTCGATTTTTTCGGTTTGTTTTGCTCACCCCTACACAAGTACCAAGATGCAAAGAAACAATCTGTTCTAATCTTTTCAAGTCAGGCTCATAATACCACCATTGTCCTTCTTCTTTCAACAAATCTTCACACCTGAAAATCTCTATCATTGGCCTACACTTGCTTTCCACCACTACCTTGGCTCCCCTCGGCCTCCTCCCTCTTTTCACCACCATATTTGACGCTACAAGATGCAACTGCAACCGAAAAACGTCTCTCTGCCACTCTTCTGCAAGAGGCTTGCATGGCACCTTCACCACCACCATGTCCATATTTACATACTTACTAAAATCTGGCATTGGAATCTTGTGACATGATTGATAGCTAGCATTGGCATTCGAGCCAATGAACAAGTCCATCCATTTAAGATGTTCTGACACCTTATCGAACGATACTGGGATTGTTTCTCCATAAGCACTCCATTTACTAAAACCAGCTTCATCCATGTTCACCATTCCAATCTTCATGCCCCTTTTCATGTCATGCATAAAACTTGGACCATGTTGTTTAGATTGGTTGCTAACTTTTCCATCTAACATTGCCTTCCTCCTGTAACCTATTTTGACCTAACCAAACAAATAAGAAATCACAATACTTATAATTCTTTATTTTTCATTTAGGTTAACATAGAAACTTGCATTTAAAATCATTTATACAACATAAAATGATCTGCGCGATGCATGCAAAGGGTGTAACAATATCAACTTTGCATCATACAGTAATAATGTTTGTGCAAGTGTGCAACGCGTACTCAAGGAAAACTAGATGAACATAGACCTTACCTTGTGAAGGCAGTCCATGGAAGAGCAACCGCCAATGGTGGGCGGACCAGAATCCAATTGGAACCGCTGAAGGATAGTGGCATAAATGAGAACTAGGATGAACGATATCAGGAAAAGATGGATCTTGCTGAACAAAGCATTCGAAAAAGTCACCATGGTAATATATTTTGTTATAGAAGCTTTGTATTGAACTTTCATCCAAGAAATAAATAGATGATGGCACATATATGAGAGCAAGTAAACCATCGACTTTCTGTTGAAAAAGATTTCCCATCTGCTTGTATAGTTTTTTTTCTTCTTTCTGTTTTAGGTATGTATTTCCAAAGTCGCCCTTTACATGATGTGCAATTTTTTTAAATCAAAGTGTCGTGTCCATTGAAACAAGTGTCACCCTACTAGTAAAAACTTAAAAAGAAATCACGCAAGTTTGATTAACAAGTCAATCCTGGTAGCTAAAATCAGAGGTTTCTTTATTTTAAAAAGATGCCTTGAAAAAAATAAGTAAAAAATGAAGCTTGTTGAGACGTATATCAATATCCCCCTTTTATGTAAGAACGTGAGCACAAATTATGCGGTAAAGCAATTATAGCAAATTTTTTTTTTTTTTTTTTTTTTTTTTTTTTTTTTTTTTTTTTTTTTTTAAATCAAACTAACTAAAAAAACTCAATTTCATTTTTTTTAAAATTAAATTCTCACAACCGTTAATCATTACGTGAAACTTCTATATAAATCATCTTTCTATAGAGAGACATTTCTATATAATCTCCGTGAACTTTTTTTCGAGTTTTTTATGAGTGTTGAAATTTATGTCTTGAAAAATCACATGTTAATTGTAAAATTAGAGTTGATTTGTTATTTTAAAAATCACATGTGATTTTTATAAGAACAAATCACATGTGATTTTTTAGGACGTAAATTTCAGAAAAAAAAGGAAAAATTAGAAAAAAAATTTCGTTGAAAGTATATTGAAATACCCGTCTAGTAAAAGATAAACAAAATATTCGTCACGATTGTGTATTTTTTGTTGCTTAATGATTTGTCATTTACAAGATATTTTATTTTTAAGAAAAAACTTGAAAATAGTTTTTATTTATTTATTATTTTTTGTCGAGAAAAAAATAAATGTTCAAAAATTGTTCCCTTTAGAGAGAATTTACTATCAATATTAATCTCATCTCAGTATCTCACATATAGTATATGGGAATATATTAGCTACAATTTTGTGTGTATAAATGTGGGTTCCTGATTTTTTTTTGTGAGTCCTGATTATTTTATGTAGAGCCCTGATTCATTGATTATGTATATTATATAAGGGATTGTAGCTAATTGGCTACAAAAATTGTAGCAAAGATATCCCCATAGTATATTAGTTCAAATAAATAGTTATAATTATCAACAAACATATATGGATGGGAGATGATTGGGGCAATTCAATTAATTGTGTTTGAACATTTATACTTTCACAGTTATCCTTACACTTTCACCTATATGAAGGTATAAATATCTAAACACACTTAATTAGAGTGTCCCAATCATTTTATGGAGTGTGTAAATCACCATCCTATCTCGATGCATAGATTACCGTCCCCTGATTAAATGAACCTACCTTAAACATTACGTAAGATTGCATATTGCTAACTAAAATTAAATACTTAGCCGTGTCACATCCCTTTATCGAAAGAGATCACATTTCTTTGTCTAATTAATCAAAGAGATCAATATAGTCCTTTATAATTTAATGTCCCCGTTCATGGATTCATTAGCACATTTCGGGAATTGACGTGTGCAATCACCCACAGTGAACCATTGATCATCTACTGTAAACAAAACATCATTTAGTTCCCAGGAATAATGCAGACTGATAGTTGGAAATGCTCATATAAAGGTTACCAAGGGCCTAAACGAGTTCTTTGATACAATCCTAAACAAGGAAACTAGTTACTTTCTTCCTCCCACCTCATTTGGATGCAAACACTTTAATAAGATTTTTATTTTTTACATGTCTTTCTTTGCAATTTCATGTAAGAGGATTCACATTTCGTGTTAACATTATTGACTAATTAACATTTACACAATTATATATAGGGAAAATGATGCAAATGCCCCCGGCGCCCTGACGCTTATCACTTTACGAACCATTTTTTTTTTTTTTTTTTTTTTTTTTTTTAATTTGAAAATGGACCGAGGGCAACCGCTGTCATTAGGCAACTCATCGACATTGCGACAAGTGTCCCGTATGTGTAAGGTATTGTTTTTTGGGCAACTAACGTTCGCTGGGCAACCGTATATTTTAAAAAGGGTTTTATCGTCATTTTACATTACATAAAAAGTACACATTTGAATAGTGAATGTACAGTGCATTTTTAGTCAAAATCCAATACTCACTTGTCTTCAGCATTCGTCTTCTTCACTCTCTGTTTTTGCTTCTTGCATAAAAACATTCTTAGTTACTGTTTTCACAAATCAAACCGTCTGCTTCGTCAGCACCTCTCTTCCTCCTAGCGTACACTGTTAATTGCAACAAAATTTTTCCATTCGCGACATTTTTTTCAAACAAGCAAACCACCTTCGATTGCTCAATCTTTTTTTCCAATAATGTGGCAAAATATGGTACGTAAATATTTTTATTGTTGTTTATTACATATGATTTATTTTCAATTGGTTCTATGTTATAATAAATCGTTGTTGCTATTCGATTATTGCCTATGTTAGATAGGTGTTAATTCCATATTACAATCCATTGCTCTTTTTTATGTCTGTCTGATTCGTAATTATGTAGGGTATAATACCTTAGACGTAGTTAGTTAAGTATGTAACATTACTTGTTTCATTAAAAATTTTAGTGGCAGTTTGTAGACCAATAAGGAGTCGTTGAAATGGGTCCAGGTCCAGCCATTGAATCTGGTATATTAGGGTAGCTGGTTTATATGCATCATCCGATATGACTATGCTATTGTTTACGACATTGGTATAGATTCCTTCTATGGTCTGAATTAATTTTTCGTTTTTGTTGACCGTTTTTAGGACTATTAAGCTAAGTTAATCATTACGAGTATACTGAACTACTTTTCGTTGATAAGCAAAAGTTAGGCCCAAAACGCCGCATCCTGTTTAGGAATACCTGCTTTGGAAGATGGATTGATCTCTTGTTTTTTGAACATGAAACACAGATCATTGATTATATGCTAACGAAACAGCATACAGTTGACAATGCTCATTATGATATGCCATTTATTTTTTACATTGAAGGACATGCTTTACATTTTGGTCGTCGTGAGTTTTGTCTAATGACAGGGCTGCGGTTTGGATCTGTAAGCTTTGGGTTGTATACATCTGGTTCTCTCAATTTTCGTAACAGGTTATTTCCTGACAAGCAAGGGTATATTCTAACCAACTTAGACGATATTGGTGTTATCGAGGATTAAGAGCGGTTTCGACAGATATCTGATGAAGACGCTGTAGGTCTTTGTCTTTTGTTAGCCTTAGAGGTGATCTTTATGTGTCGTTTGTTGACATGCGAGGTGGATGATACACTGATGAGGTTAGTTGATAATCTAGATGATTGGAATGCTTTTACATGGGGTGACCATAGTTGGACTCATTTATACGACCAACTTCATAATGTATTTGATAAGCACACGGATGACCACCCTTTAAGATTAAAGAAAGATCCAAAGCTTTGCCCGACATACACAATGTCTGGATTTCTGTTTGGGTTTCAGGTATCTATTTTCCAACTTAACATTATTACTGAGTTCTATATTTAAAAGTTTATGTTTCTTTATCTTTATTTTTTTATTCGTATAGGTGTGGATCCTTGAGTCCTTTAAAAAATGTCATGTTTGGTGGATTAAACATCTAAACGTGATACCAAGAGCACTAGGTTGGTCTAGGAAGTCCATCTTTAAAAGAACTGATCGTTTGAACCTTTTTTCAAAAGTAAGCCTGTTAAACTTATGGTTATTTATTACTTGTTTATAGGTAAAAAGTAAACATACACAGAAAAGTAGATGTTCCATTTCCACCTATCTAAGTCAAGGCATATGCATAAATACTAAAAAGATATGCACAAACAGTCACAGCAGATTTCAGGTGCACATATTATAGATTAAACAGATAACAACCATTCCAGTTTTTTTTAGTACATCAATAAACCACTAGATAAGGTAAACAGATGAACCTTAAGCCATTTTTCTTTTCCCTTTGCCTTTGCCTTTGTCAGCCGCTCCTGCGACTGTCGAGGGATTATTTATGCCAAATTTCTTCTCTTTAATATCAGCCCATGTTTGTTTATTTGCAAGTCTTATTACCTGAATCCTTTTACCCGGGAGGTTCCCACTTTGGGCATCACAAACCGAAGGCTTTTTTTCCTCAAAACTCGTAAACGTAGCCCTTTTCAACAGACTGTCGCGGTAAGCTACCACATCGGGTCTGTCAGAATAGTCACTTGAGCTGTAGCTAGACAAATAGTTGGATATAGAGGTTGAATCACTTTCAGAGCTTTCAACGTTTGGGAAGTATGAATCCCATGGATTACATGGCTGCATTGTATCTGAAGTGCTTGAGGACATTTTTATGCTTGGATCAGAAGAGATTGTTAAGATATCTGCAAAATAAACAAACACTTTAAAGATGCTTGAAAACAAGCTTAGCATTAGCAAACTAATATTTACAGAAACAAAAACCACCAGCTTTTTTTGTAGTCATTTTTATTAGGGTTTTGCTGATATGTGTGTGTAAAACCAGTGTTAATGTGCGTCTATTTATGACTGTGCCTATTACTATAAATCTCACTATAAAAGAAAGCCTTTACCTAACCGCATTTAAAAGCATTAACATCCTAATAAATGCTGGTTGTTGACCTTATCCCTTAACTTTGAAATTATAACTAAAAGTTAGGCTACAACATAGTTGTGCACCATCCTATACATCCTAACACAATTACAATAAAACTTTTGTGACCGTCGTACATGCATTTGTAACCCTGATCAACACTGTTTACTTAAAATCAGCAGTGTACATGCATCTGTAACCGTTTATTACTTGGTCTTCATCACTGGCAGTATTAACTTCCACTTGCAGTTTATGACTTTAATTACAGATCCCTTATAAAATGGTGTCTTATCTCACTATGTATTGTTTTTTAATGATAAGCAGTATTTTAAATATTGCACAAGATTGTATGCAAACTGTAGTTTTTCAACACATTATCAGCCAACGTTGCATCCTTATCTGTTACTGGTTGTTTATTATTCTTTTATCAATACAATCTACTAAAACATAAGCATCAGTTACAAATAACTCTAGTATTTGTCAAACTCCAGCAGTAGTTGTATGGCGAAAGCAGTTGTAAGTCATATACTAGCAGCAGTTTACCACGTACTGTATTTTGTAGATGATCCTAACAACCAGCAATAGTTCCAATACATTAGCAGTAGGTCAGAGCGTACTAGTAGTAGGTGAGACTGGTAGACCATTTCCTTAGCAGCCCAAACTCACGAGGCAACATTGGTAATGTATGAGTTGAAAGCCCTTATATTACTTATTTTAAGTAACTAAACAATATATTTTTTTATACCATTACTGAACTTTAGGAGTCAACTACAATTACTCATCAAGTTTCCTCTTGAAGCACATAACAACTTACTTGGAGGATGCTTCCAAACACTTATCAGGGTTAAGTATCTTTTCGTATTTTCTTAGTAACCTGCAAGCTTGATCATCAAAGACTTTTTGTAGTTTTAATTTACCAGGATGTAACATCTGAGTTATAACATCTGGATGAGCAATCAGTTTAGGATAATCATTTTCTACCAACATATGAATAACCCTTGCTGGAATGGTTAACACATGTACTCCACAAGACTGATATAGAAACCATCTTATAACTTTGCCATTGTTGAGTACTTTCCATTCTGGTTAATCATGAGTGGGTTCAAACAAGATCTTCAAATTATAATACATCACCCTCTCATGATAATCATGTGGACACACATCACCAAATTTGTCTTTGTACAGCTTCCAGATGGTCACAAAATCATCTCTATTCATGGGATGAAGCATTTGTGAAAAATTACTAAAAACATGAATCTCACCACTGGTTCTCTTAAACTTCCAACATCCTTCACTTCCATCTATGATTTTAAATGTGTACCAGACAATTGGACGTTGAACTGCAAGAGGAACTGCATCTAACTCCATCTATGTAGATAGCTTTGTAAGAACCATTAGCCTTTCCCTGTTTGCTTCCATGTCCTCTTAGTCTCTGTATGCTCTGTCTCAGACTCATAATCTTTATCTACAACTTTTGATTTATCAGGCATCCTCTTCTTTATTCCATGAATCTTATCCTTGATTGCTAATGGAGTTTCATAGTTAGCAATCTCTTCAATAGGCTTAAGAGAAGCTTTTTCCTGTTCTGCAGCCTTCTTTTCATGAGCAAGAACATCAGCATTCAATTCCTCATCAACTTTTTTAGCTTCCCCTTCATCATAGCCTTATTTCTCTTCTCTAATCCCAAACTTCAAAGGTGGATCTTTTTCAATAACAACAGCTTTACCCTTTCCGAGATCCTTAGGTTGAGTAAATGCTGGCTTTTTTACTGGCTCACCAATTCTAATACTTTTAGCAGTTGCTTTGTTTGAAGTTTTAGGTACATGTTTTGATGGTACTTCAATTGTCATGGGTTGAGATTACTTTAAGTTAATCAGTTGTATAGCAATCTCATCTTCAATTTCCTTTTATTTTGTAGTAGTTGTTATTCTCGTGGTTGTTATTGTAGCAGTTGTTGTGTCAGCAGATGAAACTTTTGAACTAGCAGTGGTTTGAGTGACACTAACAGTGGTTGCAGCTTCAGGAATGGTTACACCCTTAGTTACGTGCTCCACTTCTTTTACATTCTCCAAAACTGTAGTCTTTGTTGGATTATCCACAACTGCTTCATTCCCATCCTTATGAGCCACCAAGTAATCATTATCATTGTCACCACTATCAATCTCCATATCAACCAAAGCCTCCCCTGAATTCATGCTATCATTACTCACCTGTTTGGATGCATCATCTACACCCTGACCTTCAGAGGAGCCAACCCTTTGCACAGTGGCCACCTTCATCAATCTTTTGAATTGTTTGACCTTTGGCTTTCTTTTGTTTCCCAAAACTCTAACTCTGTGCTGCAACCTCTTGATAGTGGCAGCTTGAGAAGTTGTCATCTGTTGTAAGCCATTGATATGAGACTCATGGTCGTACATATGTCCATCAATTCTTTTATGAGTTGCTTGCTATCCTCTTCACTTCGACCTATATTACCTGGTCCGAGAGGTGGGTCATTGGACTTGTCAGTTTTTACAATAATGTGATCCATCAATTCCTGTTGGTTTTCCATTCTACCCTCATCATTAGGAGTTGGCATTGGTTGGGTCTTATTGATGTTATGACTATCCTGCTCAGCTACTAAGCTTGAGTCAGTAATGATAGCCCTTCCAATCATGTCACCTTCATCACCTGTGACAGGCTCATGAACTACACCACTCGCACCAGCCTTAGGAAGCCTATTTCCCTTCTTCCTACGTGTGACTAAAATGATTTGGGGTTGGGAAGTTGAAGGTGAGGGCTCAACAATTGTTGTAGGTGGTGGTGTGGTTGGCGTAGCAGTGGAAACCTCGTACTCAACAATGGTTGGGGTAGGTTGTGGTTCATCCTCCTCTTCATTCTCTGAATCATGTGGCAAATCAGGCATATGAGGAAAAAGAGGAGTAACAGTACCTGTATAAAGTATACTAGTTCTCTTCATGTTGGCAAAGACTTTTGTAGTAATGCAAAACAGATCAAACTTCCCCTGATGTGATTTTGGGTCCACAATCTGACTATCAATGATCATCTGGATGAACCTAGGATATAGGAAATACTTGCCTTTTTTCTTAATATTCTTTTGTAAAGCCTCAAAGACCATTCTTGACCAATTATATACTTTTTGTTGAGTAAGGCATATGATAGCAGTAGCAATCTTGGAGGGGAATTCATCAAAGCCAGTGGTTTTGCTACTAAGACACATAAGACAGGTATGTATCAAGAACTTCCATTGGGGGGGGGGGAAACATACATTTTTGAAATTTTAAACTGGTACCCCTTCTCTCATAACCCATTCTTTCCAGACCAGTAAAGATATCTGAATCTGCCATATTTACTTCACCATCATCATCTTGAAACTATAGCACATTCCTAATAACCTCCTCATTAACCAAAATTTCCTTCTCATCAACCAGTGCCCTAATTGTGTCTACACCATCCCTCGTCACAATCTCAGCCGTCCTCCAAAATTGACGGTGTAAGCCTTAAGAACAACAGGTGTAGCAGTCAAAGCATAAGAGATAGAGGTTTGTTTGATGAAATCAATCATCTCATTAAACCCTTTTGAAGCTTCATTTTTGTAAGTATGCAACCAAGTTGTGAGAAGATGAAAGTTCACTCGGCATTGTTAAAATTAGGGTTCATGCGATTTGGGATAAGTACAATTGAGCGATTTGTGCGATTAGTGGTTTGTGTTAAGTGAAAAGTAAATGTGTTTGTGAGACCGATTGAATTACTGGCCGTGATTTGGGGAATAAATACGTTATGATAAAAAGTTTCAAAATAGTCCCTTTAGTTTCTCACTTCAGCATAAACGAGCTAGCAGTTCTTTTCTCAATACTAGCAGTGCTCCCATTAAAGCAAGCAGTGGAAACAGCTTTGCCCTCCGATCTTTCAACCAAGTCTTTCTTTACAAATGATTTGGCAATTTAGTATATCATGCATATTTTTTAAGAATAATACAACAAAATTTACACAATTTTTTTTGAAACACTAAATGCTCGAGCAGCAAACTCTAAAAATACTAGTGCTCATAAACAATCCAAGAAACTATGTACAAATCTTCTTCAAAAACCTGCATGAGACAAACACAACCCAGAAGTACACAAAGTTTGTTAGGGTTAGACACTTAGCAGTTGTAAGTGTATCACAAGCACTAAAACATCATACGCTCTACCAGGACTTAACAAAAAAGAACAAGCAGTGGAATCATATACACTAGCCATACTAAGAGTTCCAATAGCAGTACTACCTTTTACTTTTGCAAAAATATTTTGAGAATTAGAGATTGATCATACCTACACTAATTACTAAGTACCTGTAAGATATAGGATTTCACAAACACATCAAACCATAAGCATATGGGGCGTATACAAAGTTTAGAGAGAGAAAGTTCTAGAGAGAGAAAGGGAAGAGAGTTGGGAACTATGTGAAACAAAAGAAAAATGGTATTGAAGCTCCAACCCTATAACTTGGAAGGTAGAGGGTATTTATAGTTTTCTTACAAGACTCGCCACCTACGGGCTGTGGATCAGGCGTATACATTGGGTAAAGACCCGTCCGTCATCCACGGTGTTAGTTAACTAAATACTAACTAACATTATATGACTACGACTATGAGCTTTCTAACGATTACATATACTTGAGGTGACCAACACTTTAACGACTGGATTTTCTAAATCCTAACAATCTCCCCCTAAGGGAGGTCACCACAAATTACATAGAATACAAACTGATATTACATTAAGATTGTTCTTGGATTCTTGTTTAAGTTCATTGCTCAGTAGCCCGTAGTCTTTGATTCTTCATGTTTTGCATGTTTGGATAATTCAAGTGGAGGTCTTTAACTGATCCACGTGATAGTGAGTTTTGAGCCAGCTTTGAGATCATCAGCTGCCATAAATCTCTGACTTTTCCTTTGTAGTGTTGACATTATGTGAAGTTGTGACATTGGACCGAGCTCACATTCTGGATCATGATTTCTTCTCATCAGAGTAGCGGAAGCTTTAGTTGATTCATGATATTTGCAGCAGCGGAGCAGAAGCATGGAGTGTAAATATCAGAGTTGTTGATGCACTTTTCATGATTTCGAAGTGAATGTGTTGTGTGAGCATGCGGCAATGGATTGACCTCTCAATTCTGATCAGCTGCAAACGTCGGGTGTACCTGCATACAACAGTTAGCAATAAAGCGCACGAAAGTCTTTGATCACTTTCATTGAATTGAGGTACACGGCCCACGGTTCCCCGTTGATCAGTACAAGTACTGCCTGTGATCAGGTATAATTCCGAGGAATCTCCTTGACAGGGTTTCGCAGCTGCTCTAGCCGTTCTCAAACCGGAACATCTCAAAGAAGACAAGACGGAGTGAGTGAACCAGCAAATTGAGATTTACTGATTGATGAAAAGTGATTTGAAAATCAATCGTGTACTGCTGAATATAAAGTGTTTTTACAATACAACGAAGGTTTTAAGGAAAATCAGTTATCAATCATAAACACCTTTTTATTTTTGAAATATTAATACACAATCGATGTGCTAGAGAAAAGAATTTTAAGCACAACGATCGGTTTTTCAAAGGTATCCGTCAATCCATAACCTGAACCAGGATTGATTCATAATTTTGAATCGCCCCATTGTTTCTGTTCAGTTGTCACATGGTTGATCTATTGGATAGATCTCACATGCCACCTACCAAGATCTTGTTTGATGTTGGCTCTAGAAGGCTTTCCATCTTCATTGTGAATATGTTTGCATATCACTTAGATGTTCTGGCAATAGCACAAGGATAATGCGTAGGACTCTTAACATATATTCTCTCTTTCCACATAGTGTGAAACAAAGAGTCTTCATTGGTTGTGTCCTTAATGAGATTTATTGATGATCTCGTGGCTCTAGACTCAAAGGTGCACATTTGGTTCCTATGCCGGAGACTAGGGAGAGGGTATCCTCCTTCAATATCAACAATCTCTATGAGAAAGTCGATAGATAATGTAGGTTCCCCGTGAGAATGAAACAAGTCCTTTTAAGAGAAACTTGAGTAGCTTGGGAAGTTGTAGTGCAGTGCGTCACTAGGTCCATGACGTCTTGTCTTCAATACCAGTGTTACCTTAGTAGACACTAGTAGCATATGTATTGAACCCGGTTTCTGCCCTAAGGTTGAATTAATGGAGGGCTATTTCTTTTCACCCCTTTTCACATTCATTTCTTTTTCATTCTTCAACCCCTTTAGTGCTTACCGAGACTTCATAACTAGAACCTTGTTGGGTTTATTCCAGTTCTAGCTCTATCTCAGTCCGCACTCTTCCCATATCTCACTTTTCTCCTTTTTTCATCATACCTAAGGACTCTACACTATCTAGTGGATTGTTCCTGGGTAGATCCCTCCAGCTCTGGCGGGATCATGGGAACGAATACCTAACCTAACCATCCTTATCCATACATAAAGTAAATGTGGCCAGTCTTTTGGTATTGTTCTTCTTCCATTGGAACCAATTGAAAACCATTTGAAAATCAATCCAAGTATTTGTGATTCATGATCAAAAAATTTTGTACCTGAATTGTTTTTGATATTTTTAGAAAATGCTCCCCCTCAACATGTTCATCATATATTTGAAATAGTTTTGGAACATGGAGGCAAGAGGACTTGAAAATCTCAGATTTAAGAATGAAAGATTCGATTCTTTGATCAATCATTTCTAAAAGATATCAACATCAATTTCCCGATCAAAATTAATATTTTTCATAATTTGTTAAAGATATTTTTGGGAGAGGATGTGGTTTTCAAAAGAGTTGCTCCCCCTCAACTTGTGCATATAATTTTTGAAATGGTTTTGCACAAAAGAGGAAAGAGTTCTTAGGAGCAATTTCACGATCATATAGCCATGCGGAAACCATTAGAAAATCAATCAAGGTACTTTTTGTTAAAACATAGAAATCTTTGTACCTTGAAAGTTTATTTTCTTTTTGAAATGCTCCCCCTCAATATATGCTTCGAGATTCGAAAAACGTTTAGCACATATTAGAGAGCAGTATGCACTTTGAGACAAATCAATCACGATTCAATCCTTATTGGTTTGATGAAGATGCTCCCTCTTAACATGAGCATGGAAAATTTGAAATCGTTTGGCACATGTGGGGAGGAGAGCTTGTTAATCACGTATAAAACCATTTATTGAATTATCAGTTTAAATCCAATTTAAATCACAAATTCACCCCCGATCACAATTTTCAAATCCTTTGAGATTTGTGATCTCTTATAGATTTTGAGGAGAATAGTGACTTGCTTTTAAAACACATTTTAACTGATAAGGATAAGATTTTGAGACTTTAAACTCCATTGATCAAACATGCATGGATATCTTTTAAAAACATAACATTAGCCAAGGTCTTGAATCAATTGTATAAAACATTGTATTATTTGATTGTCCAAAAGTAGACCTTGCTCTTTTACGTGCCAATTGTTTGAAAAGTAACCTTTTTGATTGAATTTGGAATCATTCTCCCCCTCAATCAATGATATGAGTTGTTGATTGAGTGTTAGAGATTTTGTCAAAGAATAAGCCCAGATGATTTTCAGAAATATGGTCCAAGTTATTTTCAAAGCAATGTGTTTTCATAAGATGATAAATATTTTTCAGAAGAATATTTAGAAGGAAAAATATTTGTGAAAGAAACATTTGTCTTTTTGCCGACAAACATTTGGTTTTTAGAATCAGAGCATAAGATTTTAAAAACAGAAAAAGAATGGCTCTGTTCTTTCTTTTTAAACACAGGTTACTGTCTGAAATAACAGTAAGCCACCATTTTTCTCCGTCTCATTTTTTTTTAAAACAATTTATGTACATTCGAAGAACATCTAAAGACCCGTGACACTATTTGAATGACAACAAAAAGTCCGTAGATGTTATCGAATTAAGAAAAACATGACAAAATGACAATATTTTTTTGAATTTTTCGAGTTTTTCAAATTTTTATGGATTTTTGAAAGTTTTAGAATTTTCTATTTGCTTTTCGAAAAAAATATGTACACAGGATAGATGAAGAGATGCCTTTACTCCTCTTCTTCCTCTAGAAGACGTTTGAGTGTCTCAGGGTGAAGACTCTTGAGTCCAAGACGAGGAAGAATAAACTCGAAACGTTCTCGAGGGAGTGCCTTAGTGAAGATGTCTGCTAGCTGATATTCAGTTCTCACAAAGTAAAGTTCTACCACACCTTTTTCCACTTATTCCCGGATGAAATGATGTCGAATGTCGATGTGCTTTGTTCTTGAATGTTGAACATTGTTGCAGGAGAGAGCAATGACACTTTTGTTATCACAATATAGAGGAATTTTGTTGAAGTCAAAGCCATAGTCAGATAGTTGAGATCTCATCCATAGGATTTGAGCACAACATGATGACATGGCGATGTATTCAGCCCTTGAAGAGGATATCGACGTACACATTTGTTTCTTAGACGACCAGCTTACAAGCTTTTCTCCCAAGAATTGAACACCACCTGATGTGCTACGACGTGTATCTTGACACCTTGCATGGTCTGCATCTGCATATGCTGTTAGTGACATGTTGGTGTCCTTCGGATACCAAAGTCCCATGTTAATGGTACCTTGGAGATACCAAAAGACCCGCTTAACTGCTTCAAGGTGCTTTTTAGTAGGCTTAGCCTGCTAACTAGCACACATGCATACAGCGAACAAAATGTCAAGTCTACTGGCTGTGAGGTACATCAGGGATCCAATCATACTACGATATTTTATTTGATCAACCATGATCCCTGAGTGGTCCTCATCCAGTTTGGTACGCTCCACCATGGGAGTGTCAACGGGGTCACAAGTGTCAAATCCAAATTTCTTTAAAATTTCATTAGCATATTTAGATTGATTGATAAAAATGCCTCCGGGACTTTGTGAAATTTTTAATCCCAAGAAAAATGACATTTGTCCCATCATAGACATTTGAAATTTGGAGCCCATTTCATTTGAAAAACGGTCACATTCAGTAGGGTCGGTCGAGGCAAAGATAATATCATCTACATAGATTTGAACATGGATTAAATGTTTTATTGACTTTCTGGTGAACAATGTGGGATCCACTGCTCCTTTGCTGAATCCAGTAGATAAGAGGAACTTTGACAGAGTATCATACCATGCCCTTGGAGCTTGTTTCAGACCATAGAGAGCCTTCTTTAAGCGATAGACGTGAGTAGGACATTCAGGATCCACAAAACCTTCTGGTTGATTGACGTACACGATTTCTTTCAGATCTCCATTTAGAAAGGCAGTCTTTACATCCATTTGATAAACCACCATGTTCTTACTAGCAACATTAGCTAAAAAGATTCTGATTTCCTCAATACGTGCAACTGGAGCAAATGATTCCTCAAAGTCAATACCTTCCTCTTGACGATATCCTTTTGCAACGAGTCTTGCCTTGTTCTTTAATACATCCCCATGCTCATCAAGTTTCACTTTGAAGATCCATTTTAGAGCAATGATCATAGCACACTCAGGAGCTGGTACTAATTCCCAAACATCAAGTCGGTCAAACTCATGAATTTCTTCCTGCATTGCATTGAACCAACTGTCCTCTGACATTGCGGTTTTGACATCTTTTGGTTCGACTTTTGATAGTATGGAATTGAAGAAGCACCACAAGGCATCTGTTGCAAGCTGTTTATAGGTGGATACCGGACGAGAGGGATTCCCTATGATATTATCCAATGGATGATCGTGTGTCCATTTTCTGAAATGCTCGTGTGGTTGTGGTTGAGGAACTGAGGTAGCAGAGTTGTTTTCCCCTGATGAAGATGGTTCAGATGATGGATCAGGGGCAAAAATATTTTCAAAAGGTGCATCTTCTGGAGTGGCAAAAGGGTTTACTTCATCTGTGACTGCAGCAACATTTCCAGTATGTACGCTTATAGATTGAAGAGTTGATGATGATGGAGAATGATCTGCAAAAGGCGCTTCGTGAGATACCGACATAGAAATGGATGGATTGACTGTGTTGGATGGATTAGGAGCAGCCTCTGTTGAAGTAGTAGAGTGGATGTTGTCCTGAGATTCAAAGTATTCATCAAACATTGGATTAAACAATTTCTTCACATCTTCTTCCGAGGGTGGTACATACGGGACTGCAGATGAAGGATTCTTTACAAGAGAGGAACTAATGGGACTACTTGATGAAGGTTGTGAGGCGGGTCCGGAACTGGATTGTCCTGGAGCCATATGACCGGTCAGCTCATCGAACGTAACGTGAATTGTTTCCATGATATTTCGGGTTCTTTTGTTGTAGATTCGGTATCCTTTTCTGTTTGGTGCATATCCTACAAACACTCCAATGTCCGCTTTAGCTTTCAGTTTACCTAAATCTTGACCCTCATTAGTTGGGTAACACAAAGCACCAAACACGCGAAGGAAGGATAGATCAGGTTTTCGATTGTGGACAAGTTCATATGGAGTTTTTCCATGAGTTGTGTGAATTAGGGATCGATTTTGGGTGTAGCATGCAGTGGCAATGGCTTCGGCCCAGAGAAATGTTGAAACCTTTGAATAAATCAGCATTGTTCTTGCGGCTTCCACAAGAGTTCGATTTCGTCTTTCAACTACACCGTTTTGTTGAGGAGTTCGTGGAACACTTCTTTGATGACTGATTCCAACACTTTCATAAAACTCACTAAGTTCTTTATTAACAAACTCAGTTCCATTGTCAGCTCGGATGATTCTAACAGTCTTGTTAAGTCAAACCTGCAGCTTTTTGATAAGTTTAATGATGACATCTGGAGTTTCATCCTTTGTCCTCAAGAACTTAACCCAAGTGAATCGAGAGTAGTCATCAACCACGACTAACACATATGTCTTCCCGTTAATTGTTTGCACTCTCATAGGTCCGCACAAATCCATATGAATAATGTGAAGAACTTCCATAACTGAGTTTGTGGGCATATTTCCTGCTTTTTCCCAATTGGCATGCTGAACAAAGATGATCCTTTTCATACTTTAATCTAGGTAAGCCTCTTACTAGGTCCTTTCTGGAAAGATCATTAATGGTGGCGAAGTTCAAGTGATTGAGATGACGATGCCATAACCATGACTTTGTTTTCGAAGCCTTTGACAACAAGCAGATAGGAGAAGACTTCATCATATCTTCGATAGAGATGGTGTATAGGTTTGTGCCTCGTGTTCCTCTTAAGAGTTCTACACCATCAAGTTCTCTAATGAAGCAAGTATGTTTTCTAAAAGCCACCTCTAGATCGGAATCACAAAATTGACCAACAGAGAACAAATTATGACCAAGACGTTCAACATAGTATACCCTGGAGATCATACTACTTCCAACAACATAATCTCCATAACCCAAAATAGCTCCAAAATGATCATTTCCGAATCTAACAGTCCCGATGAATTTACTCACGAAGTTCACGAGCCGTGACCGGTCTCCAGTCATATGCTTGGAACAGCCTGAGTCCAAGTACCACAGAACGATTTGAACGACCTGCAGTTGAACACAGACAAAAATGGATAACTAGATAATTGGGATCCCCATGCAAGAATTGGTTCCATTTGGTTAGTAACAGTGATTGGAACACCCACATCAGAAACAGAGTCAATGGAATCATTAGGGATAGATGCAGTGCTAGTGTACGCATTAGACCTATTCAAAGTATGTTCACGTCTTAAAGGAATAGTTCTACCGGTAGGCATCCATTTTATAATGGGCATTGATTTAGATAATTTAGGGCACAACTCATTAAGATTAAATTTGCGGCCAGTAGGTTTCCACTGATAACCTACATTACTAAATTTTCTTCCTGTAGGTTTCCAATGTTTTCTAACCTTCTTCCGCCTTTCCTTTCTAGCCTTCTTAGCTTGATTTTTGGCATTACCAATTTTAAAAGGGTATTTAACAGCATTAATCAAATCATTCACACCACATACATGATTAGTAACAGAAACCAAGCAATCATCATTACATGTTTTGCCAAAAGTAGCAGAATTCGCATTAATTACAGCATGCTTAGAGCTAACACTAGAATCAACACGATTCATTTTATTCAACATAGGTTCATTCTTCCTAAGGTGATCTTCTACTCTCTTCCATTGAACATTCCTAGCTTGCAAGGTCCTATCATTCTTTGTGTTGCCTTGAGGCTTTGACCTGCTCGCTTTGGTGTCACTTTTTACTCCTGTAGAGGGAATGGGAACATTAGTTGGTTTTGCTACTTTTTGCATTTCAGGTTTAGAAGTGCTGGGATCTGAACTACTTGAAGGCACATTAAAGTTCACTTTCTTAACACTGGGCATAGAGCAAGGCATCACAGCTTTATCTTTCTCACATAAGGATTTAAGACATGTTGCTCTTAAACATTCTAACAGCTCCTGAGATCGTTTGGCCTGAATGCAAGCAAACCTAATTTCACTATCAAGTGGCTTATTTATGTGATCCTCTTCTACAATCTCACGGAGACATTCTAGACTATCCTTAAGGTGAAGAAAATAGTTATGAAACACAAGTTCGTTATTTCTAAGATGAGGAGGAATGTATTTAACAGTCACAGTATATTTAGAGTCTGCAGATGACTCTGATGCAACATTCTCATTAAAGACAAGTGGCATTTTCCCTTTTACCTGACTCTTCAGATTCTCAATTTCCTTTTGTAACGAAGTTATTTTTTCATTGTTTTTGTCACGAGTGACTTTCATTGAATCGTATAACTCTTTGAAGTGTCGTTTGACCTTTTCATTTTCTTCTAGAAAACTCTCATTTTCTTGTTGTAATACGTTAATGATGTTTTGAAGATGAAAGTTTTGAGAAAACTGAGAATCTAAAGGAGGAGGCATTTGGGGGCCAGTCACATTGTTCTTTTCACCCTTTAATTGTGAAATTTGGGCTTTCAACTTTCTGATCGTGTTACAGTGAGCTTGAATCTGTTCGTCACGTTTGTTTATTTCAAAAACTGCATCAAACTCTGGAACATTTGAGGATGTCTTGATGTTTGAGGTTTTGACATTTTCTTTGAGATGTTGATATCTTAGTTGCAAGTCAAAATGTTCAACTTCTAGCTTAGAAAAATGTTTTACCAAATTATCGTGATCATCCTGGTCAATTTTCTCATTTAGTTTTGAGTTTTTGTTTTCAAGCTCAATAACACGATCATGGGAAACTTTCAAAGCAACAGATAATTCATGAAATTGAGAAGCAGTAATAGAATGCTTAGTAACAGTATAAAACACATCTTGAGCCACACAACTCAATACTAAGTTCTCATTTAAGATATGCAGATTCTTCCTTTCAATTTCATTATATTTGAGTTCCCGTTCATAATCATTGACCTCAACTATCATTGCATCAAATTCCTTTTCCATTTCTTTAATATTCATCCCTTTATGAAAACTCTAAAATTGACCTTTTAATTGTTTAAAGAAAGGTATGACCTCAGTTAAATAGCATTCTTTAGTTTGCTCAAAACCCCTCTCCCCTTCAGTTATCCCAGTAGGTGTGATTCTTTTCTTACATGTTTTCTCAAAATCAACGAATAGTTGATAAACAACATACAGGCTGATTAAGGTCTTGCTCTTAGTGGGAATAGATCTAGGAACTAAATGCATTGGTGTATTCAGAGGGTACACAATCGTTGGAGGCATTTTCCTAAGGGGAGTGTTTGTTTTAACAAGTGCATTAGCTTTTTGCATATCTATGTCCGTTTTCCAAAATACTTGTTCTGGGGTTAATAGAGTTTGAGGCTTAAACATGTTCAGGGAAATCCAATTTTCTTTAGTGTAATCATGGGGTTTGAACGTGATGTTTTGCTTTTTACACTCGGAGTCATTTAGCTTCTTATCCATTTTCTCCCTAGAGGCATCTTCACCTTTTCTATCCTCTTCCGTGCTTCCAATACATGATGGTGTTTGCCTAGGCTTGAGGATCTCATTACCATCATATACAATCGTATGGAAAGCTTTAGCCTTTTTACAATACTCGGGATTTGGTTCCTCTACTAGGGGAATACTATGCTTATCGCTTAAGACTCTGTGCTTAGTGATCATGTGAGCAGTCTGAATGGTATTCCCTTGTACGTACAACTTGTTTTCAAGCTTGTTTTTCAAAGTTTTTAGGTTGGAAAAATCAGTTAAAAGTTTTGATTCCTTAGCATTATATTCTTGTTTAAGCACTTTAACATTATCTTGAAGTTCTTGCTTTTGCTTAACAGTTTTGTTTAGTTTGTCTTTTAAGGAATCTAGCTCTTGTTTTAATATTTCTTCCCTAAAATTACTTTTTCTAATAATTGTACGCATTTGGTCATCCATTTCCTGCTCATGGGTAGTTAACTCAAACTTAGCACGTTGTTCATAAATGGCAACTTCTTCTTTATAGGCATTCAGTTCAGAGATAACAGAATCATCAGGGGCACATGCAGTGTATTCATAAAAAACATAGTCATCATTGACTGCAGAAGATGCATCACTTGGTATGATATCACTTTCACTTTGTATCACATATTGATCATATGGGACAATATTACTATTACCCACATTATCAATATCTGATTCATTAGTTTCACGTGATTGTACTTTGTTATGCATCTCTTGCTCATCAACTTCATCGTATAGTTTTAATACCTCTGAGATGATTGAATCTTTGGATGGACCAGCCTGCTGTGGTGATGAGACCTTTGGAGAGACCATTGGTGAAATGCTAGCCATGAAGATTGTCTGGGCAGTAGGTTCATCATCGACATCAGAGTCAAATGCATCACAGTCAGCGACTTGAAAGGCATTTTGATGATTGTGACATATTTCATGAATTGCCTGCTCATCCACATCAGCATCATAGGTTTTGGCATTTCCCTCTGCAAGAAACAACAACTGTTCTTCATCCAAAAACGCTCCACTGTCCTGAGCTTGCACCAACAGCATCTTTTCCCTGAAATACTATGCATTTTGAGGGCATTTTAGAGATGTGCAGTTCTTTGCAATATGTCCTTCACCCCCACAGTTGTAGCACTTGATTGGCTTTCCTTGATTTGCATTCCTTCCACGGTTCTGATTAGCTACATACCCTCCACCTACTCCACCCTTTCCTTGTTCATGCTGTCTTTCTTGCACTGGTTGCACCATGATCTTACCATCTCTGACAATAGCATGATTGTGTAGATTGGATGCAGTTCTGATATCATTGTTAGTGTGAGGAGTGAGGTTCCGATTTTGCTTAACCATAAGAGCCAGTTGATTGATGAAATATTCCATGGTTGCTTCAGCATCAGGTTGCTTAAAACTTGGATCAGGAATGAGTTTGTGGTTACCATAGTAGGTATGACTTGTGAAGCCTTGGTAGTAATCCCTACATTGGTGTAGAAGGCTGTTGAATCATTTGACGAACTTGCATTACCAGAGTTTGAATTGAATTTTTCCAAGATCATTCGTTCAAACATAGCATGTCTCTCATTCTGAAGCAAGTACGCATACAATTGCTCATAGCTGGTGTTCCTCAAACCTTTTGTTAACTTGACAGAAGTGAAAATTTTGTGCCATTCGGGATTCATGTTGTTCACAAACTTTGAATTTAGCTGAATATTTGGCATAGTCATTTTAATATTCCTCATGTCATTCACAAGCTTGTGGAACCTCACATAATAATCAGTGACACTTTCCCCTGGTTTCATCTTAAAGTGCTCAAAGTCATCATACAGTTGAGATTCTCTGTCTTCTTTAGTTAATTCAGAACCAGAGAGAAGCATCTTGACATTATCCCAAACTGCTTTGGCTTCAGTGTTGTGATTGATTAGTTTGTAGATGTCCTTTGGTAGACCCTGAAGTACAATGTTTGAGGCCCTAATATCTACATCGTATCTCTTTTTCTCCTTATCACTGAGCTCATCATACGTCTTTGGTCTATCCAATCCTAAGATCACTGTACCATCCACAGTAGTTTCAAGTGTGTCTCTTGTAGTATCAATCTGATAAGGTCCTTCATCAATTGATTTGAGAATGTTAACCCCATTTTCCTTTCCCAAACAGTACAACCTAATTCGTTGAGCCCATGAGTCATAATCAGTTCTGTCAAGCATAAGTGGACGAGTATCTGATCCGGCTGCTTGAACGTCCTCAGCTATAGTAGAAACGATAGTAGTACGTTGTTAGACATGATTCCAGATTCTACGGGATTTTACTATTCTTTGATTAAACCGGGAAATTGATTATTTCACGGGATTTTACAAAATCAAAAGAACAACCATAAAACGTAGCACGAAGAAGTGACAAGTCTCAATAGACAAGTAGTAAACTTGACAAGTCGCAACCTTACCAACTCGCTTTGATATCAACTAGCTTAATAGACAACTCGCTTAAAAGACAAGTCGCTTAAAAGACAAGTCGCTTAAAAGACAAGTCGCTTAAAACCCAAGTCGCACAAAGAGACAACTCGCTTAATAGACAAGTCGCTTTAAAACCCAAGTCGCTTAAAGAGTCAACTCTCTTAATAGCCAAGTCGCATAAACCAACTCGCTTCCAAGATAACTCGCTTAAGTGTCAACTCGCAGAAACAGACAACTCGCTTACAAAGCAACTAGCTTAGGTGACAACTCGCATAAGTATCAACACGCTTCAGAGACAACTCGCTTCCAATAACTAGGGGTGTAAACGAGCCGAGCCGCTCGTGAAAAGCTCGGGATTGGATCGGTAAAAAGCTCGAACGAGCCGAGCTTAAACGAGCTCGAGCCCGAGCTCGAGCCTAATTTTGGGCTCATTTAATAATCGAGCTCGAGCCCGAGCTCTGTACAAAAAGCTCGAGTAGGCTCGCGAGCCTAAGCGAGCCCAAGAATTATATACGTGTATATATCGTCTATACGTATAAACGAGCTTAAAAGTATTAAACGAGCTCGAGCTTTATGTAATTAACGAGCCGAGCTCAAAACATCATAAAATTAGTCGAGCCCGAGCCGAGCTCGAGCTTGTGAAAATTTTCACGAGCCGAGCTCGAGCTCAAAGTATAAGGCTCGAAACGAGATCGAGCCCGAGCTCGAGCTTTATATATATAAACGAGCCGAGCTCGAGCCTTAACGAGCTCGAGCTCGGCTCGGCTCGTTTCCACCCCTACCAATAACAAAGCAACTCGCTTCCAAGAAACGTATTACCGTGGCTCAACTCGCTTTGTACAATTTTCAAAAACAACCACTTTAACAATCAAAAACAGCCCAACCACGATGATTCAAGCCTTCCAATTCAAAACCTAAACACATATGATGATCCTAAACACAAAAGTACAATCAAAATTCAAACTTTACCACTAGAAATTAACCAAATAATTCAAACTCTTCTAAAATCTTATAACCCCAAAAACCTTATGAAATCCACCAAACCAAAGAGCATGAAAGATGAGTGATCAAACCATGGCTCTTGATACCAATTGTAAGATATAGGATTTCACAAACACATCAAACCATAAGCATATGGGGCGTATACAAAGTTTAGAGAGAGAAAGTTCTAGAGAGAGAAAGGGAAGAGAGTTGGGAACTATGTGAAACAAAAGAAAAATGGTATTGAAGCTCCAACCCTCTACCTTGGGAGGTAAAGGGTATTTATAGTTTTCTTACAAGACTCGCCACCTACGGGCTGTGGATCAGGCATACATTGGGTAAAGACCCGTACGTCCTCCACGGTGTTACTTAACTAAATACTAACTAACATTAAATGACTACGACTACGAGCTTTCTAACGATTATATATACTTGAGGTGACCGACACTTTAACGACTGGATTTTCTAAATCCTAACATTACCTAAACCTCCCCACATCAAAAGCTTTTGTGAGTAGGTCTGCTACATTGTAATCAGTATGTTATTCCTGCAAATTGTCAATCCAAGACCACATTGGCTCAGCAGCACTTTTATCATTCTTTGTTACCACATGTTAATCCCAGTCCACCTTATGAATATAGATCTTGAATAGGTCTGTATAGCAATTTTTTTGAAAGTCTAAGTATTACGCGGAATTTTATATGCTAAGGAGTCTTATTAGGTTACAATCATTTCCTAAACATGTTAACTCAAACAAATATTTTGCTACCGTTTACAAGACCATGTTAACTCAAACAACAGTTAAAGTAAGTTTACGGTGTAGACAAACACGACAAATTGTATTCTTGTATATACCTTGGCCACAATAATAAAACGTCAATTTTATTAATTTTATACGTTGACTAACTATATCCTAATACACCACCAATTTTCTTTTAGGTTTTAATTCCTTTCAACGAGACTGTTAAACACTGGTGTCTTGCCCAATTTATCATACCTATAGGAGTGGTAACATTCTATGATACCAGCGACACGTGTGAGTATGAGTCACGTGCATGGTATGTCCGTGTTAGGGAGTGCTTACAGGTATCTTGTTATTATAACACAGTCATATTGTTATGTGTTTTTTTTCTTGGGTTGAATTTGCATTATTATAACCAACAGATATAATACAGTTATGGACAAAATTAACAAGTTTACTATCATATGTAGAAATCGATCCAACATTTTCCCTTCTTCCTATCCAATACATATGATTACAATTATGGACAACACATACATAAATAAACTTACAATTTTTTATAGTTTGTGACCATACACCATGCTTGTGACTAGTTGCCCATTATTTGTGTCTAGTTGCCCCATAACAAATTTATTGTTGGCCAAAGTTTATTGGGTGTTGTGTTGTAGCAGTTTGACTTTGAGTTTTGAAGACACTAGTTCCCTTCAAGTACATGACACTATTTAGCACCATCATTTTCCTTACATCTATTCACCATTAATAAACTGTCCTACTTTTTTTAAACCCCATTTTTTTTACCACATAAAGGAATACCTAGCGTACACCTAAGAATAAACTGTGTTGGTTAACTAGAAGCAACCCCAAATAAACAACATAAATATGCTTGCTTCCCTATTTAAATAAATTTTTTTCATGATTTTAATTTACATTGTGTCTCTCCCAGTTGCCCATCGTATCTATGTGGTTGCCCAAAAAATATTACTCGTTCTAGTAACTTGTTAGACACATGTTTCATTGTACATTTTTTGGGAATACTTAAACTTTAAAGTTAATGGACATAAACATTTCAAGTACATGCCACTAGGCAGCACCATCATTTCAGTACGTCCTTTCCTCATTAATAAAGTTTGTCCTACTTTTGTGCATCCCCGATTTGGGTTTATTCAAAATATCCACGCAATACTAAAGAAACCACAGGCAAGTGCACACATACTCAGAGTTTATGACATAAATTATTAGTTCTATTATAGTAGTATATTGTTACAGAAAATATAAAGTAAATGTACACCTAATAATACCATTTGTATGTTACTTGATGTAACCAAAACTAATCAACATAAACCTGTTTAATGGCTTGTATGTAAACAAAAAACTTAAATAATAATTTTCCTAAGCCATACATAGTGTGGAAAACTAGATGGGGGGGGGGTTGAATAGTTTTGCCAATTAAAATTTTATTTTAATATATTTAGATCGACTTATGTCAATCTATTTAGATGTGTATGTTGGACATTGATAGATAGATATATAAATGTGTAATGAAAGATAAAGAGTAAGAAGCACATAACCACGACACGAGTATTTATAGTGGTTCGGCTACAAGGACACCTTCCTTGCCCTACTCCACTCCCCGAGTCACCTACTCGAGAGTTCGTAATCACTACACGACACCAACTCCTTATGGCGGAGAAGCCTTCACAACGTCGCCTACTCTTTTTCCGGTACTAGGCTAACCACCAGGTTCTTTCACCAAGGTGAACCACACCTACCACAACATCGCCTACCCTTTATTCGGTACTAGGCTAAGTACCGAGCTCCATTACAATAGAGGAACTACTACCTAACACTACACGACACCTATCCCCAAAGGAGATCCACTCCTTATTACAACACCATCAAGGATATCAATATCCTTGGAAACAAACTATCACTATTTGTATAACGATGCACCTCATCGATTATACGACCTTGGCATCCTTCATTAATGCCTCTTGATTTGACTCCTAGGCATCTTTCACTAATGCCCTTGACACGAACGCTTGGCACCTTTCACTAATGCCTTCGTCTTGACCTCTTTAGCATTCTTCACTAATGCTTTTGACACAGACGTTATGCACCTTTCACTAATGCTTTCGTCTTGACTATTTCGGCATCCTTCACTAATGCCTTGGATACAACACTTCTATGGAGGAAAAAAGAAGTATCAACAGGAGAACCTCAATAGTCTTGATGATGACGAAGCATGGCAACTCATGGACTTGAGCTTGCTCGACTTCAAGAAGTGGTGATCTCGCCTTTAAGAGGAACCTAGAGAATCACCCAAAAACAAAAGACAAACTACATAGAAAGATCCCTTAGGATCTGTGGTTAGAAGGTTACAATACTTGGGGAAAGTATGTGTGGGAGTGGCAACCCAAAAGGAAGAAATGGCTCACTATTTATAGAAGAAAAACAACTACTGTTCCACGGTCCCCACCAATCCTTCACTTGAGGGATCCGTCCAGTGTAATACTGGGGATCCGTGGGATGCTCCCTTTTTCCCATGTGTTTTGGGTCATGGGTCATGGGTTATGGATCATGGTATCAAAGTAGATACAATGTATCTCCAAGATGCAATGTATCTAGTCCATGGTTCATGGATTAAAACTATGGGCCATGGATTAAAACCATGTATGACTTAAGCATGATGTCATGCAATGGGTTATGGGTCAAGTTCCAAGGGTATGGGTCATGGACTTTGGGTTATACCCAACTACATTCAATGTATTTGGTTAATGGGTCAAATACTTAAGTTTTTACCCAATTGTATTACCCATATAATACATACTAGTTATGTATATATTTGCCCAATATGTAAACACCAGTTGTTGTACATATGTATCATAAAATCACTTATACTTGTTTTAGTGTTTTATGTGAAAACGTAAGTGTGTTAGAAAACTATTGGCTCAAACCATTTACGTATTTTATTTGGTTCGTTAAAATGATTTTATGCTTGTTATCGACAAAACATTAGAAGATCGTAAATTATATATAAACGTTTTTACGGCTTATTTGTATTAACAATCTCCCCCTTTTTGTTGATGAGAAAACATAAAATTATTTTAAGGAAAAACTAAAATTCATAAAATTTCGAATTGGAGTTCTTACTCTCTTCTCCCCCTTTTTGTCGAAACAAAAAGAGCGTCGAAAAGAAACTAACACAATGTTTTAAGAAAAATATGTAAAAGAAAAAAAATCTAGAGAGCAAGTGACGGGAAAATTTCTCGTCTTAACTCCCCCTTGATGAGTCCATCCCTTTGTGAGAGCGTCAAGTAAATAGACACTATTACGCTAATGCATTGCAACTATGTTTGCAAATGGTTTCGTCTTAGTGACGATAATGCTCCCCCTTGATGATTGCAAATTTGCAAGGGGGCATAACGAAATGTAATCCATATGAGGATTATATTGCAAATGGTTTTGCAATGTATGGTTTGACACAAAGCTCCCCCTAGCTTAGGGTGTCCAAGTCTTCATTTGTATTTTGAAAATCTACAAAACAAAGGTTAGAAAACAAGTATATAGTGCATAATTTCCTGCAAATAAGACTCAAGTTAGTAGAAAGTTGGTCTTCTGTTGCACGGATCCCACGGTTCCCTCCTTGGAGGGATCCGTCTAGGCAAATCTCAGGGATCCGTCTATCTGATGACAGATTTCAGCAATGGTGATGTACCAAATAATGTTAACATCAAGGAGATATATGTATTCAAGCAACAAACATATACTCAAAGCAATATGGCAAATAAACTATCATTTAATAAAACATAAGAGATAATCAACAAATCTCTAAAACTAAGAGAATGATTTAGCCATGAGATACACATACTACCAATACTAATAAGTGACGAAAACTTAAGAAGCAACAATGTGCTTGTGTCTAAGGATGAGTAGACTTGTTGATTTGGTCCAATCTTTCAAGAAGATGATTAATCATGAAATGGAATTCCTAAATGATCTAAGTTAAGTTTGAGACTAGGACACCATTTTAATCCTTAGGCTCATGGTTGTTTGGGTTTTTTGGCCTCATCGAAACGTTCGAGGAGGTGATAAAACATGAAACATTGCTCCTCATGTAGTTCATGTATCAACCCTTCAACATGTTGACAATGATAGCAATCCTTGTCATGGTTTTGAAAAGGTGGTGGTAAAGATTGTCCGCCTTGATGTAGAGGTTCAAGTGAAGAAGGTTGAGGATCCTCAAATAAAGAAGGGATTGGGGAAGGTACATTAAGTGGTGGCTCAACAAGGGTTGATGGTGGAGGAAGGGAAGTGTCAACTTCCATGTGGTCAGGTGGTTGACTTTGATGTCTTCTCATAATCCAAAATGGACCATTAGAGGGAAATGGAGAAATGGACATCGGTGCAAGTATTGATTCAACACCTTGGTTTTATTGTACAATCTTCTCTAGTGAAGAGTGTGTAGGTAATGGTGGAGGATGAGATGGCCCAGGGGGTAAGTCCTCTAAGTTGTAGGAATGTGGAGATGATTGTGAGGTGGTAAATGATATGGCTCTAGGCACCAATGATGTTGGTTGGGTTGAAAAGGGTGTGTTTGGTTTAGTATGAATTGTAGAGTTTGGTGATGATATTTTTGTGAGAACAATCCTTTTGGGGATTGGTTTGATTGGTTGAGTTGGTGGAGGGGAAATCCTAGCATTTTTGGATTTGACCGGAGATGATTCGGTTGAGGAGATTTCGTGTACAACACGAGCAAGTTTCTTGGGTGGTTCTTGGGTGGATGAGTTAGCACTAGGAGCTTTCCTCATGATGAAATGACTAAAGAAGATATTTCTAATTGCTGAGAATTGTGTTGTGTTTGATGACTAAGGGATTCTAGCAAGATGACTTATAAGGGGAAAAATTTGGCAAGTGCATTCAAAACTTAAGCCACTAGGATTCTTTGGAATGTAATGATTAGCATGCACAAGAGTCAACTTTAGAGTTGTACTGATCTAGGGACTTAATTAAGATGAGGTGGAGTGTTCAAGTTAGCAAGATGGGCTTGAAATGATTGTTTAAGCTAGACTTGACATGAGTCTGTCACCCGGATCCCACAGTTCCTTCCTTTGAGGGATCCGTCTAGGCTAGTCCTAGGGATCCGGCTATCAGCAGCAAGGAAAAAGAAAAGATGATGTTTGTGAAGTCTAACACCTATACTTCCTTGAGTGTTTTATTCTTCCTAAGTATCTTAAATGGAAGGGTACTTAAATGATCAAGGGCAATGAGTGATGTAGCTAATGATTGCCTTTTATGGAAGGAAAATGAGACTTTATGATCACCAATGGGTGTTCAAGGATGACACTAGGAATTTTGATGGTGTCAAGTCATAATAAATGATCCTAGAGATCAGATGTAAGCTTGAGATGGAGTTTGAAAAATCCTCAAGAAAATAAAAGAATTGAAAAACCAGTTTTTGACCCATTTTGAGATAAGGATGACTAGAAATAATTTCCTAAAATTGATAAATATATCCACCTAGATGTTTTAAGACGTGAGAAACAATGTGTGAGTATTGAAGCGGAAATATGGTAAGTTTTGATGAGTTGATAAATCAAAAGCACTTTGAATTAGATCCTCGGTTAGCTATGGGTGAGTGTGAAGCTTTCAAATGCTTGAAGAAGACTTAGGTGGTTATAAGGTCTCATGTTTAGCTAGTGTGAAGTGATCTAGTGAGCTATTTTGATGTATGGGAATCTGTATTGCTCATCTGTTGTCACGGATCCCACGGTTCCCTCAGAGGAGGGATCCGTCTAGGCTAATCCTAGGGATCCGGCGACTGCAGATCAGAACCATCACAGAAGGAAATGCAGATTTTGCACCAAACTATATACACTAATAACCATTAAACTTGACAGCAACATAAACATGTTATCACATAAATCATATCATAGATAATAGCAGTAATGGTAATATCCAAGATAACACAACCAAGTGTGTTAAAACAAAACATAATTATTCATACGCAAACCAAATGTCTAAAAACAAGCATAATCCTAAAGTCTCTTTCGTCAATCCTTTCTTTTCCTCTTTCCCAACTTCATGACGTAGTTAGCTAGGTTTTGAATCATGCCCCTTAATTGTTTGAATTCCGCGGTCTCGTTTGGAAGAGTTGGAAGTTGTTGATAGTAGTCAAAGGGGTCTAAGTCGATGTTAGCTTTGGGGTTGACATTTAATTCTTCTTCTTCTTCTTCTTCTTCGTCCGAGGAGTCCGAGAGAGCCTTAAGTTTCCTTCCATTAACCATGAACCATTTAGAGGGTTGTTTGGTAAGAGGTACCATGACGTGATCGGAAAGGAAATGATCATCATTGATAGGAGATGGTTGCAATGCACTAACATACTTACGAAGTCGTGTTAGGAGCATACCATACGGAAGTACCATGTTGGCAACTTTGAATACCCCGAGCATTCTCTTCACCATGTAATAGGCGAGATTAAATGGCTTTTAGTGAATAAGGCAATAAATCATTTGCATGAGACATGCATTTGGATGATCCTTGTTACCGACCAAGCTAATGACGTTTTCCCTAAGAATTTCTTCCCATTTTCTAAAAATGGGGTGCATTTCGAAGAGTTCCATTTGAAAGGGATCACGGTGAATGAGCTTTTTGTTTTGGTTGAGACGAGATTGGTCGGCTTTAACTTTGAAAATAGTGTCTCGAACGATTTCGGGTTCATCAAGGGGAGTATGGTATATTTTTTTCGAATCAAGAGCAAAATATTGAGTGGATATTGCCCAATCTTGAGAGTACATACAAATTCCTTCACAAGGAATGCGAAGGATTTGAGCGAATGTGTTGAGAGGTAGAGTGAAGTTTCGTTTATTGATGATAAAGGTGATTGAAAGCTATCATCGGTGTTTTGAATGATCCTAACGCTTTTGTAGAATTCAAAGATGAAAACCGGATAAATTTGTTCATCAATATCAAGAAGACAATCAAAGTTGATTGCCGAGAGGACTTGACGAATGTCGGTATCTTCAAGGAAACATTCCTTGACCACACGACCTTCGTGGATAAGTCATTTTTTCAAGTCTTTTGAAGACTTTGCGATCAGTTTTTGTCAATCCCTCTTTTCGATAGTAATGGGTGAGGTAATGGACGGTATCATGGTGGTCTTGTTTGGTTGCTTTAGGCATGGTTGGTCCTAGAAACACAAATATTCCAATTAGGCGAAATTTATTGAGCTGGGTTTATGGTTTTGATTTGTATTAACAATGTTGTAAACACAATGTAATCTTAGTTATGTGAAAACCCTTTCTAATGATCAATTTTGGAAAACCTAATTTTATCAATTGATTAAAAAATTGAGAAACCATAAACCCTAGGATGAGGATGATGAAAATTAGAACATGTTAGTGTAATTACTTACAATGATGTTCTAGAGAAGAATGCTTGAGGATATGGAGTCCTATGAAGATGAAACCAGCTCTTGGGTCGTTTTTGTGTTTTGTGGGGAGAGGGAAAGTGAGCAGGGTTGGTTGTGAAAAGCGTATAGTTGGTTTCTGTCCCACGGTTCCCACGGATCCCTTGTATAAGGGATCCGGCTAGTACAACTAGAGGGATCCAGCTACTGTAGACAGAAAAAGAGTGTTTGGAATTATTTTTGTAATAAGTTATGGGTTAAAAAAAATCTTCGGTCAACGGGATTTGATAAATTAATTATCGAGGATCCATTTGTGACGACGGAGTTAGTTTGACGAGATCAAAAGGAATACTATTCCCGATGATGAGTAAGTCGGGAAAGTGGCGAAAAGAGACTTTTGAGCGGCTAGCAATTATTAGCACAAATGGTATCAACATATTCATGTAGAAGTAAGCTAGCTAATGAAAATTAAACATACCTCTATGCTCTTGATTTTGGTTTATGAAGACATAGGACCAAAAATACTTCATGAGCTCTTAAGGTAATCCGTTGTACTTAGAATAAGTAGGTTATGATTACTTTTAGGTTCTTCCTTGAAAGTTGACTTCATTATTCTTTGAATAGAAATGAAGGTTTTGGAGAGATCCTAGTATGAAGATTTCTTAAAAAGAAAATGTTAGAATAATCTATCAATATCCAACATGAGAGGGAAAAAAATTGTTTTTAAAGATTTCCTTCTTTGTAGTTTTCAAACATACACAGATCATATCAAGTTTTTAAAGTACAACATACTCTAAGAAACTTGGTAACGAAGCTCTGATACTAATTGTGGAAAACTAGAAGGGGCGGTTGAATAGTTTTACCAATTAAAATTTTGTTTTAATATATTTAGATCGACTTATGTCAATCTATTTAGATGTGTATGTTGGACATTGATAGATAGATATATAAGTGTGTAATGAAAGATAGAGAGTAAGAAGCACATAACCACGACACGAGTATTTATAGTGGTTCCGCTACAAGGACACCTTCCTTGCCCTACTCCACTCCCCGAGTCACCTACTCGAGAGTTCGTAATCACTACACGACACCAACTCCTTATGGCGGAGAAGCCTTCACAACGTCGCCTACTCTTTTTCCGGTACTAGGCTAACCACCGGGTTCTTTCACCAAGGTGAACCACACCTACCACAACGTCGCCTACCCTTTATTCGGTACTAGGCTAAGTACCGAGTTCCATTACAATGGAGGAACTACTACCCAACACTACAAGACACCTATCCCCAAAGGAGATCCACTCCTTATTACAACCCCATCAAGGATATCAATATCCTTAGAAACAAACTATCACTATTTGTATAACGATGCACCTCATCGATTCTACAACCTTGGCATCCTTCATTAATGCCTCTTGATTTGACTCCTAGGCATCTTTCACTAATGCCCTTGACACGAACGCTTGGCACCTTTCACTAATGCCTTCGTCTTGACCTCTTTAACATTCTTCACTAATGCTTTTGACACGGACGTTAAGCACCTTTCACTAATGCTTTCGTCTTGACTATTTCGGCATCCTTCACTAATGCCTTGAACACAACACTTCTATGGAGGAAGAAAGAAGTATCAACAAGAGAACCTCAATAGTCTTGATGATGACGAAGCATGGCAACTCATGGACTTGAGCTTGGTCGACTTCAAGAAGTGGTGATCTCGCCTTTAAGAGGAACCTAGAGAATCACACAAAAACAAAAGACAAACTACATAGAAAGATCCCTTAGGATCTGTGGTTAGAAGGTTACAATACTTGGGGAAAGTATGTGTGGGAGTGGCAATCCAAAAGGAAGAAATGGCTCACTATTTATAGAAGATAAACAACTACTATTCCACGGATCCCACGGATCCCTCACTTGAGGGATCCGTCCAGTGTAATACTGGGGATCCGTGGGACGCTCCCTTTTTCTGTCACACCCCCAAATTACATGTTTTGCAGCGGAATGGAATTCCTGGGGATTGACTGTCATAGCATCACAATCACAGTTATATTGAACGACCTAAAGTGTCGTTTGGAAAATACATCGTTTGATTTAATAAAATAATCAGAGTTACAACATAGGTCCCAAAAGTTTACAAAGTTTGCGGAAATATAAATATATTACAAGTCCAAACGATGGTTTTGAAAGAAAATGCCATAATGTACAATGATGTAAGTCGACGCCGCGACTCAAAAGGTGGTTCCTTAACCATGCCATGATGAGTATGCCTTAGTTACCTGAAAATACATTGCTAAAAGTGTCAACACAAGGTTGGTGAGTTCATAGGTTTATGTAAATGTTTTATACGACTACGCAAGTATATATCAGGTATGACAATCATGTCACATAAAAATGTTACAGGTATGACAATCATGTCACATAAAAAAATGTTACAATTGCTTAAGCGCATGATACCGAAGCTCCGACTGATGTATGCCCCAACAGAGTGTCTTGCCAAACAACTCTAATAATGTTTATGAATGAAATGCATCCGTATGACTAGTTGGGATTCACCAACCCGGATGGAGGCGTCACCCTCGATAGATCTACCCACTCACACACGCTTCTAGGAAATTAACGGCTCATGCATATGAAGTGGGGACTTTTAACTGGCAACGTGGTAACTCAAGCAATGTAAATGAATTTAACATACTTGGTATCGTAATAAAAATGTTGTGCAATGTATTCTCCCCCGTAGGTTTGAAATAAGTAAAACTTGAATAAATCGGGGCTATGAAAACTCACTTGATAAACTGGTATGATGACAAGAGTGAGTACACCGAGGTATAATGTGATGCTTTAATCTGGACCTATTACCAATGATATGATATGTAATGAGTTGCAATGTAATGCTATGCTTGCATTTCGTATGTTATTTATACCATTTGTGAGTTTTGAAAATAATACTTATCGTCGAAAAATACTTCTTTTGACGTCTTGACCATTCTTAAATTACTTTACAAGTATTTACGTCAAAATGTCATCCTACAATAGTTTCTTAATGATTTATGGTGAAATTTTCACTTTTCGTCGTAAAATAATGTCGTCGAAATTTTCATGAAAGTGACAAAAATGGCTTCGAAAAACTAGTCGTAAAATGGTGTACGTCGAACGTTAGGAAACGAACTCGACGGTTTTGGAAAGTTTGTATCAAAATCTAAAAGTTTCAGTTCATGAGTTTTCGACATAAAGGTCTCGAACATAAAGATAATAAGGGTTAAAGATGGTGATTTTGTCTAATTGTTGTGTAAAAAGTGAGTTTCGGCCAAGTTTAAGCATCCGTAAATAATTTATTAAAACTCCGCTATACAAACGGTTGGTCGTTTTAGAAAATATGCTTGGTGATCTTGATTTTACTAGAAGACATTTCGTTTCAAAAAGTTCTACATCATAGTTAAAAACAGCCGTCAACATGGTCATTTTAGTTACCGTAACACTTATCTCGTAAAAATAATATAGTTTTTCTAAAAATAATAGTTACGGCAAGTTTATGAAAACGTGCATATCTTAGTCGTTTCAAATCCGTTTTCTACGTATTATATGTCCTTAGCTTCGTATCAAAGTATACTAATATATTTTTGATAAGTCGAAATAATTTGTAAAGCTTAAGGCTCGTTTTTGACTCGTACAAGATAAAAATAGTATGCTGAAATTTCTGAAAAATATATATTTCGTCGTCAAACTTTAAAAATTCATAACTTCTTCGTTATAACTCCGTTTTAATCCGTTCAAGCGGCCACGGATTCGTTTTAAAGTATATTTTCTAAATATCAAGGCCAAAATTTCGTGCCTACTGTCGGATTTTCCAGAAAAATAAAACAAGGACAGAACACTTTATATACTTATCGAAAATAGTTTTTCTCGTACTAAACCTATTCCAATCCCTTCAAATCAACTCCAAAGCTAATCTAATCCTACCATACACCTTCTTAGGGTGTCATGGGTTCCTAGACATCATCAAGACCAACATATACCAAGGGGATAATTATAGGATGACCTTATATATATATAACACTAAAAATCATGTAAAAATGGTATAAATCAACATAAGTCTTGCATGCTTGCTATGAAAATGAAGAGATACTTATGAAATGAAAAGGAAAGATGAAAAATATAAATGATATGCTTACAAGTTAATATGATGAGGTGCAAAGAACAAGGTTTAGCCTAAACACTCTAGGTTTTTATTTCAAAACCTTATTAAGAGTGTGTTCTAGATTGTAATACTTGTGCTTGCAAAATTTTTGGATGATCCCTTGGTACTCCTATGTGTTACCGGTTTTGATGGAGAAGAAACAAGAGAGAAATGTTTTTCTTGACTTGAAATAATTGAGAGTGAATAAGTGAATGAAATGAGATAAATTGTATAAGTAAGACTTTTAGTAAGTGTACAATTTTAAACAATCAAGAAACCTTACCACAATTAATGTCACCCTCCCCCTTGGTCGGCCAAGGGGGGAGGGATTTGATAGATTTTTTTTTTTTTTTTTTTTTTTTTTTTTTTTTTTTTTTTATATATATATATATTGTGTAGTTGTTAAAATGTAGGAAAATGTATAAGTAAAGGTAAATGGAAATTTTTAGGTAAAAGTAATTGTTAATAGATCAAAATAAAGTATAATGATATCATAAAAATTGTAAAAATACTTTCCTTGTGAAATTTGAGTGATAAAATAATTACCGAGTAGTTTTTAAGAAAAACATTGTAATAATATAAATTCAACGATTTATATACAAAATAAATTTAGAACACTAGGTAAACTCAAAATATTGTTTTTATAAACTAAATGTAAGTATAAAAATATATCGGGATCATTTTTGGAAGTAACGGATTAAATATTCAAAATAATAACTTACGCGATAACGTTTATTTAATATAAAATTTACGCGTTTAATGTGAAATGCAAAATCATGAATGAACTAACATGATGCAAGTGATGCTAATGAAATGTAGACTAAACTTAGTCCATATGAAATGTTCGTGATGATATGATCATGAATTCGCCGCTAAACCTTTAAGGTTACGCGAATTTGGAACACGTAAACCTAGTTTACGGTAAATGATGAAATTGTGAATCTTGAGAAATGACCTGAAATTGCGAGTTGTCACATTTTCCCATGGGTTTTGGGTCATGGGTCATGGGTTATGGATCATGGTATCAAAGTAGATACAATGTATCTCCAAGATGCAATGCATCTAGTCCATGGTTCATGGATTAAAACTATGGGTCATGGATTAAAACCATGTATGACTTAAGCATGATGTCATGCAATGGGTTATGGGTCAAGTTCCAAGGGTATGGGTCATGGACTTTGGGTTATACCCAACTACATTCAATGTATTTGGTCAATGGGTCAAATACTTAAGTTTCTACCTAATTTTATTACCCATTATAATACATACTAGTTATGTATATATTTTCCCAATATGTAAACACTAGTTGTTGTACATATGTATCATAAAATCACTTATACTTGTTTTAGTGTTTTATGTGAAAACGTAAGTGTGTTAGAAAACTATTGGCTCAAACCATTTACGTGTTTTATTTGGTTCGTTAAAATGATTTTACGTTTGTTATCGACAAAACATTAGAAGATCGTAAAATATAAATAAACATTTTTACGGCTTATTTGTATTAACACATAGCATAAAGTTATGGACCACGTGGCATATCTGACTAAAACATTTGTTTGACTTGCAACTAAACAACAGGCTAACTGGTTTAGTTGCCCCCAAATTGTAACTAGTTGCCCAAAAATGGTTATCTTTTGGCCAGAAATCGTTTGAGTACGAGAGAAGCTTCATTAATTCCATTTGGCCTAATGTGCATTTTAATTACTTGACAAGACGCAACTATTGACCACTTGACTATACACATTTAGTCATCTTGACTTTAATTCAAAATAAATTCCATGTCACCCCCACCCCATTTTGGTTATATAAACAGACACCATATATTTCATTTTCAAAAAACTTTTGTCAAGGGACACACACTACCCACAACAGCATTTACTACAACATAAATGGATTAAGATCTTTACGACATGGTTAACACTGTGTTTGTGCGTGACAATGGATGTGAGTTAAATTTCATAAGTGACATGCATGCAAAGGTGATGGAGCTAACTCGTCGTTGCAGTGTGAGGGGTGAGCAAATCAAGCAGTTGGAGTGTGTGGTTGGGTCCACTCTTGCCAGTGCTTGTATGGAAATCCTGCGTGAAATCCAGGATGAGGAGCTAGAGAAAAACAGGACGCTAATGAGGCTCATCAGTGAGACGCAACTGCAAGTTCTCAAAAAAAGCTCCTTTCTAGCCATGATGCGCAAAAAATATTAAACCTCTACGCCTAGCTTGTTATGTGCTCTCTCTCAAGTTCTGTCATTGTCATATTTTTTTGTTTTGGAATGATCATCAATGTTGTTATCTCTTAATGTAATGAAATGAAATCTATTATAAAAAAAAATATATCGAAGCACTTGGCAAATGGTCGAACTTATACGAATCACGAATAAGAAACATATAATACTTTTGAACAAATCTTGAATTAACAACAGTATACTACATATTATTTTTAATCCGTCTTGAACAAACAACTTTATTTTATGAATAACTTGGTGACAACGTGGGTATTTCGATTATAGAATAGTAACATTTTTGACAAACCTCCAACAAGATCACCCCTTTATGTATTTTAACAATTTCAGTTCTTCTACAGGCCAACCTACCAGTTGTTCTAGAGCAAGCAAACGTTTTTGATAAGATTGGAATACATCCGAATGACTATAAGATTACATTTAGGCTAGCCGAAAACGTTCTTAAGCAAGAGGGATTTTTGGTGATTGTGGTGTGTGGGTTTGTATATTTTTATATCGATTGGCACATGGTCTATCTTTGCAAGTTGATGATCCTGCTGACGTCGCGCTAGCATATCGCGAGAAGATGATTCGGTTTTTTTATAGACTTAGATTTATCCTTTGTATCAACAGTTTTTAACTTATCTCCAACAACACTTTCATTGTTTTATCATGCACTATTGGATTTCAATATACGATATTGTATCAAATAAATTTTACACTCAAACATATAACATGCCTCATCCATTGATATATTCATTCACACATAAAACATGCATGACTAGATAATGCATTCATAACAAGTATTTACTACATTAAAGATGCTTATAACATTCATACATAAACCAATAATCATACAATGCATCACCCTAGGGTACGTGTAACATTCATTTAAAAGAACAACAATGGGAGACACGACGTAAAAGTATCTACACATGTTACATTTAAATTTGTTGAAGATCTAAAGATCTTCTTTCTTTTTAAAAGTCCACAACTCTATTTCATTTATTCTTCATTTGCACGTCCATTTTATAAAAATAGACATTTAGACGTCCATGCCTAAAAAATTAAACAGGCCACGACTGGTTTGTCAACTCATTAACGCCCATATTATTACACAAACATACTACACATAAAAACGTTAAACAAATAAAGTAACATTTACCCTATTACTATTTCCATATCAAAATCAATGGATAATAAGTCTCATATAATATATAAGTACATTGTTAATAGTAAAATAATACTACCTTTGCTAATATATAGCAAATCTTCATCAAGATCACATTTGTACACAAGTCATGATGCTTATCTCCAAACCATCTCTTTCATAAAAAAATGCTTCTAAGCCTTCAGTTGCCTTATTTGATCTCAAACTAAGGTATGCATGCCATTACCCTTCCTAAAAATGTTGATATGTTACCGCGTGGTTCTCACTTGCCTTGACTAGATTTTTTACCATACTTGCTATTCTTATTTGTATACATTTATATACCTTTATTACAGGACTCTGTAGCTGCGTATCCTATATTTGAGATTCACTACGATGGTGACTTCATTCGGTTGCCCAAATTAAGTTATGATTTTGGGCGAACTCTTGTGCTAAGGTTTAGTAACTCCACAAGGATAAACTTTAATCAAATGCTTGACTTGTTGGCCTACAAGCTTGAGTGTGAGATACGGGCTTTGTATTTTTGTAGGCCAAGATTTGGTCTTTCAACTGGTTTGACAATTGTTGAATGTGATAATGATATTAAAAGGATGTATGAACTTGCCGAGGAATATGGATTAATCGGCTTGTACGTTGCACATAAACCTGATAACTTATCATGTTTCTATTATCGTAACCTAACTTTTAATCTTCTTGATGAGGAAACGCATGCAAAGCTTGCGATACATGATAAACTTGTGGAAATTGCTACATCTAAATCTCACTCTCATATTGTTGCATGGGAGGAGGAAGAAGGGCGTTCACCTCCCCTAAGAACCCCTCCTTCCCAACCTAGAAGTAAAGGAATTGAATTCCAAGGAAAGATTCTTTTCATGGATTTTTTGCATAGCAAAAGTGTTGATGATGCCATTGAGTTCAGCGACGATGAATGGTACTATAGGGGATTTGTAGGGTCTGTAGCAATGGATGTTGGGTGGTCTACTTCCCCACCTTATAACTGGGTGCAACGGGTTATCGAATACGATGGTGCCAATTTAACGAATGTACCGACACACTCTCTTCCAAATCAGGTTTTGTTGGATGCAGGATCTTCTTCCGTTCCACAAGAAGTAGGGACTTGTGTCGAGGCCAGGTCTGGGCATAAGGTTTTGAGGAAACCGTATGCAAGGAGGCTCTGCTTTCAAACACCAAGAGCGGGTTTACGGAAGTTCAAGATGTTGAGGCATTTCAAGGCTCTAACAAGATACCGGCGTTGAGGAGGTACGGGATTAAAACCAACTTGGTATTTAAGGAACGGAAGGTTGGAGTGTAGGTATTATTATGCATCATGCTCATGCTGTTGTTAACGTTTAGAGACAATTGTGTTAACATTACTTTAAAGTAAAAAAAGATTGTATAGTCTAGCCTTTTTTGTAAGGCAACGTCTATGCATTGGCCACGTGCATGGTAACTATCTCTTCCTGGTATAGTGCTCTATCCAGACTTGTTTGTATTTACTCACTTTGACTTTCTGAAAAGGCACCCAAAAAATGTATTTGACAGTTTTACAGCTTGATTATACATTTTGCATATTGTTTATCAAGTGTTTGCATTTACTCATTATTTGCTAACTAAATAGGTTTTTGCATTGTCATAACATAACAAATACATTAACTTACATATATTATCAAATACAACATAACGAGAATATGTTGTAGCTCACTTGTTCAATGAATTGCATGTGATTCTCTAGCTGTATCAACTGCATCTTGTTCAACTAGTCATTCACTTGTAGGTGGTTCACTTGTTATTCGACTTGCAAGTGGTTGGGTTTCTTCATCACTAATTTCACTGGGTTGGGTACACATAGAATCATGAATTTCATCAAGGGTTGCTGTAGTCCCAGTTCCACCTCTGATACTCACTGAACCACCACCTCCAGTAGAGGCTGCAACATGTAGCCCCATCACATCATCACCTTTACCACCTGTAGTTGTGTTTTCCCTTCTAACATGTACACCACCAAGTCCACCTGCAGTAACCCCACTATCAGTAGTGTGTTCCCTTCCGTAAATATGCATTGGACAACAATACCACATGAATTCTCTATTCGATGGACGCCTAGCATCAAAGGTCAAACCAACCTTGTTTTCTCTTTCCACCCAGCATGCAATGCATAGCATTTCACAACCGGTTTCCACTGCCATGGTGAAACTTGTTTGGTGTTATAAATAAAATAATAGCATTGACATATTATATAAGAACGTCTAATACCATAACCATCTGTATTTTTTATCTTCATTTATTATACTTGAACGGTGTGCCATACTAGTTGGTAGGAGACTTTAATTGAAGAGTAACAAACACTCTTTGTACACTATTGAATTAACTTGTGAGTAGTCAAATATAAGGTCAGCCTACATTGAAATATACCCGTTTGGCTTTCTTATTATGAAGGATAGGAGCATTAACTACCCACATCAACACATACACCTACCCACTTAATCAGCTTCGTTCACTGATGCCAGTATAACATGATTATACTATACACACACAGTTGTAACGTTAAGCATGGATATATTTGTGATAGAAGCAGTAACCTTAGACAACTTGTACTAACAACATGTTTATATTACTTGGGATTCAGCACTAGCAATACTAACGTGCACTAGCAGTTTTAAGTATTTATTCTGACGGTCGTAATATACTTGTCTTATGTTTTGCATTAAATTGCATCACCATGACTACTTTTACAAACAGCAGCAGCCACCAACGAGAGCAACAGTTACAACATTATCATGAATTTGTCCGATTCGCAACAGTCGTTATCATATCCAATGAAACCCTTTGTATACTTACAGAAACAACTATAATACATCACAAAATTTGGGAAACGAGTTTAAGATTGTTGGTACTTTATGAAATGAACACTGTATAATGTTGAATATGTATTCAAAAGATCTAAACCTGAATCTATTACTCGCGGGTATCCAGTTTATGTGATCTATGTTGTTGCTTACATTATGTAAAGGTAATTTGTATCATATATATTTTGTTGTTCCGTTGTGCTTTACAATTTAACACTGAAAATAAAAACTTGCAACTTCTCCAAAAGTAAATTCCATATAATTAAACATATATATATCTATTCCATTACATTACTTGGCTATTAACATACCAAGTCCAACACAAATAACTGACAAAGATCCTAACATAATGAAAAACAACCTATCATATAGCTTCAACTTTGACTTTGCATCAGTCAACTCTTTGTCCAAGATTGATTTGTCCAAATCAAGAGTATCAACCAAGTGTTCAATATCCACTGACTTCTTCGATCTTTTATCCTTTTCAAAGAACCCATACACCAGATCTTTATAGTATTCACTTGGCAGATCATCATCCAAAAACTAATATACATCACAAATAGAGCATTTTACGAATCGCTTCCCAGGGTTTGCCCTTGTTGTTGACGTCTTGACTGTTAGACGAAGACTGCATTTGCAAAAGTATTCAACTTTGCCACTAATTAGTCGGGTAGTAGCTGAAGTTATGGAAGTCATAATAAACAAGCTTTTAATTTACAAGTTTGTGAAAATGTAGGAAAATGTTGACCGACAAATTAGGGGGTGGGGAGTTTATAAAAGTTGCAAAAAGGTACCTTTTATAACTTTATCGTTTTTGGCCAAACAAAACTTTATAGACACATACAAACAGCATTTTTAGTTGTAAAAAGTAGAGGGACCTAGCATGACAAACACTTAAACCTTTTTACCCCACACATCACTTATCCTTATGGTCCCGACAATCAACATCCCCACATTCCTGCTTTATACCCTAGGTCACTTTTATTGAAGAATCCAAAAAATAATTGGTGTCCTTTTCATCTTTTTTTAGAAAAAAATCCAGGTTTGTTGTACTCTCCCGTATGTACTTTGTTACCTTATTCGTTGATATTTGTTGATATATTTATATATGAATATAAATAACTGTGCAACTTTATATTTTATATTCTATTATTAAATTATTATTTAATTCAAAGTTATTGAAATTGTTATTAGGGTTTATGTTTTATAGGTATGGTCAGTATACCCCTTTAAGTCTAGTGGTTGATTCTAATTGTTGTTAGGGTTTATGTTTTATAGGACATGGCGGAAACCAAAGAAGTTATATTTAAAGTTCACCACAACGGGAAATTTGAATTTCAGCCACTCCGCTATGTAGGCGGTCGCCTTGATGATGTCTGGTGTTTTAGCTCCACCAGGGGTGCATTTACCAGGGTGCTTGATCATGTTTTTAATGATATTGGAGGGAAAAAATGGGCTTTATTTTATGTTGCACCAAACAAGGCACTCGAAGATGGTTTAACTTTGTTGCACACAGACAATGACGTTCGGCGAATGTATGACATTGCGGATGAGAATGGATCAATGGACGTCTACGTTGTGTACAAGCAACACGCTTTGTCACAATTTTATTTTAAAAACATGGTATGGCAGGAAGAGGACGCTGGCATGCATTACGGTAGTGCAACACCTTTCAAAAGAAGGAAGCTAACAAACCGTGTGTCAATCACGAAAACTGATAGAGGGTTCGAGATCAGAGAAAAGGGGGGTAGTGCACAACGAAATGAAAAACGGTTGCAATAGGAGGGTGTGGAACTCCAAACTGGAAATGCCGCCAAGAAGGGAAAATAGAAACTCTTTTATGAGGATGCACATGAAAGCAAGCCAGGTCATGGGACTGCCAAGGGAAAAGAACTAGTTGTTAAGCAAGAGGGTGTGTCAAGAAGTGGAAAAAGGGTTTCTATAACCACTTACAGGCGGGCCATACAGAACGGGAAAGCGATTATGATGGAAGTCCCGGATGCCTGAATGATGGTTTGGTATGTTTATAGACTGCGTTTTTATATTCAATGAATATGTTCATACCACACAGATGCACAACCCCTATTAGCTAGCCATCGCATGACACAAATAAGTATTAGTTTAAGATCCATCAGTTATTACAATGCCAAATACACACAAACGTTATCCTTACACAAAACACACTATAGTAGGACTTAGGCTGTGAATGCATTAATAAAAACCATGTTCCCGCTTACTTTAAAAAGCTGTTTAGAGTAGGGAAATTGGATAGAAGATTGATGTGTGGAGCGGACGAGCTTGGTTTTTCAGTGGTTTGACTTGAGTTGGGGTGATCCGCCGCATTAATCACCCCATGATTAGAGTCTCCGTTTGGCTCGCTTTGGCTATTGCTAGTTAACTTAGATGATTCCCCCATCATACGAGCCTTTGTTTTCCACCTAATGTACCTGGCTTAGCCTTTCGTTTGTAACCAACCATTCTCTGTACATGTGTGCCAATACAGGTTAGTTGCCAATTAACAACAAAACCTTGAAGTTTTTTTAAGTTGAACAAATACTTACTTTTCTTTTCACCAAGGGTACTCTACATGTTAGCCGGTTGTGGCCTTTTGTGCCACACCTTCCACAATAGTTGCTCTTAGGCGCCTCACCTTGAGATGGTATTCGGTCTTTATTTTTAGGCCTGCCTGAATTACGCTTACTGATAACAGGGGGCAACACATCTTCTAAGTTCACTTCAGTGTCCCACACGTCATATCTTTTAATGGATAAATGATGTCTTGGTACGTCGCTTTAATAGTTGTATTATAAAACCAAGCTTTTGTCAATTTCTTAACACTGGTCAGGCATGCAAATCTACCTACAACACAAACATGTCCGCAAGGTAAGCCTGAAAGCTGCCATTTGCGACAACTGCATTCACCGTTTACCAAATCAACAACATGATGTTTTTTTGTGTCGTGTACTTCATACACTTTGTCCTTAAGTATCCCCAAAACCTTCCAGCTTGCACTTTTTTCCATTCTGTCTTTCACTTTGGCGGTCGCCCAGTCTGTAAGTTCGTCATCCGGTGCATCTAACATTTACACATATTGACACATTAGTGAATACGACTAATTAATTATTGCTAAATAAACTATCTAATAATAACAATATATGCTCTACCTGCATGTTTTGCTCGCCGTTCGTAATACGATTTTTGAAGAAGACCTCTAAACCATTCCATCAACATCGTTATTAGGATCTTGCGCACATCCTTTGTTAAAGCATTGATCGATTCCACACTGTTTGAGGTCAGGTAGTTGTACCTATTTGCAGGGCAATGTGCCCTCAACCAATTTTCAATACCAGCTGCAACTAGTTTTCTGTGAGATATCAGTTGTACTGCACGAATCTCAGACATTAGGTTTGCAAATTCCTCCCTTGTGTAAGCTTAGCACGTCTTCCAGTATAAACACTTTAGGCTATCGCTTTGCATACGTGGATTCAACATCAGATGGCGACAACAATACCCGTGAAAGGCATTTGGAAAAAAATTTTTACATGCAAGGGCTATTGCATGATGTCTGTCAGATATAATTGCCAAATTAGCAACTTCCCCTATGGATTCTTTCAGGTTTGTCAAAAACCATGTCCATGATTCACCACTCTCACCTTGCGAAACTTCGGTGGCAATCGGTATAATTTGATAGTTTTCATCCATTCCTACGGCTACCAGGTTTGTCCCTACGTAGGGCCCTTTAAGATGTGCCGCGTCGATTATGATCAGGGGCCGCATATAGCATAGGAAATTCTTAATCTGTAATATATAAATACGATTAGATACTGGATAACAACAAATTGTATATCAAGGTAAAATCATCATAAACCATGTATTTAAGTGAACTTTGTATACGATTCTAATGCATTGCTAAGTAAATTAATAACAAATAATTTTTTTATGTTTGTACTGACAGGTGCGCTGTGAAACAAACAGTAGTATCACCATGCGTAGATCCAATTCCGGATGTTTTTGTGCTTATCTGACATAAATTGTTAGATACTTTGCTAGCATGCTCAACTTTTATAAGACAAGTAAAAACTAGTTGTATGTAACTATTTTATGATTTTATGTATGTATAGTTTTTTATATTCTATTTTGTGTTGTATACAAGTATATTACTCAACAGCCACATGCTAAACTAAAAACCATGCCTATTGACCAACATACTTGTATGAAAAACATATTATATATTAGACAAGAATTATTTAAAAACATTCAAGGCAATTAGCTTACCGTAGCACCGAAAGATATAAAAAGGTTCTTAAAACGTCTTTGATCGTCTATCTCAATGTGTGTAACAGTCCCCTCATTTGCGAACTTTAGGTTATGACAGTAGTAGGGTAACTGCGCAAACGATGCCTTTGGACAGCCCTGGGTTGATTCCATTGCCAATTGTTTCCCCCTCCAAGCTTTTCTGTATGAAACATCTATATTCAACTCCATATTTAAATCATGGATAATGTCCCTTGGCTTATAAACACGTGTAACATCTGTGATTTTGGGAAGTAGTAATTTAGACAGGGTTTTTGCTGTAGCATTTCGATGATTTGGATTGAACTGGATTTTGGAACATATATGACAGTCATTAATTGCAGTGATTCTAAACTGGACACAATTTGGAATCCTACGACAGTTTATGTGCCAATCACATTTTGGCTGCACGCATTTTACTACGTACCTAATCGTATACGATTTATGAACATAAAATTCATACCCTTCTTTTAAGCATTTCAAAGATACCTCATATATTGACTCTGCCTTATAATCAAATCTATCATTCACTTTCATAACACCTCTATCTTTACTTTCAAGTCTTTTATCAAAAGGTGGTGGTTGGGGTGTGGGCGGTATATGAGTAAAGTTGTTTCGTTGCCATATATTCGCATCTTGCTCAGGTAATAACGGATCATTAAGATCTACATGTAAATGTTGCGAACAAGAAGACTGGGTTACCACAACGGGTTCTTTAACTTCGTTGATGCATATGGTTTGAACCTCTGACTGCGACCCATCAACTATACTTTTGAAAAACTCCAAGTCATCGTCGTCAAGTATGTTCGTTGTGGTTGAGGCCATGTTGTAGGTTAAACTTATCCCGTTTACATCGTTAACTTTAAACTTTTTCTTGATGTACCGCACAAGACTCGAAAAATTAATGTCACCTGAGAGTAAAACACCACACACAAGATCTTCATACCACATAAACACCTTGCATTTCGTAACAGAGTTTATTTTTTTTGCTGATGTTATTTTATTTTGATTAACTTTTTCTGCTGTTATTTGTTGAGTGAAGTAAAACAACACATGGAAACTAGTGTGTGGTTATATTTGGCGAAAAGTTATAAACATTAATAGTGTGTGGCAAAGTACATATATGATGATATGTATATGAATTAAGGTTGCCCAACGTACAAGACATATTGACCAAGTATGTCCTATAGTTGCCCAAATTGCGTCTAGGAGGTTGGCCTGCGGTACAAATTAAGTTCCCACATGACACTAAAAGTTGTTGCCCATAGTACATCTAAAAGTGTGGGCCAAAGTACTAATAAATGCTAAACACCCATTGTACAATATATTCTTTAAATATGTAAAGGTTTCCTAAAGTACTAACTTGGTAGCCCAAATAACAAAAATAGTTGCCCAGATTACATCTAAAAGTGTGGACTGACGATAAACCAAAACCGAAACCAAAACGAATTATCGGTGCCATGTGTCGAATAGTCCAATAGGCCTCGTTTGTTCCTTTTTTTATCCAAAAGGTGTGGCACGAACACTTATAAATTACTTACTTCGTTATTAACAAAATCTAATAAGACTTGTTTTTACAAGTTGTAATTTAACAATTGTTTTATTTTTTTTATCTTTTAGTTGCTCCAAGTCGAGTGAATATCTAGTCGCAACAAAAGAGGTACTATTTATTATCGAGCAACGGGCAAAAAATTAATCCCTCGACTCAAAATTAATGAACCCGATAGTTTACCCTCGTGTTCAGTTTATTATCAATTCAAACCATAATCAACAATCCAATAATAATGTTTACTTTGGCAGTATATTTTGTCCACAAAGCATGCGATACAACTAGTTCTTGCATCAAGTATTGGCAAGCTTTTGGAGGAAGCTTTACATCTATTCCCCTTTTATTTTTTTGGCGCCTTTGGTCCCTTTTCCCCCCCAAAGTCTTGGAAACCGTCCATCTACCTACTTTACCGGGGTAACCCTTTACCCAAAAAAAAACCCCGTCCATTTTCATCTACACCCTCTTTATAGCTATTGATTGTATACCAAAAAATAATACACACATAACACATATTCCCTTAAAAAATTACCACAACAATGGCTGCAAATGGTTACTTTCAAAATGATGCAGAAGAGTACGCGTTTGTGTTAAACAACTATTTGTTGTTTGACGTGGTGGTTGATGCTTTCGGGGAGAAACCCATTTCAGAATTTGGGTCCTATAGGGAGGTAGATACGAGGATGAGGAAAATTATTTTGAACTGGCTCCATACAAAATACTTTTACTGGGATGAGGTTTATGGAATGAATGAGATGGAGGAGGATGAAGAAGATGAAGATGATGAGGAGGATGGAGATGAGGAGGATGATCAACAGGACACAAAGGTGGTTCAAAGTGAGGCGGTGGATAAGCAGCCAAATCGGGTGGAGCAACCAAATGTGGTAGTGCAACAAAACCAGGGGGAGCAACAACATGGGTTTGAAGACCCTTATGATCTGGAAAACATGATTAGCCGGCTTGAAATTTTGTTTCAACAACTCAAAGCAAGGAAAGAAATGATGGAAAGCAGGGAAGAGAGTTGTGGTTCTAACAACTTGGTTTGAAATGGAGTGGAGCTGTTTACGATGATGGTGGTTTGTTTTTCGTTTTTATTTTTTTTTGTTTTGTTTTTTGTTTTTTTACTTCTTTTTTATTTTTTTATGTTTTGATTTTAGGCCGGATAATTAGATGTATGGTTGCACCTGTTATGAATGTTTGTTGCCTTTAAAAAAATATGAATGAAAAACCATCAGTGGCAATTGAGTTTCTGGTGCCAACCATGAGATAGTGCTTCTAAGCCTAACTTAGTGCTGTTAGATTTATGATGTTAATTCTATCATTTACGATGATATGGTTAAGAATTATGGTTACCCGGTAGTACATGACGTATTGCCCAAATATGGCATTTAGATGCCCATATTGCAAATTAGAGGGTGGCCTGAAGTACAAAAGAAATTGCCCAGTTACATCCTAGAATGCTAAGCAACTCGAATGGTCCAAGTATATTATTACAACATAAAAAGGTTGCCTGTGGAACAAAACAGAATGGCCAATTAACTAAACTAGTTGCCCACCGATACGAGTTAGAAGGGGTTGCCTCAAGTACAAACAGAATTGCCCAAATAACTAAAAGAGTTGCCCAGTTTACATTTAAAACTGTTGTATATAAAGCACTACTTTAACAAATAATAATTCATCCCACTACATAATTTACTATTAAAACAGTAAAAAAGTTGGAGTAAAGTACAACACAATAAGAATGACCCTTCTGTAGAATATATTATTTAGAAACAACTGTATTTGGCCATATTCCAAAAACCAAGTTTGGTTATGCTCATAACTGGATCGTAGTTCAAACAAGAAATATGAGTATACTACTAGCAGCTATAAACTAGCATGTGCCTATCCGGGCCCAAAATGGTAACAACAGCACCTACACACGGGCAACAGAAACACGCCTATACCCAACAACATTAACGACCGTGGCATCATTTCGTTTATGTCTTCTATCACTAGCAGTAGTTAATATAGCTAGCAGTTGTAAGTATACTATTAGGAGTTGTAAGTATACAACCAACTCAGTTTTACTAGGAGTATTAAAAATAACTAACGGTAGTAAAAATAACTAGCAGTTGTATGTATACAACCAATTCATTTTATAATTTGAGATATTTAATTTAAGTAATCGAGCATAAAAGTAGTGTAGCATTTTTTTACGTTTAGGAATGTCGCATAAAGTTCAAAATAATCAACTCAAATCAATGTAACTCGCAACCGTAGACAGCTAATGATAGCAGAAGTGGAGCTTTTATGCAGGTTGGATTGTTCGTTGCCAACTATTAATCACCTCCTAAGGATGCAAAATGAGGTTCTGGCTGAGAGTTCCAAACTACTTCTTTCTTTGTTTAAAAAACATGACCGTGTTAAAGACCTGAATGGTTTCATCGAAAAGTTGGAGTCAATGGAGATTTGATGTGCTATGTATTGCTTAGATTGGAGCTGGTGCCTTTTGTTTATTATGGTATCGTTGTTATATTTTAGAGTCACTTATCTCATCTTGTATACTCTGTGTATGTTATGTTAACCTATGGATTTGATCCCTTTTATGTTAATAGTATATATTTGTGGAATGTTACTAGTTTGTATTATTTTGCGTAGTTGTTCAATTGTGTGCGATATAGTAAGTCACGTTACAAAAATAAAAAACTTACTACTAAAGTACTAATATGACCGATTGACATGTACCCAAAAAATATTATTTAGTTAAAAAAGTCATAATGTGGGTGTGTACTTGTTTGGGGTTTTGACCAACTTATCGATGCATGGGAAAATGAGGCAAGTCTTCTAATAATGTGTTAGTCAGAATTTTTGTGTCTCGATAATAGAAAGACGATGACGTGTTGAGGTGCATGCTTATTTATGTATTAAAATAATAATCCTTATTATATCATTAAAAAAAAAGAGAGATAATTAGAACAGCACAATTGGGGATAAATACGCACAGAAATTGTAACAACTGCTACAAGTGTCAAAAATGTTAATAGTAACACACGTGGCACAATTGGGGATAAAAACTCAATTAAGAGTTACAACTGCTAGGTCAAAAAATAGTTTAGACCCACAAACAACATAATTCGGAACCCCTAACATTCAGTTGCAATCAATTTCGAAATAAACAACAATGGCGCCCAAGTATTTTGCTGCAACTCACAAAATGGTTGCGTTTTTGGAAAAACCAAAGGAGGCTGCAGGGTTTGAACAAATTATTGATTTCCTGAATGCACACCCACTTAGGTATGCACTCACTGCCAAACTCGTTATATACGTTTCTTGTATCAAGCAGTTTTGGTCTACTGCAAAGACTAAAACTAATGGTGAGGAAGTACAAATCCATGCTAAGGTACATGGCATGCAGATAATTATTATTGAGGCATCAATTAGGAGAGATCTTCTCCTAGATGATGCTGACGGTATTGTGTGTTTGGATAATGCTACAATTTTTGAAACACTACCACTTTTGGGGTATGGAGGTGAATTAGGAACACAATTAATATTTTATAAACCACTCTTCTCTCCACAATGGAAATTCTTGATCCATACCATATTGCAGTGTCTAAGTCCAAAGACAACTTCCTGGAATGAGTTTAGTACAAACATAGCATCTTTTGTGATTTGTGTTGCTCTTAATAAGAAATGCAATTATTCCAAAATGATATTTGATGGTTTAGTCAAGAACTTGTTGGATAAGCATGCAAAATATTATATGTATCCAAGGTTTTTACAACTGCTATTGGACAACTGTTTTGAGACACCACCCAAACATTCAAAAACTTGGCCTGTCCGTTGTCACACTCAAAAACTTTTGACTCACATGAAAAGACAAGGCAATAAGTTTGATGGGAAACTAACACCATTGTTCCCACACATGGTGCTGCTGCCTCAGAATTTGGGGGAAGGATCAGGAAGTCCCTCTGAATCCCAACACATACCCAGACGTTTGGCTTCAACATCCCAAACCAAGGGAACTTCAGCTGAATCAATTTTCAGTGGAACAAGTTCTGATGATGAACCCAGCCAAGTGGAAAATATGGGGGATCTTTCTGCTCATGGTAGGAAAGAGATGAGGTCTACACACGTCAATGATTCACCTCAGTCAGGAGTTAACACACGTGGAAGTCAAGAGAGCGGTCTGAAAGTAAATAAAGTGGTGGAAAAGTGTGATGTTAGGAATTATGTAAAAGTGGGTTCCTGTTGATAAGGTTCCTGCTGATAGTAGTAATAGTTTCTGCTGATAGTGAGGTTTCTGCGGATAGTGCAGTTTCCTCTGATAGTTGTTTTGTTTCTGTGGATATGTAGTTCCGCTTTATTAGTTTATTAGTTACGATATGCATGAGTTAAAATAGGAATAGATAGTGCATATCTTTTGAGTGATTAGCAAGCTGCAAAGTTAGGGTTTCTTGCACTATAAAAGAAACTAGCGGCTAGGGTATTATGTACGTGTTTTCAATAACAATAATAGTGAATTAATATAGATCATAGAGGATCAAGTTATTGGTGTTTATTGTCTTCTTGAGTATTGTATTTATTTTCCGCATGAATACAATTCTTGCAAAGGTTCTCCATAGTTGTCTTATGATTACACAGGATAGCTATACTCTTTATAGGCTCATAAGATCTATCTGGGACTGAATCCAACAAGTGGTATCAGAGCCTCGTGAGAATCTTTCTAAGAAGACAGTCTTTTTCTTCAAAACCTTAACAATGCCATCATCAAAACATTCAAATTCAGAAAATGATGAACAGCCTGAGCAAACAAACACCCAGTCCACTATTCAGCAAGTAGTCACCACCATGTCCAACACCAATGCCAAATTTCCATACCTAAAGAAGGATGAATATGACATATGTGCCATGAATATGGAAAATTATATCTCCAACATGGATGTCAATCTCTGGAATATTGTTCTAAAGGGAAACAGTAAGAAGGATACTGGAAGAGATGCTGATGGAAATTTGATAATACTTCCACCCACAACAAGTGCTGAACAGATTGCTCTTCAGAGGGAGACCAAGGCGAGGACTACCTTGCTTCAAGCTCTTCCAAATGAGTACATGAGCGACTTTTATCATCTGGATGATGCAAGAGAGATCTGGAGAGGAATAAAAGCAAGTTTTGGAGGAAACGATGAGTCCAAGAAAATGAGGAAGTCTATGCTCAAGCAAAACTTTTAGGAATTTTCAATCTCTGAAGAAGAGGGAATTCATAAGGGATATGACAGGTTTCAGAAAATCCTCAGCCAGCTTAATCAGATGAAATCTAAACCTGACAATGAGGAATGCAATCTCAAGTTCCTTCGTGCTTTACCTTCTTCCTGGAGGCAGGTTTCTCTCACTTTCAAGGCAAAGGGAGGCCTTGATTATATCAGGTTTAATGACTTATACAATAAGCTGAGATCTCTTAAAATTGATATCAAGGGTCACTCTTCTTATTCTCTAACTCCAACACACTCAGCCTTTGTTAGTACTACAAGTACTAACACGATGGTGTCTTATGCTGAGAGTCCCACTTCTTCACCAGCAGCATCCAGAACACACAATTCCTCTACAAGAAGATCAAAGTCTAACTCAGTGATGGAAGATGTGCTCTACTCTTTTGTTGCTGAAACTGAAGACCAACAACAGTTGGTCTATGAAGATTTTGAGCAAGTGGATAAATGGGATTTGGAGGAGATAGACCTCAAATGGCAGATGGCCATGCTTGCTGTGAAGGTCAACAGGTTTTAGCAGGGATCTACGAGGAAGTTTGGCTACAAGGGAACAGAATCAACCAGATTTGACAGGAAGAAGATAAGGTGCTTTGAATGCAACCAACTTGGTCACTTTGCTAGAGAATGTCCAGACAAGAAGGGAGATGATAGAAGAAGGTATAATGCATACAAGCTCAAGGAAACTGAGGAGGTGAAGCCTAAAGCCTTGTTGTCACTGGAGAACAGGTTAGACTGGGATGATCATGTGAATGATGGTGAGGATGAAATGCCTCAGGTTGGACTGGTTGCTGATACTGCTAGAGAGTTTGCTATGATGGGCATCACTTGTTAGGTACAAAATTGTATATTTGGGTGTAATACTAAATATGATGCTCTCAAAAGTGAACTTGATGATGTCAATGATAAATATAGAGAATATGTTATTCACGTCCAGGCCTACAAGAAAACTGTTAAAGCTTTAGAAAAACAAAAGGCCTGGTACCAACAAAATCAATTGGCTCTTGAAGAGAAAATTAAAGTTTTAGAAAGAGATTTGGAAAACACCACTAATGTGCTAAAGTTTAATGAAAAAGAATATGCTAAAGTTATTACTGAAAAAGATAGTTTAAAGACTGATTTAGAAGCAGAAGTGGCTAGACATAAACAGTGGCAAGAACAAGCTAAAAACCTAGACAAATTAAGGTCAAGTACTATGTCAGTAAAAACCAAAAAGGGGTTGGGCTTCATGGATTACATTGACTCTGATGAGATATATGACCCTAATTACTATAGTGTTTTTAATCCTGTCCTGAGGAAGAGGAAGAGGAAGAGGAAGAAAAATATAAATCTTCTAAATTTCTTAAACAAGGTGAAATGTATTCAGTACCTTCCTCAATTAATGGTATAGTTAGACCACCTAACCCAGATTCAGACTTGGATGAACTACATATGACCTATGGCCCAAAGTCTGATGACTTATCTAACACTGGCAGTGAAACTAATGATTTTGTCTCTTGTTCTTCCAATGATAGGACTTCAGAGACCCAGTCTAGAGACTATGCCAGTTGTGGTTCAAGTGAAGAGTCTGCCTCTCCCAAGTCTGCCTCTCCCAAGCCTTTTCCAGTTTATCAAGTCCCAAGAGTTGCTGTTAAAGAACCTTCTTCAAAGACATCTTCTTTTAGAAACATTTCTTGTTCTGTTGATTTTGTTAAAAACAATTATGATTTTAGTTATGGGTTGAATAATTCTATTTTTGATAAGACTATTCCTGTTTTGAACAAGCATTTTAAGAAGAAATCATGTTTGGTTTGTGGTAGTGCATTTCATCTTATCAAAGATTGTGATTTTTATGAGAAGCAGATGAATGTGTGTACTAATCAACAGAGATATAGATCTGTATGGAATGAAGTGACCAACATTCCCCCGTTTGTTCCCTCTGGAACATATGTGAGGACCAACATAATCAATTCTGCTTGTAGACCAGTTGCTACTGGTGGACCAGTTACTGCTGGTAACCCAGTTGTTGCTGACAGGTCATCTTCATCTAGTTGGAGAAGAAATGTTAATAGGCCATTATACAGACCTACTAGTGCTTATTTTCAAAATGATTACAGGCCTGTAAATAATGACCTTTTGCATAAAAGGGGGAAAGGTGGGATACTGCTGTTAAGCCCTTAGCAGGTTGCTCTTGGACACACAATCGACCATCTTTTATGAGGGGTTCCAAGAACAATATTGGATCTCATCCATCTGCAAGTTTTTCTAATGTGATCCACAAGGCAGGCCCAAGTCAGTGATGACTTGGGTCTCCATGTATACTAATGTTGTTGTATATTTTTATCTTGTAGGATGATCCTCTTTATAATAAAGATTTAGGCATAGTTGATAGTGGTTGTTCTAGGAGTATGACAGGGAACCGAGACAGACTCCATGATTTTGTGTCTATTCAAGGAGGTACTGTTACTTTTGGAGGAGGAGATGGTAAAATCACAAGGAAGGGTACTATTAGAACTGCCCAGCTAGACTTTGAGATTGTGTATTATGTGGAAGCATTTAGAAACTTCAATCTATTTTCTGTGTCCCAAATATGTGACAAGAAAAACTATGTGTTGTTCACTGATACTGAATGTCTTGTTCTCTCAAAAGATTTCCAGATACCTGATGACAGTCAAGTTGTTCTGAAGGTGCCAAGGAAACAAAATCTATATACATTCAATCTTAATGAAGTTCAGCCTGCAGGTGACTTAGCTTGTTTGGTGGCAAAAGCATCCTTGGATGAATCTAACAAATGGCATAGAAGGATGGCTCATGTGAATTTCAAAACAATCAACAAGCTAGCTAAACTTGGGTTAGTTAATGGCCTTCCTTTCAAGGTCTTTACTAATGAGCATAACTGTGTGGCTTGCAACAAGGGAAAGCAACACAAGGCTTCCTATAAGTCCATTACTTGAGTCAGCACTATCTCTGAGCCTTTGCAGCTTCTACATATGGACCTTTTTGGTCCTACATCTATCAGAAGCATTGATCACAAGTACTATTGTTTGGTGGTTACTGATGATTATAGTAGATATTGTTGGGCATTCTTTTTGGGGACTAAAGATGAAACATTCCAGATCCTTCAAGATTTTATTGCCCTGGTAGAGAATCAGTTGAACAAGAAGGTTAAAGCCATTAGGTGTGATAATGGGAAAGAGTTCAAGAATGCCAAATTGATAGAGCTCTGTGCTACAAAGGGGATAAAAAGGGATTATAGCACTGCCAGGACTCTACAACAAAATGGAGTTGCTGAAAGGAAAAATAGAACCCTGATTGAAGCAACAAGATCTATGCTTGCTGATTCTAAGTTACCTAGCATGTTCTGGACTGAAGCAGTTAGCACTGCTTGTTATGTATTGAACAGGGTGTTGATAACTAATCCTCACAAAAGGACACCTTATGAACTTCTGTCTGGCAAGATTCCTACCATTAGCCATCTTAAGCCTTTTGGTTGTCATGTCACCATCCTTAACACCAGTGATCACTTGGGCAAGTTTGATGGGAAAGCTGATGAGGGATTTGTAGTAGGTTATTTAGCTCATAGTAAGGCTTACAAGGTATATAACATCTCCACAAAGAGGGTTGAAGAGACGCTGAATCTGAGGTTTATGGAGGACAAGCCAAATGTTCAGGGAGTAGGTCAAGAATGGTACTTTGATCTTGACTATTTAACTGACCATTTAGGTTATACTCGTTATAAATCTAACCTTTCTGCAGAACCAAAAGATGCTCAATCTAACATTGCAGGTTCCTCATATGATGAGTTAGATCAAGAGTGTGATGAACAACTTATACTTGTTCCATCTTTTCCTTCTAACCACTTTTCAGGTTCCAAGGACTCAGCTGCTTCTGATGTTATTTCAAGTGATCTAGGATATCCAGAAGAGCTGGTGAAGCTTCAACGCCAAGAGCATGCAGCAAAGGATGATGCTGAAAAGTTTGATTATGAATTCTCCAAAGATACAAAGGAACTCTTAAGGCAGGCTACTATTGAAGCCCGTAGGAACTTTGATGTTGCTGGTACTATACCTATTCCTGCTGGTAATGTGGCTGATCCTGCTGATAATGGGTCAGTTGCAGCTAATATTGATGCTGCTGTTTGTGTTCCGGTTTCCTCTGATAGTGAAGATGTTCCTGCTGTTACCTCAAATACTCCATCTGCTGATAGTTTGAGTTTTGTCGACACCCCTACCAGCTTTCCAAGTCCATCTGACTTAGCCAATTCACACCATTCCATCTCTGAATTGGATGGCATTCATCATATGTCCAGAACAGGCATTTTTTGCTCTTCTTCTTATGATGACTTTGGTCATACTCTTACTAATCTGGCCACTTCATTGGATGTTAGTCCAAATGTCACTAAGAGAATTAACACAGTTCATCCACAATCCCTAATAATTGGTGATCCTACTTCTTCTGTGCAAACTAGAAACAGGGTCAAGAAGACAAAGTTTGGTGAATCTGCTTTTATCAGTTACATTCAGGATCAACATAGGAACAATCATATAGACTATCATCATTGTCTCTTTGCTTGTTTCCTATCTCAGGTTGAACCTACTAGTGTTGCACAGGCACTGGGAGATGAGGATTGGGTAGCTGCAATGCAAGAGGAGATGCAACAATTTTTGAATAAAAATGTGTGGGAACTTGTTCAGTTACCTCCTGGTAAGTATGCTATTGGCACTAAGTGGATTCTAAAATGTAAAAGGGATGCAAGGGGAATTGTGGTTAGAAATAAGGCTAGGTTGGTTGCTCAAGGTCACAGACAAGAAGCGGGTATTGATTATGATGAGGTTTTTGCTCCTGTTGCAAGAGTAGAGGCCATCATACTCTTCTTGGCATTTGCCTCCTACATGGGGTTCATGGTTTATCAGATGGATGTGAAAAGTGCATTTTTATATGGTGAAATTGAGGAAGAAGTGTATGTCACTCAGCTAAAGGGCTTTGTAGATCCTCACAATCCAGATATGGTCTATAAAGTGGTTAAAGCACTCTATGGACTTCATCAGGCACCTAGAGCTTGGTATGCTAGGCTCTCTTCATTCCCGCTGAAACATGGATACAGGAGAGGTGCTATTGATAAGACTCTCTTTCTCAAAAGAGCTTCAGGGATATTATTATTGTGCAAGTGTATGTGGATGACATCATCTTTGGTTCTACAAAAGAAGCTTGGTGCCGGAAATTTGAGGAGTTGATGAAGAGTGAGTTTGAGATGAGTGCCATGGGTGAGCTTACTTTCTTTTTGGGCCTTCAAGTGTGATTGGTGCAAAACCGTCAAGTTTTCTCATGCAGGCTAGTCACTTGTGAATGACCACCCGTAAGGAACTTAAAACAGCTCACACACCAATTGCAATTTAGATCAAAGGAATACAATGGATTCCCTGGTCGTTAAGTCCCACGGAGGATGACTGGTGTTTAACACAATCAGATGTCGAATAACCACTAAGGATAGTGGTCAGTAAGGATTTTTGATGGATAATTACCTAAAGAAAAGATTAACAAATTACAGCGACTTAAATGCAAATTAAAGGAAATAAAAGATAAAATATATTAAATAAACGCTATCACTATTTTTACAATGATGTTTTTATGATTTTATAAAACAAAATATCTTAAATAAACTAATTTAACTAAAACGTGTACTAAAATTACCTAAAAACGTGAGTTAAAACAAAACCGAGCGTTATATCTAAAAATTACGCGAGAGCGCAAGCAAAAACGTAAAATTTGTGAAATAAAAGGCCTACGAGTGTAAAATCAATTTTCTTACGTACTAAATGACAAAAGAAAATTTTAGAAAAAAGATTTATATTTTTTTGACTTTTATATTTTTTATTATGAATTAATTAAGATTTTACACTAATTAAATGTTTAAAAATACTAAAACTAATGAGAAAAATCTGAAACTTTTTTGTAAAATACTTTATACTAATACAGATTTAAGAAAAATAGAAAAGATGAAAAAGCTAAACTGAATAAGCTCGAAATAAGCTAAACTAAACGTATAAGCTTAAATGACAAAACGTATATAAGAGATTAGTTGTGTAAAGAAATAACAGAAAAAGTCCCAAGGGCAACTGGTTTACAGGTACTCTTCTATCACTCTCCTAAGGCTGGAGGTCTCAGGTTCGAGCCTGCCTCCACCCTTTTTGCAATTTATTTTATTTTTGGATTTACTTTTTGCAAACTTATTAAGACCAATGAAATAAGCACTTTTCACAACTGTGACTTTTTATGAAAATGATTAATAAGCACAGAATAAGCTAAAGTATCTCAACAGTTATGAAAGAAAGAAAATAAGCACAAGAGTTTAAGCCAAATGGCTTTTAAGCTAAAAATAAGCAAAAGAGGTAACTGAAATAAGCCAAACAATTTATTTAACAAGTTGTATTGACAACTGAATAAGCACAATGAATTGGAAATAAGCACTTAACAACTTCAAATAAGCATCAGCTTATCTGTTTACCCAGGACACTGTTTGATTTACTAGGTACTTTCTAGCTACTTTTTAAGCACTATAATAAGCTATGAAATGAAAATGAACACTGGAATTATCAAGCTGACCAATTAAGCTATCCAAAAATCTAAAGTACTCACAGTGGTGTTCACTTAAGAGCTTATAATGAGCTTATGCAAAAACTTGAAAACACTGATTGGTTATGTACTACATGAAATGGACAGAACAAAAAGCTAATAGCAGGCTAAGCAAATAAGCTAGAATTTGAAAAATGAAAACTAGAACCTTGAGACAGCTAGGTGAGCTTCTCAAAAAGCTAAGTTACACAAGTTAATGATCACCAATAAGCTCTCTAAGAGCTTATGAACTAGACTACCAATTCTGTGCACAGGGGAAAATTTTGACTTTTCTAATGCACTGGAACTTTGACTTTTATGAACTTTGAATCTATCCTACTGATTAATTATGAGATATTAAGGGGTAATAAGGTTATATTAAGCTAAGTTAACAACTTTTAAGCTAATATGATGATTTAAGCAAATCAAATTCCTAACAGTGGACACTAAAATGAGATTTAACAGAGATTTTGACTTTTTAACTAATGAGAACTAATTTTTATGACTTATCTAAGATATTAAGTGCTCATGTGACACAGAACAACCAAGAACAACAACAAGTATACTCTTGAAGATCACTTAATCAGAAAATCCAAACACCCTTTTTGAAACTATTATGAACTTTTAACTAAGCCAAATTCTGATTTAACTTATTTCACTGATTAAACTAAATCTAACATCCTCATTATCATTAATTAGGCATGTTTAAACTGTTTGGTGACCACAATTTCAAACACAAGTACAAACTGCAACTTTGACTAAGAAATGAAAATGAGAAATGAACTTACAAATACCCAAGCTTATTTGTGCAGCTTATACCAACCCAAATACCTACTATTCTATGTCAAATCTAACCCAAACACTGCTCTGCACCAACCCATTCCATTTCCAACCTGTTTGTCCAATTTTGTCTCTACAGTTGACTTTTGTTGACCATACACCCAATATGCTTAAAACTGATTTCCAAGCTTACAATAAGCTATGTTGAGCTTAAATAAACTGGTTTGTACTTAAAAGTAAGCTGTTGGACTCTTGGACATAAGAGTTTAACTTTGAAATTTTACACAGTGTATATAAGATTTGAAACTGAAATCAAACTTTGATTTAAAGGTTCAAACTGAATTACAATAACCAAATAACTTAGTTCTAATATCATAAAGCTTGAAATTACAATTTGAAAAGCTAATTAAAACATTTTAAGACAAATACGACATACATGAATTTTTAAAAACTAAGTACTACTGTGCTTCTCTGTCTTCCCCTCTTTTATACTTCAAAATGGCTTACACGTGTCTTCAGAGCCAATCCTACTTCTCAATTTGACCAATGGTTGAGTTTTGAGTGTGTTGCCTGTTTTTATCATTTTGGCGGGAAACAAGATTTGACTTGTTGCTCTGTGAAATAGCTAGTAGGGGGGTGGCATTTATTGTAGTGGGTTTGTGATGATGGGGGGTGGAGGTGGAGAGGAGAAAAGGTGATGGGAGAGGGCAGAGAGTTGCAGGCAACAAGATGGGGAAGAAGCAGGAGGTGGCGGCAAGTGGTTATTTGACTTTGGTTTAACCAAGGTTCAAAATGAAATGACAGGGGGTCCAAATGGTGAAATGGCAGGGGTCACAACTCCTTTTTGACAAGTCTTGGATAATAATGACAAGGACTAACATTGCAAATCTGCCAAATTAGGGGGACCAAACCTGTAATTTTCCAAACTTGTTACAAGGGACCAATATTGACAAGTTCCAATAGTAAAAGGACCAGTTTTGACATTTTCAAATTTCCAGGGACCAAACTTGACATTTTTGAAACTTGAGGGACCTTTTCTGCCATTTGACAAAAGATTTATTCAAGGACCAATTTTGACAATTTAGAATATTTTAGGGACCTTGAATAACATTTTTCTTTATTTAGATTTACCAGGGACTGTTTTTGACAACTTTTGAAACTTGGGGGACTAAAACTGCCAATTATGCAAACTTGATACGTTTTTCACCAGATTTTGATATTTTTGCATTTAAAACACATAAAACACTTATTTGTGATATTTTTATCATTTTGATGCATTTCTGAATGTTTTCAGATGTTTTTGCAGTCTAATTTTTACAAAAATGATGAGTATTTACACACTCATCAAAGTGCAGCAGAAATCAGATGGCATTTTCATTCATCAAGAGAAGTATGTGCATGACATCCTCAAGAAGTTTGACATGGAACTTGTTAGGACTGCTAATACACCCTATGAAGCTCCTAAGGCTAAGTCAAATAGTGATCCAGATCCTGCTGTTAATGTGCATCTCTACAGATCAATGATTGGTTCTCTCATGTATTTGACTGCCTCTAGGCCTGACATAATGCTTGTAGTCAGTGCTTGTTCTAGACATTAGGTCACACCTTTGACTTCCCATTTGACTGCAGTCAAGAAGATTTTCAAGTATCTCAAAGGCCAACCCAAATTGGGTCTTTGGTATCCTAGAGAATCTCCATTTAAGTTGGAAGCTTATAGTGATAGTGATTATGTTGGTGCTAATTTTGATCGCAAATCTACTACTGGGGGTTGTCAGTTCTTGGGCAGGAGATTAATTTCTTGGCAATACAAGAAGCAGACCATAGTGGCTACATCTTCTACTGAAGCTGAATATGTTGCTGCTGCTAGTTGTTGTGGTTAGGTACTTTGGATTCAAAACCAATTATTGGATTATGGGTTCAATTTTATAAACACTAAAATCTTTATAGACAACCAAAGTACAATCTGCATTGTTAAAAATCCTGTTTTTCATCAAAGAACAAAGCACATAGAAATTAGACACCACTTTATCAGAGATGCTAATGAAAAACACCTTATTCAAGTGGTTAAAATTCATACAGATGAAAATGTTGCTGATTTGTTAACAAAAGCTTTTGATGGTCCCAGATTTCAATTTTTGGTTTTCCATATAGGCATGATCAACCCCTGATTGTTGTGTTTGAGGGGAGGATTGTGCCTAAGGGGAGGATTCTGGTTTAAGGGGAGGTCTTTATTTTGTATATATTTTTGTTTTTATGTATATTTTGTATATATTTTGTGTATGTTTTGTGTTCTACTAACCATCTTGCAGATCAAGAATCAAACACACAATCAGTGGAAACATATAACAAAAAGACAAAGGATAAAAGCTTTTATTCATTAAAAACAACTGCATTCTGAGATGCAGTGGCTACAGTACAAATACAGAACATAACAAGCAAGACTCAACATTCACTCAGACCCAACACTCCTCTAGACCATAGCTTCAATCTTTAAGGCCTCCTCTCTGGCCTCTTGTTTCCCCACTTTGGCATCCTATGATGCTCTTTTCCCCGCCTGTCCATCCATTCCCACATTGGGTCTGCAACAAGCCCCATCACAGTGGTTCTCTTGGTGGGGTTGGATGAGGATGGTTGGGGGTTTGGAACTGAAGGTCCTGGGGGAAGAACAACAAGAGGAGCAACACAGAGTGGCCTGTAGTTGTGTGGCCTGTAGGTTGGGTCATTCACCTCATCATCAGTTTCTTCATTCATGGCATTGAGCTCTACACTGGACACTTCAATCTCATTATGTGGAGGAGGATTGGGAAGATCTTCTTTTGAAGTAGTGTAGTAAAATGGTGATCTGTTGGGAGGCTCTCTTGAGATGTAGGTGATACTATTGGAAGCTCCAAGAGGGAAGTAGTTCAACCAGTTTGGTTCACTATTAGATGATGATAGTTCAATTAGGTGGTTTGGAGAATTGCTTATGGTTATTTGTTTGACTTTGGTGCTTAGGGTTATATATTTTGTTTGTATGGTTGATGCTGTAAGGGGTTGGTTTTATAGGCCTTTTTGGAATCTTAAGTCGGTACAAGTTATGGTAAATATTAATGGTTGGAATTTGTATCGCTAAAAGTTCTGATTGATTCCTTCTTCAAATATTGACTGTTATGGCACTTTTATGAGTCAAAGATTTGATTCCTTTTTCATTGCTGCTGATATTGTGATTGTTTCTGCTGTTGGGCTGTGGATTCTACTGATAGCTTTGAATTGTTACTACAGACAAAAGTTAATTGGTTTCTGCCGTTTGACTGGTTGGTTTCCGCTGGTTGACTTTTCATTGCTGTTGGTTTTAGTGTAATTTGGGGATTTAATTTGGGATTTATTTAAACTCAAAATTGGTCAAAGATTTGTTCCGAATCTTGTGTCAATTTAAACGACTATTTTGAGAAATTTATCTAAATAGTCAATCAGTAGTATCCCACAACCTAGTTACACAATTCCCTCTGATTTTAAATCCTGCTCATCTTCAATCCTTTCATCAATGGCATCTCCTGATTACAAAGTCGACCACAACAAAATTGCATTTCTGGATCACGTCAAAGGGAGTGACATATATGACTCTATGATTGATTTTCTCTTGCGCTCCAAGATCAGGTATGCTCTTACTCACTCTCCATCAATTGTTTATGACTCTCTTGTCAAACAATTTTGGGCCACTGCTTCTGAGCGATCTCTCACTGGTTCTACCAAGGAGATTGTGGCAACCATTGATGGAAGAGAGTATGTGGTAACTGAGTCTCTTATTAGGACTCAGTTGCAATTTGATGATGCCGGTAGTCTCTTTGAGAATCATAGAAAAGCACTTATCTCTGGACTAACCAGCTTAGTGTATCCTTTTGATGGTAAAATAATTTAGTATAAAAATAAGTTTTGCCCTAAGTGGAGGTTTTTAGTCCATACCCTGCTTCAGTGCTTTAGTCCCAAATCAGGTGGTTGGGATCAGTTCTCCAGTTCAATTGCAAATGCTATAATATGTTTGGCCCATGGTAAACAGTATAATTTTTCAAGATATATTTTTGAGGAAATGCTTAAGAATATAATGGATTCCAAACATAAGTTTCTAATGTATCCTAGATTTTTAAAAATGATATTAAGCATTGAAACCGCTAACAAAACTCCAAGGGTCATTACCAAATTAACTGCTAAGCTGTTTGCTACAATGGAAACTAATTATGCTGGAGAACATAGACCCTTGCTACCCACCATGTTTCCTGGTGTCCATGTTGCTGCTGATGCCTCTGCATCAGTTGCCACTGAAGACCCATAACCTCCACCTTCACCAAGATCTGTTGCTCCCGAGGAGCCAGTGGTTGCCTCTACCTCACAGGAACAAACTCCTGTTGAGAATGAGGTTAATCCTACTCAGCCTTTTGTTCAACCTCCTAGTCCACCTAGACATAATTTTGAGGAAGACACCACTTTTGGTGCTGATTTTCATGTGTCTCCTCCTAGGTCCAATGAAGCTCCTAAAACCACAAGTATTCCTGCTGGTGGAGCTGAGGATCTTAATATGCTAATGAATATGTCTAGTTTGATCCGCAGATATGTTAAGAAGGTTGATGATTTAGAGCTCCAACTCAAGGAATCTAGGGAAGAGCTTAAGGAAACTAAGCACACTTTGGGTGGTGCTATGGTGAAGTTATTGAAGAGGGTGACAGATTTGGAGGTAAGGTTGGATAGGAGGAGGAGTAGATTTGTGGTGTTTGATAATGAGGAGGAACATGGTCATGAGAGGGTTAATATTGATCTTGAAGCCCTTTATGTTCTAGCATCTGTGTCCCTAGGAGAGACTCAACTTCCAAAGCATCCAGAAGTACAAGTGTTTCAGCAGAGACAGAGAAGAAAGAGGAACTATCTCAGTCAAATGACTCTTAAACCAGGAGTGGTGGATTCCTCTGAACCTTCTGGTGCTGCTGATAAGGTTGATATTCCTCCAGAAGTTGTTGCTACTGAGAAGAAAGGTGAGGAAAAGGAGTCTACAGATCCTGCTGCTCAGTCTACAGTTGCTTTTGAAGCTTATCAGTCCATTCCCTTTGATATATTGGATGCTACAGTTGAGCCCATGCCTGCTTCTCAGATTGATAAGGGAAAGGGTAAAGTAGTTGAAGAGGATATGGAGTCTGAAGAATTTAAGGCTGAACAGGCTAGACTTTTGAAACTTCATAATATTTCCCAACGTGGTGAGGAGATAGCTGCTCACACTCAAGCTACATTTGATTAAGAGTTTCAAAGTCTGTCTTCCACAGTTCATGAGGTCACACCACAAAGGAAGAAAGCTTTGGATGATTTTGCTATGAGATTTACTGTTGACACTTGGAATCAACTGGCTGGTGGTGTATCTAACAACCACTTCTTGCCCAATCCATTTTAGGAGGTGCTTTTGATCAATAGAATTATGTTGATGATATCATGGCTTTGGTGAATCAAAGGAAAAAGGCAGATGCAGAAAGAAAGGCTAAAGCAAAAAGGGACAAGCCTCAATCTCAAGCTGAACAAAGGAGACATATGAGAGAATTTGTAAAGAACACGAGTTCAGCTGTCTACAATACTGGATGGTCTATGCGGTATGTGAAATCCATACCAGATTATCGGTTGATTAAGGAGTATAACACAATTCTATCAAGATTGGAGAAGGATGGTCTTAGTCCTTATCGTCAGGTGAAACGCTCTCCATCTCTACTAGAAGGTCCTACTTCTAAGAGATTGAAGACAACTGATACTTTTGCACCTGGATCCATTCCTTCTGAGGAGACATCAGCTGATATGCCTTCAACCATTCCTTCTGATAGCACTTCCAAGATTTCTTCTGACATACCTGCATCAGTTTCTGCTGAGAATGTTCCACATCATGAGGAGAAGGATCTTTCTGCTGATAAGACAGAGAATGTGTCTATTCCCCAAGATCAACCATCTGTCTCACCTGCAAAGGAAGCTATGGTTACCCCTGAGGATACACTTGTTAGTGATACTTCTTCTCCTTCTTTTGGAAGAAGACAGAAGAGTCTAGCAAGAAAGAAGGGGAGTTCCTTTGATCTTCATGCCACTGAGAGCTCTTTTATAAAGGACTTTGAGGAGGATGATTCAGATGAGGAGTTGGTAGATTGGTCTCCATTGGTGAACTGTAAACTCACTTCTACAGGTCTTGGTGGTTTGGGAGATTGTAATTCAATTTATCGAAAGGATGAGTCTGTTAGGCACTTTACTTTTCTTTCTGATATCCTCAATTTTCTAGATAGACAGGATATGATTGCTCTTTATGGTATGGTCTCAAAACACTTTGAATCTCATCCTGCACAAGGGGCTGGTTGGTTTTTATTGGGTGATCTTCAAGTGTTATTTGATTCCAAATATCAAGATGGTGCTGGCTTTAAGATTTGGGAAGGTCAACCTCAGTGGAAGGTTTTTAGTTGGACTTTCTATCCACTCTCTTGTATTTATGTGGTGCAGACTTGGTCTGGCGTCTATCTTTACATGTTTTCAGATCAAGATTATCCTTTGTCTGCATCAATGTTGGAACAAATGTTGAAGAAGAAGTTGGCTTTCTCTACTGCTCTAGTTGGGAATGACATGACTAATGCAGAGCAGCTGATCAAAAGGTTAAAGGATAAGTTAATTGCTGTTTCTACTGATTCTTCCAATTGATGGGTGGTATGTTGTTATTTGTATACTTTATTCCTTTTTGTAAATATTTAATTTATTTGTGTTAAAAAAAAAAACTTATATATAGTGTCTGTATTTCTAACTTTCTTCTTTGAGGATCATGTTGTACATTTGGGTTCCCTATATGGTTCTTAACTCACGATGGTCTTTGTGCCAAAGAGTTAACTTACTCAGGGGGTACAACTCTAGTAAGTATTCTCAAATATGTTGATGGTTTCTAATTTACTAAAAATTAGAGGGTTATCAATGTACCCTGGTCTCACACACCAAACATTGGCTACTCTATGAGCAAACGGCTCTGGTAAAGAGATGCCAAATCCGTTGGATGGTTGACAACTTGCCAATAAGTTGTATGGTGCTCAACTCACCATGTCCTCATAGATGAAGAGTTGGCTATCCCACAAGTTCATGGCTTGTGGTAAAGGCAGTGGAATACCATGACTAGTCATGAGTTAAACGGCTTTAGGTAAAGACAAGTCAAATCCGTTGATGGCTGTGATGGTTTGCCAAAAATCATTAGGGTATTCCAACACACCATTGATTCACGTTCTAAGTGTTGGACTGGTAACTGGTTCACCAGGGTAATGTCATGATTCCACTCAAGAACCAGCTAGTCCAAGAGTGAGTAGCTACTTGGTAAAGGCTTATCAAACCTACTCTGGTTACTGATGCTGCTTGTTCCTAATGCTGCTATTCTAGGAGTTGCTGATGGGATCTTGGACTTCATTGATGTATCTGGTGGTTCTAGATGATCTGCTAGTGCTTACTATGGTTTCAGTTGTTGGTTTACTCAATCCTCTTGCATGGTGAATATCTATCTGGAAACTTGAAATTAACAGAGTCAAATTCAAGTTTAGGAGAGGATTGTTAGGAATTATGTAAAAGTGGGTTCCTGCTGATAAGGTTCCTACTGATAGTAGTAATCGTTTATGGTGATAGTGAGGTTTCTGCGGATAGTGCAGTTTCCTCTGATAGTTGTTTTGTTTCTGCGGATATGTAGTTTCCGCTTTATTAGTTTATTAGTTACGATATGCACGAGTTAAAATAGGAATAGATAGTGCATATCTTTTGAGTGATTAGCAAGCTGCAAAGTTAGGTTTTCTTGCACTATAAAAGAAACTAGCGGCTAGGGTATTATGTACGTGTTTTCAATAACAATAATAGTGAATTAATATAGATCCATAGAGGATCAAGTTATTGGTGTTTATCGTCTTCTTGAGTATTGTATTTATTTTCCGCGTGAATACAATTCTTGCAAAGGTTCTCCATAGTTGTCTTGTGATTACACAGGATAGCTATACTCGTTATAGGCTCATAAGATCTATCTGGGACTGAATCCAACATGTGATCAACTATGTAAATAGGTATGTGAATTAACGAAGAAAACTTCAGCACAAGATGCAGATATAAAATATTTGAAGAGGAAGGTTAAGCGATTGGAGAAGAAAATGGCAGGTACCGCAAAACTAAAATGTTTGGTGAAGGTTCGAAAACATCAGGTAGTTAAGTCATCTCCGGAAGAAGCAAATGGTGATCATGCGGAGGATACTTCCAAGCAGGGGAGGCGTAATGAACATAATGCATATATTTCGGTTGATATGGATGTGGATGGTTCAGGGGAGGCTGTGTTGCAGTGGAGAAGTCCGTGGAAATTAATACAAGTGTTCACGATGTTGGTGCCTCATTTGAGCCCGAACAAAGGTATGCATTTCATTACATTTCTTAAGTATGTTCATATGTAAAAGCATTGTTGTCGCTCACTGTGACTAGTCAGTAATTGTACAGAATGACCGTGATGGATGTGGATGGTTCAGGGGAGGCTCCGAATGGACTGGAGAAGACATTTGAAAGTAGTAAAACTGTTCAAGATGTTTGCGTCTCTTTTGATTCAAAACGAAGGTATTCGTGTCCTTACGCTTCTTAAGTATGTTCATATGTAAATGCGTGGTTGTCACTTGCCTTGACTAGTCCGTAATCGTACAGAAAGATTGGGATGGATGTGGATGCTTTAGCAGAGGATGCTAATGCAGCGGAGAACAGAGTTCAAACTAAAAAGACTGCTCAAGATGTCGTTGCCTCTTTTGGTTCCAAATTAAGGTATGAATGTCACTACTGTTCTTAATTATGTTGATGTGTACATGCATGGTTGTCACTTGCCTTGACTAGTCCTTAATTACACCCTTGCCTTGGCAGTGGTGAAGATGTTTGTGTTGTCCATGCTAAACATTCTAGTGGCAGTACAAACGTGGAACCTATATCTGCTGCTAGTACATATAATTCTGCTGCTTGTTCAACAAAACCAAAGATTATGTCCGAAGTAACTGATGCTTCTATATTTTTTTCTGACGTGGCAACAAGAATACAAAAAGCAACAGAGATTGGTGACGAAAGTGAAAAGGATGTGACTGAACTGGGTACGACAGTTGAACATGACGATATTGGTGTAGATGTTACTGCTGTGATTCATAAATATTTTACTGCAAGTGGAAATGAGGAGTCTCCTCCTGGTAAAACAAGTCAACCTCAAGCTTTTACTAATGGTACTCATGTGACTAGAAGTGTTGAATTGCCATTCAGAAATGATGATGCCAAAGATCTTCTTGGGCGTATGACTGATGATGTGACAACAGAAAACACAACGGTGAAAGAGACAACAGATGAAGGTGGAAATGCTCAAGCTGAAACCACTGCTAGTGTTGTTGCAACCACCGCTGCAACAAATTCTGCAACCACTTCCAGTACAACTCAAACCAATGTCACTAAACATGTGGAGTATGTTCTTAGTGCTGTCAATGAACAAGTTCATGATGCACCCACAACAATTTTGAACAAAGGTACTGCTGCTTATACATCTGTTTGTGCTGGTGCTACAGTTCAAACTGAATTTGTTAGTGTAGAAACAATTCAACCTGAAGATGTTACTAATGCTAGTGACGTGCATACAAGTGTTGAAGTACCAGTAATGAAAGACACAGGTGATGAAAGCAAAAAGCTTCGGACCGCAGCACTTGGCCTAGCATGTTTGAAGAGCGCACTGCCAAATGAGAGAGGAGCTACAATGATAGGAGCAAGTGCTATGCAAGCTATTATTTCTACTGATTCAAATGTCGGTGCTTCTGTTATAGGAAAGCGTCCGTTGGTTGAAGGACCCAACGAAAATGCTTTATCTAAAGAAGAACAAACGAATTCTGATCACGAAATAGCTGCTAAGATGCAGGATTACTTTTTAACCGAAAAAAATAAAGATGACAAAGTGATAAGGATTTAAAAGGTACCTTTTTGAGGGGTCATTTAAGCCCTTAATTAATCACTTTTGTATCCGTTATTACTTAATTTCGTTCATTTTCACTTTTTAGGTCTCTTGAAGGCAAATTGCTAGAATGACACTTATTCGGACGAAAAGGCGCGAATATACGAAGAAAATGGCCAAAGTCAAGAATCGAGACACTCAGGCTGCTGGAACTGAAGGGGACGGCGTCAGCGTTTAACTGCGACGCCGTCGCAACATGTTTTGTGACGACTCAGTATCCAAATTGCTTATTTATAAGTGACGGCATCAGGTTTTAAAAGAGTAGGGCGTCGCAGCTCAGATGGCCTAGATTTGATCCAGACGGCGTCAGAGACTGAAGGCGACGGCGTCACAAGCATAAGGTGACGCCGTTACAATGATAACGTGGCCAAGACGAAACCCTAATGACGGCGACCCGACGACGTCACAATTAAAGAGTGACGCCGTCGCAGTTTGTAACACTATATATAGAATCCGAATTTTTTAGTTTAAGGGAGGTAGTTTTGTGGAGTAAACACCTAAACCGAACCAAGGCTGTCTTGTACAGTATTTTATGTTACAATTCTCAATTTCAGGTCATTTTACAAACTTTAAATTTTTTTTACTATTCATCTCGGGAATTTACTATTCACTAGTTACTATTCATCATTTTAATATTCATCGTTTTTGAAGTCAGTTTACGACTTTGAGAGGTTATTTTAAAATTTTACTATTCAAGAAACACTATTCATTCCCGGAGAAAAATCACTATTCATGATTCACCATTCATCATTTTTCGTAAACTAGGTTTACGAGTATCAAATTCGCGTAACCGTAAGGGTTTAGTTGCGTATTCTTGAAGCATCATTGAGAGCATATCATATAGACTAGAGTTAGTCTACATATCATCAGTAACGTCATTTTCATATTAGTTCATGCATGGGTTTGCATATTTCATTTACGTATATATTACTATTAAATAAACGCTATCGCATAATCATTTATTTTGAACAATTGATCCGACACTTCCATAAATTATCCTAATATATTTTTATACTCATTTTAAGACTATAAAAAATATATTATTAGTTTACCCGATGTTTTAAATTTATTTTGTATATAAATTGTTATAAATATATATTTACGACGGTTTTTGTAAATTCAACTCGATAATTATTTATTCACTCAGTTCTTGCGAGAAATGTATTTTTATAATTTTTACGACTTCGATATATTTTATTTTGTTCCGTTAAAATCAATTTCTAGCTAACGCTACACTTAATACCTAATTATATTTACCAAACACATACTACACTTAACCTTTTATACATTTAACTCATCAAAATACATCAACCCTCCCCATATACCCTTTGGCCGGCCTTCCCCCCCCCCCCCCATGAGTCACCATAATTTTGTGAAATATCTTGCTAACATAATGTACACCTACACTTAATCATGACTAGGCAAGTTACTAAATATTTTACTTTCCAAAACACATACACAACACACATTCAAGGTGAAAACCAAATCAAACTCTCCCATTTTCATCTCCTATATTCGGCCAAGGCAAGAACCAAGGAGAAACTCAAAAGTTTTTCAAGATCAAGTGCTTATATTAACCCTAGTATACTTCTATATAAGATTTTGAAATAAAAATCAAGAAGTAATTAGAACCTAGTTACTTAAACCTCATCATTCAACTAGTAAGATTTTCATAATCTTTATAACTCTTCCCTAATCTTACTTGAGTTATTTTTATTATCCTAGTAGAAAAACATGCAAGTATTATGTGATTCATATCACTTTTATTTGTTTTACTTATTATGAGTTTTAATCATCCTATAATTAATCCCTTGAAACATATCATTGTTGATGATGTTTAGGAACCCATGACACCCTAATAAGGTGTATGGTAGGTTTAGAATAGATTTGGTGTTGATTTGAAGTGATTGAAACAAGAGTTACGCAAGAAAAATCATTTTCGACAACTTAAGACTGAGGTCTGATCGTTTTTACAAAATCTGGAAATTTTCACAGGTCATGGGTTATTTTGGGCTATATATTCAGAAAATATACTTTAAAACGAAACCGTGGTCGCTTGAACGGGTTAAAACGGATTTATAACGAAGAAGTTACGCTATTTTTAAGTTTAACGACAAAAACTAATTTTCTGAAAAATTCAAAGCTGTCAAGAGTTATTTAAAGGGCAAAAATGAGTTTTAAATCTTATCTAAATGAGTCGCTTTGTCAAAAATATATTAGTATACTTTAACACGAAACTAAGGATATATAAAAAGTAGAAAACGGACTTATAACGACTAAGTTATACAAATTTTAAATATGGATATCGTAACTCTTTTACACAAGTATAACACTTACATATTTTTACTAAACCAAAATAGTTATCGCAAGTGACCGTGTTTGGAGCTTTTTTTCATATCGGTAGAATACTTTTGAGAAAACGATGTCTTCAAGTAAAAGTGAGTTCACCTAGCCTATTTTCCAAAATGTTCAACCGTTCGTCAAACGAAGTTATAACGAATAATATGCGATCACACAAACTTTTCCGAAAATTACTCATAAACTATAATTTCTTGATAAATCACTAAGCAACTAGTGTAGGATGTCGTTTCAACGTAAGTACTTGTAAAGTGTTTTATAACATGACGAGTTGTCATAAATGTATATTTCGACGATAAACTTTATTTTTCAAATGCACAAGTGGTATGGATATCATATGAGTTTGCATGCACGACATTGTTTCATGACTTACATTAAAACATATCATTCATATTTGGTTGCGGATAGAGATTGCACCTCATTTCAGTGTATCCACTTTTGTCATCATAATCATTGCATCAGGTGAGTTCGTAGCCCCTCTTTTACTCGTTTAATTGTTTTATAAACTCTTTGGGGGAGATACATGCTCAACTACTTGCTTTTACTTTACACTTATATGAACTTAAATAACTGTTGTTTCACTACTTATGCTAGTAAGTAGATTATGCCCGAACTAAATTGATACTATGTTATTAGCACTATTCTTTGAACCACTTTCCTTGATTTTCAGCCCTTCGACATATATATTTTGTTAGGAATTGGAAATTTCATGTTAAAGTGTCGGTCACCCCAATTATAGTCTAGCATAAGTTAGCTCGTAGACTTGTAGTTATTTACGTTATTTTGTAGTTTATTAGTTAGTTTGTAGCGTAGAATAGTTTAGTGTAACACCGTGGAGGAAGGACGGGTCTTTACCCACTGTATGCCTGTTCCACAGTCCGACAGGAGGACGGTTTCTTTGTAACTATAAATACCCCTTCCATCCATGGAAGGGGTGGTGCTTTCAATCTAACATTTTACATTTTACAAAGCAAGTCTATATCTTGAACACCCATCTCTCTACTTTCTCTCTCTAAAATGGCTATCATGTATTTTGATCATCCAAGACCACCCGAATCATCAAACACAATAAATATTATGATCCTTCAATTGGTACCAGAGCCAAGGTTTTTTGTGTTGTGTTGATTTGTGTGGTCTAGTTCCATGGTTACCTTGTTTGTTGGTCTGTGTTACTTGTTTTAAAACTGATTGTGTACCAATTTTGTATGTTGAAAATTTTGTTTTTCTACTTTTATGTAATATCAGTTTTCAAACAACTTAGTAAGTATCCTGTATTTGGTTTTATGGTCAGGTTTTTTCTGTTCAAAAAATATGGTCAGGTTTAAGGTCCAAACAATGGGTCAAAATGGGTAATATGTATCTCTTTTCAAGTCTTTTTCTGGGTTTACAATCTGGTCAAGTTCTGGTGGTCTAAACGGGTATAATGAAGTGTCTTTATGATGCTTTTCTGGGTTTGAAACTGGTCATATTCTTGCTAGCGAGTTGTCCTTAAAAGATGTGCCGATTCAATGAATATAACTAGCGACTTGTCCATGTTTTCTTACTAGCGAGTTGTTATACAAAAACCACTGGGTAGCGAGTTGAGTATGTAATCTGTGTGGCGACTTGTATTTACAAGTTGTAGCTACTTGACATACCATGTAGTGACTTGTTGACACACTCTAAAATGATATGCTAGCGACTTGTTTAACAAATATGCTAGCGACTTGGTTAATATGCTAGCGACTTGTTGTTTAACAGATATGCTAGCGACTTGGTTAATATGCTAGCGACTTGTTGACAAACAAGTAGCGACTTGAATCAATCGTAGCGACTTGACAGAAAGAAGAGATGAAGAAAGGACTGACCACGACCACAACCAATGACTTTAATACCAATACATCATGACTCAAGCGACCTCAGGTTCTAATCCTTCATCGGTCCAAGATTAGAGCAAAAAGAAAAACAAGGTTTAATACCAATACATCACTGCCATACCAATTCCATACCAACACATCTATCCTAAATCCCAATCCACCCTACGGCTACACTCGAACCAAAAGAAAAAAAATTATTTTAATGATCTCAGGTCACCCCTTTTGGTACATTATAATCATGTTTAACTTCATAGAGCCAAGGGGATATTCATCACTGATCACGCTTGTATGAAACTTTCGATTCATTGTTACTATACGAAATCAATAAGATGAAATATAACTATAAAGTTATTTTCTTTCTCTGATTTCATTCTAATTATGTAATCTTACAACAAATCAAGATGAAACCTACCTGAGACTCATCTATGAATCCTGATGCAAACCTTAGCCATCCCTGTGGCTGTGATGTCAGTTGAAGCCATCTCTATGGCATACTACTTTGGAACCCGTTCTGTCCAAGCCATCCCTGTGGCGATCTCATTTTGAGATTTTAAGATGAAATGAATCGGTGATGAATGATATGGTGGCTGAGTTTTTGTTGAATGTTTTATTAGACTGTGTGTGGGTGGCGAGTTGTTTGTGAGAATAAAAGTGGCAGATTAAATGTGAGATTTGTTAGGGTTTGGATGAGAAAGTTTTTTTTGAGAAGCAGATGTGAGGAAAAAGTAAAGGAGGGGGCGGATGTTTTTGTGAAGTGTTTTTAGGGTTGAGTTAAGTGTGTGATGTGGTATTAATATTACTGAATATTAGGGTTGTGTGTTGTCACATGGATCAATTATTGGTACTTGGGCCTAATCGGATGGTTACCTTGTTCTTATCCGGGCTAAACGAATTGCGATACTGAGTGGGCCGAATGACACAGTGGACTTTGTTTTTTTTAACATAATTTTCACCCCTTTCAGGAAAATCGTGATACACAATTTGGAGATTGTTATTCAATTTCAACTTGTGTTAAACGGGTATTAATATAATTGATGTAAAAAATTTTGTTTAAACATTGGGCTCGAGATTAACTTTATTTCGTGTTGACTGAAGTGAATGAATTTGATTAAGTGAGGTTTCGTGGTATGAATTTCTCAAGGATACACTTCTATGGATATTATGTGTTTAGAGTGGTATCGGATTTGACCTTCACATGGACTTGAACGGATATATTGTTATTTTTGAAAAGTGAATTTGTTCAAATGGGCTAATGTTTGTGATTATATTTGGATAATGGACAAATGGGCATCTCAATATTGGATCGTATATATGAGCTTCGATTATATGAATTTGGTGTGTAATAAAAGCTGATGATGGGATTGGTTGTAATGATAGAGTTACTTTGGTTTATACTGTTTCATGGAAAATATTATGTCACGGCTTGAATCGATACCTGAACAAAGTTGACTACAGGGTGGTTTGTTCGGTATTTCTTATTTGAATTTGAAGTGTGGTTTTCCGGGCGTGTTTACTTATTTCTTCTTCTTTCTTTCTATCCTTCCGCGAAGATGACTTGTTTGGGCATTTATAAAGTGTGATAAAGACTTGGCTATACCACGTAGCTATCACTTCGGTGTCTCACGCAGTTGAGAATATGTCAAGAGGTTTTGTACATTGGGTACACCGTTTCTTTTTCACGAGGATTAGTACAAGTTTAAGTAACAAATCTGGGGAATTCTACTTCATAATCAAGTTTGGTATATCGGGTTTACTTCACCAAGTGGTCACAGCAACAGCCGTCAGAATATGTGGATGATGTGTTTATCAAAGTATTTATTGGATTTTTGATGATGTTGGATAATGGACCATTGATGAACCGCTGCATGTTCCCCTAAAACAGATATTCACCGAACCAAAAGTTGTCATAACACATTCAAGCTAGCATTGTTTATGGTTTTGTCTTGATTTTGTAAAATCCCGCGAAAGAATCTATTTCTCGGTTTAAATCATAGACTTGTAAAATCCCGTGACAATGGAAACATCCTGGTAATAGTAAAGTGCATTTCCGGATCTATCCTACGGTTTATTCCTGGTTTTGTAAAATCCCGCGAAAGAAACTATTTCTCGGTTTAAACTATAGAATTGTAAAATCCCGTATTGATGGATTCATCCTGGAGAAAGGAAAGTGTATTTCTGGATCTTATTGCTGGTACTACGGTTTCTGCTTCGAAGAAGGGATAAAAAGGGTGTATTTCATGAATTGGATGTGTGTTTGGATATTCGTCATGGCAGTTTGGTTATTACATGGTTTTACGGGGTTATGTGCTTTTAACCATGGTCGGGATGAAACCATTATCAAAGTTCACTTTTAAGATCAAAGGAGGCTAGATTTGAGCTTTTAACAAGATGTGACAACGGAGTTAATTCACTATTATTTATTTGAAGTTGAAGTGAAATATCACGGGCAAGTGTACTTAGTATCTGAAGGTATCGGGGATGGTTGGATGAAGATTCTTCAAGATCCTTGTTCGAGCTTATTATCAAAAATGAAGACTTGGAAATCTAGTTATTGTTGGGTGACTTTTACCTTTTCTTTTTACCACTTGGGGGAATTAGGCTCTTATCATCTCAAAATAACTATCACTTTAAGGAGTTACGTTGTAGTGCTCAATGTCACATTCAATTGTGGATTTTCAAGAGGTAATGTACGTCTATTACTTGATGGTTGGTTGGTTGAAGAGTATAGAGTACTTAGACATTCAAATGGGCATGAATTCTCAATACCGCTCTTTGTTACATATGTGCAAGTTTAAGTCATGAGTTCAGGATAGTTTACTTCAGGGTCAAATTTATCATATTGGGTTTTCTCCATCATCTGTCACTACAAAGAGCCTACTGAATGATAATGGGGTTGATTACATGTTTTGCCAAAAGTGAGCTGAAAAGAGAGAGATTATGACGTATGAACACAACAGTTCATGCCTCGTACTCAAAGAAAAGAAATGTGCACGCTTCAGTGCGCATTATCTTCGGAAGAAGAGAAATCTTCTTATTATGACCATTCTCATCAACATGCTTCATGCTTTTTCCATGTGCTTTCGATTATCAAGTGAACCGGGCTACCATTGATATTTTTCTTATTCAACTTGCTCAACTATAATGACGATGGCGACATCATGTGCTAATTTTGCGAGGGAGAAGTGTGAATAGACTACATTTGGATGATTTCACTTATTCAATCAAGAATGGCATCTTCGTATGCAATTCTTGAGGGGGAGAAGAAGTATGATAATTCTGCATGGTTGATTGTTATTAGAGAATAAATGGTCAAACGGCTCTAAACTCATGTAAGAACTGAGCTTCTTCTTATTGGGTCATTTCTACATGGATTTTCTTCTTAGAGCCGTTGGTTGACATCTTCTTATGGACTGATGAGTTTAACGACAAAGTGCTTCCAGTTGCGGGGTTGATTTCCTTGATGAACATCTTTCTGTTCTTGTTTGATTGGGAGGGATTTGATTTAAGGAGATTTGCTACATACAAGTTAACGGGAATGCATGTGGTGAGAAGAAGATGTTAACTTTCTATTCCCCATTCGGACAATCTTGAAGAAGGTCGAGTCTACAGTCGGTTCTACATTTTCTACTACATGTTAGAAGACTAAAGACGAGTTGCATTTGATTATCTAAAGACTTCTTCTTAATCTGGGCATTTATCAAAAAGATTGTCAGTTTAGGGGATAGCACTAATTGGGGGAGAGTTAAATCAGATTCAATCCCAATTAGACTTGCTCACACTGATCTTCAGCAAGTTGATTCTCACAGATATATTTGTGCTAATGGTATTCTTCTCAAAAGATTTCGAGCATTTGGGCTTATAATATGTTGCTGATTCTGAAGTGTCAAAACCAGCAAGGGGGAAGGAGACACGCATCTAAACGCGAGTAAACTTGATGAACTTAACACTTCTAAGTAATTGAAGATATTCCGGGAAGACAAATGTTATTACCGCAGAGAAACTCAAGGTTTGACTCATGGCGAGTAAACTTGATGAACTTAATTCTTCTAAGTGATTGAAGATATCCTGGGAAGAAAAATGTCATGACCGCAGAGAAACTCAAGGTTTTACTCATCAAGGCATTTAGTGTTATTATTCCAACTACGTGGGGGAAGTGATGGAAGAGTTAGTTTCTGAAGATAAAAGAGGTACACAAGTGTGTGATGATTTCGATGTTATCGCAATCATCAGGGGAGAGAGAATTGTGTACATTGGGGATGCTCAACTGTTTTACTTGAGGGCTTAATCAGTGATTCAGAGATATAATCACTTATTCCGGTGTTGACATCCGCAAAGATTGTCACCCGCAAAGATAATCAGTGATTCGGCCTGCTTCTTCAATGTTATCGGTTATTCTCTCTTTGGGCATTCGGGTACTTCGGGTTCTTGAGCTTCATACACTTTCTTCAGGGGGAGAGAAAAGTATACATCAGGGTTATTCTTTGGCTATTGGACTTAATATGCTACTTCGATGGTATAAGTTTATCTGTCTTCGGGTATATGTGTATTCGGGTTCGTGAGCTCTAGTCTAAGAGACTGACTGCATCAAGTCATCTACTTGGGGGAAGTATTCTCTTGACACCTGTTTGGAATGGATTGTTTCAGACTTCAGTGGTTATGAAATGTGAGAAGATTATTTATGAGTGGGATGATACGTTGCTAATCTATTTTGATGATATAACCCCGAACGGAGAATCTCGATTATCGTTCTTAAAAGGAGCAGCGGGATTTATGTTAAATGGTGTGCTTTTCTGTGCACCTGGCTAAGACAAGCTTGAAATAGAGCTTCGAATCTGCTCATCCAAAGGATTTTCGGTTTGGGGGGAAGCTGCCAAAGTCTCACTTTCAAGTGGCTCAATTTCTCTCTTCGATTCAAGAGCCTTGGAAGCTTTGGTGGTGAGTGTTTAAGAGATGATGGCATCTATCTTCTACAACGGGGCTGCTCGATATCCTTATCTCGGTACTCGTATCATCATCATCTTTAACTATATCATCTAAACTATCTTTGTAAATATTTATCAAAAAGCAAAATACAAAAATATAAAACCAGCAAAACAAAATAGAAAATTATAAAACCAACAAAAACCCATAAAAATTTGAAAAATCAGAAAATACCAAAAATATTATTTTCTAAGACATGTCTTCAGGTATCGATAACATCTGCGGTCTTAGAAATGTCATTCAACAATGGCACGGGACCATAGATGAAGTTCGAGCAGAAGGTGTAAATATTTTCTTTTCAAAACATGTCACAAATCAAATGGCTTGCAGTTACTTCAGACTGTGACCCGCGCTAAAACCATGGTTTGCTATTATTTCAGATAGCAACCCGATCTTCAAAAGAAAGGAAAGTGCTACGCTAAACCAATTTTTCAAATATTTCGTGCACTTATCCTAATACAAAATGAGGAAAGTATGTCGAAGGACTGCTGTTCCTACACAAATGTTTTTCCTTCTAAAATTCTTCAGAAAAATATTTGTTGTTTTTCAAAAATGGTGGTAAAATGAGTTGCTTTAAAAACAATCAGATTCAGAGTTTTCGTTATAATTGAAAACTCAATCAATGACTGCAGCGCTTTTAAACTTTTCAGAAAGAGTCATTGATTGAGGGGGAGAATGTTTTTCAAATTTACATCATCTAACGTACTTTCTTAATTATCCTAATATGCTTAATTAAAAATGATGTTAACCTACGTTGAAGGACTAGGTGCCTAGGATAAGATTGTTAGGATTAGATGATTAGAGTTTGAGGAACACATTATTGCCATACCTTTTATGATATGATTGATTTGTTGGATTGACTTGTATTAGTCGATTGCTATTTGGGTGTTGTCGACCACCATATATCTGTATGTGTGTTCACTAACGTATGCAGGTATATTGGTATATAAGAATGTTCCCGATCTGGATCCCACAATTGAAGATGATTGGATGCCGAAAGGAAAGGGTAAATATATCTTGGGTTGACAAATGAAGAAACGGAGCTTAATTGGACTTCTATGGAGAATTGGCCTAAAAAAATGCAACGTAAGAGGTCTCACTGCATCAGTAGATGGTTTTCTTCATCAGCAAATGAAGAAACGGAGCTTAATTTGACCTCATTTGCCATTAAAATGCAACGTAAGAAGTCTCACTGCATCAGCAGATGGTTTTTCTTCCAATCCCTACAGCAACAACATAAGCTTCTCAACCACCTAACGTATCTTTGTGCAGGATACCATTTTTAAACAATTTTAAAAATTTTGAATAAATTTTTTTGAAAATGGAAAATATTGTTTTTGAAAATAAATTGAACTCATATTTTGGAAATCAACCGGACCTCATTTTAAACTAAAGTCACTCAATCAACGACTAATGTCATGGATTGAGGGGGGGAGTGATTTCAAATTTAAAGTATTTTCAAACAATATATCTTCAAAATAGTCCGTTTGTACGCTAAAATGTGGTGATCTAAAGATTTAATGTTATGTCATGGTATGATTTTCTTTAAAACACAAAGATCTGTCAAAATGAAATTTTTTCTGTTCTTGTTTGATTGTGAAATTGTTTTATTTTACTAAAAGATCACTTAAAACAATCATACCTGACACTAACAATCTTTAACGTCTTAAATTGGTCCTTATCTATCATTTTTCAAAATTAAATCTTGCCACGTCTTTCCCCAAAATCTTTTAAATGATTTAAATCAATTGGGATAAAAAATCTCAAAAGGTTTGAAATTTTTGATCGGGGGAGAGATAGTGATTTAAATCTCAAATATGTTTTAATGGAATTGGTTTTAGTCCTTTATAGGCACTTCTGCCTCCATGTGCCAAACGATTTCAAATACACAATGCACATGTTGAGGAGGAGGATTTATCCAAAAACAAGATGAGTATTTAAACCTGGCCACATATTCTCCCATGTTTTCCAAACCTGATTAAATCACTTGAGATCCAAAATCTCAAAGAGTTTGATATTTTTGATCGGGGGAGAATTTGTGATTTAATAATGAAACTTGAAATAAGATGATCGTTTTGATTCAAAGTGCAAGTTCTCTCTAATATGTGCCAAACTCTTTCGTATATCGATGCACATATTGAGGGGGAGCGAATGGTTTCTATTGGCAATCGTGAAAAGTACTTCAAAAGAACTTTTGCCTCTATGTGATAAAATGATTTCAAATATCTTATGCACATATTGAGGGGGAGAATTTACCAAAGAAAATCAAATGGCTTTTTTCTATGAAAATTGTGATCAAAGAAAATATTTCAAAGTCCTCTTGCCTCCATGTGCTAAACAATTTCTAAATCATATACACATGTTGAGGGGGAGGTTTTCTAAATGATCAAAACTATTAAGGTACAAAATGCTTTGATCTCGTATCACAAGTACCTTGATTGTTTTTCCAAATGATTTTTCAATTGGTTTCAAGGAAGAATGAACTGTACCAAAAGACCGACCATTTTACTTTATGTATGGAGTTATAAGGATGGTGATGTTAGGTATTTGTTCCCACGATCCGCCAGAACCGGAGGGATCTACCCAGGGACAATCCACTAGATAGTGTAGAGTCCTTAGGTATGATGAAAAAAGGAGAAAAGTGAGATATGGGAATAGTGCGGACTGAGACAGAGCTAGTACTGGAATGACCCAACAAGGTTCTAGTTATGAAGTCTCGGTAAGCACTGAAAGGGTTGAAGAATGAAAAAGAAATGAATATGAAAAGGGTGAAAAGAAATAGCCCTCCAATAATTCAACCTTAGGGCAGTAACCGGGTTCAATACATATGCTACTGGTGTTTACTAAGGTAACACTGGTATTGAAGACAAGACGTCATGGACCCAGTGACGCACTGCACTAAACTTCCCAAGCTACTCAAGTTCCTCTTAAAATGGCTTGTTTCATTCTCACGGGGAACCGACATAACCTATCGACTTTCTCTTAGAGATTGTTGATATTGAAGAAGGAGACCCTCTCCCTAGTCTCCGGCATAGGAACCAAATATGTACAATTGAGTCTGGAGCCAAGAGATCATCCACAATATCTCATTAGGACACAAAGTTAATGAAGACTTGCTGTTTCACACAATGTGGAAAGTAAGAATATAATAAGAGTCCTACGTATTATCCTTGTGGTATTGCCAGAACATCCGAGTGTATGTAAAAATATTCACAATGAAGATGGAAATCCTTCTAGAGCCAACATCAAAAAAGCTCTTGGTGGGTGACATGTGAGATCTTCTCGTAAGATCAAACTTGTGACAACTGGATAGAAACGATGGGGAGATTCAATCTTGAATCAACCTTGGTCCAGGATTGGAATTGACGAATACTTTTGGAAAAACCGTTCGATGTGCAAACCTTCTTTTCTCTAGCACGTCGAATGTGTATTCACTTTCAAACACAAAAAGTATCTTTGATTGAAAAAATACTTTTGGAAAAACCGTTCGATGTGCAAATCTCTTCTTTTCTCTAACACATCGAATGTGTATTATTTTTCAGATACAAAAGGTATTTTTGATTGAAAATTGATTTTTCTTATAAAACCTTTGTCGTATTGCAAAATTCTTTCTTCAAGCAATGCACGATTGTTTTCAAATCAATTTTTCATCAATCAGTGAATCTCAATTCGCTGGTTCACTCACTCCGTGTTTTCTTCTTTGAGACGTTCCGGTTTGAGAACAGCTAGAACAGTTGCGAAACCCTATCAAGGAGATTCTTAGGAATCCTACCTGATCACAGGCAGTACTTGTACTGATCAACGAGGAACCGTGGGCCGTGTACCTCAATTCAACGAAAGTGATCAAAGACACTTTCGTGTGTTTTATTGCTAACTGTTGTTTGCAGGTACATTTGGACGGTTGCAGCTGATCAGAATTGAGGAGTCAATCCAAAGCCGCATGCTCACAGCATCCACACTTAATTGAAGAAATCATGACTGGTGCATATCTACATAACCTGGTTCTGATATTTTTATACTATGCTTCTGCTACGCTGCTGCAAATATCATGAACCAGTAAAGCTTCCGCTACTCTGATGGAAAGATGTCATGATCCAGAAAATGTGAGCATGTCGGTCCTAAAGTCACAACATCACATGAAGGCAACATAACTATGGATGATCCAGAGAGATTTATTGTGGTTGATGATCTCAATGAAATCTCGAAGATCATCAAAGATGTGGATCAGTTAAAGGCCTCCACTAAAAGTACAAATCAATGCGGACTTTGAAGAATCGCTACAAAAGCACAAAGATTGCGGAATTGAAGAATTGAAGTCTACGAGCTCAAGAACTAATGACAAAGATAGAATGCTAGGATGCAAAATATATTTCATGGGGTGACCTCCCTTAGGGGGAGATTGTTAGGAATTGGAAAATCCATGTTAAAGTGTCGGTCACCCCAATTATAGTCTAGCATAAGTTAGCTCGTAGACTTGTAGTTATTTATGTTATTTTGTAGTTTATTAGTTAGTTTGTAGCGTAGAATAGTTTAGTGTAACACCGTGGAGGAAGGAAGGGTCTTTACCCACTGTATGCCTGATCCACAGTCCGACAGGAGGACGGTTTCTTTGTAACTATAAATACCCCTTCCATCCATGGAAGGGGTGGTGCTTTCAATCTAACATTTTACATTTAACAAAGCAAGTCTCTAGCTTGAACACCCATCTCTCTACTTTCTCTCTCTAAAATGGCTATCATATATTTTGATCATCCACGACCACCCGAATCATCAAACACAATAAATATTACGATCCTTCATATTTGAACTCTTTTAACTTGATAGGAACCTTTTGGCATAGATTTGAACACTTTAACTTGATTTAATTCTTTTGACATATAATTAATCTCTTTTAACTTGATTTAAAACATTTTGACATATAATTAATCTCTTTTAACTTGATTTAAAACATTTTGACATATAATTAATCTCTTTTAACTTGATTTAAAACATTTTGACATATAACTAATCTCTTTTCACTTGATTTAAAAACATTTTGACATATAATTAATCTCTTTTAACTTATATTGAACCCTTTGACTATTTTGAACTTGTTTGACTTTATATTGAACCCTTTGACTATTTTGAACTTGTTTGACATAATATTGAACCCTTTGACTATTTTGAACTTGTTTGACATAATATTGAACCCTTTGACTATTTTGAACCTCTTGATATGTTTTGAGCTCTTTGACTGTTTTGAACTTTTGAACTCGACTTAAACTCTTGAACTTAATTACGAACTTTTGAATGGAACACTTGGATTTAATTATGAACTTATGATTTGTATTAATGAACCGTACTCACTTTATATTACGTCTCCCCATGTTATAGAGCGTTATCGAATTAAAGTCTCCCTTGTACGGAGCAGTGCAAATTCTCCCATGTTCGGAGTGTTCTTAATTATATATAATAGTTGTATGATGTACCGTTCGTACATTCGCATTATTAGTCTCCTATTAGTAGGTAGTATGGATAGCGCTATTAGAGGTCGGCCAACCTCTCGTTCACTATGTTACGGGACGCATATTATTTATTCTAGGGGCTTTGCCTGGCATACATTATTATATATGTGGTGCTATATTGTGAACTATTATGACAACGTATACTTGACTACTAGACATACTACTTTTGGCAGTGGGTTGTGAACACACAGGTTGCAAGTTTTGTATGGGCAGAACTTGGAACTGAGTGGATTTACAGTGCCTTTGCTTGTGGACTATTCTCAATGACCAAAAACTTTGCCTTTGCTGCATGGACGTTCTTTAAAGGCTTTTCATGATAAACCACACTCTATGAACTCACTCAACCATTGTGTTGACACTTTTTAGCATGTTTTATCTCAGGTATCTAAGGCATTCACTTCATGGCATGCATGTGGACTTATCATAGAGTCGCGGTGTCGACGCGTCTCACATATATTTTATGCACTTAACTATCGTTTGATTGTAACAAACTCATTTTGATACATTGGAAATCTTTTGGGACCTATGTTTTGTAAACTCTGATTATTTTACTTAATCAAACGATATTTTCAAAACGACACTTTAGGTCATTCGATATAACTGTAACTTTGATGCTATGATAGTCATCCCCCAGGTATTCCATTCTGTTGCAAAATAGGTAATTTGAGGGTGTGACAGATTGGTATCAGAGCATCGGTTATAGAGAACTAGGTTGCATCATTGACCCTAGACTATAACTACATCATCATAGCATCTCATTATATCATTATAAGTGTATACTCATTATACATGCGGGTTTATACGCACATTATGCGAGTTATTTACTTTCATTTCACATAGATGTCTTCAGATACCCATTCCACTATCCTTTCTTCATACCCCAACGTGGAGAATGCCTTGTCATTCCCTATCACAATTTTAACATCAGTTGACTCAACACCAAACATCATATGAGTCGATTAGTCCAAGCATTGCATAGTTACTCCCAAATTATACATAGCCTGATCACCTATGTCTAGTTTAGGAAGAATCATGCAATGAAGGGAGTAGTAGTCTCATATGTGTAAGCAATTCCGTAATCGAGCCAAATTTTCAAAAGATTTTCTTCAAACCACTTGTTTCCAGTTTGATCTGAGTGACAGTACTTGTTTGATGAGTTGCAAAGATCAAGCTAGAATCAAGTTGTTACTCAAACCGATTTAGCCTAATCTCATGACAGTTCTTGTTTGATGAGTTGTGAGATTAAGTAAAAATCAGTTACCTAAAAGTCTTTTGAGGGTTTTGCTCGAGAATGGCAAAGCTTGCCTCATCAAACCTAACCATAAGAGAGCATGTCTTTAGAATGGGAAATGGTCACGATAGCACAAGAACGTACGTAGTTGGATGAGGAACCCATATACATGAGCATTGACATAATCATTTAGACTATACACACGAGCATGAACTTTTAGAACCCTTGTCGAGGTTCGGACTATGGTTATCATTAATTGAATCACGAGGACGTGATTCCTCTTACAGGAGAAGAATGTCACAATTCTCAATTTCAGGTCATTTTACAAACTTTAAAATTTTTTTACTATTCATCTCGGGAATTTACTATTCGCTGGTTACTATTCATCATTTTACTATTCATCATTTTTGAAGTCAGTTTACGACTTTGAGAGGTTATTCTAAAATTTTACTATTCACGAAACACTATTCATTCCCGGAGAAAAATCACTATTCATGATTCACCATTCATCATTTTTCGTAAACTAGGTTTACGAGTATCAAATTCGCGTAACCGTAAGGGTTTAGTTGCGTATTCTTTAAGCATCATTGAGAGCATATCATATAGACTAGAGTTAGTCTACATATCATCAGTAACGTCATTTTCATATTAGTTCATGCATGGGTTTGCATATTTCATTTACGTATATATTACTATTAAATAAACGCTATCGCATAATCATTTATTTTGAACAATTGATCCGACACTTCCAAAAATTATCTTAATATATTCTTATACTCATTTTAAGACTATAAAAAATGTATTATTAGTTTACCCGATGTTATAAATTTATTTTGTATATAAATTGTTATAAATATATACTTACGACGGTTTTTGTAAATTCAACTCGATAATTATTTATTCACTCAGTTCTTGCGAGAAATGTATTTTTATAATTTTTACGACTTCGATATATTTTATTTTGTTCCGTTAAAATCAATTTCTAGCTAACGCTACACTTAATACCCAATTATATTTACGAAACACATACTACACTTAACCTTTTATACATTTAACTCATCAAAATACATCAACCCTCCCCATATACCCCTTGGCCGGCCTTCCCCCCCCCCCCCCCCCCCCCCATGAGTCACCATAATTTTGTGAAATATCTTGCTAACATAATGTACACCTACACTTAATCATGACTAGGCAAGTTACTAAATATTTTACTTTCCAAAACACATACACAACACACATTCAAGGTGAAAACCAAATCAAACTCTCCCATTTTCATCTCCTATATTCGGCCAAGGCAAGAACCAAGGAGAAACTCAAAATTTTTTCAAGATCAAGTGCTTATATTAACCCTAGTATACTTCTATATAAGATTTTGAAATAAAAATCAAGAAGTAATTAGAACCTAGTTACTTAAACCTCATCATTCAACTAGTAAGATTTTCATAATCTTTATAACTCTTTCCTAATCTTACTTGAGTTATTTTTATTATCCTAGTAGAAAAACATGCAAGTATTATGTGATTCATACCACTTTTATTTGTTTTTAGTACTTATTATGAGTTTTAATCATCCTATAATTAATCCCTTGAAACATATCATTGTTGATGAATTTTAGGAACCCATGACATCCTAAGAAGGTGTATGGTAGGTTTAGAATAGATTTGGTGTTGATTTGATGTGATTGAAACAAGAGTTACGCAAGAAAAATCATTTTCGACAACTTAAGACTGAGGTCTGATCGTTTTTACAAAATCTGGAAATTTTGACAGGTCATGGGTTATTTTGGGCTAGATATTCATAAAATAGACTTTAAAAGAAAACCGTGGTCGCTTGAACGGGTTAAAACGGATTTATAACGAAGAAGTTACGCTATTTTCAAGTTTAACGACGAAAACTAATTTTCTGAAAAATTCAAAGCTGTCAACAGTTATTTAAAGGGAAGAATTGAGTTTTAAATCTTATCTAAATGAGTCGATTTGTCAAAATATATTAGTATACTTTAACACGAAACTAAGGATATATAAAACGTAGAAAACGGACTTATAACGACTAAGTTATACACATTTTAAATATGGATATCGTAACTCTTTTACACAAGTATAACACTTACATATTTTTACTAAACCAAAATGGTTATTGCAAGTGACCGTGTTTGGAGCTATTTTTCATATCGATTGAATACTTTTGAGAAAATGATATCTTCAAGTAAAAGTGAGTTCACCTAGCCTATTTTTCAAAATGTTCAACCGTTCGTCAAACGAAGGTATAACGAATAATATGCGATCACACAAACTTTTCCGAAAATTACTCATAAACTATAATTTCTTGATAAATCACTAAGCAACTATTGTAGGATGTCGTTTCAACGTAAGTACTTGTAAAGTGTTTTATAACATGACGAGTTGTCATAAATGTATATTTCGACGATAAACTTTATTTTTCAAATGCACAAGTGGTATGGATATCATATGAGTTTGCATGCGCGACATTGTTTCATGACTTACATTAAAACATATCATTCAAATTAGGTTGCGGATAGAGATTGCACCTCATTTCAGTGTATCCACTTTTGTCATCATAATCATTGCATCAGGTGAGTTCGTAGCCCCACTTTTACTCGTTTAATTGTTTTATAAACTCTTTGGGGGAGATACATGCTCAACTACTTGCTTTTACTTTACACTTATATGAACTTAAATAACTGTTGTTTCACTACTTATGCTAGTAAGTAGATTATGCCCGAACTAAATTGATACTATGTTATGAACACTATTATTTGAACCACTTTCCTGGATTTTGAGCCCTTCGACATATATATTTGAACTCTTTTAACTTGATAGGAACCTTTTGGCATAGATTTGAACACTTTAACTTGATTTAATTCTTTTGACATATAATTAATCTCTTTTAACTTGATTTAATTCTTTTGACATATAATTAATCTCTTTTAACTTGATTTAAAACATTTTGACATATAATTAATCTCTTTTAACTTGATTTAAAAACATTTTGACATATAATTAATCTCTTTTAACTTATATTGAACCCTTTGACTATTTTGAACTTGTTTGACTTTATATTGAACCCTTTGACTATTTTGAACTTGTTTGACATAATATTGAACCCTTTGACTATTTTGAACTTGTTTGACATAATATTGAACCCTTTGACTATTTTGAACCTCTTGATATGTTTAGAGCTCTTTAACTGTTTTGAACTTTTGAACTCGACTTAAACTCTTGAACTTAATTACGAACTTTTAAATGGAATACTTGGATTTAATTATGAACTTATGACTTGTATTAATGAACCGTACTCACTTTATATTACGTCTCCCCATGTTACGGAGCGTTATCGACTTAAAGTCTCCCTTGTACGGAGCAGTGCAAATTCTCCCATGTTCGGAGTGTTCTTAATTATATATAATAGTTGTATGATGTACCGGTCGTACATTCGCATTGTTAGTCTCCTATTAGTAGGTAGTATGGATAGCGCTATTAGAGGTCGGCCAACCTCTCGTTCACTATGTTACGGGACGCATATTATTTATTCTAGGGGCTTTGCCTGGCATACATTATTATATACGTGGTGCTATATTGTGAACTATTATGACAACGTATACTTGACTACTAGACATACTACTTTTGGCAGTGGGTTGTGAACACACAGGTTGCAAGTTTTGTATGGGCGGAACATGGAACTTAGTGGATTTACAATGCCTTTGCTTGTGGACTATTCTCAATGACCAAAAACTTTGCCTTTGCTGCATGAACGTTCTTTAAAGGCTTTTCATGATAAACCACACTCTATGAACTTACTCAACCATTGTGTTGACACTTTTTAGCATGTTTTATCTCAGGTATCTAAGGCATTCACTTCATGGCACGCATGTGAACTTATCATAGAGTCGCGGTGTCGACGCGTCTCACATATATTTTATGCACTTAACTATCGTTTAATTGTAACAAACTCATGTTTATACATTGGAAATCTTTTGGGACCTATGTTTTGTAAACTCTGCTTATTTTACTTAATCAAACGATATTTTCAAAATGACACTTTAGGTCGTTCGATATAACTGTAACTTTGATGCTATGACAGTCATCCCCCAGGTATTCCATTCCTCTGCAAAATAGGTAATTTGGAGGTGTGACATTTTAGGGTTACATACCCTATTTTACATCAAGATAAGTGTTTTACTTCATTGATTCAATTATGTCTTCAATTGATTGTGTGTATGCTTGCATGTTCTCCATGTCCGGCTAATTTATTTGTGTGTTTGCTTAGGTAATATGAAACTTAGTTATTGAATATTGATTGGTTGTCTCTTATCTTAATTGTGATTGGCCTAGTATTGTGATAGGTCATTCGTTGTGTTATTAATGTTTGATTAATCTTTGTTGAACCTTAGCATATAGTTACTAGTGGAATTGTAGGTTAAACATCCAAAGAATACCTTAGTGTTAAGTTTATGAATCCTAGAGATTTCGTAGTCATTAACCTTTGGTAGCTTCAAAGAGTTAGGGATAAACGCATACCCTACGACCTTAGAAACACAACGCGTTAAGAATAAGGACGTGACAATTCAACCATCAATAGGAGATAACTAGGGAGTAATAAAATCTAAGTAAACACATTTTTAAACATCATACGAGCACACAACAATAGACATAGACTACCCCTAGCTTAGTTAATTAGATTAGATAATAGTAGAGTAATCGGTAGAAATACCAACCCCCAAATCCAAACCCCGAGATTCGTACCTTTCCATTTTCTAAAAAATATAAAAAAGATAAAAAATAATCTTCCTCAACCCCAACCTTAGCGTAGTAACTTCTTACTAGCATTCCTATTCCCTTAGAGAACGATATCAATACCCGTGGCTTACCCTAATACTACACTACAACGATTAGGTTCACTGCCTAGGGTGTTGAAAAACTTGCTTGATGAAAAGGAAGTTCCTTTGACCTCGAACACGCTGCGTAAGCGTATCAAGTTTTTGGCGCCGCTGTCGGGGAATAGAATAGCTAGTTAGGAGTCCACCTAGTTTAGGTTTCCTTGCTTGATTCCTATCAAGTAAGCTTTTTCTTATTTTTAGCTTCCTTGTAGTCTATCCCCCTTCTTCGTGACCTTTGTTCATAAACCCCATCACTTTTCATCATGGAAGGTGATAATCAACCACCACTCATCAACCCACCACCAAATGACCCGCCAAGAGGTCGTACTCTTGGTGAATACTCAAGACCAAGCCACCTAGGCTATAGAAACACCATTGAGCTTCCCGATCAAGCCCAAACTACGACCCTGCGATCTGACACCATCCGGTTGGTGCAAAACGGATATGCATTCCATGGACTTCGTTCCAAAGATACTAATCAACATCTTAAGGATTTCCTTAAAATTGTCGATTCCATCAACCTCGATGCTACTACTCGGGAGACTACGCGTCTGCGTCTCTTCCAATTCTATCTATGGGACCAAGCTAGTAATTGGCTTGAGCGACTTCCCGCCGGCTCCATCTCAAGTTGGGATGATCTCACCTCTCGTTTCCTTGCTCAATTTTTCCCACCGGGGAGAACTACTAAGCTTAGGAATGATATCTTGATGTTCCAACAACGTCAAGGTGAATCTCTCTACGGAACATGGACTCGATTCAAGGACTTACTCCATAGAGTCCCTCATCACGACATTGATCTTTGGCTTCAAGTCCAACTCTTCTACGATCATGTCAACTTCTCCACTAAGCGATCCATTGACCAAGCGGCCGGTGGAAAACTTAGTGATCTCACCGCGGAAGAATCGTGGGGTATAATAGAGGACCTTGCTCTCTATGACAACGAAAGTTGGAATGTCCCCCGTGAGTTTCCCAAAACCGTAAAGGCAATCTCCTTGCCTCCCCTTGACTTACAATCATCCGACCGTAGGATGCTCGAGCTTGAAGATCAAGTTAAATTCCTAATGAGATCATATGAAAATCCTAAGTCTTCACAACAAGTGAACAAAATCACTCTACCTTGTGAATTGTGTAGTGGTTCCCACGACACTCGAGATTGCACAAGACTCTCCAAACAAGCTTTTGCGGACTACGCCTCCACGCGTACCGATGGAGCGGGAGAGAAGTGGTACACTTTCAAGCCCGAACAAAACAACTTAGGAAACTTATACAACCCCTCATGGAGGAATCACCCTAACCTTAAGTGGAACCAAAATTCAATCACACCCCAAAGCTCATCTAGTCCACCTAATAGGTTCAACCCTCCAAACACCGGGAACCCCACTAGTCTTGAGGCAATTGCATCTAGATTCATGTCATCTCAATAAACTCGATTGACTAAGCTTGAAGACGATTTTAAGCGACGACAAGACGAGATGACAAACAAGCTTGATGCCCTCTTAAAAGCCTTTAATGACCGGGAATTTGGAGCACTCCCAAGTGATACTATAAAGAACCCAAAAGTGAGTTCGATTTCATCGACTTCATGTTCTTGTTCACCATGGGAGAGTACGCATCCATGCCCCTCACACCCAACGGTCCACTCGGTAAACGCTATCAACAAGGGTTCCAAGCAATCCAAAATGAGGTACCAAGGCCCCGCCCCATTGGTAAAACCTACTCTTGAGAAACCCGTCAACCAAGAACCCAACCCTAATCTAGAGGAGGAGTACAAGGAACTCCATCAAGAAAAATCGGTTCTTGAAGTCTTAGCTCATGCACCTTATTATAATGCTTTAAAAGAAAAATATGAGCTAGAACTTAGACTTGGAAAACATTGGTCCGCTTTTGTGCAAAATAATTTACCTAAGAAATCAGACGATCCCGACCTATTCACTCTTCCGTGTAGGCTTGGTACTTCCAAACCTCTCGATGCTCTAGCCGATTTAGGATCATGTATCAATCGTGTTCCGTTGTCCCTCCATAGAAACCTTAACTTAGGTAAGATAGAACCAACGGAAACCATCTTAGGTCTAGCGGACGGTAGTATTGCATATCCGGTACGGATAATAAAAGACATGGTAGTACACGTAGGAGAATTGACTCTTTTGGTGGATTTCCATGTGCTAGACATGAATAAGGACCCGACATGCCCATTGCTTGTAGGAAGAGGATTCTTAGCTACCGCTAGTGCCATCATTGATTGTAAGATGTCCAAAATAGTGGTAGGAGAAGGGAATGCTAGGTCAATTTACGATGTCAAAAAGCATACTTACTACAAAGAAGAGGAAATCCCACATGAGATTAGGTTGGATAGAGCACAATCTAGATATGGACCTTGGATTAACAAAGATTTCATAGGTCCTCAACGACCTTTTTATCTAGATGAAGCCTTTGCTAGTAAAGCAACTTTCCATGAAAAAGAAATGGCAAGGGACATGGAAGTGAACCCGTTCGAGGACGCCTTAGTATTTAGGAAGATGACCGAGTTCCTAGGAAGCTTGCCCGTCAACCTTGTCATGAATAAGTGGAAAGTTGAGAGCGATAAGCCTAAGCATAGGTGGAATTGGGATAGACCGCCTAGTGATGGTAATGGAGAGTGGCACATTAGGATAACGATCTATGACCCCGATGGAGAGAAATTTGAAAAGGCATATCGAACCAAACGTACTACTAGGAACTTAAATGATAAGTTTGATCCTTATGACATTCTAGAGGATAGGCTTACTTATATCGGTACGTAGGGGCACGACTTCGAGTCTAGCTACAAGACTCATAAATAAAGAAAAGCGCTTCGTGGGAGGCAACCCATGCTTAATTGTTTGCTTGTTTGTGTGTCGTGTATCTTTTATTGATTGTTTATTCTCATGTTTAAATTTGTAAAAATGCTTTATTTTGTCTTTAACCTCGTCTTAATTACATATAAAGGTATTTTACATAAGGGATAAGTGTAGGGAGGATTACACACGTTTTCAAAAGAAACGTGAACATGAGAATTTCAATTAATTAAAAGATATACATGTGTGTTTGTTCGAGTCAAATGCTTGTATCGAGTCATGATGGATGTTTTTGCAGAAATTTTTCAAGATTTTAAAGATAAAAATTTTCCAGAATTTTTCCAGAAAATCGCAGACCAGTTTCTGTCAGGAAAACCTGACGGCGTCAGGATCGCAACCTGACGACGTCAAGAGGAGTAGAAACAGCTTATAAATTTTTCTCGTTTTCTGAGCTACTTATAAATTTTTGGAATTTTCCAGGTCTTAATTTTCGAGAAAATCTATAAACATCCATTCCACAAGCATTATATCCTAGTTTAGTAGAGTCATATATATATATTGTTACCGCCGATTTTACGCGAAGGTTTCGTTTGTTTTCTTCAAGTGTGCAGGTTTAATTTATCAAGAAGAAGATACATAAGATTGGAAGGAGCTTTTCACGCAAACATTCTTCTTGAAGAAAGATGTAACCACCACTTCACACGGATCATACTGAGCTAATCAGGGGAGTACTAGTTTCTTTCGTTTTTAATTACCTTCCATTATCATAACTTTGATACTTTCGGGAAACATTGGGGACAATGTTCAGTTTAAGTGTAGGGAGGGAAAATAAAACAGGAACTTTGAAACTATGCTTATCCTTGACTATTTGTGATAAGGTTTTAAAATGTACCTTTTTGAGGGGTTGTTTAAGCCCTTATTTGATCACTTTTGTATCCGTTATTACTTAATATCGTTCATTTTCACTTTTTAGGTATCCTGAAGGCAAAATGCTGGAATGACACTTATTCGGACGAAAAGGCGCGAATATACGAAGAAAATTGTCACAATTCTCAATTTCCGGTCATTTCTCACATTTACTATTTCATCGATTATCGTAAAGTAGGTTTTCAAGTATTAAATTCGCGTAACCTTAGGGGTTTAGCTGCGAATTCATAAACAATCATCAAGGACATTTCATATAGACTAAGTTTAGTCTACATTTCAATAACATCATTGTCATCATATTAGTTCGTGCATGATTTTGCATTTTACATTAAACGCGAAATTTTCACATTAAATAAACGTTATCGCGTAATTAGTTATTTTGAACAATTGATCCGATATTTCCAAAAATTATCCCGATATATTTTTTATACTCATATTAAATTTATAAAAATAATATTATGAGTTTACCCAGTGTTTTAAATTTATTTTGTATATAAATTTTTGTATTTATATAATTACGACGTTTTTCCTAAATACGACACGATTATTATTATATCACTCAAATTTTGCAAGAAATGTATTTTTATAATTTTTATGACTTAAATATATTTTATCTTGACCCGTGAAAATTTATTTTTAACTAACGCTACCTTAAATACTCAAATGTGTATACAAGTTATCATTTAACCTCACAAATCTTACATATAACCACTTAGTAAAAAAAAATGTATTTCCATGACCAACTATACCCCTTGTCGACATACAAGGGGTTAGTCATCAAACTTGGACAAATATCTTCTACATGTAAATGATATTATACACATTTTACACATACATCTATTATTTACAAAGTGAAAACCATATTTCTCTTCCACTCCAAAGATTCGGCAGCCATAAGACCAAAGGAGGATCATCTCATAAAATTTCAAGACAAGTTATTTAACAATCTAGTATCACTTGTTGTATAGGTTTTGCAATACAAACCTCAAGTGATTAGGACAAACCCTTTGTCCTTAAACCTCATCATATTTCTTGTAAGCATTCATATTCATGTTTTTATTAAATATTCATTATTATGGTCATATCATTTTATTTGAGAAACATGCAAGTTATGTGATGTTTATACCACTTTTTAAGGTTTTTAAGGTTTTTAAGTGTTAAATATATAATCCATCCTATAATTACTCCTTGTTATATATAATTTTTGGTGATGTCTAGGAACCCATGACACCCTAAGAAGGTGTATGGTAGGATTAGAATAGCTTCGGAGTTGTTTTGAATGGGTTAGAATAAGTTTGGCGCGAGAAAAACTCATTTCGACAAGTTTGGAAAAGAGTCTGTCCTTATTTTAAAAATCTGGAAAATCCGACAGTAGATAAAAAATTTTGGCCTAGATATTTAGAAAATATACTTTAAAATGAAACCGTGGCCGCTTGAACGGATTAAAACGGAGTTATAACGAAGAAGTTATGAATTTTTCAATTTGGCGACGAAAAATATAATTTTCTGGAATTTCAGCAAGTTACGTCAAATTTGTACGAGTCAAAAATGAAGCTTAGGCGTTATAAATTATTTCAACTTCTCAAAAATATATAAGTTACTTCGAAACAAAAAGCTTGGAGAACAAACCTTTGGAGAACTAAAGTTTTGGAGAACAAAGTTTGGAGAACCAACATTTGGAGAACAAAAAGGTTGGAGAACAAATATTTGGAGAACAAAAATGGAGAAGTAAAATGAAGTACATTTTCTTATAAAAATGATGTCTTCTAGTAAAAGTGAGATCGCCAAGTATATTTTCCAAAATGTTCGACAGTTTGATTAGCGGAGTTGTAATGAATTAATTACGGTCGCTTAAACTTTGCCGAAAAACCATCCTTAAACTATATTTTGGACTAAAAATACCATACTTAACCTCTATTTTCTTTATGTTCGAGACCTCTAGGATGGAAACTTAAACACTAAAACTTTGAGATAATGATACAAGCTTCCCAAAACTGTTGAGTTTGTTTCCTAACGCACGACGTGCACCATTTTACGACTAGCTTTTAGAGGCCGTATTAGTCACTTTCGTGGAAATTTCAACGACATTATTTTACGACGAAAAGTTATAATTTCACAATAAATCATTAAATGATTATCGTCGGATATCATTTCAATGTAAATACATATGAAGTAAATTTAAAAATGGTCAAGACGTTAAAAGATTATATTTTCGACGAAAAGTATTGTTTTCAAAAGTTCATAAGTGGTATAAATATCATCCGAATTGCATGCATAACATTACATCATAACTTATTATGTATCATATCATTCATAATAGGTCAGTTTCGAGATTCACACTACATTTCGGTGTACACACTTTTGTCATCGCATCAATTCATCAAGTGAGTAATCACATCCTCTTTTTGCCGTTTTACTATATTTTGGGGCGAAATGCATGAACCATATTTGAACTAAATTGATTTCTAGTTTATGAACTCATTATGCTTGAACCTTTGAACTTGAAACAAATCCTTGAACTTAAATATAAACTTAGGACTTGTTTAGACTTATTGAACCATACGTGTTATGACCTTGACCTAAAGTCTCCCATGTTCGGAGCATCACTATAAAGTCTCCCATGTTCGGAGCATCACTATAAAGTCTCCCTTGTTCGGAGCAACCTAAAGCCTCCCCGGTCCGGAGCAGAGTGTCTCACTATGTTGCGGAGCATTTTCAATCTAAGTCCCTTGTTCGGAGCAGTGCAAATTCTCCCTTGTTCGGAGTGTTCTTAATTGTATATAATAGTTGTATGATGTACTGTTCGTACATTCGCATTGTTAGTCTCCTATTAGTAGGTAGTATGGATAGCGCTATTAGAGGTCGGCCAACCTCTCGTCCACTATGTTACGGGACGCATATTATTTATTCTAGGGGCTTTGCCAGGCATACATTATTATATACGTGGTACTATATTGTGAACTATTATGACCACTTATACTTGACTACTTGATACATTATATTTTGTGCAATGGGTTGTGAACACACAGGTTGCAAGTTTTGTATGGGCGGAACTTGGAACTGAGTGGATTTACAATGCCTTTGCTTTGGAAACTCATTTGACCTCGTGTGCTTGAACATAAACTAGACATACTATATTTTGTACAATGGGTTGTGAACACACAGGTTGCAAGTTTTGTATGGGCGGAACTTGGAACTGAGTGGATTTACAATGCCTTTGCTTTGTGGATTATTTATGATGACTGAAACCTTTGAATATTTCTTACGAGTTTTCTTATTTTGCGAAACGTGTATACTCACCAACTATTTTCATAGTTGACCCGTTTTTCTCTCATGCATTTCAGGTGATTGTTAGTAAGCTTTTCTACCAGGTCTTGCATAATGAAGTTTTCACTTGTCACTAAAAATCGTTATGTAATAAAACGCATTATTTTGGAATCTAAACTTTGTAATATATTTGCCGATGACGGCTAAACTGGTATTGTAATGGTGTACTCTTTCTTTTAAATCTTAACGTTGGAATGTTCTATTATCTTGTGCTTATGTTCCCTTCCGTTACACCTCGTGTTTCCGCCTCCGGCGAGGGTGTGACAGATTGGTATCAGAGACAAAGGTTATAGAAAATGCCAATTTTTCAAAAATAAAAATCACAGCTATAACCGGAATAAAGTTTTATTATACATCGAACATCATCCGAGTCAACTAGTCCTATCGTTGCTTCGTTACTCATAAATTATACATAGCCTGATCAACTATGTCTAATTTATGAAGAACCATGCAATGATAAGAAGGGTAATTTTAAATCATGTTTAGTCGAGTCTTTAGAGTCTGGTTGCCTGAAGTTGCATTGGTCGGGTGGGTATGCATAGCATGTTTTTACGTTCACGTCTACAATACCGTACTTTGTTTATACCTTCTCTTTTCCATCTTTCGACTTGTTAGACATAGCATGTCTCTGTTTCTGTCATATTTCGATCACTATAACACAATACCACCGTTCTAAACCTCATCTGCCTTCGTCCGAGTGTCATTTACTCAACCCGATATTTTGGTCCATTGCAGGATCATGGCTGCCAGAAACACACGCTCAGGAGTCAACAACAACGGCAACCCAAACAACAATGACAACCCAAACAACAACGCGACTGGAATAGCGGATCTACTCACCCAAATTATGACGCACCTTGATGCTAGACGAACCAACAACGGAGAAGGTACTTCAAACACTGGTAATGGGTGCAGCTACAAGACTTTCATGACATGCAAGCCGATGGAATTTTATGGTACTGAGGGTGCCATTGGACTATTAACCTGGTTCGAGAATGTTGAGTCGAAGCTTAGTATCACGAAGTGTGCTGAAGGAAACAGAGTTGAGTTCTCTGCTGGTCTACTACAAGGTCGAGCATTGACCTGGTGGAACAATCAACTGCAGACTAGAGGAAGAGGGGCTGCAAATGCGTTATCTTGGGAAGCATTTAAGAAACTATTAACTGATGAGTACTGCAGAAAAGATGAAGTGCAAAAGCTGGAAGCGGAATTTTGGAATCACTTGATGGTAGGAGTAGAGGTCGACAAGTACACGATCCGTTTCCACGAGTTAACTAGGATGGTTCCTCACATGGTTTCCACTGTGGAGAAGTTGATAGACCGATATATATGGGGATTGATACCGGAAATTAGGAGGGACGTCACTTCATCGAACCCAACCACTCTGCAAGCCGCTGTGGGCATGGCGTATCGCTTAACAAATGATGTGATCAGGTCTGGAGAACTAACAAAAGCAAACGACAGTGGACGAAAGCTACAGGATGATCGCCAGGGAAGTCGAGACCAGGATCAGCAAAACAAGAGGCAGCGAATAACCAGGAACTATGGAGCGACCACTCAGGAGCGCAAAGGATATACAGGTCCACATCCTATGTGTACTCGATGTAATTATCATCACTCAGGAGACTGCTCAAAGTGCCACAAATGTGGACAGACGGGCCACATCGCGCGGAATTGCTCAAACAGGACTGGGAACCAAGGACAAAGAAAAGCATGTTACGAGTGTGGAAGTCTGGATCACCTTCGGAACACCTGTCCAAAGTTGAAAAGAACACCCAATCAAGAAGGTAATCGTCCAAACCTGGCGTTGGCAATAGAAGGCCCACAAGATCAGAACATTGAAGTTCCTCCCGCACGTGGTCGAGCATTCTATCTGGGTACCGAGGAAGCCCGCAACGCGTAACGGGTACATTCTTTCGAACAACTACCTTATTTCTGTACGACATGATTTTGAGTGCATACTTCCTTCCAATTTTTACCACGTTCACGACATTGATTAGTTTGAGACCTATCGATATTGACTTTAGTTGTAAATTGTGTTGTTGATTTGATTTGATTTGTGTAAGCAAATCCAAGAACGAACGGATCTTTCAAAAGACTTCATTCAAGGATGTTGAATCCTATCATACTAACAAATTGTTTCCTAGCTTGATCTAGTGATAGTTCTTGTTTGATGAGTTGCGAAAATCAAGCTAAGAGTCAAGTTTTTACTCAAAAGGTCTTTTGAGGGATACGTTTGGTGTTGGGTAAGTTTACCCTATCAAATCTAATCACGGGCATGTATTTAGTTGGATGAGGAACACATATGCATGAGCATTGACATGATCATTTAGACTATTCGTACGAGCATGAACTTATAGAACCTTTGTCGCGGTTCGGACTATAGTATCATTAATTGAATCACAAGGACGTGATTCCGCTGACATGGGAAGAATGTCACAATTCTCAATTTCCGGTCATTTCTCACATTTACTATTTCATCGTTTATCGTAAACTAGGTTTTCAAGTATTAAATTCGCGTAACCTTAGGGGTTTAGCTGCGAATTCATAAACAATCATCAAGAACATTTCATATAGACTAAGTTTAGTCTACATTTCATTAACATCATTGTCATCATATTAGTTCGTGCATGATTTTGCGTTTTACATTAAACGCGAAATTTTCATATTAAATAAACGTTATCGCGTAATTAATTATTTTGAACAATTGATCCGATATTTCCAAAAATTATCCCGATATATTTTTATACTCATATTAATTTTATAAAAATAATATTATGAGTTTACCCAGTGTTTTAAATTTATTTTGTATATAAATTGTTGTATTTATATAATTACGACGTTTTTCCTAAATACGACACGATTATTATTATATCACTCAAATTTTGCAAGAAATGTATTTTTATAATTTTTATGACTTAAATATATTTTATCTTGACCCGTGAAAATTTATTTTTAACTAACGATACCTTAAATACTCAAATGTGTATACAAGTTATCATTTAACCTCACAAATCTTACATATAACCACTTAGTAAAAAAAAATGTATTTCCATGACCAACTATACCCCTTGTCGACATACAAGGGGTTAGTCATCAAACTTGGACAAATATCTTCTACATGTAAATGATATTATACACATTTTACACATACATCTATTATTTACAAAGTGAAAACCATATTTCTCTCTTCCACTCCAAAGATTCGGCAGCCATAAGACCAAAGGAGGATCATCTCATAAAATTTCAAGACAAGTTATTTAACAATCTAGTATCACTTGTTGTATAGGTTTTGCAATGCAAACCTCAAGTGATTAGGACAAACCCTTTGTCCTTAAACCTCATCATATTTCTTGTAAGCATTCATATTCATGTTTTTATTACATATTCATTATTATGGTCATATCATTTTATTTGAGAAACATGCAAGTTATGTGATGTTTATACCACTTTTTAAGGTTTTTAAGGTTTTTAAGTGTTAAATATATAATCCATCCTATAATTACTCCTTGTTATATATAATTTTTGGTGATGTCTAGGAACCCATGACACCCTAAGAAGGTGTATGGTAGGATTAGAATAGCTTCGGAGTTGTTTTGAATGGGTTAGAATAAGTTTGGCGCGAAAAAAACTCATTTCGACAAGTTTGGAAAAGAGTCTGTCCTTATTTTAAAAATCTGGAAAATCCGACAGTAGATAAAAAATTTTGGCCTAGATATTTAGAAAATATACTTTAAAACAAAACCTTGGCCGCTTGAACGGATTAAAACAGTTATAACAAAGAAGTTATGAATTTTTCAATTTGGCGACGAAAAATATAATTTTCTGGAATTTCAGCAAGTTACGTCAAATTTGTACGAGTCAAAAATGAAGCTTAGGCGTTATAATTTATTTCGACTTCTCAAAAATATATAAGTTACTTCGAAACAAAAAGCTTGGAGAACAAACCTTTTGAGAACTAAAGTTTTGGAGAACAAAGTTTGGAGAACCAACATTTGGAGAACAAAAAGGTTGGAGAACAAAAAGTTTGGAGAACAAAAATGGAGAAGTAAAATGAAGTACATTTTCTTATAAAAATGATGTCTTCTAGTAAAAGTGAGATCGCCAAGTATATTTTCCAAAATGTCCGACAGTTTGATTAGCGGAGTTGTAATGAATTAATTACGGTCGCTTAAACTTTGCCGAAAAACCATCCTTAAACTATATTTTGGACTAAAAGTACCATACTTAACCTCTATTTTCTTTATGTTCGAGACCTCTAGAATGGAAACTTAAACACTAAAACTTTGAGATAATGATACAAGCTTCCCAAAACTGTTGAGTTTGTTTCCTAACGCACGACGTGCACCATTTTACGACTAGCTTTTAGAGGCCGTATTAGTCACTTTCGTGGAAATTTCAACGACATTATTTTACGACGAAAAGTTATAATTTCACAATAAATCATTAAATGATTATCGTCGGATATCATTTCAATGTAAATACATATGAAGTAATTTAAAAATGGTCATGACGTTAAAAGATTATATTTTCGACGAAAAGTATTGTTTTCAAAAGTTCATAAGTGGTATAAATATCATCCGAATTGCATGCATAACATTACATCATAACTTATTATGTATCATATCATTCATAATAGGTCAGTTTCGAGATTCACACTACATTTCGGTGTACACACTTTTGTCATCGCGTCAATTCATCAAGTAAGTAATCACATCCCCTTTTTGCCGTTTTACTATATTTTGGGGCGAAATGCATGAACCATATTTGAACTAAATTGATTTCTAGTTTATGAACTCATTATGCTTGAACCTTTGAACTTGAAACAAATCCTTGAACTTAAATATAAACTTAGGACTTGTTTAGACTTATTGAACCGTACGTGTTATGACCTTGACCTAAAGTCTCCCATGTTTGGAGCATCACTATAAAGTCTCCCATGTTCGGAGCATCATTATAAAGTCTCCCTTGTTCGGAGCAACCTAAAGCCTCCCCGGTCCGGAGCAGAGTGTCTCACTATGTTACGGAGCAATTTCAATCTAAGTCTCCCTTGTTCGGAGCAGTGCAAATTCTCCCTTGTTCGGAGTGTTCTTAATTGTATATAATAGTTGTATGATGTACTGTTCGTACATTCGCATTGTTAGTCTCCTATTAGTAGGTAGTATGGATAGCGCTATTAGAGGTCGGCCAACCTCTCGTCCACTATGTTACGGGACGCATATTATTTATTCTAGGGGCTTTGCCAGGCATACATTATTATATACGTGGTACTATATTGTGAACTATTATGACCACTTATACTTGACTACTTGATACATTATATTTTGTGCAATGGGTTGTGAACACACAGGTTGCAAGTTTTGTATGGGCGGAACTTGGAACTGAGTGGATTTACAATGCCTTTGCTTTGGAAACTCATTTGACCTCGTGTGCTTGAACATAAACTAGACATACTATATTTTGTACAATGGGTTGTGAACACACAGGTTGCAAGTTTTGTATGGGCGGAACTTGGAACTGAGTGGATTTACAATGCCTTTGCTTTGTGGATTATTTATGATGACCGAAACCTTTGAATATTTCTTACGAGTTTTCTTATTTTGCGAAACGTGTATACTCACCAACTATTTTCATAGTTGACCCGTTTTTCTCTCATGCATTTCAGGTGATCGTTAGTAAGCTTTTCTACCAGGTCTTGCATAATGAAGTTTTCACTTGTCACTACAAATCGTTATGTAATAAAACGCAATATTTTGAAATCTAAACTTTGTAATATATTTTTCGATGAAGGCTAAACTGGTATTGTAATGGTGTACTCTTTCTTTTAAATCTTAACGTTGGTATGTTCTATTATCTTGTGCTTATGTTCCCTTCCGTTACACCTCGTGTTTCCGCCTCTGGCGAGGGTGTGACAAAAATGGCCAAAGTCAAGAATCGAGACACTCAGGCTGCTAAAACTGAAGGGGACGGCGTCAGGTGTTATCTGCGACGCCGTCGCATCACTTTTGTGACGGCTCAGTAGCCAAATTGCTTATTTACAAGTGACGGTGTCAGGTTTTAAAAGAGTAGGTTGTCGCAACTCAGACGGCCTAGATTTGATCCAGACGACGTCAGAGACTGAAGGGGACGGCGTCAAAAGCATAAGGTGACGCCGTCGCAAGACTAACGTGGCCAAGACGAAACCCTAATAACGGCGACCCGACGGCGTCACAAATCAAAGGGTAACGCCGTCGCATATGTAATCTTATATATAGAATCTGAATTTTTTAGTTTTCGGTGTGTAGTCTTTTGGAGTAAAAACCTAAACCGAACCAAGGCTGTCATGTACAGTATTTTAGGGTTCCAAACCATATCTTACATCAAGATAAGTGTTTTACTTCATTAATTTAATTATGTCTTCAATTACTTGTGTGTATGCTTGCATGTTCACCATGTCCGGCTAATTTACTTGTGTGTTTGCTTAGGGAATATGAAACTTAACTATTGAATATTGATGTCTCTTATCTTAATTGTTAATAATCTAGTAATGCGATAGGTCATTCATTGTGTGGTTAATGCTTGATTAATCTTTGTGAACATTAGTTTATAATACTTAGAGTTTTTGTAGGCTAAACCATCCGAAGAGTACCTTAGAGTTAAAGTTTATAAATCCTAGAGATTTTGTAGGCGACACCCTTTGGTAGTTTCAAAGAGTTAGGGATAAACGCATACCCTACGACCTTAGACACACAACGCGATTAAGAATAAGGACGTGACAATTCAACAATCAATAGGAGATAATTAAGGAGTAATAAAACCTAAGTAAATACATCTTTAAATCATCATACGAGCACACAATAATTAGACATAGACTACATACACCACTAGATTAGACAATTAGATAAGTAGAGTAATCGGTAGAAATACCAACCCCCAAATCCAAACCCCAAGATTCGTACCTTTCCATTTCCTAAAAAAAATAGAAAAAGATAAAAAATAATCTTCCTCAACCCTAACCTTAGCGTAGTAACTTCTCATTAGCATTCCTATTCCCCTAGAGAACGATATCAATTCCCGTGGCTTACCCTAATACTACACTACAACATTAGGTTCATTGCCTAGGGTGTTGAAAAACTTGCTCGACGAAAAGGAAGTTCCTTTGACCCCGAACGACGCGTGTAGTGTTATCAAGTTTTTGGCGCCGCTGCCGGGGAATAGAATAGCTAGTTAGAATTTCACCTCGTTTAGGTTTGTTTGCTTGATTCCTATCAAGTAATTTTTTCCCAATTTTTAGCTTCCTCGTAGTCTATTCCCCTTCTTCGTGACCTTTGTTAGTAACCCCATCATGGAAGGTGATAACCAACCACCATTCATCAACCTACCACCAAATGACCCGCCAAGAGGTCGTACTCTTGGTGAATACTCGAGACCAAGCCACCTAGGCTATAGGAACACCATTGAGCTTCCCGACCAAGCCCAAACTACGGCCCTGCGATCCGACACCATCCGGTTGGTGCAAAATGGATGTGCATTCCATGGACTTCGTTCCGAAGATCCTAATCAGCATCTTAAGGATTTCCTTAAAATTGTCGATTCCATCGACCTCGATGCTACTACTCGGGAGACCACACGTCTGCGTCTCTTCCAATTCTCTCTACGGGACCAAGCTAGTAATTGGCTTTATCGACTTCCCGCCGGCTCCATCTCAAGTTGGAATGATCTCACCTCTCGCTTCCTTGCTCAATTTTTCCCACCAGGGAGAACCACTAAACTAAGACGAGACATCTTGACGTTTCAACAACTTCAAGGCGAGTCTCTCTACAAAGCATGGACTCGATTCAAGGACTTACTCCATAAAGTCCCTCATCATGGTATTGATCTTTGGCTTCAAATCCGAATCTTCTATGACCATACCGATTTCATCACAAGGCGATCCATTGATCAAGCCGTCGGTGGAAGGCTTAGCGACTTTAACGCAGAGGAATCTTGGGATATCATAGAAGTGCTTGCCGAGCAAAGCTACGAAGATTGGAATGAATCCCCTGAAATCCCCGTTAAAGTGGTTAATGCCATATCAACTCCTCTTGAATCTTCCAACGTCACCGAGGAGCAAATGAGTGCTCTTGAGAGAAGGATTGATTATCTGATAGAAAGGCATAAGAGAGCTCCCGTACAAATCCCTCGGGAAATAGTCAATTTCGCTAATTCCACTAACTACCCAACACCCTTCTCTGAATCCCCAAGTCGTGAGCAAAATCCTAATTCCGAACGGTGCTTCCGTCCTACTTCCCCAATACCACTCTCACCAAGCTTTAAGGAACAAATGAGGGAGTACATGGCAGCTCATACGGAGAGATTAGCAAAATTTGAAGATGAGGTTTATAGGCAAAGAGAGGAAATGCAAGCAAAGATGACGGAAATGATGAACCTGGTAAAAGAATATACAAAGACAAAAGTTCCCGAAAAGGTACTAGTAAGAAGCAACGATTATCCTCCCACTTCGTTTGTTAACGCCATTTCCATTATGCCTGAGGATGGAAAGGTTGAGGAGAAGAAAACTGAGAAAAGCAAGAGGGAGGAGGTTGAACCTAATAATGAGCCCGAGACCATTGAGTACTACCTTAAGCACGAAATTAAAAAAAAAACCCATTGTTAACCAAGTGAACAACTTTAGGTACAATGAGGTTCCTAGGGAAGTCCTTGAAGGAAAAATAACAGAAGAAGAGTATGACACCATGCATATGGGACCTCTGTATGAGCTGGTTCTAAAAAAACCAGTAACTAAAAAACGAGACACCACAGGGAACTTCATGATACCCTGTAGCATAGGTGACATTGATAATATAAATGCCTTAGCTGATCAGGGGTCTGATGTAAACATAATGCCATTATCAATCTATAATAAGTTGACTAGGGAGAAGCCAGCCAAGACCGATCTTAGACTTTCCTTAGCAAATCACACCTATGTCTACCCCATAGGAATCATTATGGATGTGTTAATAGAGGTGGCTAATATCGTCTATCCGGTGGATTTCGTGATCATAGATGTTGAGGAAGATAGAAACATGCCACTCATTCTTGGGACACCTTTTCTGGCCACCGCCAAAGCAACCATCAAATGCGGGGAGGGCATCATGATACTTAAAAGCGGAAAAGGGTACGCTAGGATACCCATTGTTCCAAGCTATCCTCTTAAGATCATGTAAAAGATTACGGGTGAGAATCCACAAGTCCCTAGCAATATGGTTAAGAAGAAAATGAACGATTGAGAAAAAGGGCTTAGAGATTTTATGGTTCAAGGACTACATGCAACATTGTGGAAGCACTATAAAAAGTTAGGAAATAATCCCACTTCGATACCAAAAATACAAAGGAACCCTAAGGAATTTTTAAAGGGAGAAAAAGTACTCTTATACAAATCACGGATAAGGGCATTACAAGCTAGAAACAAACCAAGATGGTTTGGGCCTTTTATGGTGAAGGAAACCAATCTAAAGGATAAAACCGTTACCATAATAGACGACGTTGGCAAGGAATCCACGGTAAGCATACAACGTCTACGCCCTTTTGACGAAGGGAGAGCGAAGGAAGAAGGTGACGGTAATAAAGTCACGTAGGGCCACGACTACGAGTCTAGCTACAAGACTAATAAATAAAGAAAAGCGATTCATGGGAGGCAACCCATGCTTAATTGTTTGCTTGTTTGTGTCATATATCTTTTATTGATTGTTTATTCTCATGTTTAAATTTGTAAAAATGCTTTATTTTGTCTTTAACCTTGTCTTAATTACATATAAAGGTATTTTACATAAGGGATAAGTGTAGGGAGGATTACACACGTTTTCAAAAGAAACGTGAACATGAGAATTTCAATTAATTAAAAGATATACATGTGTGTTTGTTCGAGTAAAATGCTTGTATCGAGTCATAATGGATGTTTTGCAGGAAATTTTTCCAGATTCTAAAGATGTAAATTTTTCAGAATTTTTTTCCAGAAAATCGCAGACCAGTTTTTGTCATAACTGACGGCGTCAGGAAGGAGCAAAAACAAATGATTACTTTTTCTCGTTTTCTGAGCTACTTATAATTTTTTGGAATTTTTCAGGTCTTAATTTTCCAGAAATTCTGTAAACATCCATTCCACAAGCATTATATCCTAGTTTAGTAGAGTCCTATATATATTATTACCGCCAATTTTACGCAAAGGTTTCGTTTGTTTTCTTCAAGTGTGCAGGTTTAAATTATCAAGAAGAAGATACATAAGATGAGAAGGAGTTTTTCACGCAAACGTTCTTCTTGAAGAATGTAACCACCACTTTACACGGATCCTACCGAGCTAATCAGGGGAGTACTAGTTTATTTTATCTTTTATTACCTTCCATTATCATAACTTTGATACTTTTGGGGAACATTGGGGACAATGTTCAGTTTAAGTGAAGGGAAGGAAAATAAAACGGGAACTTTGAAACTATGCTTATCCTTGAATGTTTGCTTTGTCCAATTGCATTTGTGTAATAAACCATGAGAAAATGTCGGTTAGGAAAATTTTGGCACCAAATTTAAAATTTTTCATGACATATAGGAGTGGGCCATTAGTCTTAATAAAGCGTCTCATGGATAGGAAGTTATATGACTAGCACAAAAAAGCCTTTACCACTTAAATTCCACCCAAAATGTGAGGATCGCCCTTAGATTAGTAGGAATTAAAGCATTCATCTTTAATGCTTAGTGTGTGAACCGGTAGTATAATAGATTCTAGAACTTGTTTTGTGATGCATCCCGAGATCGCTAGTAAGACTACACTTGTGTAGTTAGGAATACCTAAATGATAAGAGGCATTAGGATAACCCTTGTTTAATACCCGTAATATAATTACTTCTTCCACATCGGTTGAGTAATTCCCCCACACCTTTGTGTTGTACTCATCTTTAGTACACGATACCCCTAGTTAACCCCTCAGAGCCTATCCTTTTCGCGGTTCTCGTGATGTTTCGGTTTTCCGGAATATCAATGAAGAGCATTGTTTACACCCCACCCCCAAATGTACACCCAAATCGCCTTAGCCTACCTTGTATGCACTCACTTTTAGTGCATTATTGTTATCACACTAAACCCTTAGTTCAATTATCTAGTTGCTTGCATAAGTTGCTAAGTCGAGTCATATCTTTTGTACACAGTTTTGGGACGATTGGGACTCATGGGAAAAGTTAAAGTTTATGAAAGGACGGGAAGGGAACGTTAAATTCAAATTCCCTTTATTTGCGTAATAATGTACTCCAAGTGTTTTGATCTTTTCAATTCGGGTCAAATTAGTGATTAGAGTAATAAAAACTCAAGTGTTTGAATGTGCCTATGAATCCCCATCATTTTGATGTTATCATAGAGGATGGTAGAGTAAAAGTGTATAAATATATATATATATATATATATATATATATAGAAAAAGAGAAAAAGAAAAAAATAGAGTGTTGACAAAAAAAAAAAAAAAATCGAAAAAAATAGAAAAAGAGATAAAAAAAATAAAAAATAGAGTGTTGATATATATATATATATATATATATATATATATATATATATATATTAGTTTTCGAAGCCCGCCCAATGGGCGGGCATGACTTATAATTAGTTGTTTGTTGTTTTTTGTTAGCGTAAATATGTTTTAAAAAATTGTCATAAAATATTATAAGACGATTGGTCGGGCAATTTTTTTTTATTTTTTATTTTTATTTTATTTATTTATTTTTTTTTTGCAGAAATCACAAGATCACATCAAGAAAATCTTAAAAATGAAATACCAGGAAAAATTAGCAAAATGCTCATAACACCCATCACCACCTTGATACCCACCCACTGGAAACTTCAATGGCACAGGTTTCAAGCAATCTAAAACAACCAAAGATCATACATTCATTCAGATTACCAAAGAAAGTGACCAAGCAACACGAACCGCAAACTTAAACATATACATTAATTAATACTATAGCAAGCCCAGAAACCAACTTTCCTCCTTTGCAAATTGCTCATAAAGATGATGGATTATGATGCATGGTAAAAATACACATTCGTAGAGCAATTAGTATCAATGATGTACTTTTATTCCTAAGTAGTTTCTTGGAAATCTGATAAACCGATGCCTGGTTAGTGTAATCAGACCTGACACTTTCGATCTGCACATTAGAAAGTTGGCCTTCTAGACTCATAATCCAACCTGGCTAACCCATCCATTTTCTTACCCATGTGATTCATTTAAAGAAACAAACCCAAATGCTGAAAGAACTATGTATAAATAAAGAACCCTTGTTACCTTAGATAATTTCAGAACCTTGTGAAAATTCTTGCAACTTCTATAGCCTGGGATTGAATTAGGTGAGGGAGCTAAAGCGAGATCTATCACTGACAAAGATGGAAACTAATAGAATTAAAACAAACACTAATCGTGTGTTGAGGTTAAATATCAATCTCAAAGTCAATAATTTACCACAGACAAGCCTTTATTTGCAATATTACACCGACACAATTGATGAATAAAATCATGCCTGCATGTAGTAGAGCGAATAAATTGTCATGCATCAATTGATGAAAACATAGTTGATGTTAATTAATCACAGATTATTGAAAATCTAAAATTTTCCATAGAATGTGTTGTGAATGTATATCGAATCACACATTCTATGGCTCCTTTTTTGAGATCTCTAAATGCAACCTAACATTTTCATTCCCGCTATCAGAAAGCAGTTGGAGAAAAAAAATGCTTATTGAGCAGCTAACATAAGTTATAGAGGTAGTGTCATGATATTTAAGGAAAATTGAGCTAATGATCAAATTTTGAAAGACACCCAACAACCTCATCATACTCAAACAATATATAGTATAAAACAATAAGATAACACAAAATTAAAGTAATGAAAACAATAACACACCCTCAAAAATTTCCCCTAGAGCAGCTATATAATAAACACACTATTAAGCTTAATAACCGGTGTCATATTCATCATATAAATACAAAGAAGCAGAAGCACCTGTTTAATGAATTATGTACATAGCATTTGTTTGATGAATTGTGTACATAGAAAAGGTACATGAAATAGTGTTTTGAGCGGCTGCTTACCCGAAAGAAGAAGAAAAATAAACTTACGGCTCGGCCTAGCCATGCCACAAACAGTGGGATGATTCTTGATCATAACCTATTCAAGAAGCCAAAAACTGCATGAGAATATGATAGTAACACCTGTTAAAAAAGCCAAGAAATGTATGGGAATATGATATGTGTGACATTCCTGGAAACTAAAAGTAGTTGAAGACAGAAAAAAAGATAGAAATAACTCAAGCTTCTTTGGATAGTAAAAAAAGATAGAAATTTAATTTTCTTCCTGTTGTATCCAAACCCTTGACCTTTAGAAAAAGTAAATTCCCAAGTTTCGTACAATGAAGGATGCCACATTCTTGATCATTATTGCTCACCTCGTGGTCTTTCACTGTATCGTAATTGAAGTAGATAAAAGTTAGTAGCAATTGATTGTATAGTAATGCTTAGAATATATAAATGGATGTAGCTAAGTTAAGGAACACCTAATGTGATAATTAAACATGAAGCTAATATTGCTACACCACTTATTTGTATGAGATTAGTTTAATATTTACATTCCACCAACAAATAATGCTCTAAACTAAATTCTAAGCACAATATGATGATGCATACCTGATATGTGCAGTAAATGATGATGCTTTTAACATCCGAGTAAGGTGAAGTGTGCCTTGATCAATCCCTTCAAATCCTTCAATCTAAATTCATCGTCAAATTAAGGTCATGAACATGATTTAATAGTACAAATAGATTGTATATAGTAACCGTTTTTGATTTTATGCATAAAGCTTAAGTAGTGATTATTATTAAAAAAAAATAGATTCGTTAAATGATAAGGACATAAATATGCTAATCATACATTATTGGTAACCATGAATAGTACATGTAACCTTCAGTTTACAAAAGTCTACATATATAGATATATTTAACCGAGTTTAAACCTATTTTAAGAGAATGCATACATGATATTTGCACCATACACAAACAATGGAAATTTACAGGTTATTGCGTAATCATTCGATTATGAAGAAAAAATATATGGAACGATATCATAACTTCTTGTGGCAAATGGTCCTGCTTGGCTAGCGTGCAGGTCTTGAGTCCAGGAAGCAACTCCTTTGCTATGAGGAAATTTTGATTGATAATGTTTATCATAAGAGTTAAAGTACAGTTTAACTCATGTATTAACAAAAGATGAATGACAATAAGCCATAAAACTATTACCTGTTTCTTACAAACATCTTTATTTCTATTGAGTACATAACTTTCTCAAGATGTTTCCAGACAGTTTCTTCATATTTATCACTGATTTTAACCAATAAAAGAATCAAATATATTATTCTATGAATTATACTCATTCAAATGTATTCTTTTGAATAAGTCCATGGAAACAACTATTCACATATAGTATTGTATTTGAGAAATGTTGTACAGTGTCACCTGGCTCGGAACCAATGGATGAAGCGCGATGTATTTCAGGATACTCTAATATATCTTGAAACTGAAATTATTTAAAAGTTATTAAGGCAAGATGGCAATATAGTGACGGAATAGAAAAAACATCCGTTGAGATGCCATACCTTAAAGTGCAGGTAATAATGATCACTATATGGTGTCTCATTTTCAGGATTGATGACAGAGGGTGCGCGTTCAGCCTATCAAACATGCAAATAAAAATACATAAAGGCAAGCTATACAAAACTCCAATATAAATACGTAACGATCTTAATAACCCAAATGCTTACAGGAGTAATAACATGTGAATACGAAAATTAAATGACCGTCAAGTAAGAAGAATAATTAGCTCACATTAGCACCAGCAAAACTTTTATCGAGAAGCTTGATCCATCCTTGATCACCTGTAGGAACAGTTACATCCTCATTTACCATTTTTTATTTTTTGTCTTAACAATGGTAAATGCGTCCTGCATAAAAAAGAAATACAGCTCAATTATCGATCTTATAAAAAAGTAGTTAGAAATACTATTTACTATGGAAATGTGTAGTCTGTGATTAAAGATATTAGACATAGGAACAACTTAATTACATGGATTTCGGATGTAGTTCCACCGATGAACTTTTCCAAGAGTTGAATCACGTCCTTGGTTGGTTCATAGTCTTGGCTAATAACGAACCTACAACACTCAAAGGTTTTCATAAAGATAATCAATAATATGTTATAAGACTGATATTAACTATAAAACTTCTAACATAAGTGTAGACTATGGAGGTGCTTGTCATTACTTATCTGCTAAAAGATATTAGTTCAAAAATAAGTAAATTAACAGTTTCATCCAAACGGTCACAACTGTATCGATTTAAAATAAGAAAATAAGCACTTAAGCAATCCCAATCACCCTTTATAAATACTTTAAGTTTGGGGGTGGAGCTCGACCACCATTAGTAGAAGCACACATATGACACACTAATTGTTTACTAAGTTGCTAGTAATTTATTTGTGCAAAAAGTATTTCGGGTCAACTCAGCCAAGTGTGTTCAGACCCAGGTTTAAACTGACCTGTTTTAAACAGTTACCCAACCTACCTGCATGTCCATTTTCAATCTCTAATATTCATATCAGATTGGTATTTTTCTTGGACCGTCAGATAGAGCTTGCATGCAAATCACTTATCAGAGTCATTATCGAGGAGGTAATTATTAAGGCTGGCAATCATACTAAAGAAGTTTATTATGTTCATTTTTGCAAACATTGATTTGAAAGTATGCAGACATAAGTGGCGGTTAAAAAGTCTTACCAGTAATGTTATCGATATATAAGTCAATTTGCGCTTCTCATTTGGATGTGGATGTAATAGAAAGAGTTAAAACCCATAGGAGAAAACAGTAAGACTCACAATGTTCAATCCACAAAATACAAAAGTAAATAAACATATAACTCATTTTCAGTTATGGTAGCTCTGAAGAGGACAAACCTGACCAAAAATCGGATCATACGACCCCATCATGCCAACTGGTGCAGGGTATAAAGCTCCTGATGTCAGTGGAGACGCATAGCTACTTGTGTCTGAGGACATTGATTGATTTGGTACTGATTCACCAGACCCGAGGTCCCCAGTATATTTGTAGTATCAAAGACCATTATTTGCAGATGGGTTGCCCACACCAACAGAGGCATAATGCAAATAATAACCTGCCCCTGTACCCCCATAAAATAAAGAAGAAAAAGATACTTGATCGTGAAAACGACTTTAGCAAACAACTAAACACATGAAATAAATCTAGCAAAGGACTTGTTGAAGATAAGTTTTCTCAATGGTCATCCATGTATATATTCAAACGCGTAAATTTCTAGCTGTTAAAACAGGTCAGGATACGTTTTCCCGCACCTTTTGTGAGTTTTTCCAATACTTGTATAAATAACATCTGTGACAAATACGCCTACAAACATTAAACTAATTCAGTAAGATCTGATCGGTTGAATAGAATAATTTAGGAAGTTTTACACATTAGAAAAACACTTTCGGCAGTTTTGACGGATTGATACAACACTAACAGTAACAGAAGACTAAAAGGTCACATAGCTAAAGGCTTTAAGCACTAATAAAAACCCTGATAACAGAAGCATACCTTTTTTTCATTAGGGTTTTAAAGGAAAAGAGGCATACCTTTTTCCTATATGTGATCTGTAAAAAAAAGCCATAAAACGTGATACAAACAGCATGGGAATTTTCTATAGAATAAAATAATTTTAACATAAAATCAAAAGAAAAAAAATACCAAGGTTTTGTGTGTGTTTGTAATTCACATGAATTTTGAGGAGATGAGATTAGGTTAAAGTTTATAATTCTGCAACTATAATTAAGGAATGGATATGTGCAATATAATTTTTTTGTGATAAATACATTCCTTTTCAAACTAAACAAAATGGTGTTGTAGAGATTTATAGATTTGGAATTGCAAGATATAATCCAAAAAATGTGTTAGTCTAGTGGTTAGCATGTGTGTTAATGCTACAAACACCCCAAGTTCGAATCTCTCTACTGTCATTTTTTAACTAATTGGATTAATCCGAAAATTAATTAAAAAAATTCGAAAATAAATAAAAAATCCGAAAATTAAATTAAAAAAAATTCTTAGTTGGACAACAAATGCTTATGTGGCATGAAATTTGATTATTTGGCATTGAGGTGGCATTAATGCCAAATGCCTCCTGTTATATATATAATATATATATATATATATATATATATATATATATATATATATATATATATATATATATATATATATATATATATATATATATATATATATATATATATATATATATATATATATATATATATATATACGGGCTACCATCCTACATCTATCTTTAAATTTTGTTTGTTTGTTTCAGTTATCTAGAGTCTAGTGTGTCGAGTTTTGGCTTAGCAACGCCATTCTTCGCATGCTTGTAACATAAATATTTTTGACTTGCCACCACTAAATAGCCTATCCCACCAAACCCTTTGTTTCCCTACCGTAAGCCTAACATTACAACCCTTTAAAAGACCTCTTTGATAGTTTTTCCTAGGTGCTTACGCCAAAGCGATAGAGGTTTGATCTAGTCTCAAGCCTATGGTAATCTATGTACTAGGACCGGTTAATGAGTGTTTATCTTCCATTTCCAACTTGTTATATTTCATATACACCCGAGAGATATGAGTATCCAAACACCCCATGTCAGGTGCTAGTATGTAATTTCCGTGCTTGTTATGACTTTTGCGGGGCTTATATGTGTTGTGGATTGTTCTAAACCAAGGCTTCATGACCCCTAACTTATAAATTAATTGGCTAAAAGCACATTTGCTTGAGGACAAGCAAATACCAAGTATATGGATATTTGATAAGGTTTTAAAAGGTACCTTTTTTAGGGGTCGTTTAAGCCCTTATTTGATCACTTTTGTATCCGTTATTACTTAATATCGTTCCTTTTCACTTTTTAGGTATCTTGAAGGCAAAATGCTGGAATGACACTTATTCGGACGAAAAGGCGCGAATATACGAAGAAAATGGCCAAAGTCAAGAATCGAGACACTCAGGCTGCAAAAACTGAAGGGGACGGCATCAGGTGTTATCTGCGACGCCGTCGCATCACTTTTGTGACGGCTCAGTAGCCAAATTGCTTATTTACAAGTGAATGTGTCAGGTTTTAAAAGAGTAGGTCGTCGCAACTCAGACGGCCTAGATTTGATCCAGACGACGTCAGAGACTGAAGGGGACGGCGTCACAAGCATAAGGTGACGCCGTCACAAGACTAACGTGGCCAAGACGAAACCCTAATAACGGCGACCCGACGGCGTCACAAATCAAAAGGTGACGCCGTCGCATATGTAATCTTATATATAGAATTTGAATTTTTTAGTTTTCGGTGTGTAGTCTTTTGGAGTAAAAACCTAAACCGAACCAAGGCTGTCTTGTACAGTATTTTAGGGTTCCAAACCCTATCTTACATCAAGATAAGTGTTTTACTTCATTAATTTAATTATGTCTTCAATTACTTGTGTGTATGCTTGCATGTTCCCCATGTCCGGCTAATTTACTTGTGTGTTTGCTTAGGGAATATGAAACTCAATTATTGAATATTGATTGGTTGTCTCTTATCTTAATTGTTAATGATCTAGTAATGCGATAGGTCATCCGTTGTGTAGTTAATGCTTGATTAATCTTTGTGAACATTAGTTTATAATACCTAGAGTTGTTGTAGGCTAAACCATCCGAAGAGTACCTTAGAGTTAATGTTTATAAATCCTAGAGATTTTGTAGGCGACACCCTTTGGTAGTTTCAAAGAGTTAGGGATAAACGCATACCCTACGACCTTAGACACACAACGCGATTAAGAATAAGGACGTGACAATTCAACCATCAATAGGAGATAATTAAGGAGTAATAAAACCTAAGTAAACACATCTTTAAATCATCATACGAGCACACAATAATTAGGCATAGACTACATACACCACTAGGTTAGACAATTAGATAAGTAGAGTAATCGGTAGAAATACCAACCCCCAAATCCAAACCCCGAGATTCGTACCTTTCCATTTCCTAAAAAAACATAAAAAGATAAAAAATAATCTTCCTCAACCCCAACCTTAGCGTAGTAACTTCTCATTAGCATTCCTATTCCCCTAGAGAACGATATCAATTCCCGTGGCTTACCCTAATGCTACACTACAACGATTAGGTTCACTGCCTAGGGTGTTGAAAAACTTGCTTGACGAAAAGGAAGTTCCTTTGACCCCGAACGACGCGTGTAGCGTTATCAATTTGCCTTGTTCAATTTCACTTGTGTAATAAACCATGAGAAATATTGGTTAGGGTAATTTTGGCACCAAATTTAAATTTTTTCATAACATGTAGGAGTGGGCCATTAGTCTTAATAAAGCGTCTCATGGATAGGAAGTTATATGACTAGCACAAAAACCCTTTACCACTTAAATTCCACCCAAAATGTGAGGATCGCCCATAGCTTTGTAGGAATTAAAGCATTCCACTTTAATGCTTCGAGTGTGAACCGGTAGTATAATAGATTCTAGAACTTGTTTTGTGATGCATTCCGAGATCGCTAGTAAGACTACATTTGTGTAGTTAGGAATAACTAAATGATAAGAGGCATTAGGATAACCCTTGTTTGAAACCTGTAATATAATTACTTCTTCCACATCGGTTGAGTAATTCTCCCACACCTTTTCGTTGTACTCATCTTTAGTATACGATACCCGTAGTTAACCCCTCAGAGCCTATCCTTTTCGCGGTTCTCGTGATGTTTCAGTTTTTCGGAATATCAATGAAGAGCATTGTTTACAATCCACCCCCAAATGTACACCCAAATCGCCTTAGCCTACCTTGTATGCACTCACTTTTAGTGCATTATTGTTATCACACTAAACCCTTAGTTCATTTATCTAGTTGCTTGCATAAGTTGCTAAGTCGAGTCATATCCTTTGTATATAGTTTTGGGATGATTGGGACTCATGGGAAGTTAAATTTTATGAAATGACGGGAAGGAAACGTTAAATTCAAATTCCCTTTATTTGCGTAATAATGTACTCCAAGTATTTTGATCTTTTCAATTCGGGTCAAATTAGTGTTAGAGTAATAAAAACTCCAGTGTAGGGATGTGCCTATAAATCCCTACTATTTTGAAGTTATCGTAGAGGATGGTAGAGTAAAAGTGTATGAAAAAAAATCGAAAAAAATAGAAAAAGAGAAAAAGAAAAAAATAGAGTGTGAAAAAAAAATGAAAAAAACATACGGGCTACCATCCTACATCTATCTTTAAATTTATGTTTGTTTGTTTCAGTTATCTAGAGTTTACAGTGTCGAGTCTTGGCTTAGCAACGCCATTCTTCGCATTCTTGTAACATAAAGATTTTTGACTTGCCACCACTAAATTTCCTATCCCACCAAACCGTTTATTTCCCTACCGTAAGCCTAACGTTACAACCCTTTAAAAGACCTCTTCGATAGTTTTTCCTAGGTGCTTACACCAAAGCGATGGAGTTTTGATATAGTCTCAAGCCTATGGTAATCTATGTACTAGGACCGGTTAATGAGTGTTTATCTTCCATTTCCAACTTGTTATACTTCATATACACCCGAGAGATGTGAGTATCCAAACACCCCATGTGAGGTGCTAGTATGTAATTTATGTGCTTGTTATGACTTTTGCGGGGCTTATATGTGTTGTGAATCATTCTAAACTAATGTTTCATGACCCCTAACTTATAAATAAATTGGCTAAAAGCACATTTGCTTGAGGACAAGCAAATACCAAGTGTAGGGATATTTGATAAGGATTTAAAAGGTACCTTTTTTAGGGGTCATTTAAGCCCTTAATTGATCACTTTTGTATCCGTTATTACTTAATTTCGTTCCTTTTCACTTCTTAGTTCTCTTGAAGGCAAATTGCTGGAATGACACTTATTCGGACGAAAAGGCGCGAATATACGAAGAAAATGGCCAAAGTCAAGAATCGAGACACTCAGGCTGCTGGAACTGAAGGGGACGGCATCTGCGTTTAACTGCGACGCCGTCGCAACATGTTTTGTGATGACTCAGTAGCCAAATTGCTTATTTACAAGTGACGGCATCAGGTTTTAAAAGAGTAGGGCGTCGCAGCTCAGACGGCCTAGATTTGATCCAGACGGTGTCAGAGACTGAAGGCGACGGCGTCACAGGCATAAGGTGACGCCGTCACAATGATAATGTGGCCAAGACGAAACCCTAATGTCGGCGTCACAATTAAAGAGTGACGCCGTCGCAGTTTGTAACACTATATATAGAATCTGAATTTTTTAGTTTTAGGGAGGTAGTTTTGTGGAGGAAAAACCTAAACCAAACCAAGGCTGTCTTGTACAGTATTTTTGGGTTCCATACCCTATTTTACATCAAGATAAGTGTTTTACTTCATTGATTCAATTATGTCTTCAATTGATTGTGTGTATACTTGCATGTTCTTCATGTCCAGCTAATTTATTTGTGTGTTTGTGATAACGCTACACGCGTCGTTCGGGGTCAAAGGAACTTCCTTTTCGTCGAGCAAGTTTTTCAACACCCTAGGCAGTGAACCTAATCGTTGTAGTGTAGTATTAGGGTAAGCCACAGGTATTGATATCATTCTCTAGGGGAATAGGAATGCTAGTGAGAAGTTACTACGCTAAGGTTGTGGTTGAGGAAGATTATTTTTTTATCTTTTTATAATTTTTTAAGGAAAGGAAAGGTACGAATCTCGGGGTTTGAATTTGGGGGGTTGGTATTGCTACCGGTTACTCTACTTATCTAATTATCTAATCTAAGGTGTATGTAGTCTATGTCTAATTATTGTTTGCTCGTATGATAGTTTAAAGATGTGTTTACTTAGGTTTTACTACTCCTTAATTATCTCCTATTGGTGGTTGAATTGTCACGTCCTTATTCCTAGTTGCGTTGTGTGTCTAGGGTTGTAGGGTATGCGTTTCTCCCTAACTCTTTGAACTTACCAAAGGGTCTCTTCTACAAAACCCACTAGGGATAATAAACTCTTACTCTAAGGCACTCTTTGGATGGTTTAGCTTACAACTACTCAAGGAGTCATATTCTAAGGTTCACAAAGATTTAATCAAGCATTAAGTACACAACGAATGACCTATCGCATTACTAGATCATTAATCAACTAAGATAAGAGACAACCAATCAATATTCAATAATCAAGTTTCATATTCCCTAAGCAAACACACAAGTAAATTAGCTGGACATAGAAAACATGCAAGCATACACACAAATAATCAAAGACATAATTATATTAATGAAGTAAAACACTTATCTTGGTGTAAGATAGGGTTTGGAACCCTAAAATACTGTACAAGACAGCCTTGGTTCGGTTTAGGTTTTTTACTCCAAAAGACTACACACTAAATACTGAAAAATTCGGATTCTATATATAATATTACATATGCGACGGCGTCACCTTATGTTTTGTGACGCTGTCGTGTCGCCGTCATTAGGGTTTCGTCTTGGCCATGTTAGACTTGCGACGGCGTCACCTTATGCTTGTGACGTCGTCCTCTTCAGCTTCTGACGCCGTCTGGATTACATCTAGGCCGTCTGAGTTGCGACGGCCTACTCTTTTATAACTTGACGTCGTCACTTGAAAATGGGAGTTTTGGCTTCTGTCCCGTCACAAAGATCCTCCGACTGCTTCACAATTAACACCTGACGCCGTCACCTTATGTTTTCAGCAGCTTTGAGTGTCTCGATTCTGACTTTGGCCATTTTCTTCGTATAATCGCGCCTTTTCGTCCAAATAAGTGTCATTCCAGCATTTTGCCTTCAAGAGACCTAAAAAGTGAAAAGGAACGATATTAAGCAATAACGGATACAAAAGTGATCAAATAAGGGCTTAAATGACCCCTCAAAAAGGTACCTTTTAAAACCTTATCAAATATCCCTACACTTGGTATTTGCTTGTCCTCAAGCAAATGTGCTTTTAGCCAATTAATTTATAAGTTAGGGGTCATGAAGCATTCGTTCAAAATGGTCCACAACACATATAAGCCCCGCAAAAGTCATAACAAGCACGGAAATCACATACTAGCACCTCACATGGGGTGTTTGGATACTCACATCTCTCTCGGGTGTATATGAAATATAACAAATTGGAAATGGAAGATAAACACTCATTAACCGTCCTAGTACATAGATTACCATAGGCTTGAGAATAGATCAAACCTCCATCGCTTTGGCGTAAGCACCTAGGAAAGACTATCAAAGAGGTCTTTAAAGGGTTGTAATGTTAGGCTTACGGTAGGGAAACAAAGGGTTTGCTGGGATAGGCTATATAGTGGTGGTAGGTCAAAACTCTCTTATGTTACAAGCATACGAAGAATGGCGTTGCTAAGCCAAGACTCGACACTCTAAACTCTAGCTAACTGAAATAAACAAACATAAATTTAAAGGATAGATGTAGGATGGTAGCCCGTATGTTTTTGTTTTTTTTTGTTTTGTTTTTTTTTCATCACTCTATTTTTTTCTTTTTTTCTTTTTCTATTTTTTTTGATTTTTTTTTATACACTTTTACTCTATCATCCTCTACAGTAACATCAAAATAATAGGGATTTATAGGCACATCCCTACACTTGAGTTTTTATTACTCTAACACTAATTTGACCCGAATTGAAAAGATCAAAACACTTGGGGTACATTATTACGCAAACAAAGGGAATTTGAATTAACGTTCCCTTCCCGTCATTTCATAAACTTTAACTTTTCCCATGAATCCCAATCGTCCCAAAACTGTATACAAAGGATATGACTCGACTTAGCAACTCATGCAAGCAACTAGATAATTGAACTAAGGGTTTAAGGTGATAACAATAATGCACTAAAAGTGAGTGCATACAAGGTAGGCTAAGGCGATTTGGGTGTATATTTGGGGGTGGGGTGTAAACAATGCTCTTCATTGATATTTCGGAAAAACCGAAACATCACGAGAACCGCGAAAAGGATAGGCTCTGAGGGGTTAACTAGGGGTATCGTGTACTAAAGATGAGTACAACGCAAATGGTGTGGGGGAATTACTCAACCGATGTGGAAGAAATAATTATATTACGGGTATCAAACAAGGGTTATCCTAATGCCTCTTATCATTTAGTTATTCCTAACTACACAAGTGTAGTCTTACTTGCGATCTCGGAATGCATCACAAAACAAGTTCTAGAATCTAATATACTACCGGTTTACACTCTAAGCATTAAAGATGAATGCTTTTAATTCCTACTAATCTAAGGGCGATCCTCACATTTTGGGTGGAATTTAGGTGGTAAAGGGTTTTTGTGCTAGACATGCAACTTCCTATCCGTGAGACCTTTTTGTTAAGACTAATGGCCCACTCTTATATGTCATGAAAAATTTTAAATTTGGTGCCAAAATTACCCTAACCGACATTTTCTCATGGTTTATTACACAAATACAATTGGACAAAGCAAATAATCAAGGATAAGCATAGTTTCAAAGTTCCCGTTTTATTTTCCCTCCCTACACTTAAACTGAACATTGTCCCCAATGTTCCCCGAAAGTATCAAAGTTATGATAATTGGAAGATAATTAAAAACGAAAGAAACTAGTACTCCCCTGATTAGCTCGGTAGGATCCGTGTGTGAAGTAGTGGTTAAATCCTTTCCAAGAAGAATTTATGCGTGAAAAGCTCCTTCCAATCTTATGTAACTTCTTCTTGATAAATTAAACCTGCACACTTGAAGAAAACAAACGAAACCTTCGCGTAAAATCGACGGTAATATTATATATAAGACTCGATTTAAACTAGGATATAATGCTTGTGGAATGGATATTTACAAAATTTCTGGAAAATTAAGACCTGGAAAATTCCAAAATTTTTTTAAGTAGCTCAGAAAACGAGAAAAAAGTAATATGTTGTTTTTACTCCTTCCTGACGCCGTCAGGTTATCCTGACAAAAACTGGTCTGCGATTTTCTGAAAAAAAAAATTCTGGAAAATTTACATCTTTAGAATCTGGAAAAATTTCTGCAAAACATCCATTATGACTCGATACAAGCATTTGACTCGAACAAACACACAAATATATCATTTAATGAATTGTTATTCTCATGTTTACGTTTCCTTGAAAACGTGTGTAATCCTCCCTACACTTATCCCTTATGTAAAATACCTTTATATGCAATTAAGATGAGGTTAAAAACAAAATAAAGCATTTTTACAAAATTAAACATGAGAATAAACAATTAATAAAAGATATATGACACTAACAAGCAAAAAATTAAGCATGGGTTGCCTCCCACGAAGTGCTTTTCTTTATTTAAGAGTCTTGTAGCTAGACTCGTAGTCGTGCTCCTACGTTTTCCTTCTCTTAGAAGCCCATTCAATTATCTTAACTCTGTTCTCATCACGAATATATTTAGGGCCCAATTCTAGACAGGCGGTATAAGGAACCTTATCCTTCCAATCAACTTCAAAGGCTGGAATGCTATCTACATCTAACTCATTAATGCCCTCAAACCTCTTATTTTTGCAGGGCATTATATATTTAACACATTCGGTCTCATTTGAGAAATTGACTATTCCTTCCTCTTGATCATAAACCATCTTAGATTCCTCAATAAATGGTCTCCCAAGTATCACATCTCCTAAAACTCCATCAATAATGCCTTTCACATTTTCTAGGATCATGAAATCACACCTATATGTGAAGTTTCCTACGAAGACATGCAATCCCTTAACCCTCCCAACATAGTTACTCACTTTCCTAGGGTAAAAGGGGTCCCTCATAGGTCCTAAATTTTCTCTCATGATCCAATTGTAGTAGAGCCTAGACATTATGTTCATGGGTGCTTTATAATCTATGTAAGTGTGATCCCTATATAAGTAACCAATCATGCACGGTATTTTGATATTTTTAGGGTCACCACTTTTTATTCATGGTTCGAAAGGCGGTCGCGGGAAGTTAACTACATTATAGTGATAAGCAGTTTCCTTTCCATTAGGGTATGAATCGAAATACTCCCTAAGTTCCTCCTCCTCCTTACTTCCGTCCATAATCTCCAAAACCTTATAATCTCCTTCTACAATTTCATCTTCCGAATCACTTGAGGTTGAATCACTATCTAAGGTACCAGTGGATTCCTCAAGGGCTTTTTCAAGTGCATTTTCAATTATCCTATTAAGTTTCTTAAGCTCTCCAATTTCACTAACAATGCGAGCTCGGAGTTGGTTGGCAAAAGTCGGATCGAGTGGTGGGTGTTTATTTGATGGGGAGTTGTTGCTTGGTGGTTTATCACCTTCCATGATGAAAAGTGATGGGATTACGAACAAAGGTCACGAAGAACGGGGATAGACTAAGAGGAACCTAAAAATGAGAAAAAAAAAAAGTTTACTTGATAGGAATCAAGTAAAGAAACCTAAACGAGGTAGACTACTAACTAGCTATTCTATTCCCCGGCAGCGGCGTCAAAAACTTGATAACGCTACACGCGTCGTTCGGGGTCAAAGGAACTTCCTTTTTGTCGAGCAAGTTTTTCAACACCCTAGGCAGTGAACCTAATCGTTGTAGTGTAGTATTAGGGTAAGCCACGGGTATTGATATCGTTCTCTAGGGGAATAGGAATGCTAGTGAGAAGTTACTACGCTAAGGTTGTGGTTGAGGAAGATTATTTTTTTATCTTTTTATAATTTTTTAAGGAAAGGAAAGGTACGAATCTCGAGGTTTGAATTTGGGGGGTTGGTATTGCTACCGATTACTCTACTTATCTAATTATCTAATCTAAGGTGTATGTAGTCTATGTCTAATTATTGTGTGCTCGTATGATAGTTTAAAGATGTGTTTACTTAGGTTTTACTACTCCTTAATTATCTCCTATTGGTGGTTGAATTGTCACGTCCTTATTCCTAGTTGTGTTGTGTGTCTAGAGTTGTAGGGTATGCGTTTCTCCCTAACTCTTTGAACTTACCAAAGGGTCTCGTCTACAAAACCCACTAGGGATAATAAACTCTTACTCTAAGGCACTCTTTGGATGGTTTAGCTTACAACTACTCAAGGAGTCATATTCTAAGTTTCACAAAGATTTAATCAAGCATTAAGTACACAACGAATGACCTTTTGCATTACTAGATCATTAATCAACTAAGATAAGAGACAACCAATCAATATTCAATAATCAAGTTTCATATTCCCTAAGCAAACACACAAGTAAATTAGCCGGACATGGAAAACATGCAAGCATACACACAAATAATCAAAGACATAATTGTATTAATGAAGTAAAACACTTATCTTGGTGTAAGATAGGGTTTGGAACCCTAAAATACTGTACAAGACAGCCTTGGTTCGGTTTAGGTTTTTTACTCCAAAAGACTACACACTAAATACTGAAAAATTCGGATTCTATATATAATATTACATATGCGACGGCGTCACCTTATGTTTTGTGACGCGGTCGTGTCGCCGTCATTAGGGTTTCGTCTTGGCCACGTTAGACTTGCGACGGTGTCACCTTATGCTTGTGACGCCGTCCTCTTCAGCTTCTGACGCCGTCTGGATTACATCTAGGCCGTCTGAGTTGCGACGGCCTACTCTTTTATAACTTGACGTCGTCACTTGAAAATGGGAGTTTTGGCTTCTGTCCCATCACAAAGATCCTCCGACGGCGTCACAATTAACACCTGACGCCGTCACCTTATGTTTTCAGCAGCTTTGAGTGTCTCGATTCTGACTTTGGCCATTTTCTTCGTATAATCGCGCCTTTTCGTCCAAATAAGTGCCATTCCAGCATTTTTCCTTCAAGAGACCTAAAAAGTGAAAAGGAACGATATTAAGCAATAACGGATACAAAAGTGATCAAATAAGGGCTTAAACGACCCCTCAAAAAGGTACCTTTTAAAACCTTATCAGTTTGCTTAGGTAATATGAAACTTAGTTATTGAATATTGATTGGTTGTCTCTTATCTTAATTGTGATTGGCCTAGTATTGCGATAGGTCATTCGTTGTGTTATTAATGCTTGATTAATCTTTGTTAAACCTTAGCATATAGTTACTAGTGGAATTGTAGGCTAAACATCCAAAGAATACCTTAGTGTTAAGTTTATGAATCCTAGAGATTTCGTAGTCATTAACCTTTGGTAGCTTCAAAGAGTTAGGGATAAACGCATACCCTACAACCTTAGAAACACAACGCGTTAAGAATAAGGACGTGACAATTCAATCATCAATAGGAGATAACTAGGGAGTAATAAAATCTAAGTAAACACATTTTTAAACATCATACGAGCACACAACAATAGACATAGACTACCCCTAGCTTAGTTAATTAGATTAGATAATAGTAGAGTAATCGGTAGAAATACCAACCCCCAAATCCAAACCCCGAGATTCGTACCTTTCCATTTTCTAAAAAATATAAAAAAGATAAAAAAATAATCTTCCTCAACCCCAACCTTAGCGTAGTAACTTCTTACTAGCATTCCTATTCCCCTAGAGAACGATATCAATACCCGTGGCTTACCCTAATACTACACTACAACGATTAGGTTCACTGCCTAGGGTGTTGAACAACTTGCTAGACGAAAAGGAAGTTCCTTTGACCCCGAACGCGCTGCGTAAGCGTATCACAAAGTCTTTCAAACGGATGCAGAATTAGCTGCTAAGATGGCTGCTGAAAATGTAACTGAAAAAGCAACAGCTGAAAAAACCCCGCGAGGTTCTCCCAATGCAAAAGACAGAGCAAGGGTTCAAAGGAAAAGAAAGGCGGATGTTGTAGCTAGACATCAAGCTGCGTTGGAACATTGGCATTACGTTATGTCAATAGCTCAAGCTGATGAGATACTGGCATATAGGATGCATAACAAAGAAATTGAAAGCCTAACATGTGAATAGGCAAAAGAAGCTCTTGAGCGAATAGTTGAAGAAAGGTGGTATGTGCTAAAACACATACCTTTTCATTATCAAAATAGACCCAAAATAACCAAGAAAGAGCCGTTTATTGCTAATATTTGTGGTTTTCTTGAGTTTGTGCTTGTGCAGGTACGGATATGTAAAAACACACAAAAGGAGCCAAAACCGAAGAAAAACCGAGCACGAGAGAAAGAATTGTGCAAAAGCCGATGCCGGGATGCTATTTCAGGGATTTTGATGCTCAAAGGATCAAATTACGAAGTTCGGGGCTTGATTTGGAAGTTTTCACAATAAACCTTTCACTTTCCCATTTATCCATTTTCACCCTTACCCTTTCCCAATTTACATTTTTGGTCCTTGGTCTTTACATAATTTACATGGATGGTCCTTGGTTGTTAAATATGTCACTTATACCAATCCTAAATATTCAAGTCCAAAACCCTTTTATCCACCTTCGGCCCATAATAACATTACCCAACCCAAACCCTCTACCCGTCCATTATCCAAAACAAAACACTAACACCCGTTATTAATTATCCAAGACCCGAATACACCTTTTTACCCGAGTATTTAACCCGGTCAAAGACCCACAACCAGTCAAAGCATTTGAAGAATAATTAAATATACAAACGCGCCCTTAACCCACTGTTTGTCTTCCCCATCCCAAACACCACCCAATTACCCACACCATTAACCAATCCCAAACACCCAACTTCGTACTAAGTATCTTTCAATCTTCTAGAAGCTGACACAGCATGATAAGCTGCCAGGGTGTACAAATGAAAGTCTTTGATTGGTTGCGCCACCTCACAGGATTGATCCTATGGCTGAGATTGGATATGATGACAAGTAAGATGATCAATGGCCGAGATTAGACCTCCTAGATCCTTCTGAAGGCATCCCAGGCTCAAGCTCAGCTATTTATACACCTCTAGGCTCACAATGTACACTGTCCAATTTCTCATAGTATTTAGAGAGTTGTTACCATTTAATTTTAAGTCATTTTACTGTTTTAAATCTTAGTGTAATGTTAATTTTCATATTGTAATTTCAGTTGAGTGATTAAATATCCGTTTTCAGTTTTTCTTAATTTCTCTAAAATTCTTGAAGTTATTTCATTCCTGTTTACAAGCCTTGTTTTACTGTTTATTAAGCTCAACTAAGCTTGTGTAAGCTTAGTTGAGCTCATCTCTGATCTTAATTGTGTTTAATTTCAAGTTTTTGATAAAAGTCAAATATAGTCAACTCGGGTCAAATTTAGAGTCATATTAGTTTTTAGAAATCTACTGTTGGTAATCTGTTTTTATAATAAGAATGGAGGTTATTTAAGTTTTAAAAGTTAGTTGTAGTATAGTTCCTTTCAGTTTTAGTGGTTAATGTGCCATTTGATGATTTTAAGGAGTGTTTGGATTGTATTGGTTTTAGCAAATTTTGTGAAAGTTTAATGTTGAAGAGAGGTTAGAAAGTTTTGTTTACTGATTTACAGGTTGGGTTGATCACTACTTTGAGTTTTCAAACCAGTTATAGTGCCTTAAGTTTCATTTTCAACTGTCATTCTCATAAGTCCATGGTAATCTGATTTCTATTCTTTTCTTGTTCAGAAACAGTTTTAAATGAATGTTACATTGATTTTGCTTACTGTTAGACTAGCATAGTTTACAAGTTCATAGATTATTCTGATGTAGGCAGTATGTAGAGTGCCATTTGTTCAGTCCCAAGTTCCTTATCTGCTCCACTGTTCTGCATTCAGTTTTCATCCTTTTGATTGCTACCAGTTAGCTTAATGTAGTGGTAGAGATTGCTTGGTTTTGGATTTCATTAGATAGACTCCAGCTTAGGTCAAGCAAGTTAAGCTTTTAGATACCTTAGCAGCTTATAGAATAGCTTATTTAGGCCTGCAATAGTCTTATTTGTCCACTGATTTGCTGCACTTCAGCAGCTAACAGTCCTTAATGCGTTTTTGTTTGTTCCATAACTTCTTCATATCTAGTCATCATTAGCTGAAACTTTGGATTTATGATCTCTGCCAGGTGGGCTTGAGATCCATGCTTTTAGTTTTCTATTTGGCTTATTGGATAAGCAGTTTCAACTGCTTAAAGTAGGGTCCCAAATCAGCTTTTGCTTAAGTGGTCAGTTAGCCCAATCTTAGGTAAACTGCTCATTAGGTGTTAGGGTTAGATGTAGACAGTTGCCTTAGAGTAGTTTCACTATACTTTAGCTTATCTAGTCAGTTGGTGTAGTTTAATGCTCATTAGCTTATTATAGAGTGCTTATTTAGGACAGTTTACATAGCAGCTCTCTATTCTTCCACATAAGCATCAGTTTTTATATTTTTTATAGCCTTAGAATAATATTTTAGAATTTCCCTGAAATTTTCATAATTTTTAGACACTGTTTGGTATTTTTCTTAAATAAAAATAGTTTTTTTATCATTTTTAAATAGCTTTAATTGCAATTAATTAAGAAAAAGTTCAAAAAAATAATTTTTCAATTTTCTCAGTTTAAGATAAATATAAAAAGCATAAAAAAGATTTTTCCTTATTTTTTCCCTTTTATTTGGTATTTTTCACTATTTAAGTTAGATTTAAATAGTATTAAATTAGTAGAAAATAGAATATTAATCTGAAAAATATAAAAATAGTTTAGAAAAGTCTCTTATGTTATTTTAGATTTTTAGAAAGTAATTCATAATTTTCTCTCTCTTTTTCATAATTTTTAGTTAATTAGTTTTATTTTTAAAGTTAATAATTAGTTTTTAATTTTAATAAATTCAAGAAAATTCCTAAAAAATAGTTTTAATTCATAATTAGTTTTCTAATATCATTTTTAGAGTAAAAGTAATTTTAGGTTGTTTTTAGGATTTAGAATAGACGTACTTGCTTTTTATTCGCGTTTCGTGTTATTTCCGTTTTGCGTTTTAGTGTAGAATTGCGTAGTTTGCCATAGTTCTTAGGTTTTCCCGTAGATTATATGTTCTATATGATTTCCTTATCCCGTAGTTTAGAATATATCATATTATTCCCTTTTCTCATTCGAATCCCGATTATCGAGACGTGAGTTGGAAATTCCATTCAACCCTCGTTCGGAACGATCTCGGTGCTCAAACCTAACACGTTTGAGTTACCCGTATACTAAACTTCTTATTATTGGTCAGTGTCTGAGCTGTTTTAAGTTTCTTACGCTTAGCCATTCACAAGTGGCTAGCTTGTGTGAGTTAAGCTTGACGTTTCGACACAAATCAAAAGGCAAAGATTCTTCAGGAAAAAAAGAGCTAAAGAAAGTATGTGAAAGCCACCCACGAAGAAAGAACAGAAAATATTCATGTGTCAGTACTTGAAGAACATGGGAGGGTATAAACTAAATAACTTGCAGAGGCTATCTTACGATAGAGTGAAAGAAATGTTTGAAAAGTGGAGAATGAGGACTACTAAGTTCACTCCTATGAACAAAGGTACAAGTCAGAGAGATGAAGGAAGTTCCAAAAGAGTTGTTGATGATTTAGAGCAGGATCACTCAAAGAGGCAGAGGATTGATCGAAACCAAAGGACCGAAAGGTTAAACAGTTTGATGGTGCTTGATATGACAGGACAAAGGCTTGGTGCAGTTCATCCGACAACAACATATCCTGCAGTTAAAGTTAACTTGACAAATGGTGGCACTATAATTAGCATCACGAGGTCTGACGGGGTTGAAACTACATTTAACAGCTTGGGTCAGTTGCTACATATTATAGACAGAGAAGATTTGGAAACTGTTTGGACCTGTGTTAAAATTGGCTATGAGACAAGGCGGGCAACAGGTGACCTAGGATTTGATTTGTGGTATGGGATGAAGTGCATGTTTGAGCCCGATATAGAGGATGTTGAATGGAATGAAACACTGGTTAGGAGTTGGAGATTGTACGAAAAGTGTAGAGTTCATGTGGTTACTACGTCGACAAGTTATTTGTACATGTTGGATGATGCATATTACCCTCTAACACCAACTCTAGCTTGTAACATGTTGTTGCAGAAGATGACTACAAATAAAATAAGTGATGTGGCATATCGGCTTCTTGAAAAGATTGAAGGAATAGCGCGTATGTAAACTTGAATAATGTAGCCGTTTTTAAATGGAAACTTGCATATTTTGGACGCAAATATCAACTTTGTGTGTGTTGTTCAAATAATTTATATTAAAAAAGTCCCTAAGGTACAAAAATGGTATTTGCGAATTAAAAGGTCGACTAGTTAAATTCAAAAGTGTTTATAATTGTGGATAAGACTTATCCAAATACCAAAAAGGAGAGAAAATCTGCTAGTACAGCTGCTAGTAGTATACTCACATCTACTTGTTAATTTTATTACTGCCAGTGATAGAAGACCTCAACGAAATGATGTGTACAGTTAAATTCATTTGAGTTGATTGTTTTGAGCTATATGCGACATTTCTATACGTAAAAAAATGCTACACTGCTTTTATGCTCAATTACTTAAATTAAAAATCTCAAATTATAAAACGAATTGGTTGTATACTTACAACTGCTAGTTATTTTTACAGCCGCTATTTATTTTTACTACTGCTAGTAAAACTGAGTTGGTTGTATACTTACAACTGCTAGGAGTATACTAACAACTGCTATCTATTTTAACTACTGCTAGTGATAGAAGAAATCAACGAAATGATGCCACAGTCGTTAATGTTGTTGTGTATGGCTGTGTTTCTGCTGGCCGTGTATGTGCTGCTGATACCATTTTGGGCTCGAATACGCACATGCGAGTTTACTGCTGCCAGTATTAAGCTGACAACTGCTAGTTAAATTATATTAGTGTTGAATGTTAAATATGTTTTTTGCAAGTGTGCATAGTCACTAGCTGGTAGTTATTAGTAGATTGTAGAATACGAATTGTACGACTAAAAGGACTCCTTGGTTTATAAAAGCGGTCCATAGGGAAAAGAAGTTGCCCTACGTACAACAGTTAGTTGCCTAATTGTTTTTTGGTAACAACTGCTAGTTGCCCAGATTACATAAACAGAGGAAATAGTAAATACGTTGACATACAATGTTTCATACATACAACCTACAACATATTACACTTACTATATAATTATAAGTTTAATGGTTACATATTAGATAACCACTTGATTTATAACTTTCAGCGAGTACGAAAAAGCTAACCACTCCATGCTTCCTTCCCATACAGACAACGTACTAAAACCACAAAGCTTCATTCCCATTAAGCATGATCGATAACTTCAGGCGGACAAACCTATTGAAAATGCCCTTCATATATCATTAACCAAGTAAGGTGATAATGTTTTAAAGGAAGATCAATAGAATGGTAAGTTACAAAAAAAAACATACTATACACAGCACGCTCTGTGTGATTTAACAAAAGAAGATATTCTTTGTATGGGGCGATGTAGAAAATTCCAGCATCTCCTAACATTCCCATGGTGGCAAATAATTCAAGTTCTTGGTTGTACACAAATACAGAGTGACCCAAATGATTGCCGCTGTATGCTTCCACTATTGGAGCATGATGCATTGTAAACCCAAGAAAATGAACCAAAACTAGGCTAGGGATGGCGAATAGGCTTCTAAATGATCTTATGGAAGAACCATTCACGTCCAACAACCATCCACAAAACAATGGCATACCTTCACCAATGATCATCCCAGAAATGAACAGAGAGGTTTCAAGATCCGAAACATAGAATGGAACTGGGAGTTCATTTTTTAAAATCTGCGGTATGTTTATAACTTTAAATTGGCTGGTTACCAAATCAAAAGAAATCAACATATAAATCTTGTACATAACACCATCCTCATTAGTTAACTTTTCACTCCCAGTCCAATAGATAAAACGACCCACAACTGCCTGAGTTTTACGTTTCAATTTGATTGTTTCACGAGGGGGTGGAAATTTTCAAGGCGTGTCCACCTTAAAGAGTTCAAAGAAAAGACAGACACATACCGGAAACCACTTTGGAAAACAGGATAGGAGACCTTCACGATCGTCGGGTCAAGAATGTCCGGACGGACGCCAAAACCAAAACAAATCTTTGGACATTCAATTTGATGCGTGTAAAACGGGACAAATACTACAAATGATTTTTTGATTGTCGGGTTCCAAATAACAGACATTAGATTATAACCATAAACAAAACACGAAAGACCATTAGAATTGCCAACTGCAATCATAGATGAAAGCATTAAATCTGTATGAAGTGCCGTAGCGATTAGCTGTTATCTAAAGCTAACATAAAACCTTGGTGACCCTGATCGAATGTTAGCGTAAAAAAACACTCATCATTACGACGAACACCGTAATTAAAGATAAAGCTTCCACAATCTATACTAGCCTTCCATAACTTGCAAACAGTACGTAGCTGGAGTATAGACTTAGGAGGTAGCCTACGGATGATATCTAGTTGAACATCCAGGGGGATATTGTCACACATTTTGTTAAACAAAAGCAGAAATATTGAGATAAAGATATGAAGTGAATAGACCAAAAGAAGAAAGAAAGATTTTGTTAAACAAAATAAGAAAGATTTGTATTGAAGAAAGAGATTGGGAACATAAGACATTAAAGGACATGTACCGTGATGTACTTTAGGGCAACCAAATATTTAATTCTGTTGTATACCAAATATTAATAAAGTATACATAACCAATATAGAATTGGTTTGCAAACCATAGGCCTTTTTGTGTATGTGCACGGGTATTATCAAAAGAAATGCAGTTGAGCTAAAATAAATAAATAAATAATAATCGACTAATATATAACACAAGTAAAAATACCTATAGTAAAACTTGAAAGAAAAATACTGCACAAGTCAACATTTGACAATAATTATGGGTTAAACGGACATTAAGGATCGTACCTTGAAAGACCGCTAACAATTTTTGTATACAACCTTGTGCTTCCAGAAGTATTCAAGCATCCGTTCACGGTAAGCTAACACTGTTTGAATAGGGTCGTCTACTTCCAGAGGCTGGTTACAGAGCAATCTGTACAAAATAATGCACACCCATACTCCGCAATCGCCATACAAGTCTGATTGTTGTGGGACTTTTGGACACTTGTATGTGATTTTATAATCCCTGTTGATATGCCCTTACTATGCAGCACCCCAGCCTTTGTTAGGTACAATTTAAGCTATGTTTGAAACTTTCTCTTCAAACCTCGCCACCACCGTGCACCTCTTCCGGCTGACCCGAGAGAGTCATAAAGGTAAACAACTCCAGTGCGGATATGGAGCACACCGAGTACCCAGTGTTTTTCAGTTTCATTCACGGGAAAATACACCTGATATATAAACCAATTTCAGAATATTATAAGCTGTTTATAACAATAGTGCTATATGTATGGTAAGAGTCTGCCAAACTGACCTTTTCAATATCTCGTCAAGACACAGGGTATGTTGTGCCATCTGAATAAGTGGCAGGCATTTTGCCATCTAGGATTTGACTGCAGAAATTACACCCTGCAAAAGCCCAATCTGCATCGGCTGGTCTAAACAACAACATCAAATCAAGCCATACATCCAAGTGCTGCGGACATATAAAGCAAATCAAAACTGTTAACATTCGGTTCCAAAGTAACAAAACAAAATAATAAACATGTGTAGGAGACCAGATAAAAATCAGGTTTACTCACTAAGTCATTAAGCCACCCGCCGGTGCAATCTTCAACACATGCCAATGCTACCCAAAAACCCCTATAAGCAACAACAGCACCGGAGCCCCAAGGAAACGTATAAAGTAATGGTTTTTTAAGCTTGAAATAGTTGCGAAGGTAATCAGGCATAGTAACCTTCTTCTTGTTGCATTTCGGGTGTCGTAAAAGTTCCTAAACAAAAAAAAAATCATATATTGAATAACATTAACCAAATGACAATGATGGTAATGGATTAAAAAAGACAACATACCTCTACAAACGGTTCAATTGTGGGCGAATAGAAGTGAGTAACTCGACGCATTTTGGGGTTTCCGAATGTTTCCTGAAAACATACTTGAAAAATAAGCAGACAAACAGAAAATATTCGTTTCCGTTAGAATTTAATAAGGTGCTTTACATCGGAACCGACAGCCGGGATAATAGCCTCGTTAATGACACCGTGCGATCTTGTAAGACGGCGACAAGGAGTAGCTGATGTTTTTGATAGCCCATTTGGTGAATTGACAGACTCAACCAACTTCGTATAATGTTTTAGAATGCTATTTTTTTTACTGAGGTTGTCGTTCAATTTTACTCTCTTTCTTTTGTTCGTATTGTTATGGGAGAAAAGTTCTTCCAACAGAGGTTTGTCATTAGGCCCTACCACATTTGCAAATGACAAATTGTTGGATTTAACATGAGATTTAGGGGCTTCAGGGTCTTTCTTTGTTGGTGTTTCTTCTTGGCTAACCACAACGACAACATTGTTACTGGATCGAAGGCCAACAAATGATTTTTCCTCAAGCACATTCACTTCTTGCTCATCAAAATCGATTAAATCTAAAGACAGAACACACAATGTTTTATCGACGCTTTTGTTGAAATTATCTTCGGAGGAAACAGGTCCCAACATAGGTGTGTCATTTTGGCCAACCACATTTACATATGGTAGGTTGTTGTCTTTGAACTGAGATTTGAAAATATAGTATGTTAAAAACAGCACATTAAAATCTTTTATTTATCGGCGTTGTTTTACTGATAATGTAGATACCTCAAGAGCTTTGTTGGTTGGTGTTCCTTCTTCTGTCTGAACACCAACAATATTGTTAACGGGTTCAGGTTCCCCAGCCAATTGTTTCTGAACCACATCTTGTTTTTCATTATCATAATCCATTGCATCTACAGAATTATCACCTGAAACTTTATCGTCGTTTATGTAAGACGACCAATCGTTACCACAATCCGGTTCCTGATGAATTTTAAGTATATATACATAAGTAGGGACATATGTTATACTTGATATGTAAACTGTAAGTGAAAGATAACATACAATAATGGGGTCACCGGATGTTTTTTTCCCCGTTAGGTGCAACTGGATGAAGTTGAGTAGTACCTTCACCTCCATATTCCATAGCAGGACATTTTTGGGTCATAGCACAAGCTTCTACAAGAATCCCAAGGTCACATGGTTGCGTTTCTTTAAGCCCATCATCATTTTCAATGTCCGTTGCATCGTCCGCATCGACGACCTTATCCCCGTTAGGGCCTAGAGTATGACACGACGTGGCCTGTAGCGACCAAGGTTTGATATAAGTGTAGACACGAACGATTAATTGGGTTTGGTATAACATTAGAGGTAAACTGAAAAGTAAATACAAACCTTCGGATCATCAGGATTAACGTCAGAGTCGTTTGTATTGGCACAACTTTTAGATTGATCAGGAACAAAAGTCGCATCATTTTTATGACCCAAAAGTTGTTGTACTTTTGAAACTCTGCTTTTGACAGTCGTAAACACATCAAGTACAACCGGTGTGTTTCTGACCGAATGAATGCCGTTTTCTATCATCAAAAGTTTTTGATTCAAATCCACTAACTCACGAATTAGAGCCCCTGTTGAAAGAGTGGTCCCCGTTTGTGCACCATTTAAAGAAGGTTGTTGCTCAATGTTGAGATACAATGCGTTTTCAGATAACCCCTGCCGTTGACTTTCCATGCCAGTGTGTAAATTTAAATCGTCCACGAATTCATTCGAATGCTCTGCAGTCTTCTCACCACCGTCTGTGTCTGGCACAGACAAACCATCTATAAATTGGGCATTGGCAATACACCACGGTTGCTTCATTTAAGCTTGTGTTGCAGAAAGTTCAACAATGGGAGTTGAGTCCTAATAACCAAAAAAAGTTACAATTACTGATATTGTGAACAAAATTAGGTACAAGTTAGTATAGTCTGCATCATAAGACTATGTGATGCGTACCGGTCCAAAGAGATTACAACAGTCTGTGTTCCGAAACTTTGAAAGTCCTGACCAAGCAAGACCACGTGGAATGACCTTATTGTCTTTCACCCACCAAAGTGAGCTTTTAGGAAAACTCTCCAAAATCCATATATGTAATAGACACACCCGTCATCTTTAAAAATGTCTAGTCATGCAGTTATCGTTATTGAATTTGTTTTAAGGTTTAACAAAGTAAAGGTCACCTGTTTAGGATGAAACAATACCTTTATGATTACAATTACAAAAAAATCGCAAACTAATAAGTGTTATAACATTGTTGTAATCTAAATTACGGGTAACATTTATATTACGTGTATACAGACCAAAAGACCAGCATTTCATAACATTAAAACAACATCATTATTTATAGGTACTTTTCGATTGAATAAGTAATAGCACAACAAAATAGAATCAAAAGCTTTTAATAACATGATTTCTAAAGAAATATGTTATCAAAGTAAGACATACATACATTAGTACAAACTACTGAGAATTCTAACCTTGAAAGCCCAAGCGAACCCGTATAGATTGTATGTGGCACTGAACTTTGGGTTTTTTTTTCAATTTTAACAGATGATCTTTTTTGTATATATGAACAATATTGACAGCCATTTGATAAAATTTATGCCACATATATTCACCCCAAGGAAATACATTCCAGGCTTCAAAATCGTCAACCAAGGACAATAAGTGATTATGGATGCAATTCCTGTCTTCTTTTCCCATAAACACCAGGTCTGCAGCTACCAACAGACACACCCTAACAGCATCGTCACCAGAAAGAGATAACCACCTTTTTCCATCCTTTTTTTCATCATTAACAAGTTCCAAAAGATCAATGGCATGTATATTTGTTATACCATTAGTCCTTTTTTCAGGAAATACACGATCACAGAAAGCGCTAGATCATTTAATCGGTTTTGAAACTTTGCCAAATCGAAACCCTGTTATCAGACAAAATTCTTTCCGGCCAAATCTTAACGAATGCTCCCCAATTTGGAATGTTAGTGGAGGGGAATCAGAGGAGATGTTAGAAACATATACCTGGTGTTGCAAAACATAATGCATCAGAAGGCAGTCATTATCGCACGACTTTATATCCAACCATGGACCAAAAACTGTTTGCCTGAACAACCTTTCGCGGTTTTCGTTCTTTGACAAGCAGAGTTTAATATCTGGCAGCAACTTCAATGTAGAACGAACTGCAATTTTACAATTGTACAACTTTAATTTTGTCATACGGAATTATACAGCAAAATTAATTAGGGGTTAGAGGGTTCTGTGAATAAGATGTGGTTTGTGAGTGTGTGCGCGTGATGTAGAAGAAGATGTTTAATTGTAGAGGCTGTTAAATTGTACAGGAAGATGTTTGATTGTGTGTGTGCGCGTGATGTTGTGTGAGTACGTGTCTGAGTTATTATTATTAGTTTTATAATACAACCAGTGTAAAATGACCATATTATCCTCGTGTATAAATACAAGTTGCCCGAAAATATATTTTGGTTGCCCAAAAAACAATACCTTACAATACATGACAAATACTTTTAAAATATGTACTTGTGTCATACCTTTGTCGGACACGTGGCACCCCATGGTTGGCTACAAGAAAATCGCTGGGCAATTGGTCCATTTTCGTAACGCAAAAAAGCGTGATCCGAAAAGTGATAAGCCTCAGGGCGCGCGGTCCATTTGCCTCATTTTCTCTTATATATATGATTTAGAATCATCATATATACAAGTGCAAACATTAGAACAATATATCCTCTTTTAAGAAACTTGACAATAGAAGGTACAAAGATTTGAAGACAATGCTTCTCCTTTTCAAGAGTTGAATAGTAAAATATTGTGCGACTTTGCAACAGCCGATTTTACTGTATTAGCCGTAAAAGATTTTGTTCAGTAAATCATAAATATCAAGATTGAGTTATGAACTTATGATATATAGGCGGCCGAAAGCAACCTACATCATTCATCCAAAATAATTAGGACATCAAGTGCAATTCTGGAGGCTTAATTCACAAACACTCACTATGCCGCCTTACAAAAAATTCAAAATTAAATTACAAACAGTAGCAAACAACAATCCAGTTCGGTCCGGTGTCATACAATCTCAACTGAACTGCTATTCGCCAATCAAGAATTGATATGCAAAATTAGGACCTTTTTGTTGTTAATCTCATTATCCTCTAAACGGTTGGTTCATCCGAAGTAACACAATCCTGAACAAAAATGGAATGATTTCCATATATGTAAATTGGCATCATTAAGTTACTACGAAAACATGGAACTTCCTATCTAACAGGAATAACCCAACTCCACTACCTGTAGACCACTGTCGAATGATACATTTGGGTCTGCATTTGATCATAACTTTCATAAAAACAAGTCTTTTTATGCGTTTACAACTTCCTGCAAGTGCTGGGAATGACTTTTACCAGGCGGGATGAAAATCAGATCTTCCCACCCCGAATTTTTCTCGCTCATCTATCACCCAAAGGCATAAATGTTAGTTTGCTAAATAAAGAAATGTGATATATCATAATAACCAATTAGTTAACCACCTCCATTTTTTTCAAAACATCTTCCAGACTTCCCACCTGCAAAGGGAATAGCAACAGAATCACCATTTATGAATGTTTTTAAGAATATAAATATAAGATACACAAACATAAAAATAACTTTAAATACCATAATATGTTGTGAAATCCCAGGTCCCCTAGGTCCTCGTGGAACCATTAACAGTTCTTTCTCAATGTCCTCCTGCCTCGACAAAAATTGTGATTCATGTTTTAAATAGTAAAGAACACAAAATCTCCCATCTCAAAAGTGGTTGTCATAAAACTTAACACAAACCTTTCGGAAATATATAGGACAGTAACGTTTGTTTTTCTTCTTTATAACGAGGAGGTCAGACTGTGCAAAGAAACAAAAGAACCAAACATAAGTATTTTGTGATATTGATTTTTCTAGTCTTAATGATCTTTGACAAGTGTCTACATTAGGATAATCAGTAGGAAGAAGTTTGCGAGGATATAGCATTACTCATATATAGCAACTGATTTCACCTTATTGATTGCTAGATCATTTCACATTAACAGGCGTAACATAATTTGTGTAGTTACAATTTGTTTACTAGGTTCTGTACTTGCCCAATATACACTGCTTACTTTCTAAAGCATAATTAATTTAATGCAGAAGTTACAGCTAGTGTGAATCTTGGGATGTCAACCAAGGAAAAGTGTTAAACATTACAACATTTCAATGTGAGAAATGAAAAGTCATTTAATACTTTCTCATACCTGAAAAACAGGGACTCCGTCGAACCCACTCTTTGTAGCAGAAGCTTTCAGCTATAAACAGGACATTAATAACTACTCAAAATTACAACACCAATATATGGTATTAAAACAAAACAGTTAAAATTTTGAAATTATTGTTATGTATTTATTCACACAGATAACGGTGAAATGTGGAGCACCAACCTCCATTGCATTCTTGAGTTGAACAGGGTCAGGCAAAAATCGAAATGCAATTCCTTCAACCTTCAACATATAAACCTACATAAAAAGAACGTCTATAAATATCAAAAATTGAGCACTGAATTTAACAGAGGTGCTGTATATTATGTTAACTAATGAAAACGATACCAAGTGCAGTTGAATTTAATAGAGGTACAGTTTTAAGGGAATACATTGGGCACATGAGACACATCTCTTTGATTAAGAGGCAGATAAATTTCAATTCTATGACAGAAGACAAGACTAAATAAAGCCCTTCATTCAAACTCGATTCTTAAATCAGAAAAATTCATTGCTTTATGAGGCTGATAAACTTTATGTGCAATTACAAATGTTTAGATAAAGGCCCCATGATACAGTTTCAAAGCAAAACATAGGAACCAAAGGGCTTTTTTTGGGGTAAAAAGGAACCAAAGGGCTTGTATCCCAATGGTACCCCATGTTGGGAGAAACTCCCTAACCAAATGGTTGTGGGTTCAAATCCTGCTAAGGACATGTGAGAATATTGTGATTGTTAAAATTGCCGTTCTAAAAGAAGCAAAACATAGGGCAAATGAGGCGCATCTCTTCAATTATGAAGCTGCAAACTTCTATTCTATGACAGAAGGCAAGACTAAATGAAGCACTTCATCCAAACTCAATCCTAAAATCAGAAAACTTAATTGCTGTATACATCACGAAAGTGACTGTAATTCAGCTAACTGTATGCATTTTACCAACACAAATCACAATTTTATGGTTGAACATAGCCATGTACACTACTCCAAAGCCATTATTTATGCACATTTTTTTCGGGTTAAAAACAGAACGAGAATATTTGCCAAGTAATAAATGCATGCCGCAGTACTACTGTCAAATAACTAAAAAGATTATTATAAATTTCACACACCGATTGATAATAATGTACAATATAATATTCTGATGATCCGACAAGTGAAGGGTCTAGGTTAGTATCTATCAGACAATTCAACGTTCCTCAAAACAGATAAAACACGGTGTCCATTAATTTTATTTTATTACTTCATCGTCGTATCTCTCCAAATAAGCTAAGATGATGTCCATTAATACTATCATTAATAATACTATTGGTTCCACCATTCACATTAAAATTTGATGGTTAAGATACCGCTATCGGTCATGAAGCCAAGCACCTTATTTCAGACCTAGCATTCATACCAATTTTGCGGCCAATATATGGACAGCAACCTTCAACTGGAAGTAGTAGTACAAAGTTCAATGTCCTTTTCATTCTACTAATAACATGAAAAGTTTGAAAACGACTATCATTCCTTGTTAACTAGATACCATCCCATAAAAAATGACTTCGCAATAGTAGCATTAAACAAACCTAATCATAATCCAACAAAACAAGGGTTCACATCCTCTAAAGGTCTAACCCACTTCCACTCATTCACACTGATTCATAAGGAAGTTAATACATCTCCATTGCCACCAAAATAAATACTTAAAATAAAGCATATATGAACAGGGTTTTGGGATTGCTTATTTTTTAAGTAGATAAGCAGTAGACATGCAACTTTCAAAGTGCTTAACTGAGACGAACCCAAATTACCTTTTACCCTCGTATCTAACACCCTTATTAAATAGGATATTAATGACATTTTGGAACAAACTATTCTTCTCTTTGGGTCGTATTACACTTATTTACAGCGTTAGAAAACCAAACTTTCATAATCTAACAATTATTAAGCTGCTAAAAACAATTCCAAACACCCTCCAAAACAATCACAGCAATGCCACTATCAAAATTTATCTCATTTGATACACAGCTCTATTATTTCACGCTAACTTTTGGCTAAGATAGAGTTATCAGTCATCAAACCAGCACCCTTTTTTATCCAACATTCATACAGTTTTTGCTGCCAATATCCCTCAACCACGAACAGTAGTACAAAGTCTAATGTGCTATTCATTCTAAGATTACCATGAAAAATGTTACGTGGATTAGTCGGCCAAAAGGTCGGAAACCATGGTTACCCAATAAAACCACTAGCTACCATCACAAATAAATGACTTCTTAATACTAGCATTAAACAATCCTAATCAGAATCCAACAATACATTGGTTCAGCTCATTCACATTAAACTATGGCATTTCAAGATAGAATTGCACTCTCATATCCTAGTACTACTAAAAGCTGTAATACATCTCAGAGGGTTGTTTGAATTGCTTATATTTTCTGGAGCAAATTAAGCAGTTTTCAGTAAGCAGATAGGGACCTGATTATCTGCTTATTTGGGATAAATGTGACTTTGTACCCTCATTTCTAACCTTAAAATGTTTAAGAAGAGATATGCAGCTCTTTAATGTTCCTTTATCCACTTCTCAGAAATAAATTTAACGTAATTGTGAAATAAGCAAATCCAAACTCAATTTTCTACAATGCTTACTTTAAGTAGCTTATTTATAAGTAGAAGCTCAAGAAATAACTAACTTTAACACCAACTTAAAAAATTCCAAAAACAGTAACCTGATCAAGCGCAATGGGGACAACCTTCGCTCGCCCTCTCAACTCCCCTTTCCTCAACCTAACCTGCAAAACGCACAAAACATCATTAAATTCACCAAAACACACACACGCTAAAAACACCCAAAAACACACAGAGTTATCAAAATTCCCCACCTGAGCTAAAAAAGCCTCAGCGTCTTCTTGTCGAAAACACAACAACCCAACAGACTTCAACCCATTAGGATCAGATATCAACACAAACTCATTATCTGAATTACTAACTGTATAAAGCTTGGTCCCACTTAGCTTCTTAGAAACAGTGTCAGTACTCAAAGCCAAGTCAAACACATGCTTCCCCGTGCTGACGTCATCATCATGATGACGTGTTAAGGAGGCAAAGGACGGTGTTGGTTTGAGGAGGTGGTTGGTGAAGTGGCGGCGCGTGTGGTCCACGCGCGTGAGGAGGTCGGAGGTGAGGCGGTGGAAGTGGTGGTGTAAAAAGGTGAAGGGGTTTGGTGACTCCATTGTCAAAAAAGAAAGTAAGAGGTGAAATGAACGAGGAAGATGATGCTTGTGTTTTCTCTGTCTTTTTAAGTAACTTGGGCTTTTTATTACATAGTTTGGGCCCACATATTCATTTGGGCTAAAACTTTTATAAAAGCCAGGTTTAAGATGTTTTGGACCAATTGCAAGCAAGGATTCAATTTGGAATGTTGAAAACTGAGAAGTCATCATGTCACAAAATTTTGATGAGTAAGAGAAATGTTAGAATAACAAAAATTTTAAAAAAGATATCTACATATTAACATGCTATGTTTAGTTGTGGATGTATAAAAGAGAGAATTTAAAAGGAAAAGAGAGAATGACACGAATTAAATGACATGTCATTTTGTGGATATATTTTGTAAAACTTTTGTGGTTTTAGCGGACAAGAAAAAGATTTGTGTTTCCTCTATTAGCCCGGTTGGTGGAATTTTATTTGCCCAATCGACCCGCGCATCTTTATGTGGATCGGAAATTCAAATTTGTAAACGCTCAAAAATCGGTCCAGATCATGCAATTCTCCCAGATTTAGTACAAAGTAGTACTGTTTTGGTTTATGTATGTTCGAATGAATTGAATATATAAAGATAGTTGAATAAAAAAACAAAAACAAATGATAAATGCTGGGTGTTAAAAAAAAATACACTTTCGTAACAAAGCCTTAGTGACGAAAAAGGTGTCACTGAGTCTTTCTTTTAAGTACTAGCAGGGTACCCGCGCGTTGCGGCGGCAGGTACTTTGAAATAAATTTTTTCGGTGAATCATGTATTTTAGTTTATTATTTTTTTATGATAATAAATTTACGGATATCAATAATTCATTTAGCCCGTGCTCGTTCGGGCTAAAGCCCGTTGGCCCGCGCCCGTTCGGGCTCGAGCCCGTTTGGCCCGTGCCTGTTCGGGCTCAAGCCCATTTTGCCCGTTGCCCATTTAGGCTTTAATATTTTTATTAGTGACATTTAATGTAGGGTACCCGCGCGTTGCGGCGGCAGGTATCCTGAAATAAAATTTTCAAGTGAATCATGTATTTTAGCTTATTATGTTCTTTTTGACAATAAATTTACGGATTTCAAAAATTTCGTTTAGCCCGTGCCTGTTCGGGCTCGAGCCCGTTTGGCCTGCGCCTATTCGGGCTTAAGCCTATTTGGCCTGTTGCCCGTTCGGGCTTGAATATTATTTGTATTAGTGACATTTAATGTAACAATTGTGTTTAAGTTGGTTGTACAATATGCTTGATAATTTGTATTTATTATGTTAGTGGTGTTTTAATAACTGTTTTAAATGTATTTATTGATCAGTTAATTAATTGACTATATTAAATATCATTAATATTGCAAAAATTAAAGTAATTTCTTTTATACTTATTTTTAAATATTCCATTGCAAATCCGTCAAGTTTATTCAAATTTTGTAATGGATTTGCAACGGAGTATTAGAAAAATATAAGAAAAGAAGCTATTATTAACTTCCATTGCAAAACCGTTGCAAAAATTTAAATAATTATTTTGGATTTGCAACGGAATAACTATAATAATTTAATTTCAATTTATTTTTAAAAATCCATTGCAAATCCGTTGCAAAATCATTAAGGATTTGAAACAAAATAATCAAAGTAAATATAAAAGAAAATATTACGTGTTTCCGTTGCAAAATTGTAGCAAATTTTTGTGTAATTGTTATGGTTTTGCTACGAAACATGATCTTAATTTAATATATATTTATTTTTAATATTTTATTCAAATCCGCTTTTAATTTACAATAATTGCTACGGATTTGCAACGGTAACCAATGAAATTTTGTTCTCTATTGGTTTTCAATATTTCGTTGTAAATTTTGAAATAATTACTATGGTTATGTAATGTATACTATTATTAGTTTCTTTTAATACTTCATCGGAAATTTATAAATAATTTGCTACGGTTTTGCAACATATTTGGAAAGTTTAATCATTTCTAACTATTAGTGTCAATCCGTATATTATTGTATTATATTGCAGTGAGTTGTATTAGCCTTTTATGTGTTGCAATGAGTTTGTATTATGTATTCGTTGGTTTTTAAGTTATGTGTTGTTCTAAGAAGCTATATTATAGCTATTGTATTGGTTTGTGTTGAGTCCGCATCGGTTGAATATGGGTTGTACTATGTTGCTTGACGTAATGTGACTTGTATTGGTTATATTTAGCCTCTGTTTGTTGAAATTGGTGTATTGTTCTTAATTGTCTAATCGGATTAATAAGGAAGATGGCAAGTTGACATGTGTTTTGAATACGCGAGAGCATGATTCTTGTGTTGAGTATCATCATGCATGGAAGCAAAACAAAGGATGTCATAGAATATATGTTTTCGAAAAAATAAGGAATAAGTATACATTTTTAGGTGGCAAAAATATTTCAATATGATCATATTTGTTCACGACGTCGTTGGACAGTCGTACATGTTGCTACTAACATGTATGAAAACCGGTCTTCTGGTTGCGTCAGTTATCCACCGATACTGCACAGGTAGAACTAAGACTCAAACCTACGCAAGTTGGGCGTGATACGAAAGCCATGTAAACACCTAATCGACTAGAAGTCGATTGATGAAGATCGACTTAAGGTTTTGAACCCATGGTCGACCGGCCGAATATGGAGAGGGGAGAGGAGAGAGTTTTAGGGATTCATGTGTTATGAGGATCCTTAGAAGTTCATTTGTATTTATAGGATATAAGGGAATGATCTAGAGTACTTGTAGAACAAGTATTCGAGTTTGTTTAGGAAACAAACTCCTTATTTTCCTCTTTTTGGGTTTCGATCGACCGAATATATCCCTAAGGGGATATATTTTGGTCTTTTGCTATTTATTACCCCTTAAAGTTTCAGGTAGTTATCGTTTAACCTTTTAAGTTTCGGGGAATTACATTTCATTTTGGAAATACGTCTCTTATTTCCGCTTGCACGTTCTATTTAGTGTGCACCAGTGTGACCCTTCGGCATTTTTGTGAAGGCAAGTTGTGAAAGCTTGTTTTGTAGTTTGCATACAGATCTCATTTCAGAAGGCACACACTAAGCTACCAGAAGCGTGATTTTTTTTTTTTTATATCAGAAACCTCCTCATTAAGGCATGAGTTCATCACCATATCTCCTTGACAATCAATACATTAATAGACTGGAGGTTTTGATAGCGTATGAGAGCTTCAACCCAATTGGTTAAAGCCTTTACACTCAAAACAAGCCCAAAACACCACCTAGGCTAGGCCCCATCATAACCTACTTGAGAAGCATCTTCCAGGATGTAGGATCGTGTAAAATATGTTGTTTGATGATTCGGGTGGTCTAGGATTATGATGATACAAGAAAGCCATTGTTAGATAGATGAAGAGAGTAGAGAGGATGTTCTTGAAAGAGAGTTGTAATACAAAATGAAAGGTTAGATTCAAGAAGCAACACCCGTTCCAAGGATGGAAGGGGTATTTATAGTTACAAGTAAACGACCTCCTGACGGCCTGTGGATCATGTATACATTGGGTAAAGACCCGTCCTTCCTCCACGGTGTTACACTACGCTAAACTAAACTAATAACCAACTAATAAACGGATAACTAACGATATGTTTGCGAGCTAACTTATGCTAAATTATATTTGGGGTGACCGACACTTCACTATGGAATTTCCAATTCCTAACACAGGACAAACACAATTAAAAAGTCGGACGTGATAAACATGTTCAAGACACGATCCACCATAAAATATAAGCTAAGACCGTTACAACAGTCATCACATGCGATTACCTCATTCGAGTAGAGGTAGTGTAGCGAGCATCCATAGGACACCCGATTGTTATTGAGCTCAATAATAATCTCGCCTATAATACAAATGCATTACGTTTTATATATGTTTAATACTTAAATATCATAGCGTTGTTTAGGCTCGCGAGCCCAATCGAGCTTTGTATGTTTAGCTCGGGCTCGAGCTCGATTAAATGAGTCACAACTTAGGCTTGAGCTCGTTTAGGCTCGGCTCGTTCGAGCTTTTTACCGATCAAATCCTGAGCATTTCACTAGCGGCTCAACTCATTTCCACCCTAGTTCTAATATTATTTGGTTTTGTAAAAGGGGTTTGTCTAACATGTGCCCTAAGGGCATAAGTTAAGCACACTAAAAATATACCGGGACTCACAGAAAAGGACACAGGAATCCACAAAAATTGTATTTTTCTGTGGATCCTTATGTCCCTTTCTGTCGGTTCCAGTGTTCTTTTAGTGTGCTAAACTTGTGCCTTTAGGGTACAAGTTAGAAAAATCCTTGTAAAAGATAGAGTATAAAAAGATCATTAAAAAAAAGAGAAATGATACATGGACCTAAACTTAGGCCTAAAACCACTTGACATCATCCTTATAGGTTGTTAAAAAAATGAGTCCATGTCTGCAGCCATCAAGATACTGACACTTGATTTTAGGTGTAAGTTTAGGAGTTCTATTGAAAAAAAATAAAAAAATAAAATTCCCTCTCACATTTTCAGTTGTCCCGAAGTTTTCCCCAAAAATCAAACTGTCCCTCCATCCACTATTATCAACCTCACATCTCAGTATCTCACCTCCTCAAACTTATCTCTTCATCTCTTCTCACATTATCTCTTTTGGTCTTCAGATTAAACCAAAATCGTTTGACTGTCTCTGTTATCGATCCTTTGCTAGTCACCACCCAAAGTCGCCAGTCAAATCCTCACCAGTCACCCATCACAGATCGTAGCGATTCATAATCGCAACTCTCGATTTTATGTCATATATCCACAAATGAGTACTTTAATGTGCTATATATTTAATTTAATCATCAATTTGAGGTGTTTATGGTTCAATTTCGTGTCTGGGTGATTTTTAGAAATTAGGTTCATGTAAACCCGAATCTATATGAGTTTGGAAAATGCTTTCTGATACAATTGATGCTCACCACAAGGTATTCTCGTGTATACATTCTCATTAAATGCTTAATTTACAATAACATGTTTTTGTTTATAGAAATTTTTATATCTTGGACTAATAAAGTTTAATAGTGCATAGTTTACATAAATTGGATAAATGTACTACGTAATCTGAATTTTTAGATATTTAACTCCGAAATATGTGATTGGTCTCACACAAATTAGTTGCCTATGACTACTTGAAGCTGCATTTATGTGTTGGGTATTTATTCTCTCAATAGTAAATTTTGTGTGTTCAATTTTTATTAATTGTTGGTTTAACAAGGTTATGTGGTTTGACAAGATTTGCTAGTGTCTGATGTGGTATAGTTACTTAGAGATTTTGAAGTTTATTTTTAAGTGTTTTTTGGTATAGCATGACTTGTGTTGTTATACTAGGATAATCACTCTAATTTTGTTAGTCTTTTTACGTATATGCAGCTAGCTTTGAATTGTGTTGTTAGTTGTTGCAATAATTTTCAAAAGCATTGTCGATAGGTTTTATTTTGTTGATTAGTTGAGATAAATGAGACATATGGATCGTGATTCGATTGATATATGTATGTGTATGTTAGGATTTGTAGCTTAATCAATTTTTTTCAAATCATTTATGTTTCGACTAAAAGGCTTTCATAATACATGGCGTGCCAGCACTTGACAGCCATTCTATTAATGATTCAATGTTATTCTTGTGTGCTTATTTTAGATTACTAACTCTTTGTAACTTGATGGTGTTTGAGAACCTATTTGCAAAATATGATGTTTACAAACAAAGATTGGGAATATTTATTTTTTGCTGATGTTTGCTACTGAGATTGGTGAGTCGAATGAGGTAGGTGAGTCAAACGGGGATGAAGTTGTTGAGCCGATATGGGTTAATGACAAATCACGCGATCATATTGTAAGTATCCAAACCTCTTTCTGATTAGCCACTTTTAGTAGTTCATTATTAAAATTTAAAATACTTAATCGTTATTTTGGGATTGTTTTAATAGGGGGAATACATTCGGGCATACAATGCGTCTGATCCCATATATTTGTTGACGGGAACACCTTTGACTAGTAATGCCTGTACCTCACAACCACCTATGAGATTTGAGAAGGTTTGTTGATTATTTTTTATTCTCAAAGCAAATATAATTTAGTTATAAGAAAACACAATGTTTGATACATGACGGGTGAGGATGTGACTGAATTTTGCTTATGGTCTTTTAAAAGCAATTTGGCTTATATAGTTGAAGGGCTGATCGGTTTAGGATGCTAATGAGTTATCGGACTGATATAATTAGTTGAAATGGGACATAATGAGTTGAAATGGGTTAAAACTTGACCCTGATGGGGGAAATGGGTCGTAATAAGGTGAAGTGGTTTATATTAGCATTAGCGTTCTTTTCATTTTTTTCTATTCTTCTTTATATTAGCATTACTGTAATAAGCTGAAGTGGTTTATAGCATATACTTCGTATTGGTAATGAACTAACATGCCTACTCTCAACAAAAATTCAATGTGTACTGGTAATTTATATGACTCTCGTTACTTGTCTTTTCGTTATACATATTGGGTCAAAGGTAACTTATACATATTGAAGTTACTTTCATGTATTGTTTTTTTTTAATCATTTACAGTAGTATTTATGCATTAAGATGAATTGTAATTGGTGTAAATATGTTATTTTAGGTTGAAGTACTAGAAAAATCAATGAAGGACTTGGAGCAAGCGAGAAAGAAAAATAAAGAGCTTTTTGAGGAAGCTATAGAAAAAGAAAGAAAGCTTATTGAAGAAAAGCTTAAGACATTTAAGGAAGAAATGATCAAAGATACGTATGAGAAGTTTGCCGAGGTGTTGACACAATTGAAGGAGCAACCTCACACTCCCCATTGTGCATAAACATTCATTGCTTAATTAGGTACACTTCATGTTTCATACACAATTTGTTTAGAAGTAGTTTATTTTGGGTAAATTTGGCACATATTGGTGGATTATGCACATTTTGTTAAGAAGTGGTGCATTTGGTAGAATGTGGTTTAGAAGTAGTATGTTTGGTAGGATTTGATAACTTATGTAATATGATATTTGAAAATGATCGTCTAATTATTAATTTCGGTTTCAATTGTGCGTTCATAAATATTTAGATTTTGACATTTGTATATTACGGGAAAAGCAATTTTTGTGCTGATTTATATTAGTAATGCAGTTTTTCGTAATGGAACCGTTGTGGTCTTCGTTGCAAACTCATCACAATTTTACACTGTTGCAAATCCGTTACAATTGCTTACCGTTGCAAAACCCAATCCTACGTGATGCCGTTGCAATCTCGTACCATTTTTTGTCCATTGCAATTTCCTTGTAATATATGTTGTAGCAAAATCGTTGGAAAACCATTGGAATATGACCCGTTGCAAAAACGGTTGCTAATTTACAACAAATTTTGCTTGGTTGGAAAACCGTTGCAACTTTTTTTCCCCGTTAGAAATCCGTTGCAATTTAAATTTCCATGGAGCATTAACGCTACGGTAGGAATCCGTTGCAAATCCGTTGCAAATGGCTATTTGCAACGGATTCCTACCGTAGCATTAGTCCTCTTGTGTTGTAGTGACGTCTGAAAATTATGTGCGTTAAAGTGTTGTACATTATGCTTCTTTTCTTAATTATATGAATTACTAATTATAGTAATATGTGTAGGCTTATATTTTTAAGACTTCCTTTTATAGGAAGTCCTAAATACATTATTATCTTTCTTTTAAGTAAAGGTGGAAACGAGCCGAGTCGAGCTCAAGCCTGTCAAAGCTCGAGCTTGGCTAGATTCGAGTTTTGTTGTTTAAGTTCGAGCTCGGCTCGTGGTATATTATCCAGGCTCTGGCTCAACTCGTTGTCACGATGCACCAATAAAAAATTAAAGCTCGTCTCGTAGTATATCGATTTATTTTGAGCTCGTTTTTAAGCTTGTTATTGAGCTTGTTAATAAGCTCGCATGTAATACAAATGTATAATGTATTTTATATGTATAATATTAGAAATATTTTAGTGTCGTTTAGGCTTGTTTAAGCTCGTGAGCCCAATCGAGCTTTGTATATAAAGATCGGGCTCCGCAACTTAGGCTCGACTCATTCAAGCTTTTTACTGATTCGATCACGGGTGTTTTACAAGCGGCTAGGCTCATTTTCACCTTTACTTTTAAGCGTTTGAAAAGTGTAGGTAAAATATTCACAGTGTTATTTTGAGGTCTGATAACTATAAAAAGGTGTTTACTGACATCAGAAAATGTATTTTTACACTTTCTTTGTAATTTTGAGGTTTTATTAACAAATTATGTGTCTCGTTTTTTTTGTCACTATCAATAGGTTTACGACGCTTTTCCTTGCACTCTTTCAAGGGTAGGGGTCGGGTGAGCAAATGGACCGAGAACCGAACCGGAACCGAACTGAATTTTAGAACCGCGGTCCAGTTCTCGGTTCTTCATAATTGGAAATTGCGGTTCTTGGTTCGGTTTGGTCCGGAACCGCGGGTATCGGTTCTGGAATCGAAGAACCGCCCGATTCTAAAGTATATATGTTTTTTTATCGATTTAACTCGTTACATGATCAGAAAATAAACTTGGATGTATGTTTTTTTTGGTAATCTTATTAAAATGATTCACCCTTGGAGTGTAATGTGTATACACGCAAATTAGTTAACGGATTTTGCTAGTTTGTTTTTAAAGAAGAAATAGTTGGTTACTTAGATATGCATAACATGTTCTAACCTATTGCAGTAAAATGACTTGATAGAATATAAGCTTGACCATTGAATCAATTTCCAAAAAGCCAATGTTTATTGTTAATAACTTGAATTTTGGGCTGCATTGGAGCTGCTAACCATCAACTAATTCCTTCTAGATAACTGTCATCTTTATTTGACATCTTAAATTATTTATGTGTTTTGATAGAATGATAGACAATGGGTAAAATTCAAGTCGATACATAAAGTAATTGATATAACAACCTTACGCCCAACAGTGTGCATGAAAATATACATCAATACATGTCATTCATCGTATTGATTAATAAATATAAATTGCATGTATGTTTAGTATACAACAAAACACAAGTTTAAGAATATGTTGTCCCATAATTCATAACTAAGAGCACAAGGTATGGGCAATACCAATAACACGTTATTGGTATGCCACCTCAGCGCCACATCATACACCTCTCAATAACACACCACTTGTTGGAATCACTCCTAAACAGTATTTCAAGTATTTATATTTCATATGTAATAGGTAGCTTTGTTATGGCCTTTATGTTTGTTTAAGGTCAAGCTTATGTAGAAGGCCCATAAGCTTGATCCAAGCCCAATAAGGAATAGGGAAGGAGAGGGAGTGTTGCCCTAGCTCCTTGCCTATAAATACATTGTAATAACCTTCATTTGAAGGTTGGTTGTTCAAGTTATTCTCTTTCACTCACTCTTTTCCCTTAACCGGTATTACTATTACGTGTGTGTGTGTGTTTAGCTTGTTCATCCGCCTTCATCTCTTTCTCTATAAGCTTGTGTTGTAAAACTAGTGACCTAACAGTGGTATCAATCGCCAAATAGTTGGGTGTACACTTTGTTTTTGAAGTTTTGGTTTTGGGTCTTACGCGTAAAGATAACACAATCTTTGGTTCGCTTAAAAACTGATTTTTTACACTTTTGAATCCAAGTACTTTCAACGTTATTAGGTGTTAAACTATTGGTTTTTGGCAAAAAGTTTGGAACTTTACGTGTTTTTCCTTGTTTTTAAGCTTGTTTTTGTACGCAAGTGTTATCCTACGCGTAACTGTTTTAAGTACTTTGGATCATCAAGTTTCACACTTTTGTGTTATTTTGGTGTTATTGAAGCTATTTCAACACACAAAAACTGGTTTAGAAACAAATTTGGATAGAATCAAAGTTACGAGTAATCTTACGCGTAACAAAACCCTAAATTTACGCGTAAGACTTTCCTTGGTTTGATCTTCAATTTTCTGGTTTATTCCGTGTTTTCTTACTTGGATAAGTCTGAAAATACGTCGACTTTGGATATCTTTTGCACTGTGAAGTGTAAAAGATCACTTGGGATAAAACCCTAATCTTACGCTTAAGCATAAAGCTTACGCGTAGAAAATCTTACGCTTAAGATTCATCTTACGCGTAGACTTAGTCCTACGCATAAGGTAATCCTACGCCTAACTTTCTACGCCTAACTTACTGTTTACGCGTAACTTTAGTCCTTTTTTCCTACTTACGCGTAAGCTAAATCCTACGCGTAACTATTCTTGTTACGCGTAACTTTTGGTGTTTTTACGCATAAGTGCTACTTGGTTCTTGTCATTTCTACGCCTAAGGATACTTCATCAACAAAGGTTCATTCGACTACAAAGATCCATTCTTACTACACAAGTTTATCATCATGTCTCAACCACCATACTCTAACTACTTCCCTCACACTTATAATCATCAACAACAACAACAATTAACTCCACAACATCAACAATGGAATCAACAACAAGCAATTTATCAACAACAATTTAATCAGCAACATACTCCACAACTTGGTGCAATTCCACAACCACAAATGGTTCAACCACCACCAAGTCTTCAAACTCTACCCTACACAAACGATTTCAATCAACATCCATCACGAAGCACTATGAAGGAACCCACTTGGTTTGCAAAGATGTGTGAAGCTCTAAGCAGCCAACAATCAATTCATGAAGCTGGATCACTTGATAGACCTCCAATGCTCACTCCAGGAAACTACGATCAATGGGTGATAAGGTTCTTTAGGTTCTGTGATCTGAAGAAGCCACATGGAAAGTTCTTAAAGAAGGTTATCTTGGAAGGTCCATTTGAGATGCCTACCGTCATTGTACCCGGAGATCCAACTGCTGTTCCACCAAGAGATGAACAAACCAACATTGCTACTGTTGCAGACTTAAATCCTACAGAACTTCTACACTATGAAGCTGATGAACTTGCAATGGAATACATCCTCTTAGGATTACCAAACCCAATTCTTCGTAGTGTTGATGCTCAAAAGACTGCACAAAAAATGTGGGATCATATTCGTCTGCTTATGGAAGGATCTGTACTCAATCAGGAGGATTTGGAATCCAAAATTTACTTGGCTTATGAACACTTCATGATTGAACCTGGAGAGACACTTGAGTCATATCATCACCGATTTTCAGACATCATCAATGATTTGGATAAACACAACATCATCATGCCAAGAATTGCAGTGAATACTAAGTTCCTGAGTAGTCTTGGTCCAGAATGGGAGAAGTATGTCATTTTTCTCCGTCAAGCGAAGAACATGCATCATTCTACTTATGGATTGTTGTACGATTACTTGAAGCCTCATGAAAAGGAAGTTGATCGGGAAAGGATTCTCCGTGCTCAAATTGCTAAACAGTCACAACCGGACAATCAACAACTTGCCTTGTATGCTCAACAGAATTATCCCTCTCAATCAGCAACTCAACCAACTGCTTCCAACACACCTTCACAGCAACAACCTCAACCTCAACAAAATCAATTGGTCCCATACAGCAACAATGCTCAAGCATATGTCAGTGAAGCTACTGAGGAAATCGATCCATTCGAAGCATTGCAACAAGGATTTGTGATGATTGCTAATGCTTTTGGCCGTTACACCAACAAATCCAACAATCGTATTCGTTCCTCATCTAACACACGGACTCAAGCTGTTGTGAACAATGGACGTGTTGAAGTTCAGAATCGTGATTATGGTCGTCAGATGGGCGGTGGTCAAGGGTTTAATGCTGTGGGTAGGAATAACAACAGAGCTCAAGTGGTGGAACAGGGAAATGCTCAGCATCGGTTAAATGGTCTTAGATGCTACAACTGCAATGAGAAGGGACACCTGGCTAATGCATGCCCAAAGCCAAGGACTCGGGGCAGTGCTTATTTCAAAGAGGCCTTACTTTTGGCTCTTAAGGATGAAGCCGGTGGATCCCTCACAAACAAAGAACAGAGCTTTATGGCAGATGCAGACTCAGATGATGATATGGAGGACTTGCAGGCTAATGCAGCTGTTATGTTGATGGCTAATATGCATGAGCTGCACATGAGTGATTCAGGCCCAGTGTATGACACTGATGGCTTGTCTCAGGTATCCGAACAAACCATCATCATATCTGAACTAATATCTCAGCCAATATCTGAATCCGGCACGGATCAGACTGTTCAAAATGAGTCTTCTACATCTTCTTCTGATGATTTTCAAGTTAACCCTGTAGTTACATTTGACGATCAAGACGACCTTATGGTCCCCTTTGATAATCAAATTGACTCCGTGGTCGTACTTGAGGATCTAAAGAATGATCATGTTGAGACTCACGTTGAACAAGATGATCTGTTGCCTCATCCGGATTTTGCTCGGTTAATTCAAGACCATAAAATCAAAATGGAGGAATGTTATGCATTAAATCAATCCTTAAAAAGTAAAAATGCACTGTTAACCAAGGATTTTGAATGTTTACAAATGCAACTCAACTTTTTCAAAACTCAAGAAAACCGTGAAAAAGGTTTTGAAGCCGCTTTTACAAAATCTCATCAAAACGAAAAATATTTAGAGCGACAGATGCGTGATCTAGCCGCCTCGAAGAATGCTTTGTTGTCCGAATTAGAACAACTGAAACATGAACATAAAAAGCAAATTAACGCTCTCACCTTGGAAAATCAAAAAGCTAAGGCTGAGTTGTTAAATTGTCAAAAACAGTTCTCCGCATACAAAAAGCATTCGACGAATCGGGTAGATGACCTTCTTGAAGAAATCATCGGCTTGAAAAACAAACTTAAAGAGTTTAAAACTGTTGTTTACAAACATGGTGAATCCGTAACAGCTATTGAAAAGTTTACCTTAAAACCCAATCCAAAAGGATTTGGAAAAAATCTAGCTGATTACAAACCTAAGCTTTCACTAAAAACATTCAAACCAACTCCTGAAGTTTCCAGTGCAGCATACAAAATTGATAATACTGTCATGAGTGTTGTTGAATACCATCGTCAAGAGGAATTAGATGCAGAAGACGAGAGTCGATCAAAATTAAAAAATGTTGTTTACAACAAACCTTTTAATTATAAAAACGCGGTCACTTTCGTCACACCAACGGATTCTTCTAACACACCAAGGGTTATCATCAAAACACCCGAGTCTTCTATTGTTAATCCCAAAACAGTCTTTGCACAAACTTACGGTCCTTTACCTTCCATTAGTGAAGTAAACTCAAAACCTGAAAATCGAAAAATCCTTCGATATTTTGACATTTTCATGGCTGACCTCAAAATTTTACTACATGAGATAGAATATCGATCTGAAATCAAAGTTGAACATTTTCAATCGCCTCTGGCGAGAGAACAACGAGACATCTTTCAGAAAAATCTTTTACCTAATGTTAAAAACTTGAAAAGTTGTGCAATTGCCTGGGAAAAGGATTTTCATAAGGAACTTGGGGTAATGAAAAACGTTTTCGAGAAAACAGAAACATCTATTACTAACACAAAACGCAAAAAGAAACTGTTGAGAAAAGATGTTGATCGACTCTTGGAAGATGTTATCTGTGCTGATATCCATAATGTTGTGCTACTCTATTCGTTGCCATATGCATCTGATCATATCTCTGCTGATATTGTTGAAACTGTTGCAACTGTTGAGAACACCGATAATGTGCTTTAGATCGAGTCTTTAAAAGCTGAAAATAAACGATTACACACGGAAATTAACAATGCAAAACGTCGTCTTCATTGGTGTGAAAAAGATATTCACAACCATCAACTCAGTTTTCAAAAGAAAATCGCTCAATTGAGTGCTAAATCTTCTGATCCTAAAATTGAGCAACTGGATGATCAAAACGTGTCTTTGAAAAGTCAAATCTCAAAATATGAACAAGAACTTTTAAAAGTTAAACAGGAATATGGTGTCATATTTGATTTACTCAAAAAGACTCGAGATGAAGCATCAAACGAACTTGATCACTATCTTGCTCACACTAGAGAAGTCATGAATTTTGCTGGTAATCTTCGTTCTGAAAATCAAAATCTGATTCACACCATCTCTAAGTTACGGGAAATGTTAGGAAAGTATGAACAACTTCCGCCTACTGTGATTAAGAGATTAGCACCAGTCACACTTAGTAATCGTGAACCTAGAATTCCCACTGCCAAATCACAAGTTGCTAATGTGTTTCCCTCTACTGAAACAGGAATAGTTGCATCTTTTCCAAACGTCCGCACTTCACAGCCTAGGAGCACTCAATCGAAGAATAGGAAGTTGCGACCTAAGAAAAGATCAATAAGGAATGCTAAAGTAGAAGAACACCCTAGGAATCTGAATAAAACTCATGTTACTTCCACTATAGATATTGCGTCTAGCAAATGTAATAGAAATAGTGATGTAACGAATGCTAAACCATTAAGTACCTTTGATATTCAGTCTGATGCACCTTGTGATATTTGTCAAAAGAGTATGAATTCTGATTGTCATGACAAATGTGTTGCTAAAGCTATAATCTCTAGATTACGGAATCCTAAGAATCGGAATACCTCTAGGCCCACTAATCATTCTAAGTCTGTGCTTGGTAAACCACCTTCCTTAGATTATAAGGCAACCATTGCTATCACAGTAGCTCCCGCTACACCTCCTAAGACTACAGTACCACCTAGTGTTTTCACTAAGACTAAAGCAAAGAGTAGTTATAGATGGCAGAAATGGATATATAACACACTAGGATTTAAGTGGATGCCTAAAATTCTCAATGTGTGTATGTCTAATATACCTGCTTCGGAACCCTCTAACATTTCGGGTTCCACATCTACTTCTATTCCATCTGTGTCGTCTGTGTGTAATGCAGGTGATACAGATCATTCTCTGGATTGTTGATAGCGGTTGTTCCCGACACATGACAGGCAACCTTAAACTGTTATCCAACTTTATTGCAAAGTTCATTGGCACTGTCAGATTCGGGAACGATCACTTCGCAGCCATCATGGGCTACGGAGATTATGTTAATGGGAACATCGAAATAAGCAGGGTTTACTATGTGGAAGGCCTCGATCACAATCTGTTTTCAGTAGGTCAATTTTGTGATGGAGATTTGGAGGTTGCTTTCAGGGAGAAAACTTGTTTCATTCGTGATCTACAAGGAAACGATCTTATGTCTGGCTCGCGTAATTCCAGTCTCTACACTATCTCTATGCAAGACATGGTTGCTTCCTCTCCCATCTGCTTACTTTCAAAGGCAACATCTACAAAATCCTGGCTATGGCACCGTCGTCTCTCACATCTAAACTTTCAAACCATCACCAATCTTGCTCGACACAAACTAGTTGAAGGACTCCCACGATTCCGGTATTCAAAAGATCACCTTTGCTCAGCCTGTGAACAAGGGAAAAGCACTCGTGCTCATTTTCCTTCAAAGGTGGAACACAGCTCTCAGCATGTGCTTCATCTTCTTTACATGGATTTGTGTGGCCCCATGCGCGTGCAAACGATAAATGGCAAACGCTACATCTTAGTAATCGTTGATGACTACTCTCGATGGACTTGGGTCTACTTTCTTCGTAGCAAAGACCAAGCTCCACAAATGATCATCACCTTTCTCACAAAGATACAGGTTCAGCTCCGCAACACCGTCAGAATCATCAGAACAGACAAAGGAACTGAATTTGTTAACAAAACCCTTCGTGAATTTTATGAGAAAGTGGGAATTCAGCATCAAACATCTATTGCACGGACACCTGAACAAAACGGAGTTGTTGAAAGACGAAACCGAACGTTAGTGGAAGCTGCAAGAACAATGTTAATCAATGCTAAACTTCCAGATTACTTATGGGCAGAAGCTGTATCTACTGCATGCTATACTCAAAACCGTTCCATGATCACAAAACGCCACAACAAAACACCTTTTAAGCTTGTCCACAACTATAAACCGAACCTCAAACACTTTCATGTATTTGGATCCCTTTGCTATCCAAATAATGATCGTGATGATTTTGGAAAGCTAAAAGCCAAAGCTGATATTGGAGTCTTTATTGGATACTGTGACAATTCTAAAGGTTTCCGAATCTGGAATCGTCGAACTAAGGAGGTTATGGAAACGATTCATGCTCATTTCGATGAACTCACGGAGATGGCTTCTGAGTATAACAGCTTAGAACCCGGTCACAACCGTTTAAACTTCCCTCAACCCCCATCATCAGCTGAAGAAAGCCCTCAGCTAACTCGTCAACAAATGGAAAGGTTATTTGCTCCTCTGTTCTGTGACGATATTGATGAACGTGCTCCTGGTGTATCCGCTGTTTCCGCTGCACAACCTGATAATATTCCTATACCTGATACACCTGCTACAACAACTACTGTTGAAGATGCACCTACACCAATTGACTCCAACACAACAGTTGAACACACCGCTTCCAACAATGATGAACCAGCTGATGATATTCTGAATGAAGTACCCCCACCCGCAGATTTTGATCCAAATGCGTTCTTCAACCCGTTTGCCAATGAGACTGCTGCACCAGATGTCGCGGAATCTTCAACAAACCATTTGAATCCTCAGAATCTGCACAATGTATACCAACATCAACCCTCTACACATAGATGGACAAAAGACCATCCTCTGGCTAACATTATTGGCAACCCGAATCAACTAGTCGTTACGAGACAACGTCTTCACTCAGATGGTGAACACTGCATTTATGCACTCACTGTCTGCCAATCTGAACCTAAAAACATTAAGGATGCAATGACAAAAGACAACTGGATTGAATCCATGCAAGAAGAACTCAATCAATTCAAACGTCTTGAAGTATGAGAACTGGTTGAAAGACCAACAGGGGTCTACGTCATTGGTCTAAAATGGATTTGGAAAAACAAATTGGATGCTGAAGGGAATGTCATCCGAAACAAGTCACGGCTAGTTGCTAAGGGTTATCGTCAGGAAGAAGGGATAGACTTTGAAGAATCTTTTGCTCCGGTTGCTCGTCTTGAGGCTGTTCGGATATTTCTCGCGTTCGCGGCTCATATGAACATGACGGTCTATCAGATGGATGTCAAAACGGCGTTTCTAAATGGAAAACTTAAAGAAACGGTCTATGTCAGCCAACCAGATGGATTCGTTGATCCTGAGTTCCCGAACCATGTCTACAAACTGAACAAAGCTCTTTATGGTCTCAAACAAGCCCCTCGGGCATGGTACGATAAGCTATCATCTTTCCTCATTGCCAATAATTTCACCAAAGGCTCGGTTGACCCAACTCTTTTTATACAATATCACGGGGCACACATCTTAATTGTTCAAATTTACGTGGATGACATCATTTTTGGGTCAACACATAAAAAGTTTTCAATCGCTTTTGCAAAACTCATGAAGAAAAATTTTGAAATGTCCATGATGGGTGAACTTACGTTCTTTCTAGGACTGCAAGTTCATCAATCACCCCGTGGTATTTTCTTGAGTCAGTCCAAATATGCCCTTGAATTGTTAAACAAATTTGGAATGAATACCTGTGATACTTATGCCACACCAATGGCTCATACCAAGAAATTAGATGCTGATTTACATGGGAAATTGGTTGACCCTACCAAATACCGAAGTATTATTGGGTCTCTCATGTATCTAACAGCTAGCAGACCTGACATTGTCTTTGCCGTTTATCTATGCTCCCGTTATCAGTCGCGACCAACTGAAACCCACCTCTCTGAGGCTAAAAGAATCCTCCGATACATCAAGGGAACCATTAATTTGGGGATCTGGTATCCGAAGGATTCTGGTTTTGAACTAATCGCTTTTTTAGACGCTGATCACGCAGGATGCCTAGACTCAAGGAAAAGTACTTCAGGAGCACTACAATTTCTCGGTGATAAACTGGTGTCTTGGCAATCAAAGAAGCAGGATTGTACATCACTGTCATCAACTGAAGCAGAATATGTAGCCATGTCCGCGTGTTGTGCTCAAGTCATTTGGATGAGAACACAACTCAAAGACTATGGTTATGTATTTGACAGAATCCCGATGTACTGCGACAATCGGAGTGCCATTGCAATCTCGTGCAACTCAGTTCAGCACTCGAAATCAAAGCACATCGATCTACTCTATCATTTCATCAAGGACCATGTGGAACAGGGTACCGTTGAATTATACTTTGTGGGTACTGAATACCAATTGGCAGATCTGCTCACCAAAGCCTTGCCTCCCGCTAGGTTTAATGAGTTGGTCCACCGGATTGGTATGAGGTGTTTGACTCAAGAGGAATTGGATGACCTCTTAAAACAGTCTTAAAAACCTGTCAAACACCAAAACATCCTTTGTAAATAATTTTTCAAAAACAAAATACAAAAATATAAAATCCGATAAAACATCAAAAATATTCTTCTAATCTATATTTCTTTCAACATGGCAAGTACATTTCTTCCGTCAACACTTCAATCTTTCAAAATTCAGTATTCTTCCGATCAAGTGTTGAGGGGGAGAAAATAATCTATTAACTGTTTCAAAACATCTGTGTACTTGCATGCTATCACATCTCGGTTGATTCTTTTACAAATGGTGGTAAATTTCCTGGTTCAAAAACACTCCTCGGACTTTAATTAACAACCTTTCATTATTTTCTCAAGTCGAGGGGGAGTGTCGTCAAGGTTCTTTTCTAAAATCCTCATTTGGTAACAAAATTTGGAAGTTAAAAAGCTTTGGATGAAAATGGAAAAGGTGGAGGGACCAAAACTGTCAAAATGATAAAGTCTATTTTAATAAAAATCCTCTCCACCTAAATCTTTCACTTCTCATTTGCATTCTTAACCTCAAAAAGATCCTACACCTAATAATCACTCAACAACACCGTGCTTTTGATCATCAAGTTGTAAGTTGTTTCTTGTGTAAAACATGTTGATGAGTGTCTAAATACTCATCATTTTTGTACAATATAAACTGCAAAATCATCTGAAAACACTCAGAAACACATTAAAATGATCAAAATATCACAAATCAGTGTTTTATGTGTTTCAAATGCAAAATTATCAAAATCAGATGAAAAATGTATCAAGTTTGCAAAATTGGCAGTTTTAGTCCCCCAAGTTTCATAAATTGTCAAAAAAAATAGTCCCTGAGCCATAATTTCAAAAGCAAAAGTCACCAAAGGTCCTTTTAAAATCAAAAGTTGTCAAAATAAGTCCTTTGGTGAAAAATATCAAAAGTTTGAGAAAATTACAAAAATGGTCCTTCAAGTTTCAAAATTGGCAGAATTGGTCCCCGGAAAATGTGAAAATGGCAACATTGGTCCCTGTACTTTTGAAGATTGTCACTTTAAGTCCTTGGAACATCTTTGCAAGATTGGCAGTTCAAGTCCTTGCAATTTCAGATTTTACACCTTTAGTCCTTGGATTTTTAAACTCTTTAAAACCATTTTGGACCCTTGACACACCTTTGACCCCCTGTCATTTTGAATTATGAACCCCCATCTTATATTAGCCACTTGGGTCAAACTCTGGTCAATCTTCATAACCCGCCAAAGTCATCCTCCCAACTGCTATCCTGCAAACAAGCTTTCCCCCATCCCCCCTCCTCTCCAATCACTCTCCCATGTTCCCTCACCCCCAACTAACATCCAATATGCATTTATTGCATCTTTCCCCCCCTCACTCAACCCCAATTGTCAACACCAAAAATTGGCGCCAAAACACCATTTAAACGGCCATGATCATTTTGAAGCTATCCAAGGGCTAGGATTGGTGGGAAAGATTCAGAAGAGAGAGAGAGTACCTTTGGATTATAAAAAGACAGAAAAAGGAAGCAATGAAGTAGTAGATTAATTAGCTTAAAATTTCTTATTGTCGTTTTTCTTGTCAATGTTCTAGTTTAAATTAAAAGTTGTAATCTCTTGTTCAAATATGTTAAATTCAAGTTATATTTGCAGTATTTATAAGTTTTGATCAATGATTCTAAGTTTTTTTACCTATTATCAATTATTTACATAACTGTTGAAATTTTCAATGTCTAAGTCTTGTTTAAAAGCTTCTTAAATCTCATTTATCAACTTCAATAAGCTCAAATGAGCTTGTGAAAGCATTGTACAAGCTCACATTCTAGTTTCCACTCATTTTGTACTCGGGTCAACAAAAGTCAACTGGTGGCTCAAATAGCTATGGAAATGGTTAGGGGTTGATGCAGTGATAGCTATGGGTTGATTTGAAGTCCAATGGGTTGGATAAATTAGGTTAGAGGTATCTTGGTTCACTGGTTTCAAGCTTTAGCAGCTTTGGACTCTTGTAAGTCATTTTTAAGTTTTTTGATGCATATTCAGTAATTGTAGTTAAAACTGGTTCCTATCTGTTCTAATAGTTGTATTTAGGTTACATTAGCTTAGTTTGATCATTGTTGTTAGTTGGATAATTGTTTAGATCAGTTCTAAGTCATAACAGTTAGATAAGAGGGTGTTTGGATTTGCTGATCAAACTGTCTTAATGGTCTACTCATTGGTTAAGCTCTAATGGTTTATGCTTATTAAGTATGTTTGAGTTCATTTGAGTCAAGAATTTGGAACTGCAACCACCAAAAGTCAACATTTCATTAAAATCCAAACCCACTGATCACTGTTGAAATTTTGGCTTAGCAAATCCTCATTTTGTGATTAAAAGTTATAAACAAAGGTTGTATTAGCTTCATTCCATCATAATATAACAATCTCAGTCTTAAAATTAGATCCAAACTTCATAAAAGTCAACTGTGTCTCCATTTTTCAAAAGTCAAATCTTGTCAAAATTGGATTTGTGCAGAACTATCAGCAGTCACACAGGTTTCATTAAAGCTTTTCAAGGCTTGAATTTTTGTTTACAAGTAGTTTAATAGGTGGTATTTAAGACCTTTTATCTGGTTTTAGCTTTTGTTTGCTGAATAAGCTTCTGCAAAAGCTCAAAGTGAGCCTCACATCGCCTGCTCCACTGTCAACATACACTGAGCTTTTTCTCAGTTTGTGCAGCTGGTGTACAGGGCTCAAAAGAGCTTCTCATGGCCTAAAATTTGGTACAAGTGATCTCACCCAGGTCCTTTACAAGTTCCAACAAGTAGTTTCCAGTTTGAGCTTATTGTTAAGCTTGTGCATAAGCTTAAAGATAGTACCCAGAACCTGTTTTAGCAAATAGCTCTCAACATCAAATCTGATCTAAATTGTGATTCTGTTGGTCTAGCTTGTTAAAACTTATTGCATTTTGGTCATTTTAGCTTATCATAGCTTTGGTAAACAGTTGGTAGCATAAATTGTCCATTTGGCTTATTTGGGTTGCTTAATAATAAGCACTTGTTAAGCAGTTTCATATTTCTCCACATAAGCACTTATTTTTCTATTTTTCTTATATTCCTAATATTATTTTAGACTTTTCCTGAAATTTTCAGATTTTTCTAAGTAGTTTTGCTATTTTTCTCAATTTAAATTAGTTTTTAATCATTTTTAAATAGCATTTAATACAAAAAATTAGAAAAAGGTTCAAAAAAATAAGTTTTCATTTTTCTTAGGCTTAGATAAATATAAAAAGTAGAAAAAGTAATTTTCCATATTTTTCATAGTTCATTTGGTAATTTTTAGTAATTTAATTAGTTTTTAATAGTTTAAAATTCCTAGAAAATAGAAAAATAGTCACAAAAATACAAAAATAGTTTTAAAAAGTTTCTTTTGATATTTTAGATTTTTCTAAGTCTAAATTTTATTTTTCTAGCTTTGTTTCATAATTTCTTGTAATTTAGGTAATTAATTAATAGTTAAAAATAGTTTTTAATTAGATAATTAGTCTTAAAAATAATTTTATTTTTCCATAAATTTTCTTTTATCATTAGGATTGTAAAAATGTATTTTTCATATTTTTAGGGTTTATATTGACTGAGTTTCACTTTTTAATTTGTACGTCGCGTAGATTTTAAATTCAGTTTTATAAAAACATAAAAACAAAACATCATTGTAAAAATAGTGATAGCGTTTATTTAATAGATTTTATCTTTTTAATCTTCTTTAATTTGCATTTAAGCCGTTGTAATTTGTTGGCTTATTCCGTAGTTATAATCATAACCAAATCATTTTTCCGTTCAAACTCCTCGATCACTAAACGTTTGATAAATCATCGCATAGCTCGCTGGGACATAACGACCCGGGGAGACTCTATACTCCTCAGATCTTCATTGATTTCGTGCTTAAGCTGTTTTAGGTTTTCTTACGCTTGCGTGAGAGAACTTGACGGTTTCGCGCGCATCAAATTTTTGGCGCCGCTGCCGGGGAGCTGTGCTGATCTATCTTCCGTTTTAGCAGATTAGTTGTTTGAATCCTCACTCATTGTTTATATCATCCATCTCTGTATATATATATATCCATATTTTCTTCTAAAAAATCCAAAAACCCAAAAACATCCAAAAACGTATAAAATACAAAAATATTTTTCTTTTGTTTCTATATATGTATCAAATAATAAAAATACAAAAAGAATCGTCGTTTTCTCTAATAATTAACAACTTAAAAGATTACCACCGAAAACCAAGGCAGTGCACTACCTAACTGGGGGTGCGACCATAATAAGTTCCCGAACTAAAGATATAAAACTTGCCTTTGTGTCCATTGTGATTGGTGTACCTTTTTCAAAGAAGCCATTCATCTTGGATTATTGGTTAAGTTCACTGTTGTTTTGCCTCGATCTTGTGTTAATTGATTTTGTTGTGATATCGACGTTTCAGAACCAGAAAACCCAAAAGATTCTCCTCACCCTGATTTTTACAAACCGTCTTCATAATTCTCATTCTCATCTGAAAGATTTTCATAATTCCCATTTCTCTTCTTAACTCTGAGAGTTCTTAGAGTTATCTCTAGTGCATGCGCACTCGTTCTTCTAGATCATTGAGTCCTTTGCGTGATCTAGCAGAAATTCCTAGAAGACGTTCTCGTAGACGTGCTGCCCAAATAGTCGAACCCGAGATTCGCACTATTTCAAACATCACCATGGCAGACGAACGTACTATGGCGGAAATGCTCCAGGCACCCACCGAGGGTTATGGAGATGCCATTGTTTTACCCGTAATCAGCTCTGATCACTTTGAATTGAAGACACATTTGATCACACTTGTGTCTACGAATCAATTCCGCGGGACTGATCGAGAAGACCCGTATGCACACATCCGTTGGTTTAACAAGTTGACTTCAACTATCAATTTCAAGGATGTGCCACAAAAAGTGATCAAGTTGATGCTATTTCCATTCTCACTTGAGGGGGCAGCCCGGATTTGGCTGGAAAAAGAACCCCCTCGATCCATCGAAACTTGGGAGGATCTTGTTCAAAAGTTTGTCAACTATTTCTTTCCTCCATCAAAGACGACTAATCTGAAAAATGAAATTTCTGGATTTCGTCAAAATTTCAATGAAAATTTTGGAGAGGCATGGGAGAGATTCAAAGATCTCCTCAGGAAATGCCCCCATCATGAATTCACGGAGCTTCAACAAGTTAATATCTTTTACAATGGGTTGAACGGTAATGATCAAGATTCCTTGAATGCATCCGCGGGTGGAAATATCTTGAATCGTAGACCTAAAGATGTGCTTGAAATTTGCGAGAGTAAATCAAAAGTTCCTATTTCTCGCAACAAAGTCAATGTTCCGAACACTCCTGCTTCTTCATCCAGTAACTCTTCCGAGTTAGCCGCTCCGTTAGCCGCTCTAACGGACATCATCCATTGTATGATAAAAGAGGTAAAGGAAATCAAAAGCGAAATTCATAAGCCCGAACCAGTCAAAGCCGTAAACAAGGTGTGTGAAACTTGTAGTGGTCCACACGCGTATTATGATTGTCAAGCAACCGATGCTTCCTTTTACCAAGCTCCCGTAGCTTCGGTAAACCACAATCAATACCGACCACAGGCTGATCCTCACTACCGTGCACCTAGCGGTATGACACCACCTGGTTTTCCTCCCGTGCAAAACCATGGCAATCAAAACCATGGAAATCAAAATCGCTTTGTTCCAAATCAAGGGCAAAATTTCAATAACCCTCCAAATTTCAATCAAAACCGGAACAATTTCAACCACCCTCAACCATATCAAGCTCCTAATCATCAAAGTTATCAACCGCCTCCTCAAGCTCCCATGCCAAATGACTTCATGAAAATGACTGAGGCAAACATGCGATCAATGCAAACTCAGATCAATAACATGAGAGGTGAGCTAAAAAGGGAAATTGATACCACATTATCTCGACAGACAAATGAGTTAAAGAATATGATGAGCAGTTTCATGAACATGAATATGAACAAAGCTTCGCCATCTTCTGGAGGACTCCCAAGCAATACAGTTACCAATCCCAATGCCGAGTTGAAAGCCGTCACCACTCGTAGTGGTAAGACGCACAATGGACCTACGACTCCTATGCCCCCTCCTCCTGTGGCATTTAGTCAAGTTACCAAGGAGACAACGGACAAGGTGCATTATTCAAGCCCACGAAGTACCGCACACGTCCCACCTTCGGTAGTCCAAGCTTTAAGTCCGGAACCCGAAGTTCCGAAGAAAAATCCTGAGCCAGAAATCACTTCCATCCCGGCTCAAAAGTCTACTCAGCTTCCTTACCCGTCAAGAATGAATGATGAGAAGCTCAAAGACAAAAACAAAGAGCAGATGGAAAATTTTTTCCAAATCTTCAATGAGCTTCACTTTGATATAAGCTTCGTTGATGCTCTCGTTCTAATGTCTAAATTTGCATCCACGCTTAAAGGCTTACTCACCAACAAAGATAAGCTATCAGAGATGGCGAAAACTCCTCTCAATGAGCAATGCTCAGCAGCCATTCTTAATAAGCTTCCCGAAAAGCTTGAAGACCCTGGCCGGTTCTTGATCCCGTGTGATTTCTTGGGGATGTTTCAATGCTCCGCCTTGGCCGATCTTGGCGCTAGCATTAACCTCATGCCACTCTCAGTATGGAAGAAACTGTCTCTTCCTGAACTTTCATCCACTCGTATGACACTCGAGCTAGCGGATCGTACCGTAACTCGTCCACTTGGGATAGCCGAGGATGTCGTGATGAAAGTGGGAAAGTTTCACTTTCATGCTGACTTTGTTGTAGTAGACTTCGATGCAGATCCTAGAGTTCCCCTCATCTTAGGGAGAGCTTTCTTAAGAATGAGTCGTGCTCTGATTGATGTGTTTGATGAAGAGTTGACCATACGGGTTGACAACGAAGAGCTCACGTTAAATATTAACCAGAACTCCAAACCTCTATACAAAAAGAGTGTTGCCACAATTGATCAAAAATCTGAAAGAATCAATGCAACACTCTCAAATTTCACGGTTAAGAGTGTTCACCAAAAACGTGCTGAGCTCAAAGCTTTGAAAATTACCCCTGGTTCAAGCAAATGGTTTGAAAGCTGCACCAGGGAAGTCAAGAGTGTTCTTGATGATGATGACGATGATATTGAATCGGAGACTTCATCGGAAGTGGTGGAAACTGCTAGCTCTAAGAGCACACCACTTGTCCCACCTCCGGCATCAGTTTGTCGCATCGAGATTGTTAAGTCTGTGGATGAAACTAATCTCTCTTCAGTTTCATCTGAGTTGGATGATGATGTTTGTGATCCAATGGGAGACATCTTACCCATTGATGAATTGCTCAAAAATGATCCATCATCTTCTAGTCCTATTCCCGACTCTTCCATCCCTTCTCTCACTCTTGATGAGGAGGATGACAACTTTTGGAATGAAGTCGAGGCCTTTCTTAGTGATGAGTCAATTCCAATGGGAATTGATAACACTTACCTTGATGCGGAGGGAGACATCCTTTTTCTGGAAAGTCTGTTGATTGAGGAACCATTTCCCACCCTCCCTCCCGGACATCTTCTTGACAATCACCATCTAAGCTTCACGTTTAAGCTTAAAGATGTCAAAACTGGTGATTTGCTTTTCTCTGCTGAGGAATGGACTTGCATTCTCATGTACGTCTTTATTCCATTCTTCACAGATGGTGTGGTTGCTCTTTCCCTTTTCTCTTTCGGGAATGAGGACACCATCTTTGACCCCGGTATCATCCTTTATAGTTTCTACTATTAAACAATACCGCGGTTATATCTCGTCGGTGTGGAACTTTCTGATGTTCATATGTTCATTAACATTGTGAACGAAAGTCCGATCGAGATTGGTTTTCCACGTTACTTTCCCCATGAACAAATGAATACGGGGTCCAGTCAAGCTAGCGACTCGGGAATCAAAAACAGTAGCATGCCATATGGGTTTTCACCCATATTTCTGTCTTCTCACCTCTTTCTACCACCCTAGTGTGGGGGGGGGGGGGGGTTACCCACATGTTTAAAAAAAAAAAAAAAAAAAAAAAAAAAAAAAAGCTTTCTAAATAATGGCCGTAGTATTTCCCTTTTACGTTCTTTGTTTCGGCATAACCGCCGGTACTTTGAATATTGAGGGCAATATTCATTTCTAAGTGTGGGGGGGAATTCTCACGAATTTCATATATTATCTACCCAATTCCCCCGTTTTTGGCCAAAATTTTTTTGGAGTAAGTGTTTTACACTTTCTCATTTGGTTATCAGTCCGCCATGTCTGTAAGACAAAAGGATTGGCTAATCCAGGAGCAAACGGCTCTTGGTAAAGATCTCTCAAATCCGTTTATATGGCTTGCAATTTGCCCAAAATTGTATGGTTTTCAGCTCACCATATCCTAAAAAGTGAAGAGTTGGCTAGCCCGCAAGTTTATGGCTTGTGGTAAAGGCAGTGGAAAATCCATAATTGGTAATCGACTCACCAAAGATAATATTGATAATTTATCTAAGAGTTGGCTAGTCCAGAAGGGTACGGCTTCTGGTAAAGACAAATCAAATCCGTTGGAAGCTGGTGGTTTGCTCAAAATCACATGGTTATCGGTGTACCATGGTTCTTACTTGAACTGAAACATTTGGCTACTCCAGAAGTAATGGCTTTTGGTAAAGAGATTAAAATCCATTATGTTTTCTCAAATCATTGCTAGGGACTAGCAATATCTCAGTGTGGGGGATTGATGAGTGTCTAAATACTCATCATTTTTTTACAATATAAACTGCAAAATCATCTGAAAACACTCAGAAACACATTAAAATGATCAAAATATCACAAATCAGTGTTTTATGTGTTTCAAATGCAAAATTATCAAAATCAGATGAAAAATGTATCAAGTTTGCAAAATTGGCAGTTTTAGTCCCCCAAGTTTCATAAATTGTCAAAAAAAATAGTCCCTGAGCCATAATTTCAAAAGCAAAAGTCACCAAAGGTCCTTTTAAAATCAAAAGTTTTCAAAATAAGTCCTTTGGTGAAAAATATCAAAAGTTTGAGAAAATTACAAAAATGGTCCTTCAAGTTTCAAAATTGGCAGAATTGGTCCCCGGAAAATGTGAAAATGGCAACATTGGTCCCTGTACTTTTGAAGATTGTCACTTTAAGTCCTTGGAACATCTTTGCAAGATTGGCAGTTCAAGTCCTTGCAATTTCAGATTTTATACCTTTAGTCCTTGGATTTTTAAACTCTTTAAAACCATTTTGGACCCTTGACACACCTTTGACCCCCTGTCATTTTGAATTATGAACCCCCATCTTATATTAGCCACTTGGGTCAAACTCTGGTCAATCTTCATAACCCGCCAAAGTCATCCTCCCAACTGCTATCCTGCAAACAAGCTTTCCCCCATCCCCCCTCCTCTCCAATCACTCTCCCATGTTCCCTCACCCCCAACTAACATCCAATATGCATTTATTGCATCTTTCCCCCCCTCACTCAACCCCAATTGTCAACACCAAAAATTGGCGCCAAAACACCATTTAAACGGCCATGATCATTTTGAAGCTATCCAAGGGCTAGGATTGGTGAGAAAGATTCAGAAGAGAGAGAGAGTACCTTTGGATTATAAAAAGACAGAAAAAGGAAGCAATGAAGTAGTAGATTAATTAGCTTAAAATTTCTTATTGTCGTTTTTCTTGTCAATGTTCTAGTTTAAATTAAAAGTTGTAATCTCTTGTTCAAATATGTTAAATTCAAGTTATATTTGCAGTATTTATAAGTTTTGATCAATGATTCTAAGTTTTTTACCTATTATCAATTATTTACATAACTGTTGAAATTTTCAATGTCTAAGTCTTGTTTAAAAGCTTCTTAAATCTCATTTATCAACTTCAATAAGCTCAAATGAGCTTGTGAAAGCATTGTACAAGCTCACATTCTAGTTTCCACTCATTTTGTACTCGGGTCAACAAAAGTCAACTGGTGGCTCAAATAGCTATGGAAATGGTTAGGGGTTGATGCAGTGATAGCTATGGGTTGATTTGAAGTCCAATGGGTTGGATAAATTAGGTTAGAGGTATCTTGGTTCACTGGTTTCAAGCTTTAGCAGCTTTGGACTCTTGTAAGTCATTTTTAAGTTTTTTGATGCATATTCAGTAATTGTAGTTAAAACTGGTTCCTATCTGTTCTAATAGTTGTATTTAGGTTACATTAGCTTAGTTTGATCATTGTTGTTAGTTGGATAATTGTTTAGATCAGTTCTAAGTCATAACAGTTAGATAAGAGGGTGTTTGGATTTGCTGATCAAACTGTCTTAATGGTCTACTCATTGGTTAAGCTCTAATGGTTTATGCTTATTAAGTATGTTTGAGTTCATTTGAGTCAAGAATTTGGAACTGCAACCACCAAAAGTCAACATTTCATTAAAATCCAAACCCACTGATCACTGTTGAAATTTTGGCTTAGCAAATCCTCATTTTGTGATTAAAAGTTATAAACAAAGGTTGTATTAGCTTCATTCCATCATAATATAACAATCTCAGTCTTAAAATTAGATCCAAACTTCATAAAAGTCAACTGTGTCTCCATTTTTCAAAAGTCAAATCTTGTCAAAATTGGATTTGTGCAGAACTATCAGCAGTCACACAGGTTTCATTAAAGCTTTTCAAGGCTTGAATTTTTGTTTACAAGTAGTTTAATAGGTGGTATTTAAGACCTTTTATCTGGTTTTAGCTTTTGTTTGCTGAATAAGCTTCTGCAAAAGCTCAAAGTGAGCCTCACATCCCCTGCTCCACTGTCAGCATACACTGAGCTTTTTCTCAGTTTGTGCAGCTGGTGTACAGGGCTCAAAAGAGCTTCTCATGGCCTAAAATTTGGTACAAGTGATCTCACCCAGGTCCTTTACAAGTTCCAACAAGTAGTTTCCAGTTTGAGCTTATTGTTAAGCTTGTGCATAAGCTTAAAGATAGTACCCAGAACCTGTTTTAGCAAATAGCTCTCAACATCAAATCTGATCTAAATTGTGATTCTGTTGGTCTAGCTTGTTAAAACTTATTGCATTTTGGTCATTTTAGCTTATCATAGCTTTGGTAAACAGTTGGTAGCATAAATTGTCCATTTGGCTTATTTGGGTTGCTTAATAATAAGCACTTGTTAAGCAGTTTCATATTTCTCCACATAAGCACTTATTTTTCTATTTTTCTTATATTTCTAATATTATTTTAGACTTTTCCTGAAATTTTCATATTTTTCTAAGTAGTTTTGCTATTTTTCTCAATTTAAATTAGTTTTTAATCATTTTTAAATAGCATTTAATACAAAAAATTAGAAAAAGGTTCAAAAAAATAAGTTTTCATTTTTCTTAGGCTTAGATAAATATAAAAAGTAGAAAAAGTAATTTTCCATATTTTTCATAGTTCATTTGGTAATTTTTAGTAATTTAATTAGTTTTTAATAGTTTAAAATTCCTAGAAAATAGAAAAATAGTCACAAAAATACAAAAATAGTTTTAAAAAGTTTCTTTTGATATTTTAGATTTTTCTAAGTCTAAATTTTATTTTTCTAGCTTTGTTTCATAATTTCTTGTAATTTAGGTAATTAATTAATAGTTAAAAATAGTTTTTAATTAGATAATTAGTCTTAAAAATAATTTTCTTTTTCCATAAATTTTCTTTTATCATTAGGATTGTAAAAATGTATTTTTCATATTTTTAGGGTTTATATTGACTTAGTTTCACTTTTTAATTTGTACGTCGCGTAGATTTTAAATTCAGTTTTATAAAAACATAAAAACAAAACATCATTGTAAAAATAGTGATAGCGTTTATTTAATAGATTTTATCTTTTTAATCTTCTTTAATTTGCATTTAAGCCGTTGTAATTTGTTGGCTTATTCCGTAGTTATAATCATAACCAAATCCTTTTTCCGTTCAAACTCCTCGATCACTAAACGTTTGATAAATCATCGCATAGCTCGCTGGGACATAACGACCCGGGGAGACTCTATACTCCTCAGATCTTCATTGATTTCGTGCTTAAGCTGTTTTAGGTTTTCTTACGCTTGCGTGAGAGAACTTGACGGTTTCGCGCGCATCACATGTTTCTAAGCATAGGTATTTAATCTCATTCAAATCCTACGGCTAAAACGGTTTTTACACATGATTATGTGTTCTACGCATAAGCGTATGAACACACAATCATTGTGTGTATGTTTGGGGTAAAATGGGTTGTCTCAAACCGTTTCTTAAGCATCAAGGATAACATTTTTACCATCAAAATCCACCCAGAAACTCAAATTGATGAATTTTGAAAACTAGGGTTCATATGACGAATTGGGTTTTTCTAAATGAGAAGTCTTTTGGTAAAAATGAATGTTGGGATATGGTCATAAGGCTTTGAATTGATCATTTCCATTGTTGAAAACCACCCAGAAACACGAATTGGACATCAATTCGAAACTAGGGTTTAAAGTTCATAAACTTTGGGTATTTTTGATTCACAACGTTTTGGATGTTATAACTTGGCCTAGAGTAGCTATCAACCCTCTAGAGCTACCAGAATCAATACGGTGAACAATCCATGGCTAGATTTCATACGCGTAAGACTAGGGTTTAGACTACGCGTATGAGTTTCTACGCGTAACAGTTAAACATGAATTAGGATGTTGTTATCTGTGATAAATTGTTGTTTTGTGTGAACATTGATGAGTTGATAAATTTATTTCAGGCTTTGCTACGCTTAAACACTCAGAATCAAGGTCATAAGACTCTCTACGCATAAGGATTACCCTACGCGTAGTCATGTTATGCGTAAAATAAAACCTACGCATAACTATTACGCGTAAGGTTCTACAGTGGGACTACGCGTATCCTGTGAAGGATATGCGTAAACAGTGACCTCTACGCATAAGGTCTACTCTTACGAGTAAGCCTTACGCGTAAGGTTCTTATACGCCTACGCGTAAGCTCTACGCGTAAGGTCCCCTTTTTCCTACGCGTAACATTTCTTACGCGTAAGAAAGGATCCTACGCATAAGCTTTCGCCTACGCGTATGTTGCAACTGTTTACGCGTAACTTTGTCATTTCTACGCTTAAGCCATTTTTGACCTTCATTTTGAATTGTTACGTGTACAAACTTGTTAACAAACTTATCATAACGTCACGAATCCAATAATGTCACTAATAAACCTAAAACGTTTGATATGTTGTGAACAATAAGTGATAACATAAGCTTTAAAACTTAAAGTTAACTAACTCACAAAACATTTCACGACGTCATTAGACTATTGGACATACAAGTGACTTAGGACTCGTAACAATCATTGACGTTGTACATTAAATAACTAGACAATAAGACCTTCTGTTGACTAACATTATGTCTTTCGATATGTTGGTTCTTTTGGCTAATATTATTTCAGATCACGACATGGCTGCTCAACCAAACATGGATGCACCAAATGTTCTCTCCATTGCTGACATCTACCCTAATGGCTACCCAATGAAGATTGGAAAGAATAATCTCCGAGTTGACTTCAGCACTCTCACTTGCTCTGAGTCTTCATGCTTAATCGCTATTGACATTCTGAGGACTCATCCATATCAGAACATGCTTACACATTCTGCAACAGTTCCTGAGATCTATATCCAACAGTTCTGGAACACCATGGAAAGGGTCAAAGGAAGGACTGCTGTGACAGTGACTCTGAATCACAAAAGAATCACCATTACACCTGCAGACTTAAGGGCTGTTCTCTTAATTCCTGAAATCGAACCAGCCAAACTTTATGCCACACCTACTGAAGAGCTCACTCTCCAATTCTTAATCGATATCGGTTATGATGAGGCTACAGGAGTAATCACCAAACACTCTCACGTAGAGCTCAAGAGTATTCCTCAACCTTGGAGAACACTCTACATGATCATCACCAAGTCTGTTTCTGGTCGTGATAGCGGCTATGAGCATCCTAAGCTCATAGAACTGCAAATATTTTGGGCATTTGTCAACATGAAACACATCGCTATTGAAGCTCTGATTTGGGATGACATGATGTCATTTCTCAACAAACTTGGCTCAAAGATTCCCTACATCAGATATACCAAATTGTTGATCCAGAGAGCACTTGGACTACATTCTGATATTCCCAAGAGGCTCAATGACCCTGACAATCACGACATGTTGACTGAACCTATTCTGACCATCAGAATGAAGGAATCATCTACAAAGAAACAGGGCGCGGTGTTACCAGATTACCTGCTAACTGAAGATGTCAGAAAGCTCGAAACGTACAACAGGTATCTGGAAGCAGTAAGACAAGGCAAGGTTGGTCACCTCGATGAAAGATCTTCTGATACACCTACTCGGAGAACTAGAAGAGGAAGTGCTGGAAGTGTTACAAGTTCAGAGTCACAAAGGAAGTTTCCCAAACGAAACCCTCCGAGAAAACGGTTTGTTCCCGTAAAGGAAGCTACTCCCATTCCTAAACCCAAACCTGAACCGAAACAACAGCTTGAGGACGTAAGTTCTGAAGATACAGATACAGATGAGGAGGTTCTCTTCTCTGAAACAACTAAGGATGTGTCCGACACTCCAAAAGTACAGAAACCTCCAAGTCCTCAAGATGATAAGGGTAAAGGAAAGACTCCGGTACTTGTACCTTATGATGCTGAAAGCTCAGAAAGTGAAGGAGAACCACTGGAGACAGCTTACAGAAAGAAATTGCATCAACTTAGACATGAACACAAAGCTGAAAAATTTGCTAATGAGCAAATGGGTGGACCCGGAGGAACAAGTGGTGCTGCTCCCTCCGAACCATCTCCTGATGCGGTTAATCAACCCGATACGGGAGCTGGTACCACCACTCTTTTGCAACAAGAACAGCCTGTGGAAGACACTATTGAGTTTGATTTTGAGAATCAAGAAACTGAGAAGGAGAAGAAGGATAGAGAGTCTGACTATGACGATTTTCTTCTGGATAGTCCGACACATACACCGATGGAAACGTCTGAACCGTCGAAGGACCCAGAGTCTCCTCATATCTCCTCTTCATCCGATTCTTCTTCACATTCATCTCAACCACCATCAACAAAATCAACAAAATCCTCATCCAAATCCGTGAAGAAACCAAAATCTTGGGTTTCTCAAGCTCATGAACGGATTCAAAAAGCTGTCAAGGAAGTCAGAAAGAAAAACGCTCTTAACAAGAAGCTGAATTTCTTTGCTGATCACATACAGCATATATATAGAGAGAACGAAAAGAGGAACAAGGAAAGGAAGTTTGTGCAGGAATTCATGAAGAGTCATCGCCGTGAGCAACTAAACGAAATGATTGAAGGTTACACAAACAGGTACCTTCGTGACAACGTTCCTAGACTTACACAGGAGATGTTTACCAGACAACTCTATCCAAACCTGTTGCACCTGGCCAAACAGGCGATGAAGTCAACACCGATGTATGTCAGCATCAATCCTGTTGATCCCACAATCTTCTCAGACGCTGAATTAGTTGATCGGCTGGTCGCACAACTGTCTAAACGTTCCGCAATGCTTGCCTCTCATGAAAGCAAACTGTTAGAAGCATTGCTGGCATTCCAACTTAATTCTGCATGCCAAGAAGAAGCTGAAAGGCCTAAACGTCATAGAGACGATGATGATCAGGATCAGGATAAGACTGACGAGGCTAAACGTCAAAAGATGTCTGGTGAATCCTCCTCGATGCCACCTCCTCCAAAACCAATTCCTGCACAACAAAAGTCTTCTCCACCACGGTCTTCCACTGATAAACCTCGGGACGATTCCGAGTTACCACCCTTGACTCAGAAAACTGTTGATCACTTTGAGTATACGGGTGGTGACGATGAAGAGGTCCTTGAGCCCCAACAATAACCCTCCTCTCCCAAACAAGTGAAGAAACCCGAATCATCATCAAGGCCTTCTAAAAGCAAGAAAAAGACGACTCAGCCAGATGTCGTATCATGGCTAGATGACGATACAACCGCAGAATTTGAATGGTTCTCCACACTTGTTAATAACACTCCCTACCCTGAAGAAGGTCAAGAATTGGTAGACGGTAGTACACTGGAGCATGCAAAAATCTTGCAAGAACGATTCCGTGTGAAGAAGATGACGAAATCCGAGTTGAAGCGCATCAAGAATGACGCATTCCTTCTGTTGAAAAATAGCTCGGAAAGTGCAATCGAGGTTGAATATCACCTTGAAAACATTGCTCGAGCCATGTCTAACAACATGGATTGGCTCAACCCAGAAGCAAACATCGACTTCACTAAACGGAACAACCCTCCATATTACACTGACTGGACCAAACCTCTACCAACAATCGGCCAACCAGATGAACCAAGGATTCCCTTCAGATATTTCTTCAACAAAGACCTGGAATTTCTTCTCCATGGTGGCAATGGTTCACAAAAATACGCTACATCATTGACTCTTCCATTCCCAGCAGCTACCTACTCAAACTGCATAGCTATCGAGGAACGTGCAAATCACTTGTTCTCTGACAAAGTGCAAGCATACGACCAAGATGCATTGTATGGGATTCATCACTGGCCCGAACGCCGAAGAATCTACTACAGAAGCTGCCTGGTTCAGAAGTCTCAACATGAAGTGTATTGCTCTAAGAACATCGTAGCCATCAAACACATTGATCTCAAGTCTAAATGGGACTATACATTCTTGAAGAATATCATAGTCAAACGACAAGATGAACAAGACTATGAATTCTCAGAGGCTGACTTTGAGAACTTGTCACTCAACGACATCGAAGACATGTACCTTGCCAAAGTACAGGGTCGTATGAGACAATTCTCGACTGAAATTCAACGTGAATTTATCAAGTCAGTTCTCATCTTCATTAGACGCATTGTGATCAAAGAACGTGTCGAAGATATACAGATGGCTGTTGAATCATATCAGAAACGTGTAAACTTCACTCCACCACAGCTTGATCTTCCTGACATCAACCAGCTCAAACAACTTACGCTCATCAGCAAACCTTTCGGCATTGTTTACCGCAGTGAACTTCGCAGAAACTGCTTAATGGCGTGTAGTGAGCTCCACAAATTCGGGGATCATACCTTGAAGATGGTTAGGGATGGATTGGCGTACAGATTGAAGGATATACGCCTGAAAGTTGGGAATCCTAAGCGCTGGAACTCTCAGGATAGAAGGGATGTGAGAAGGATCATCACCATGATTGATGAACGGTTGTTCAGAAGGGATCAGTTCAGACGCCTGGAGAGCTATGTTGGTGGTAGACCCAGGATAAACATCACCAGCTTTCAACGCCCTGTGCGCACTCCTGGGAACATCACTGCACTTCCTGGTACCCCTTGAATTGTTTCCTTCATATGATTTTGGATGAATGTTTATATATGTGAATGGCTTGTGCACACATAACAGTGTACAACCCGTATCTGTCAAGAAAGGACCCTGTGGTACGCTTCAGTGCCACAATCCTTATAAAAGGAGCGAAAGCTTCTTATTTTTGAGTAAAACCTATCAAACCTTTCATTATTCAAGGTTTTGCTCAAAAAGACAAGTACTTCCCCATATGATTTTTCAAAACCTCAACCGTTTATATTACTAGTTGAGGGGGAGTATTTGATTTAAAAACTTTGTTCACAAATTGTTCACAGTGGTCACTCTTCCCGCAAAACTCAAAGTGGTCATATTTATTCTCAAAACGTTCAAAAACAACATTTTATATGCCATTTTTGAGGGGGAGAAAATTGTGTGATAAGAAATATGTTGTACAAAATGCAAATGAATCTGTGTACCTCAGACTTAACCTACGAATTGACGGTACTAAACTGTTAGTAACTCGAAAAGACTTGTCCTGGACGGGTAATAATTTCAAGCTAGTTCGCTAGTGATGTAAACGTGTCTCGCAAAGGACTTGTCCAAGTAGAATGTACCATTCGAGAAACTTTTGATAGACATGAACTCTGACGGGTTTGACAACCTTCCAAGGTTTGTCTACACCTTCAAGATAGTTATTAGAGCTAGTTATCACCTAAAAGCTGACAATGTATCTCTTTAACTATTCAACGTAACCGTGTCTCGCGGGAGATTGTCTATCTTCAGTGAATCAATTCAAAAAGTGTGCGCTCTTTCCTCACTGTGCATTTAACCATTAAAACTATTAAGCACATGTGGAGGGGGAGTATTTATGCAAAACTTCATCTCTCACTGTGGTTCAAACATGTTTTTCATTAACAAACCCTTTGAGAGAGATTTTAAGTACAGTGGTGTTAATGGCAAACATAGGTTAGTCATGGAGTTATAAGGTGACTAAGGTTAGGAATAACCGTCCTATGATCCGCCAGAGCCGGAGGGATCTACCCAAGGACTATACCATTAGTTAGTGTTAGAAGTCCTTAGGAATGATTGAAAAAAGGAGAAAATGAGAATCGGAGAAAGAAGGAGTTGAAGAATCAAAAAGAAATGTAATGAAAAGGGTGAAAAGAAATAGCCCTCCAGATTATTCAACTTAGGGCAGACACCGGGTTCAATTCATACGCTACTGGTTGTCACTTAGTGACACTGGTATTGAAGATTAAAAGTCGTCATGGACCCAGTGACGCATGCACTAAACCTTCTTAGCCACTCAAGTCTCTCTCAACAGAAACTTGTTTCATTCTCACAGGGAACCCTACATAAACTATTGGCTTTCTCTTAGAGATCGCTGGTATTGAAAAAGGAGACCCTCTCCCTAGTCTCCGCTCAGGAAAACCAAAACGCACTATTAAGTCTAGAGCCACGAGATTCATCAAAAGATCTCTTAGGAACACTTGACATTTAATCACTTGTTGATCAACAAATAAGATCTTCAGTGATTCAGTAGTTCATATCGAGTCCTTCACAGATCTTAGCAATCTGTCGAGAACATTTATGAGAGGTTCACATCTGTGATCCTCAGTGATTGAATGGAAACTCCTGCCAGGGTCAACATCAAACAGCCCTGACAGCAGGTCGCTTCGGTAACTCCTCGTGGATTACGCGGAGTGTGTCTCAAACGGTCTACAGTCGTGAGGTGATGCTTCGGTGTATCTCAGCGACTCATCTGAACTGTAGATGTACTTCGGTACATCGCGTTATCTCACTTGTGGGACTCCAGTTCAGGAACGGCCTTTGTAAGAATTAGAGTTGTGTTTTCACACTATGCTGTTAACACTCTCGAAGTTCAAACTTGTAAGTGCCGGAAACCGCTTATTTCTAACCGTTTGCAATGTTTTCTTCTTATGGAAGCTCCGGAGCGGGATGATCGTGCTGATTCTCATCATGCTCACGCCAATATCATCACTAATGGAAGTTCTATCCAAAAGCAACACAACAGTCAGAATGATTCTTCATCAATCAAAGAATCTACAAAGTCAAAGACTTAAAGAACTTCATCAGTATTGATTTCCAACGTCAAAAAGCGTGTGAGCATGTTGAAGAATGACGTGGAGACATTGGAGCAGCGAAGCAGACCTGAGGCAGACTGATGCAGACAACAACATACTATCACTTTCACCACAAAGAACAATGATCAAAGAACAAAGTTAAAGATGACGTCGAAGCTTAACCGTTCAAAGATAACTATCTCTCTACACTGGGGAGATTGTTCGAATCAAGGCAATTCCTCTCACAAGAAAGAAGAATGCCAGAAGACGTCACAGCTACTATTACATCAACGCCTTCACCGTTTACATTCATATATACTTGAGGGGGAGATTGTTGGAATCACTCCTAAACAGTATTTCAAGTATTTATATTTCATATGTAATAGGTAGCTTTGTTATGGCCTTTATGTTTGTTTAAGGTCAAGCTTATGTAGAAGGCCCATAAGCTTGATCCAAGCCCAATAAGGAATAGGGAAGGAGAGGGAGTGTTGCCCTAGCTCCTTGCCTATAAATACATTGTAATAACCTTCATTTGAAGGTTGGTTGTTCAAGTTATTCTCTTTCACTCACTCTTTTCCCTTAACCGGTATTACTATTACGTGTGTGTGTGTGTGTGTTTAGCTTGTTCATCCGCCTTCATCTCTTTCTCTATAAGCTTGTGTTGTAAAACTAGTGACCTAACACCACTAACTAAAACACCCTCCCTCATAACACACCATTAACATGTTATTGGGTCCCACAAAATACCCCACTAAAAATATTCACTCACTCACAATACAAAAAAAAGAAAAGAAAAAAGACACACAAGAATGCAAATGGCTTGAGCCATTGCATTGGCTCAAAACGTTTGGCTCACGAATGACACGATGCTCCGGTATGGTTGGCACACGAATAGCATGCATTTGGCACACCAATGGCACCCCATACCTTGTGCTCTAATCACGTATAATCTAGAGAGAGAGTATGGTCACTTCTAAGTTCTAATATAGAGAAATGAGTAAAATTTGGCAAGACTATGTATTGGACACACACCTTATACCCTTGAGGTAGTTTATATAATGCATTTTTTTAAAAAAAAATCGGTTCCAATCGATTAGACCCGCAAAGAACCGAACCGGACTGAGAACCGAACCGGAACAAAGACATGTTACTCGGTCCGGTTCTCGGTTATTTGGCCATCCGTTTTTCGGTTCTCGGTTCTTGCGGTTCCGGGTCGGTTCCGTGCGGTTCCGGAACCGCGCTCACCCTATTCAAGGGTAAACACATGAAATTATTAAGCGACACCTTTTTACTTGTAGTGACACTTTCTGACGTGTCACTAAGTGGCATTCTTGTAGTACACAGCTTTCACGTTTCAAGCTATTTGTATTGCATCAATGTGAGGTGGAAAAGAAAATGAATTAGATAAGAAACAAGATATAAACTCCTTATAGAATGAAGATAATTAATGATGTAAACTACGAAACGCCAGCTAGCTTTTAGGATCACATATGAGCTCGTCCAAAAGCTTGGATGAAACTATTGGGCCGGTTATCGCATACTTTAGTGATGTCTCTATGTCTCAAATCAGTATCAAGTTATCATATGAGCTTGCTCAAGTGGCTAGTCAGGATTTCTTGACCCCAAATCTTATGCTTTGGATGGATGACAGAAGTTTATCCATCGGATGGTTTTCAACTCTCGAAAGAAATTCAAGTCAATAGACAACCACCATGTTACAAGAGGACCATATGAATTCCTTCTCATATGCCCATCACATATGTTCAAGGCATCTTCCTAAAAGTAAGAAATAAAGCAATCGATTACTTGGATGGATGACACAAGTTTACCTATCGAATGGTTTTCAACTCTTGAAAGAAATTCAAGTCTTTACAAGAGGATCAACTGAATTCGTTCTCATATGCCCATTACATATGTTCAAGGCATCTTCCTAAAAGTAGAAATACAGTATGGTGAATATACCCGTTCTTTGTTCAAAAAAAAAAAAGTATCTATATATATACCAATTCTTTTTTCTTTTTAAAAAATACTTGTTCTATATGCGTGCTAATCTATCTAAATCGTGTAATCCGTGTTATATGTAGTTGCATTAAAAAACTATATCTTGTAGAGCAAGAATCTAGCTTGTGATGATCAAGTTCTTGAGTTTCCGCCACGATGATCAAGTTCTTGAGTTTCCGCCACGGAAGTGTTTTCTAGATATATATGATTTCAAATATAGCGATAGTATAGTGGTAAAGGAACATGTTCTTTAATTTCATTTTCAAGTTTGGCTTAGATTCAAGCATAAATTGATTTGTACTTTTTATTTGATTCTTAACTGTCAAGTTTGGGTTCGATGCCAACATAAATTAATTCGTTCCATGTAAAACCGACTAAAGGTGAAGTTGGGTCAATCAACTCTCGATCTTGTGGAGTCATGGAGGTTACAAATTTTGGGGATAATAACAAAAAATTGTATATTAACTTGTCCATTTTTGTTGTTCTGTTTATCATTTTTTTTTAATTAAAACACAAATATCTCAAATTTCAACTTTTGAGAGTATTTTATAACCATTCTATCCTTACGTTTTTTAACCACCCTGTTAACATCAAAGGGTAATTGTACACGTACATAATATACACAAAGGTCGAAATTTGAAAGGTTTGTGTTTCGATCGAAAAAAGAAAGGCTACACAAAATAACAAAAAATGGACAAGTTAGATAATTTTTATTTTCTTATTATCCCAAAGTTTTAATATTTTACAGAGAACCCAATATATCCTTTTGGTACTGCAAAGTGGTGAAGATAGACCGGAATTTGAGGAGAATCTCGATTTCACTGATATGTACGAACCAGTTAGTATGAAATAAAGATAAAAATTTCACAAAAAAATCTTAAATAGCTGCAGTTTGACGAGCTTTCTTCCTAGCAATATGCATGTGAATTGATGTGAGTGCTTACAATCAAATGGTTGTGGCTTGAAGTCTCAACTTGGATAAGTGTGTGGGAGTGAGTTTGTCTTTAAAATATTGAATGCCTGCGGGCTACAGCTGGGCCAAACCGCCTGCTATGACTCTTGTCCATCAAAATCTTTCTATGGGTTGCTTTCCAAGACTTGTAACTCCTGCATTTGAAAGTTACTCTTGCCGTTGGACTATTCGGACATCTGCATTATTCGTGCCTCAGCAACGTCTTTTCCATGACTCAGCTAACAATATTCTGATATTGCTTGCTATATTGTCCCTTCTGAGTAGATGGGGATATCTTGAAAAGCAAAACAAAGCACAGCCAAACATTAAGTCATGTTTTATGGTAATATCTTGAAAAAGAATATTAATCTAACAATTGAGCAGTCCTCTGCGCCCAGTCGCAACCATTGAAACTCTATTGTTGGAATCAAAGACCTGAACACAATTATTTTTGATAGCTGATAGATGCTGTTTTTCACCATCATGTCAAGCAAATTTCAGGTTACAAAATCGAATGGTTGTGACTGCCTGTTAACAATAGATCGACTTGTGTATAATTAAGGTCAACAACAGCACATGCCCAAGTGGTCGAAATGACCGATAACAAGGCTAGGATAATCTTTACATAGTAATCTAATTATGTCGCTGCGTTCCCGAGTTTTATTTTTGAAAAAAGAGAAAAGAAGTGAGAACAAATCAAAATGATCATTCCTAAGTACTCGTCAAATGCATCCTTCCACATAAAATATCCGCATCCATTATCTTTTCTGGGCTGTTACATAATAATAAAATTATAAGATATTACAACCCAATTATTTGTATATTTACATATATAGGAAATGTATGATTGTAGGACATGAATAATATTGTCGTTCAGATGAATAATCTCTATGTGATGTTCTTAATTTTATATTTCCTGCTCCACAAGAACACATAAAAGGATTAAATTGCTCCATCTCAGGTTTTGAAATTTGTGTGAAGATAAGATATGGTAGAAATTTGTGAAGATAAGATATTATGGTTTTGAGGATAAGAAATTTGTGAAGATAAGAAATTTGAGGATAAGATATGGTATATAACGTGTAATTTTTCTGGATAAAGGGTTTTGCTGGGGACATGTCCCCGGAAAAAGGTCTGGCGGGAATTTTCCCGCGAACAATATTAACATGCTTTAGACTTTGGTCAAAGTTTGATAAAGGTTGAAAATAGTTTTGGCGGGGACATGTCCCCGGAGAAATTTACGTTGAATTTTGACTATCCGGTCAAAGTTTAATAAAAAATCAAACTTACTTTCGCCGGGGACACGTCCCCGGCGAAACATTACGTTGAATTTTCATTAACAAGTCAGCGAATTCATGTGCCACGTCAGATTCAGTTTCGTCGTTTAGTGACTTTCGCCGGCGACTTTTTGTCCCCGGCAAAAGTCTCCTCGCCCGTCCATCCGATTGTTGTAGTGTGAATTCGTGTTCCACAATTTTTTTCAAGAAAGAAGAGAAGAGAAGAGGAGAGGAAATTTGGCTAAACTTCTCTCCAAAACTTTCTTCCCAAAAGTGGGATGATTTGGAGAGAAGTTATTTTAGGAAGCTTTCAATAAATGTAATTACCTAAATGACCCAATATAAATCATAACTTTTATATATAATAAAGGGTATAATTGTAAAATCATCAGTTATCTCTTCTTTTCTCTCTTAACTTAGGAACATGATATAAAAAATAAAATTTCATTCATCTTCTCTTCTTTTCTGTCCATTTTTAACTCTTCTTTTATTTTCTTTCATTTCAAAAACTTGGGAACAGAGTGTTCAAGTGTACATTGCGGTATTTTTTCTTCCTTTGCATTGGTATTCTATTTATTCATAATGTTCGCCAATCCCATACTTTTCTTTGCAGACTAACTTTGTGTATTTGCTCTTACTTTCAAATGATAACCATAATAACAAAACACCCTTCAAAGATGCATGTTGACAAGGACTTTATCATAAAAGAATCGATCTGCACACTAGCTTTTTGGTACGTGCCAAGCTAGAAAGATAAACAGCATACTGAAAACTACTTACTCTTTACGTATGACTAGCTAGCGATCTTAGTTTCTTTCATTTGACATCCCAAAAATAGTGCAACAATTTCTTGCCGTACATTATTTTTGTTGGTCAAATCAAGTGGATGGAGTATTTTTCGATATAAGAATAACTTGATGGTATATAATCCGTTGTGATTAGATGGTATGTCACCTGGAATGTATAGCTAGCTAGTCTCTTTTTATTTTTCGATTCTATGATAGTTCACTTAGTTTCTCAATGTTATGGTTATGATATAATGACACCGGTCTGGGTTTATAAAATGTCTTAATATTACAAGGGACTGAAAATATTTTGTTTAAAATAAACTAATCTAAGACTATCCTAATTTTTAAATAGTGTAACTTTGAGGATAATAAAAGAATTTGATTCTTTTAATCCAGGCTCTTAATTAACATCCAAATTAAAGGGAAAGAATAACGAATACCCCTTTATTATAAAACAAAGTGCATCTAAAATGCACTTGTGTTCGTGTATATATATAAATGAATCGACTCCTTGGTCCTAGCATGCAATTCAAAGCACTTTCTAAGACATTTAGCATAAAACTTTCTTAATTCTATTATCTTTTGTTAAGTATGCGAAAGGAGTGGCGTCTTAAACAGGTAGAAGCACCCTTGACAGATGATCAAATAAAGGGTCTAGTCAGCAAGTTTGACACTAATGGAGATGGAAAGATCAGTCGGAGGGAACTGAGGGTAGGCTTGAAGAGTCTTGGCCTGCATTTCGCAGGCTTAAGAGCTATGGGTGCAGTACGTCATGCTGATGCTAATGGAGATGGCGTTATTAGCGACGAAGAGATAAACGAGCTTGCTAAATATATTTCCAAGTGGGGAATTTCTGTAACTTAACTACTTAAGAGTTAAGAGCGTCCGCAAAAATGGCACATGATTAGTTTAGGTTTTTCATGTGCCTTTCATTATAGCTAAGATGGTCTTATTATAAAAACAACTGTATGTCAACCATCTTCGTGCTGCTTAATTAGCAACAAGAAGATTGAGTTGAAGTATATTGTAGAGCAAACTTTGTAAGCAAATACTAGCCTTGCTCGTTTGATAGGTTGTTTATTAAGTGCATGTATCTGTTTTCTTTGCCTTTGTATTGTACATATTGTTTTTTCTTCTTCACTGTTTACTTTCATGTACGTTATTATATTGTATCATGATGATCTACTATAAAAATCCTAGTTTGCTGTTAATGATAAACTATATCCAGGTTTGAATGGTAAACTGAAGTTATTATATGATGCACTAAAATGTTTTGGTGAAACTACAAATATTTCACTGAATTGAAATAATACTTCGATTAAAAATAAATAGATGCTGATAAATCTGAAGCCAACTTCTCTGTTCATTCTTAGTTACAGCCTAATTAAGAAGATAAAACTGCATTGCAAACAACTTGAATCAGTTGGTAAATAGATGTTGATTAATTTGAACACAACTGCATTAATAGTTTGATTTCTTAAGTATAGCAAAGGTCTCCTTTTTCTTGCTATTTTACATGTATAATATCTGAAGATTTAGAAGCGATCTCAAGGTGGCCTAGTGATAAGGTGACCTGAAAAGTCTCAAAAGAGACACGTGTTTAAATCTCGTTGGGTGAGCTTCTTAGAGAAAAGTCCGGAAATGGCCACGGGAATATCAGTTAGGCTGCGTACATCAGAGCCAAAATTGCTCAACTTTCCTCAGGTAGCATGAATAGGGATTCCTCTCCGTGTACCCATTTTAGAAGATATGCAGTTTATTTGAAAAAATATAGCCTAGCTAACTAATCTTACCTTGGAAAGTGTATATGATCCGTGATTATTCACTTACATTATTTTAGTACTGAGATTAAAATTTAAGGATTTACCCTTTCATACCCTACTCTAGAGGGAGTGGTTGTTGACGCTGTTGTTAGTTGTTTCAATTTCAAGTACACATAAACCATGGAGGGCAATTAAACAACTGTGGGCAGAAAGTAAAACTTGTTGTACTACTATAATCTGTGTCAGTAAAAGTCTGATATAGTGACTCTTTGCTATGTGCCAATAATATGTTTCACATAGGATTTAGATCCTCTCAAGTTTAATTTGAACATGATAGGTAATGTTAGTGTTATTTTGAGTGTGATTTTGAATTACCTTATTCTTGTAGTGGTACTATTCTAGCTCTGTGAAAGCTGCAACTGTGGTTTCAGTTTCTTTTTGTAATTTCTCACATATGTAACATTTTCTAGTAAGGAATTTATCTGAAATGACTTGTTACAATCTAGCAGTTAACTTCATGGTATATATTCCGTAGTCCTTTATGATTAGATGGTCTATATATTCCGATTCTAAGATGCATGACGACTCACTTTCTTTCTCAAGTTTTAGTAATATAAAAATGGTTCTATACATCTTTGGGTACAAAATATCTTCATATTCTGTTATTAATATGAGGGGTGTAAAAGATATTTGCTTAAAAGTAATTGTTTAAAGACTATATTGTATGTCAAATATTGTAATTCGAATTCGGATTACAAAAATAGTAAACATGAAAAAGATAAATCACAAAGTCTTTGAATCAAGAAAGGGTTGATGCCTAAGTTTTAGTAAGTAGGAAGCCTTGGTCACTCATGAACTACTCATCTGATCATTAAGGCGACAACAAACAATAGAAGACTGTCATTCTGATAATACAAAGTGTAGGCGCATAAAGTTTATTAGATACTAAGTATTTATTAAAAAGGAGACAGCAGTTTAGGGTTTAAGAGAGGATCGATTTAAGTTTGGCTGATACCATGCAGGCGTATAAAGTGTTTCATATCTCATTCATGAACCGTACAAATACAATATATAAGATACAAGCCCTAATCACTAACACACGAGCCTTAGCCCACATAAATACTAACGGGCTATAATGAAAGACTACTAACAAAAAGATTTGATTACGAGTTACGACAAAAGGGCTTTGGCCAGAGGTAGCTCAAGGGTAAAGCTACTAAAGCCATCGCTTCAGGCCCTCGAATTTTTAAGGCCCCCGATTTTCTAAAGCACCATCATGTGTAAGTCATTACATATATTCTTCAGCATCGCTTTTAGGGCCCCGATACTTTTTAAAGCTCCCCTAATTTCCTAAAATACCTTATATAATTTAGGATTTGAAGTCGCATCTATATCTATCTTTGTTCTTTAGGCCTAAAAGTTTATTAGATACCAAGTCCATCATTTTAGTTTTATGAAAACAATCAAGATTGTCTTTTGGATCAATGAAAAACAATGAATTAAGCTTATTTTAGTAATTTTTAGGCCACCAATTTACTAAAATACCGGATACAAGTTAGAGCTTGACGCCAAATCTATTTTTATCTGTATTCCATAGGCATACGGACAATCAAACACCAAGTTCATCATTTTTGTTTTATAAAACGGACCAAGATCATCTTTTAAGGTAATGGGAAAAAAAAATGAATTAAGCTCATTTTTGTAATCCAATTCTTAAAGACTGGAGTAATAGATAGGGTTCTTAATGAACTAAAAGCTCGAAGATCTGTTTGTGAACTGTTTTTATGCTCTTTTGATCACATATTTTTTGTTTAGTGTGTTTATAAATGAATACGAGAAACTTTTTTCTTATACAATGAGCACGAGCATAATATTTCTTTCGCTTAATTGTTTTAAGTATTCATGTAGGGTTTGTTTGATTAAATGTTCAGAACACATGCAAGCGCACTCATGTTGGTTTAATTATGTCGTCTTAGCCCTACTTCTAGATCACAGAAACAATGATGTTTGGTTTCTCTATTTGTCATTTTGTCTTTCAATCATCAACCGAATCTTAATCTACTAAGCGCTCTTGGTTTTTCTAGATAGACATTATATAGACAATTTTACTAAAATCATAGCAAATAATCGAAAGGCCTTATTTTTGAACTTTGCTTAGGCATCGGTAAGGATTGAGCCGCCCCTGGCTTTGGCTTAGCAGTATCAATTGGTGTTGATTTAAGGTGTTTCTCCCTAATGGGTTTAGAATATGTGATAAGGATTTAAAACATACGTTTTTAGGGGGTCATTTAAGCCCTAAATCGACACATTTTATATCCGTTACTGCTTAAAATCGTTCATTTTCACTTTTTAGGTCTTTTGGAAGCAAAATGCTGGAATGAAGCATATTTGGACGAAAAGGAGCGAAAACATGAAGAAAATGGCAAAGTCAAGATCGAAGACACTCCAAGGCTGTTCATTACACCTGACGGCGTCCCAACCAAAGGGCGATTCCGTCCCTCTATTGAAGACTAGATCAAAAAGTGCACGCGACGGCTCAGCGGAATTTCTGATCCTAAAGCCTGATGACGTCACGTCTTATTTCTGGAAGGCGTCACTCACAAAAACTACACAAGACGCCTAAGATCCAAGATTCAGACGACGTCCTGCATGAAGACTGACGACGTCACATCTCTCAAATGACGCCGTCCCAACGATGACTTGGCCCAAACGAAACCCTAATGACGGCGACCTGACGACGTCATTATCAAAAGGTAACGCCGTCGCGATTGTAAATCTATATATTGAATTCGATTTTTCTGTATTTTAAGAGGTATAATTTTGGAGAGCAAACCCTAACTTAGTTGTAGTCCGACTTGGAAAATATTCTAGGGTCTTATACCTTATTTTACACATCAAGATAAGTTTGTTTATCCAATTTATCATTATGTCTACCCCATATTCAATTAATTGTGTGTATGCTTGCCTGTTTAACATGTCTAGCTAAATTACTTGTGTGTTTGCTTAGATCTATGAAAGCTAGTTATTGATTGTTGTTAGGTTGTCTCTTGTCTTAATTGGTAGACGCTAGAGTAAGAAAAACTGGCTTCTTCTTTCATTGTTGCGAGCTTGAACGTCCTAAATAGCAAAAAGCCATAGTAGTGCACCTAATCCATCGTTGTATTTATTGCGTGAGTTGTAGCTTTATGATAATAGTGTATTCGGGGGAGATGCTATTGCACTTGCCGATCCCGTGTATTCTAAAGGAAAGTTACAATTCATAGAACTAGAAACTTAGGCACCTTCCTAAGACTAATAGGAATACAACGCACCAATTAAGATAAAGGGAGTGACAATTCAACCGACCAATAAAAGATAATTAGAGAGTAATAGTATCTAAGTGAACACATCTTTAATCATCATACGAGCACACCTCAATTAGCATAACCTATTAAATAGTTAATTAGTTAAATTAGATAATTAGTAAAGTAGTGAAATCGGTATAAGTACCACCCCCAATCATATACCTTTGCTTTCTAAAAAAACATCAAAAAAGACTAAAAAAGAATCATCCTCAACCCCACCTTCTCGTCATATATCTCTTTCTAGCATTCATATTCCCATAAAGAACGAAATCAATCCCCGAGGATTACCTCATACTACACTACAACGATTATATTCACTTCCTAGAGGGTTGAAAAGTTTGCTCGTAGAAAAGGAGGTTTTCTCGACCCCGAACACGCCGCATCAAGTTTTTGGCACCGCTGCCGGGGAATAGAATAGCTAGTTAGACTTCTTTCTCATTTAGGTTCACTCGCTTGATTCCTATCAAGTGAGATTTTTTTTCTTTTCATTAGCTTCCTTGTAGTCTATCCCCCTTCTTTGTGTTTTTGTTCGTAAATCTCACCACTTGCCATGATTCGCATCTTTTGCCGAAGAAACTTTGCACTACCCGCTCCAAACCCCGCGATGGAAAATGCAATCCGACAAAACCTTTCACCCGTTCACCACTTTGGAAATCACCTTGGGCATAATGAAATAATTTGGCAACATAATAGTCCTTTCTATGATTCGGACTCCGACGAGGAATTTGATGACGGGGAGGCAGTTGACAACGGAGAAGTCATCAATGGAGCTAGGATTGAGATGTAAGAAGACCCCTCTCAAAATTTTAACCCTACGTGTAGAATTGAGAAAGATAGTCATTTTAACATGCAATTCCTTTGCAACATAGGATTAGAAGGTTTTGATGCTTACTTGAATTCGTTTTTACCTTTAAACTTAATCTCAAGGAATTTATACAATAAAATTAAGGTAAACGAGTTAGCTTATCAAGGGAACAATGTTATTGATGCGGCCACTTTCTTGCATGCGTTTGTTGGAAGTTTTGCTTATTTGGTAGAATTCATGGTTTTAGAAGACTTACTAGAATTTATCGATGGAAGCCTCACTCAATTGATATTTGGAAAACCCTTTAAGAGAATGACTAAGTTGAATGAACGGATAGTTGATGGTTTAATTACATTCTCTAGTGAAGTTGAGGATTTTGTCTATCAAATGCCCCGTACACACCCTAGGTTTAAACACAAAGATATCGAGGCATGTAATCGAATGGCTCATATTCCGTTACTTAGTGAAAGAGACAAACAAATGGGACTTAGACATACTTATGAAAAAAATGAGAGGTATTATAAAAAATGTCTAGAGTTAGGAGATGATTATAAGAAAGATGAGAGAACATTAAAGTGGCTTAGATATGGGCACGCAAGCGTGCATGAGATGACGTAGGAGCACGACTTCGAGTGTAGCTACAAGACTCATAAATAAAGAAAAGCGCTTCGTGGGAGGCAACCCAAGATTAATTGTTTGCTTGTTTTGTTTTTCAATTTGTGTGTTTATATATCTTTTTCATTGTTGTTTGTTCTCATGTTAGACTTTGTGAAAATGCTTTATTTTGTCTTTAACCTCGTCTTAATTACATATAAAGGTATTTTACAAAAAGATAAGTGTAGGGAAGATCACATATGTTTTTAAGAACATGAACATGTGAATTACAACAATTGAAATTGATATATATGTGTATTTGTTGGAGTCAAATGCTTGTATCGAGTCATGGATGTTTTGCAGAAAATTTTCCAGGTTTTAATGAGGTAATTTTTCCAGAAAAATGCAGCAGACCAGTTTTTGTCAGGATAACCCGACGGCGTCAGGATTAACACCTGACGACACCAGGCAATATAGAAACAAAATATCAGTTTCGTTTTCTGTGCAATTTATAATTTTTGGAAATTCTCAATTCGTAATTTTCCAGAAAAACTGCAAATATCTATTCTACAAGCATTATATCTTACTTGCTTTCTAGTGTAGTTGTGTGTCATATATAGTTTTACCCTCGATTTTACGCGAAGGTTTCGTTTATTTTCTTATAAGTGTGCAGGTTATATTGGACAAGAAGAAGAAACACATATTGGATGAAGCTTATTACTTATGCATTCTTCTTGGAAGAGGATTTAACCGCAACTTCATACATATCCTACCGAGCTAATCAGGGGTGTACTAGTTTCTTTCTCTTTTAACTTACCTTCCTTTATCATAAATTTGATACTTTCGAGGAACATTAGGGACAATGTTCAGTTTAAGTGTAGGGAGGTAGAATAAAATGGGAACTTAGAAACTATTCACTCACTTGATTATTTGTCTTGTCTTGGTAATTTGTGTAATAAATTAGGAGAAATATTTGTTAGGGCAATTTTAGCACAAAATTTAAAATTTTTATGACATTTACGAGTTAAACTTTAGTATTAATAAGGCGTCTCATGGATATGAATTATATGACTAGCACAAAAACCGTTTACCACTCAAATTCCACCCCAAAAGTGTGAGGTTCGCCCCTAGATCTTTAGGAATAAAAGCATTCATCTTTAATGCTTAGTGAGTGTACCGGTAGTATAATAGATTCTAGAACTTGTTTTGTGATACATTCCGAGATTGTTAGTGAGACTACACTTGTGTAGTTAGGATTAACTAAATGATAAGAGACATTAGGATAACCCTTGTTTGAAACCTGTATTAAAATTACATATTCCACATTGGTTGAGTAATTACCCCACACCCTTGCGTTGTACTCATCTTTAGTACACGATACCCCTAGTTAACCCCTCAGAGCCTATCCTTTTCGCGGTTCTCGTGATGTTTCGGTTTTTCAGATTATCAATGAAGAGCATTTTTTACAATCCACCCCCAAATGTACACCCAAATCGCCTTAGCTTACCTTATATGCACTCATCTTTAGTGCATTATTGTTATCATTACTAAACCATTAGTTCAATTATCTAGTTACTTGCATGGTTTCTAAGTCGAGTCATATCTTTTGTATACAGTTTTGGGAAGATTAGGACTCGTGGGTTAAAGTAATATTTTATAGAGTAACGGGAAAGAACAATAAATTCAAATTCCCTTTGTCTATGTAATTAAATACTCCAAGTGTTTTGATCTTTTCAAATCGGGTCAATTAGTGTTAGTTAAATAAAAACTCAAGTGTAGGAATGCTCCTATAAATCCCTTATATTTTGATATTATCGTAGCGGATGGTAGAGTAAAAAAGTATGAAAAAAAAAATCGAAAAAAAAGAGAAAAGAGTTGTCCAAAAAAAAAAATGAGAAAAACATACAGGCTACCTTCCTTCATCTATCTCTATGTTTATGTTTTTAATTTTAAGTTTATGTTTGTTTTGTTTCAAGTTATCTAGTGTTAGTGAGTCGAGTCTTGGCTTTGCAACGCCACGCTTTACATGCTTGTAACATAAGATTTTTGACTTGCCACCACTAAATATCCCCTATCCAACAAAACCCTTTACTTCCCTACCCTAAGCCTAACGTTACAACCCTTGTAAAGACCTCTTAGATAGTTATTCTTAGGTGCTTACACCAAAGCAGTGGAGGTTTGATCTATTCTCAAGCTTATGTTAATCTATATACTATGTCAAGTAATGAGTGTTTATCTTCCATTTCCATTCATATTATATTTCATATAAACCAAAGAGATGAGAGAATCCAAACACCAATTGTGAGGTGCTAGTATATAATTTTCGTGCTTGTTATGACTATTATGGCGCTTGTACTTGTTGTAGATTATCTTAAACCAATGTTTCATGCCCCCTAACTTATAACTTGATTGGCCAAAAGCACATTTGCTTGAGGATAAGTAAATATCAAATGTAGGGATATTTGATCATTTAAGCCCTAAATCGACACATTTTATATCCGTTACTACTTAAAATCGTTCCTTTTCACTTTTTAGGTCTTTTGGAGAAAAAATTCTGTAATGAAGCATATTTGGACGAAAAGGAGCGAAAACATGAAGAAAATGGCAAAGTCAAGATCGAAGACACTCCAAGGCTGTTCATTACACCTGACGACGTCCCAACCAAAGGGCGACGTCGTCCCTCTATTGAAGACTTGATCAAAAAGTGCACGCGACTGCTTAGCGGAATTTATGGTCCTAAAGCCTGACGGCGTCACACCTTATTTCTGGAAGACGTCACTCACAAAAACTACACCAAACGCCCAAGATCAAAGATTCAAACGACGTCCTGCATGAAGACTGACAGCGTCACATCTCTCAAATGACGCCATCCCAACGATGACTTGGCCCAAACAAAACCCTAATGACGGTGACCTGACGGCGTCACTATCAAAAGGTGACGCCGTCGCGATTGTAAATCTATATATAGAATTCAATTTTTCTTTATTTTAAGAGGTAGAATTTTGGAGGGCAAACCCTAACTCAGTTGTAGTCTAACTTGGACAGTATTCTAGGGTCACATACTCTATTTTACACATCAAGATAAGTTTGTTTATCCAATTTATCATTATGTCTACCCCATGTTCAATTGATTGTGTGTATGCTTGCTTGTTTAACATGTCTAGCTAAATTACTTGTGTGTTTGCTTAGATCTATGAAACCTAGTTATTGATTATTGTTAGGTTGTCTCTTGTCTTAATTGGTAGACGTTAGAGTAAGGAAAACTGGATTCTTCTTTCTTTGTTGCGAGCTTGAACGTCCTAAATAGCAAAAAGCCATAGGAGTGCACCTAGGAAATCGTTGTGTTTATTGCGTGAGTTGTAGCTTTATGATAATAGTGTATTTCGGGGAGATGCTATTGCACTTGCCGATCCCGTGTATTCTAAAGGAAAGTTACAATTCATAGAACTAGGGAATTAGGCACCTCCCTACGACTAATAGGAATACAACGCACCAATTAAGATAAAGGAAGTGACAATTCAACTGACCAATCAAAGATAACTAGGGAGTAATAGTATCTAAGTGAACACATCTTTAATCATTATACGAGCACACCTCAATTAGCATAACCTATCCAATAGTTAATTAGTTAAATTAGATAATTAGTAAAGTAGTGAAATCGGTAAAAGTATCACCCCCAATCATATACCCCCGAGATTTTACCTTTGCTTTCTAAAAAAACATAGAAAAAAAAAGAATCATCCTCAACCCCACCTTCTCGTCATATATATCTTTCTAGCATTCCTATTCCCCTAGAGAACGAAATCAATCCCCGAGGACCCCATACTACACTACAACGATTAGGTTCACTGCTTAGAGGGTTGAAAAGCTTGCTCGTAGAAAATGAGGTATTCTCGACCCCGAACACTCCGCATCAATATGCCACGGGTCGGGTTTTAATACACCCCACACCCATTTATAATATCCACATCCCTACCCGCCCATTACCAATACCCGGTTAATATGATTTATCGGTCTTTCAGGTTTCTCCGCGGGTATCAGTTATCCCCAATTGAATATTCTATGGACAAAATGGAGGGTCACACTGAAACTCACTGACAAAACAATGCAAAACACCCTAACATATTCAAAAAATTTAAAAGTAAAAAAAACCTGAATATCGTAGCAATCGATTTAACGCTTTCTAATAAACCATGTAGAAAATCCAAATGTGTTAGATAATAGAGATACTTATATAAAAATATAATGGAGATTATATATAATATATATATACTCTAGTTAATTATAATAGCAATAAAGCGGGTACGAATTGGGGTAAATGGATATGAGTATGGATAATCGGGTGGGTATTACCAGAACCCATCACCAAACCCGTACCCTGCTAAAAAAAATTAGACTAAAATACACCGTTGGTCCCTAAACTTGTCTTGGAGGATCGCGATGGGACGAACCACGCCCTTTTCATCGCCACGGGTCCAAACAGTGGCCATTAAATGCCAGATTCGTCCCTTGACCAGAATTGGGACAGTCAAACCGATTTCCTTCGAGGGTATTATAGACCATTCACTTTTTTTTACCCAACCTTCAACCCAGGGTCCAATTGTGAGTATGGCTATTAGCCGTTTCTTCCCTGATACGCTGCAATTAATTTCGCGGGAACAAATAGACCCACCCAACAAACAACTTTGCCAATCACATAAAACCACATTATCCAGAAACGATAAACTGAAAATCGAAATCAAAAATATAAATCCTCATTTCCAGAACTCAAAAGACCAACCCAACTTCCAACAAAACCATGTCGATCGATCGTTTTACCAACATGCCAGATGAAGTGATCACTAACATTTTGAATTGGTTGCCTTTGTTAGAAGCGGTGAGAACCTCTAGTTTAGCGCGAAACTGGAGGTCTAAGTGGACTTTGCTCACCGATGTCATACTTGATGAGGATTTTTTTATTATTTAACATACGAGTTTGATGGTAGGCTTGTGACTAGATTCTTAAATCGGCTTATGGGTCCAATAAGAAAGTTTGTCTTTGCTGTAGATCCAAGATCAATTATTGGAATAGACAACTTTCATTATGAACAGATTCATGAGTGGCTCTTGTTTTTGGCTGACAATGGAGTTGAGGAGCTGATTATTACCAACTGGTATGGTGACCCAGTTACGTTCCCAACCCAACTTTACTGTCGCAGTGAGTTGAAACATCTGGTACTTCATGTTTGTGCTATGGCTACTTTGGAATATTTTCATGGCTATCCAAATCTACTGAGCCTAGAATTGATTCATGTCAATTTTCTAAGCGGTACAGTTTGGGACTTTATTGCTGGTTGTCCCTCACTTGAGTCTCTTAAGATGAATCGTCCTAGTACTAACGAGATGAGACTATGGGATATTGCAAAACTTGGGAATTTGAAGAAGTTACATTTGTCATTAGGTCGTTATAATGTTGTGACCACAATCACAACATCCGATATTTTTCACTTGACAAGACTTCAAAATCTTGAGACCCTTACATTGGATTTTGGTGATTGCACGGTAAGAACAATTTCAGTTTTAGAACTTATAATGTTGGTTATGATGTGTAACAGTAATGAAATTTAATCTGTAAAACTTCTTGTAGTTGATACATGAAGCTAATCCTAGGATGAAGGTGCCCTTTGTTTCCCTGATTAACCTTAAGCTGTCCGATGTCGATTTTGGGAATAGTGTTATGGTAGCGTTCACCATTGTAATGATTCGGTCATCTCCGAATTTGAAAATGCTGTATACCAGAGTAAGTGTAATGCTGTAATGCATATGTATCAAATAAAACATTCCTAAATTGCCATGTTTGTGTATCTCAACACTATTTGATTTTTCAGGCTGCAAACACGCTTAGTGATCTACCTTTGCAAAATTTTTCCACTGTTGTAGACACAAACACATTCAGCCATGGTCAGCTACAGACGGTGGTGTTTCGAGCTTTTCCCAGAACAGAGCATGAAATAACTTTAATAAAGTGTATACTTGCGTGTTCCCGGTCGCTAAAGACAATCAATATCAGGCAAAGCGATAGGAGTCACGATGGGAATGAAAATACCAGGAACAATTGGGAGTTGGCTAGGAAGCTGTTGAAACTCCACCGAGCTTCCCCCACAGCCGTCGTAGATTTCTTTGACTGGTTGTAGTTTCAGTTTGGGTTGAATACCCTCGGACAATTAACGTTGCAAAATAGTTTTGGTAATTTTGTACAATAATTGTTTAAATGGTTTGCTTTAAATTAGATTGTTCATATGTTGATGTTTGTGCGTATTCCAGTTTACTTTAGTTAGTCAATAGTTGAAAATGGTGAATGGCTTAACTGTGAACGAGAGTCGTAATGTCAGAAGGATTGAAAACCTTTGGAAGATTAAGTGCAAAAGGCATAATGGTATTTGAAGTTAGATGATAAGGATGGCTAGTGGAATGTTGAATAATATATAGAATGGTATTTGACTTTGTAAAGTCAATATTGCAAAACCATTACTAAATATTTGTTTTGGAGTGAATTGATAATTTGATACTATGTTTTAGAAGTTTGACTTAACAAAGTCAAACTTCTAATGGTTTTACGTAAGTTGGCAACTTGAGGGACCAGTTGTGTATTCTAAAGTGATTATTGGGCGGGAGTTTTAAGTATGACAACGGCAACCAAGACAAATTCAGGGACCGAGTGTGAAACAAAAGTAAGTATTAGACCCTTCACCGTCTCTTACCGATAAACTCATCTACCACTTTTTCCACACACACACAACTTTCCAATGGCAGATTTCCCCATTTTAAACAAACTCATGGAGGTGGCTGATTCGCCAAATCTTAATGAACGGATGGCTATCTGGTTTGAAGATGAGGCTGCCCAAGAAGGGATTCTAAGGAAGCTACTTCTTCAGTGCTGCCAGCATCTGAAGACAGGAATCATCAACCGTAGGGAGCTGATACAAGAGAATCAAGCTCTGGGACCTCGTGGAATTGCGCTGAACAAAATCCAGTCTAGGCACACAAACCAACTTGCCCAACTCATACAGATTGTTGGTCAAACAGATGAAGGTATTCGGTTCAACCAAGAGTTTGTTAAGAAAATGGCTGAACATAATGCCTGAATTTTTGGTTTTCCATGGGGTAGATAAAGGCGTCTTTTGGGTGATAGTTTTGCTAAAAATGGTATGTAAATTAGATTTGATGTAGTTGGTTATGATGTTTAACAGACTTTATTAATGATAAAATATCATTTGGGTTATGTGTTGTTTAATCTGTTCTTGTATTGTGATATTGGGTGTATTTTAGTGCTTTTAGTATCAACAAAACCAAACATCCCCTTATATCAGCAAAACCAAACAGGCCCTTGTATCATCAAAACCAAACAGGACCTTGTATCAGCAAAAGTTTAATCAGTAGAACCAAACACCCCCTTGTATCCGCAAAAGCAAAGGCAATGGTTTAAAAAGATGTGGTGAAAATGCAAATACTTTGGCACTAAATCATAATGTATCAAATAAAACATCCGCTTGTATCAGCTAAACCAAACGACCCCTTTTATCAGCAACAATTGTTACAGCAAAACCAAACACCCCCCTTTCAGAAAAAATACAGGCAGTGGTTTCAAAATACGGGTTCAAAATGCAAACGCTTTAGCATTAAACAACAATGTATTGACAATGGTGTATTGTAACATCTTGAATTTTGACTTACCAAAGTCAAACAAACTTATGAAAACCAACAAATTGTAACTTACTTGGGTAAGTGAAACCTATTAAGAAATGCAAAACGATTTCAAACACAATTACTTAAATAAGATCACAAAACTTTATTCATCGATTACATGTTCTCAAGAACTACAAATGTTTACAATCTACTAAACATACACTTAGCTAGACCCACAATTCTCCCTATCATCGTTTTCCTTCTTTTCCTTCCTTTCCTTAAGATATTTAAACAAAATTTCCAGTTCTGTAATCCTTTCTCCCAAATCGTTAAACTTTGATAACAAGATGTCATCCTCTTCCTTCTCCTTCTTAACACCCAACCGCTTTTCATTTGCGCAGTCTGCTTTCCTCAACGAACTCAACAAACCCTTCCCCTTATCGTTTTGTGCCATTATTGTTTTTCTCTTTGCTTTGGGAAGAATGTGTGTTGATTGTATTTTAGGGTTCAGTCTTGCTCGTTCATACATATGGTTGAAGGTCGGGTTACATTTTAACTAGGTTGGGTAAAAAAAAGTGAATGGTCTATAATACCCTCGAAGGAAATCGGTTTGACTGTCCCAATTCTGGTCAAGGGACGAATCTGGCATTTAATGGCCACTGTTTGGACCCGTGGCGATGAAAAGGGCGTGGTTCGTCCTATCGCGATCCTCCAAGACAAGTTTAGGGACCAACGGTGTATTTTAGTCAAAAAATTATTAATACCCAAACCCACATCCAAACCTACCAACCTGCCCCAAAACCCGTCCCAACTGGTTCGAGTTTCGGTTTCCCCATCGGTTTCGGATGCTTTTGCCATCCTTAGATATGATTCTGGTTATTGCCGGATCTTAACATCCAAATGATAAGGAAAATACAAAGAATATTAAGCACAAAAGAAAGTGCAACCCCACGCCAACTCCCTGTGCCCCGTGTATATATATGCAAAGCCTCATAGTGATGCAAAGCACCTTCTCACACTATTAACACAAGGCCTTCTATTTCCTAATATCTTTTTGTTGAATATGCGGCAGTCCTGGTGTCTTAGACAGGTAGAAGCGGCGCCCCTGACAGAAGACCAAATAAAAGGTCTGCTCAGAAAATTCGACGCAAATGGTGACGGCAAGATCAGCAGAAGGGAACTAAGGGCTGGCTTGAAAAGCCTTGGTCTACGTTTCGCGTGCTTTAGAGCTAGACGTGCACTGCGTTATGCTGATGCTAACGGAGATGGTGTTATCAGCGATGAAGAAATAAACGAGCTCGCCAGATATGTTTCCAAGTGGGACATTTCTTTAACTTAATCAAGAGCTTCGGTAGTAGCTTGTGAGTGTACGTAAATAAATAAAACATGTAATTTGTTTTGTTTTTCATGTGCTTTCACCTATACTAAGCTGGACTTAGGTCAACTATCTTCATGTTTCATAGTTTATAGCAAGAACATTCAGTTGAAACCTACTTTAAATCAAACTTTGTATGCAAATACTAAACTTGCTCGTTTAACATGTTCTCGATCAAGTGCATATTTGAACCATACTGTCACGATATCAATTGGTAAATTACCTACAAAATGACTGCTGGTGATTGAAAATTTACTGATGGTAATTAATATAAGCCAAGTCGTTCAATTCTTTTTTTTATATAGCTGCAGTTGATGAGCTTTCTGCCTAGCAATATGCATGTGAATTGATGTGAGTGCTTACAATCAAATGGTTGTGGCTTGAAGTCTCAACTTGGATAAGTGTGTGGGAGTGAGTTTGTCTTCAAATAACAGGAATATTGAATGCCAACATGCAGATGACTAATACAGGCTACACTGCGCCAAACCGCCTGCCATGACTAACAACATCTAACAATATAACACCTAACAAATAATAGGAATATTGAATGTTTTTGCCTGAAAAGCCACATAGAACTAACAACATCTAACAATATATCGACTAATACTGGCTACAGCTGCGCCAAACCGCCTGCCATGACTCTTCTCCATCAAAATCTTTCTATGGGTTGCTTTCCAAGACTTGTAACTCCTCTATTTGAAAGTTACGGTGGCCACTTGACTATTCGGACAACTGCATTATTCGTGCCTCATCAAGGTTTTTTCCATGACTCGAGCTAACAATATTCTGATATTGCTTGCTATATTGTCCCTTCTGAGTAGATGGGAATATCTTGAAAAGCAAAACAAAGCACCGCCAAACATTAAGTCATGTTTTATGGTAAGATCTTGAAAAAGAATAATCTAAGTATTGAGCAGTCCTCTGCCCAGTCTCAACCATTGAAACTCTATTGTTGGAATCAAAGACTTGCACACAATAGTTTTTGATAGCTGATAGATGCTGTTTTTCACCATCATGTCAAGCAAATTTCAGGTTACAAAATCGAATGGTTGTGACTGCATGTTAAGAAATAGACCGACTTGTGTATAACTAAGGTCAACAACAGCACATGCCCAAGTGGTCAAAATGACCGATAACAAGGCTAAGATAATCTTATACATAGTAATCTAAGTACGTCAAGTCTTCAAATTCAAGTGTACAAAATAATCAAAGAGTGTGGTATTTCCTCTTCCTTTGCATTGAAATTATATTTATTCATAATGTTCGCCAATGCCATACTTTTCTATGCAGACTAACTTGTGTATTTGCTCTTTCTATTTAGAGTCTTTGCCGTGTCTTCTCAAAAAGACCATCAAATGATAACAATAATAACAAAACGTACACCTTTCAAAGATGCATGTTGACAAGGCTTTTATCATAAAAGATTCGATCTGCACACTAGCTTCTTGGTACGTGCCAAGCTAGAAAGATAAATAGCATACTGAAAACAATATTCTTTTACTGAAAACTACTTACGCTTTACATATGACTAGCTAGTTTCTTTCATTTGACATCCCACAAATAGTGCAACAATTTCTTGCCGTAAACTAATTTTGAATTACTTCCGATGATACAATAAGTGGATGGAGCTGAGTATTTTTCGATAAAAGAATAACTTGATGGTATTTGATCCGTTGTGATTAAACGGTATTGTAGAAATCAGAGGGAAAATGAACAAAATATTGATTAGATTCAACTATAACATTACAAAACAAAGAGATTAAATAGAAAAGACAACTAAAAGCTAAACCGACTTAAACAAGTGAGCCGGACCAATAGGCCTTTATTATCTAATAGGAATGTCACCTTCAATGTATAGCTAATTTTTTATTTTTTTAATTCTATGATAGTTCACGTATCTCAATGTTATCGTTATAATATAATTGATATCGGTTTGGGTTTATAAAACGTCTCTATACTACAAGGGACTGAAGATACTTTGTTCAAAATGAACTAATATAAGAGCACACGGTATGGTTTGATTTAGCTCGCCAAATGCTCCCAAAAGTGTTGGAATTAAATAAATGACAATCATGAATTTAAACACAACAAACATCAAAGCACATGCGGAAGCGTAGGAACATATAATTGCAATTAGTTAACTAAAAATTAAAACGCATGCGTACATTTTTTAGCAATTCAAGAATCGGATCAAAGATGAACAAAAACCCTAATTAGGGTTTATGTGGATAAACGAATTGACCCTTACCTTTTTACAATTCAATCCAACATACAAATAATAATGTGTTTATACCATGTTCTTGTACACACATACTGATACCGAATTAAAAAGAATGCTAGTTCTTAATACACGAAAAACCAAAACAATTTTTGTTTCAGAAAATCAAAGTTGAAAAACCCTTAATGGGTGTTGTCGACCGGTTATGTAAAAAGATAAAAAAAAATAGGAACAAGTTTAGTGTATTAAGAGTGCACAAGAGTTGACAAATAATGACCCTAATCCTTGATTATATACTAATGAAATCTTAGAGGACAAGTTAGGTTAAGAATGGGCTTAACCCATGCATAACCGATCGGTGCTCATCCCATAGGGGATTTTAGAACCTTCCCGACCTCCATTTTTCGTTCTAGTCCTTTACTTTTACATTTAACTATCATTAGTCAATTTATGTTAATTACTTTAACTCTCGTTAGTCGTTATTTTTGTATTTAATAATTAACCGAAACATTTACATTAATTATTTGAAAATTAATTCTTCATACGTAAAGTGTGCAATCCCGTGGTCTCGAGTTTGATTCTAGACATACACTATTAAATTTGTCCATTAAAGCTAACAGCTCCAACTTGGACATATATTAATAGTATAATGACATTGGTTAGCGTCTAGCAACACGCCAATGCCCCTAGTACAACTCGAATAAGGTCTCCTAGAAAAACCTTTTGATGAGTCGTCATCATACTTATCCTTTTGTTTATAATACCATGTTAAATAAGGATATGGATCTAAGTCATTCATTTATTTAACTATTATGTTTCTCGTTGTTTGTGATTGAGTAAGATTACCAAACCTTCTGAACGTATTCCAGATAGATCTTGGGCGTGGCTACACAAACATCTTGTCAACCCTACGAAGGGCCCAACAGTATTAAAATTCAAAAGGAATTCGAAGAAACAAATTCTTTATTGACTACAAGCAAAACCCATGAACTTTGCAACAATTCTGAAAACAATCCCTATAACTACAGTTACGTATAACGTTAAATTGCTTCACAGAAATGCACTACATCCATGACAGTTCTCTGGTATCTCAAGTCTGGGGACAACTATTCATGATTTATTTGATGACAAGATCCATGAAGTACAATCATGTAGTTGGGATAAATCTTATATTCAATTCATTGAATATCATGTGAATTTGGTATGTCAACGCATCAATATACTTTCAAATATATTCTACCAAAACTCAAATTTGTTTTAATTTAATGATATTCTCATATCATTAATTGACAACGGACTATTTTAAAATAACTAAATTATTCACGGATGATGAGCGTATAACGCGTTCGGGGTTAAAGGAACTTCCTTTTCGTCGAGCAAGTTTTTCAACACCCTAGGCAGTGAACCTAATCGTTGTAGTGTAGTATTGGGTAAGCCTCGGGCATTGATATCATTCTCTAGGGGAATAAGAATGCTAGTGAGAGATATACTACGCTAAGGTTTGAGGTTGAGGAAGAATATTTTTATCTTTTTATATTTTTTATAAAGCTAAGGGTAAAATCTCGTGGTTTGGATTTGGGGGTTTTGGTACTTCTACCGATTACTCTAATTATCTAATTATCTAAACTAAGGGGTAGTCTATGTCTATTGATGTGTGTTCGTATGATGATTAAAAATATGTTTACCTATATACTATTACTCCCTAATTATCTTTTATTGGTGGTTGAATTGTCACGTCCTTATTCTTAACGCGTTGTGTCTTCTAAGGTCGTAGGGTATGCTTTTATCCCTAACTCTTTGAGAATACCTTAAGGTTATTGCCTACGAGATCTATAGGATTCATAAACTAACACTAAGGTTATCTTTAGATATTTAGCCTACAATTACGCTAGGTGGTTATAAACTAAGGATCACAAAGATTGCTCAAGCATTAAAAACACAACGATGACCTAATGCAATCCTAAGCCAATTACAATTATGATAAGAGACAACCAATCAATAAATAATAACTAGGTTTCATAGATCTAAGCAAACACACAAGAAATTTAGCCGGACATGTTAAACATGCAAGCATACACACATACAATCGAAGACATAATGAAATCAATGAAGTAATCAACGTATCTTGATGTAAAATAGGGTATGAGAACCCTAAGATACTGTCCAAACCGGACCAAAATCGTTTTAGGTTTTTACTCGACAAGTCTACCTCTCAAAATTCTGAAAATTTGATTTCTATATATAATTTACATATGCGACGGCGTCACCTTATAGTTGGGACGCCGTCAGATCGCCGCCATTAGGGTTTCGTCTTGGCCAAGTCATCATTGGGACGGCGTCACGTTGTGGTTGTGACGCCGTCAGTCTTCAGCAGTGACGTCGTCTAAATCTGGATCTAGGTCGTCTGAGAAGAAAAGTCTTCGTGACGCCCTTACTCTTCAAAGCCTGACGCCGTCAGGTGTGAAATAGAAAATTCGCTCTTGTGTCGTCACAAAATAGGGACGACGTCGCCCTCTGTTTGGGACGCCTTCAGGTGTAATTCCAGCAGCTTGAGTGCCTTGATCTTGACTTAGCCATTTTCTTCATATATTCACTCCTTTTCGTCCAAAAAATGCATCATTCCATCATTTTGCTTCCAAGAGACCTAAAAAGTGAAAGGAACGAAATTAAGTAGTAACAGATATAAAAGTGGGCGATTAAGGGCTTAAATGACCCCTTAAAAGTGTACGTTTTAAATCCTTATCAATGGATTAAACATGAAAATATACGACACAGTATTAAAAAAATGAACAATAAACACAACAAATATTTTATTTCATTAAAATAATAATTGTGTATAATATCCTTTATCCAAATACTAATCACAGTCATGCATGAAACTACTAGCTAAACGAAGTCCAATACCATTGGAAAGTTTAGTAAGGTTTTCTCTTGGTAAAGCCTTAGTGAAAGGACCAGCTAGATTGTCATATGTATGAACTTTCAGTAGATTAATTTCACCTATGCGAACTTGTTCTCAAACATAGTGATATGTTCGTAGAAAATGTCTGGTGCCCTTCATGACTCTAGGTTCATTGGCAAATATGATTACAGCAGAATTGTTGCAATACATATTCATAGGCGATTCAATTGAAGGCATAACACCAAGCCCTGAATTGAATCTCCTAATCTAAACAGCCTCCATGGCAGCTTCTGAAGCAACTATGTATTCAGCTTCTGTTGCATAAATCACAAATGTACTCTGCTTCTTGCTCTTCCAGTCTACTGCTCCTCCATTAATGACAAATACATAACCCATCTGAGACTTCGTATCATCTTTATCACATTGCCAGGATGCATCACAGAAACCTGTAGCATCAAGCTCTGCATCTAGATCTCCACCATACACTAGAAATATATCTTTTGTATTTCTCAAATATTTGAGAATATGTTTAACAGCAGTCCAGTGAAGTTCACCCGGATTCTATTGATATCGACTGGTGATATTTTGAGCGAACGCCACATCTGGCCTTGTACATCTTACCACATACGTGATAGATCCTACAACCAAAGCATAAGGAATTCTACTCATGCGTGCCACCTCTGCAAGTGTTGAAGAACATACTTCGCTACTTAAGCCATGATTTACTTCCATTGGCAAATATCCTTTCTTACAATTTTGCATATTGATTCCCAAAATGTATACAGCTTCCCCTAAATCCTTCATAGAAAAACACTTTCCAAGATAGGCCTTAACCTCTTGTAATCTTGGAATTTCTTTTCCCATAATTAATATGTCATCTACATATAGGACAAGGAAAGTAACATCACTCCTATTAGCTTTGTGATATACGCATGGCTCATCAAGATTCTGAGTAAATCTAAACTTTTTGATTTCTTCATCAAATCTCTAATTCTATTGTCTTGATGCTTGCTTCAATCCATAAATGGATCTTTGAATTTTGCATACACGGTTTGGAAATTGTGGATTCACAAACCCCTCAGGCTGCACCATATAGATGTCTTCATCTAGGCGACCATTTAATAAGGCGGTTTTAACATCCATCTGCCAAATCTCATAGTCATAGTACGTTGCTATAGCTATGAGAATCCTAATAGCTCTAATGTCTGCTATAGGAGAAAAGGTTTCCTCGTAGTCAACCTCATAGGTTTTAGTAAAGCCTTTAGCTACCAGACGAGCCTTATAGGTGTGTACATTGCCATCTATGTCAGTCTTTTTCTTATAGAGCCACTTAATTCCAATGACTTTAGCGTTAGGAGGCAAGTCAACCTCTATCCGGACTTCATTTTCTTTCATGGATTGCATTTCCCCATTCATTGCAACTTGCCATTGGTCCTTTTCAGGATCAGCCATGGCAGCTTTATAATTAGCAGGTTATCAAAGATCCCCTAATATAGTTTCCTCAACTTCTACGTTAAGACATAGACGTTCAGGTGCGCGTATAGTCCTTTCAGACCTACGAATGGTAATAAATTCAGGTGGAGGTCCCAGAATTTCAGGTTCCACAAGAAGTTCGCTAGTGTTTTCAGAAGGTAATATATCTTCATGATCATCTTCCAGATCATAAATTCTCCCACTGAGTTCTTGAGATTTGAGATCCTTTTAAAAAAAGTCTCCATACCTAGCAACAATTACTTTGTTTTCAGGTGGGTAATAAAAGTAGTAACCCATCGTTTCCTTTGGGTATCCTACAAAGATACACTTTATTGATCTCTGTTGGAGTTTATCTGCTGAGTCACGTTTAACAAACGCCTCGCAACCCCAACCTTTTAAATAAGACATAGGAGCTTTACCATGCCATATCTTATATGGTATCTTATCAACCTTCTTGGTCGGAACCATATTTAGAATGCAAACAACAGATTCTAAAGCATAATCCCAAAAAGATAAAGGAAGATTTGTAAGATTAAACATTGATCGCACCATGTCTAACAATGTACAATTTATTCTCTTAGATACACCATTTTGTTGTGGAGTATATGGAGATGTAAGATGCTGGACAATTCCATTCTTAGCTAGATAATCTCTAAACTCTTGGCTTAGGTATTCACCACCTCTATCTGATCGAAGAGCTTTAATCTCCTTTCCTAGTTGCAATTCTACTTCAACTTTGAAAACGTTAAATGTTTCAAACACCTCATGTTTATGTTTAAGCAAGTAAACATAACCATAATGGCTGAAATCATCTGTAAAAGTTAAGAAGTAGCTAGCACCTCTCCTTGACACATGTCTAAGTGGTCCACATACATTAGTATGTATCAAACCAAGTAGATCAGAAGCCCTTTCCATACTATTATTAAAAGGTTTCTTTGTCATCTTCCCAGATATACAAGATTCACATTTATCAAATGATTCATCATTGATATTTTTCAAAAGCCAATCATGTTGTAGCTTTTCCATGTGAGTCTAGCCTATGTGAGCAAGTCTACAATGCCAAAGATAAGAAAAATTCAAGTCTGGCTTTATTCTCTTATTGATGCTAAACATCGAATTATTTTTATTGGATACATTATCATTCATGTCAATCTCAAACACACCATTCACAACAATAACATTAAAATAAAAACTACCATTAAAAAAACAGAATTTCCATTACTAGTGAATGTGTGAATAAAACAATATCCAACTATAAATAAACTGAAAAAACACCTCTAATAATAGAAGGTGCTGTGGAAAACTAGAAGGGAGGGTTGAATAGTTTTACCGATTTTAATTTAAGTTTCAAAGATTTAGATTCGATCTTATGTGAATTCGTATGGATGGATAGATAGTATAAAGAAATAAGTAAAGTAAATAATGAAAGCAAGTAAAGTAAAGGATATAGAGTAGAGACACAAGTGATTTATAGTGGTTCGGCTATAAGGACACCATCCTTGCCCTAATCCACTCCCCGAGTTCCCCACTCGAGAGTTCAAGCACTATGTCAACAAGCTCCTTTAACACGGCGGAGAAGCCTCACAACGTCGCTTACACTTTTTCCAGTACACAGCTAAATACCGAGTCATAAGCACGGCGGACCAAACCATTACACAACAACTATGTGAAATATTAAATACAAGATCTTGCTACAAAAATCTTGTGGATGGACAAATCAATCAAGTACCCTTTGCTTGGATGACTTGTAGTATATCGTGATCTCTCCTTTGAGAAGGACCTATATGAGAATCACAACAAAAGAAAGAAGAACTACTAGATTGATTAAGTGATCAGAGATTAGAAGAGTGAGATAATATATGAGAGAGTTGTAAGAATAAGGGTGAGTAACAATGAAGAAATGACTCACTATTTATAGGCACGAAAGCTTACTGTAGCCCCGTTCCGGCGAATCCCTCACTTGGGGGATCCATCCAGTGCAATCCTAGGGATCCGGTAGTCAGGGTTGTACCAGTTCGGATTTTGGGTTGGAAACAGGGTTATGGGTTATGGGTATAAGTTAAGCCATGGGTACCCAACAAGATACAATGTATCTAGACAATGGATCATGGGTCTTGGGTCATGGTTATGGACATTGGGTCATGGGTCATGGATAATACCCAACATGATTTCATGCATGATGTCATACAATGGGTCATGGGTTATGGATTAGCTCCATGGGTATGGGTCATGGGTCTTGGATATTACCCATCCTATTACATAAACTATTATAACAAATGAATTATTATAACATTTTATGTGAATGACCAAATGTATATACTTTACAAAAATAACATGTATTCTTATAATTTTACTTATGATAACTTTATATTTTTTATCAACAAAACACAACGAGATTTTTAAATATGAATAAACGTTTTACGGTTTATTTGTATTAACAATCTCCCCTTTTTTGTTGATGACAAAACATAACGTTATGATGAGTAAAACTTAAGATTAGATGTATGTTTTGAAAGCATATGTAAGTTTTACTTCTTCTCCTCCTTTTTGTCAAAACAAAAAATGATCCTAACGAAGAAATAAATTGTGGAATAAAAATAAATATGATCCATAAGTACTAGCTCCCCCTTGACGGTAGCTCCTCCTAAAATTGGGCATCAAGTGAGAAAATATAATACCTACAAAAAAAATATTAGTAGTAACATGTAATATAATCTTGTATAGGACGAGAAATAAGATAGAAAGCCAAGTTACGTAAACACAGCCTTGTAATAAAATATCAAAGTGTAGTGGTATATATGCCACATACAAAATGTAAAACTTAGAACAAGGATTGTTCTTTAAAATGACTCAAAAGAAAAAATAGAAAAAATAATATTATCATTCCTTCCATGCTTGCATATGGTTAATTTTGGAAGTTTTGGTGAGTGATAATGTTGATGCGATCAAGGATATGGTTGAGTATGAATCGCATCTCGTCCCTTATTTCCATTGCTAGATCCCTAGTAAATTGGCAGTGTGTACAAGAGAAGTGGTGAGGGAGGTGTTGATGAATGGTTTCCGGGTAGGTTTGATTTGTAGAGTGCGGAATATGTGGTGGAAAGGTTGGAAAATATGGATCAAAGTCTATGATGTTGGTGAGTGGTCGTGGATAAGAACCTAGATGTTTTTGTAAGATGATGGGAGGTAGAGGTGGTGATGTTTCAAGCTCTTTGAAGAATGTGTTTGGAGATGTTGGAGGTGTTAAAAAGACTAGTTCTTTTGTGTTTAAGTTGGAGGCTAGTTGGGTAGTTTTTTATGGTTGAAATGGAGCGGGTGGTGGAATTGTGTTTGGAGTCTTAAGGAGTTCCGCTAGGGTGATTTGGGTGTCAAGTTGAGACTCGTTAGGTGAATGTAGTGATGAGCTTGTGGGAGATGGTGGAGGTGCTATAATGTAGTCATTTGGTGGAGAATTAGTAGTTGATGATGGGCTTTTTGACAAAGGTTTAGCTAAACAACAAGTCCAGATGCTAATCCGTGTGGTTCTCCTAGATTTGGTTGGTGGTGGTACTACGGAAGGTGGTAGGATGAAGTTTTGGATTTTTTGAAAAGGATTGTTTTCACTAGATGGTTCATCAATGTTTGAGGATCTTTTGGATGACATGATGATGATTTTTTGTGAGATTGAGAGTGATGGATATGCAAGTATTTTGGAACCTTATTTATAGAGCAAATAATGCATTGCAATGAATGCTAAAACCAAAATGTGGACTATAATCTAATGATTGGATATCAATTTAAGGCATGCGATCATGACAACACAAGCATTAAGTAACATATTTATTAGTGAAAAAGCTAAAATGTTGAAAATATGAAAGTGTCTAGCCAAAGTGAGAAAAATAAGAGAAAATTTGGCTACTGTGGCACGGTTACCACGGATCCTTCCCTTTAGGGATCCGTCCAGCCAAAAAGCTAGGATCCGTGGAACTGGTGTTCTCAGGCAGCACAAATTTTTCCGTTTGGACAAAATAGTGCCTAGTGTGTGCCTATATGCAAATCATGTGGAGTTGCGGTTATCTCGACTCCATTTTAAAAGAAGAAAAATGAACAAAGAAGTGAAAAAGGATATATGTTAGATAACCCGAGTGCTCCTTAATTCAATATTGCTTAATTGAATGTACCCGAAAACACATATTAGTTATGTATTCCCTTTAGCATTCAAAAGACATGAGATGCAATGAAAAATGTTTTTACTTTGTATTAAAATGAAAGAAAATGTTTGTCCTAGACGTAAGAGGGATTTGAGAAAAATGATACGGGGAGAAATATCTTTTTAGAAAGAGTTTCGAAAATTTCTTGTATTAGAAAAAAAAAATTTATCTTGAGTTTTGAAAATAAATCCGCATATTGTTTGTGAGTTGTATGTGAAATAAAGATCATAGACTCAGAAAAGAAGTTAAGGAAAACATTTACGTACCTTGTAGAATGAAAATATTTCACGACGATTGTTCCATAAGACCAAGACCAAGACCAAGACGAAGCAAGTTAAATTGTTCCCGCTTCAATGGTTTGGTAAGGACGTCGGCTATGTTGTCTTCGGACGACACTTTCTTAATAGAAATGTTCCCCTTTTGAACATTGTCTTTTAAAAAGTGATGACAGATCTCTATATGCTTGGTACGAGAGTGCAACACTGGATTTTTCCTTAAGTCAATAGCACCTTTGTTGTCGCATAAAATGGCTATGTCACTTAGATGGACGTCGTAGTCAACTAACGCTTGTTTCGTCCATAGTGCTTGTTGGCATGCTTTGCCGGCGGAGACATATTCGGCTTCGGTTGTTGATATGGCCAATGCCGTTTGCTTCTTCGAGAACCAAGATGTTAAACAACACCCCTTAAAATTACATACACCACTTGTACTTTTCCGGTCAACATAATCACATGCATGGTCAGAATCCGCATATACAATAGTTTCTACCCCCGTCCCCTTGGGATACCATAATCCCAATTGAGTAGCACCTTTAATATATCTAAATATTCTTTTGACGGCTTCTAGGTGTGAAGTTTTAGGGTCTTCTTGAAACCTAGCACATAGACATACACTAAACATGATATCCGGCCGACTAGCTATAAGGTAGAGAAGACTACTAATCATGCCACGGTACTTGGTGTTCTCAACGGATTCACCGTCTTCATCTTTGATGAGTTTGGTATCGGATGACATTGGTGTTCTTGTTAGCCTCGCTATTTTATAAAGATAACGTCACACTAGTGAAATGGACTAGATTCGTAGTATACTTTGCCCGCAGGGACTAGTATCGTTTAAGTGGCAAAGTTGTAGTGGTTAGAGCCTATAAATACCCCTCATGACTCTCCATGAGGGGTGTGGGAAATTAAGAGGTTTGTGCTTCATTTAGTTTTCATCTAATAAAATACCTTTTTTCTCCACCCTCTCTCTACTTCCTCTCTCTAAAACTATGAATTCATTCATCATGTTTGATCAATCTAGACCTCCCGAACCACATAAATTACATATATCTACGGTCCTACAATTGGCATAAGAGCCTCGTTGTGTTAATTTGTTGTTTCATTGTGGTTCGTATCATGTTGTTAAGCTGATTTACCATATTATTTGTATTCGGAATTTTTTTCCCAATATCTTTAGGTAACATTTTATTTAACTTGTTTTTGTATCATGGTCAAAAGTCATATGGTCCATTCAGTTTCATATATTTGTGTTGTGTCCTTGCTGTCCAAACAGACTGTATATTATTCTTTACGACTTATTTTTGTACCAAGTGAAAAGTTGTCATTACCAAAACGTGTCTTGACCTGTTGCCGGAAAAAATGGTAGGGAAACTCTTGCATGCGGTTTGGTTGAAGAATGGTCGGAAAACGGGATAAAATGGTCTCAGAATCGTTTTGATCACAAGTGCGTTTTGTCAAAACTAATAAGCGGTTTGTAAAAAAAGCGTTTTGAGGGCATGCGGTTTGCTAAAACTTCTATGCGGTTTGTCAAAAATCATGGGTGCGGTTTTTTAAAAGGGAGTTGCGTTTTGACCAACTCCTTGCGGTTTGAATGGCATGCGGTTTGTCAACAAAAACATATGCGGTTTGACTGAATGTCCTTGATGCGGTTTGTCAAAAGTGTTTGCGGTTTGATATAACCTTATGCATTTTGACCTAAAAGTAGAAGACTCAAAAGCGTTTTGTTGACCATGAGACTCGACCAAACCAAACCAAACCAAATACCATTAGGACTGTAGATATATGTAATTTATGTGGTTTGGGAGGTCTAGGTTGATCAAACATGATGAATGAATTCATAGTTTTAGAGAGAGAGAAGTATTGAGAGTATATTTTTGCGACATATTCTCACGGAATTATGCTCAATCTAAGAATTTAATATTGCATCAAGAAAAAGGTAATCTATGGCATGTACGCAACATTATGATGATTCCGATAGCTCGCAACCATCAGGAGGGAGAAGTTGGTGTTTTCATCTTTTGTGATTGGATTGTCGAAGGGAATTGTGCTTAATACCGAAGAAGGAGAAGTAGTGTGTGTACATTGGGGCTTTCTACCAAATTGGATGCAATACTAAGTGAGTTATGTTGTTATGATGTTCCCAGAACGACTCCGCTGCGTGTTTGAAGACTAAAGAGATTTTAAGAAAGAGAGTTGTCGATTCAGGAGGGAGCAAAGAAAGAAAAAAGGCTCACTAGTTAGGAGGGAGTAATAACCTAACTAGACCGTTACAGTTGAAGTTCAGATCTACAAGGATTTGTGCCGTCAGCGCCAAAGACCAAATGCCGAGATCGTCGGAAGATAGAACTTCAAGTTTGCCTCAGTATCTAGACTACATAGACTCTGCGCTTCAACAACGTCAACATAGTTTATTATTATTATAATTTACTTTGTTTATGTATTTATAGGTCTCATTGTAACCATTCACGTGTGACGATATCTTGGAGGGAGATTGTTAGCCTCGCTATTTTATAAAGATAACATCACACTAGTGAAATGGACTAGATTCGTAGTATACTTTGCCCGCAGGGACTAGTATCGTTTAAGTGGCAAAGTTTTAGTGGTTAGAGCCTATAAATACCCCTCATGACTCTCTATGAGGGGTGTGGGAAATTAAGAGGTTTGTGCTTCATTTAGTTTTCATCTAATAAAATACCTTTTTTCTCCACTCTCTCTACTTCCTCTCTCTAAAACTATGAATTCATTCATCATGTTTGATCAACCTAGACCTCCTGAACCACATAAATTACATATATCTACGGTCCTACAGTTCTTATAGGTTTTGACTCTTCTAATCCAAATTTCTTTAGCATTTCTTTTATATATTTAGATTGATTAAAGAAGATACCATCTTCTAGTTGTTTGATTTGTAGACCAAGAAAAAAACTTAATTCTCCCATCATATTCATTTCAAACTCATCATGCATGATTTTTGAGAAAGCATCACACATGTCTTCACAAGTCGATCCGAATATAATATCGTCCACGTATATTTTAACAATAATAATTTGTGAGACCTTTTTCTTTGTAAAAAAACCCCATGGTATAGTCATTTTTGATTAAAAATGATTTGAATCTATCATACCAAGCCTTTGGGGCTTGTTTAAGACCATAGATAGCTTTCTTTAGTTTGTACACGTGATTAGGTTTTTCGAAATCGATAAAGCCCGGAGGTTGAGCTACATACACTTCTTCATTAATAAAACCATTTAGAAAAGCACTTTTAACATCCATTTAAAAAAGCTTAAGATCGTGAGCACAAGCATAAGCAGTCTATAGCTACGGGAGCATAGGTCTTATCAAAGTCTATGCCTTCTTGTTGGTTATACCATTGGGCAACAAGTCTAGCTTTATTTCTAGACACGACACCGTTTGCATCTAACTTGTTTCTATATACCCATTTTGTTCCGATTATGGTTTGGTTTTTAGGTGGAGGGAAAAGTGTCCAGACATTGTTAGAAAGAAATTGATTTAACTCTTCTTGCATAGCCATTACCCAACTTTCATCTTTTATGGCTTTTTGAGTGTTTTTAGGTTTTATGGTTGAAACAAAACAAAATAAACTACTTTAGTTTTGGACTTGAGATTTTAAGGTTCTTTCATGTAACTTTCCTACAATCTTTTCTACATGATGATCTTTAGACTCTTTAATATTGATGATTTCATTGTTTAATGGTTCATCTTCTTTATTTATATTTTATTTGATTTCTATGACTTCACTTTCGATTAACTCGTCATCGAAAAGAGGTATGGTAGTTTTAGGTGGACTCTCATCAAATTTTACGTTTAAAGATTCTTCAACTTTCATGGTTTCTTTATTTAGTATTACGTATGCTTTACTATTAGGAGAATATCCTAAGAAGATTCCTTCGGTTAATTTAGGATCAAATTTAGTTAAATAATCTTTAGTATTAAGTATGAAACATTTACTACCAAAGACTTAAAAGTGTTCTAACGTAGGCTTTTTGCCTTGTAGTAACTTATATGGAGTTTTTCCTAAGAATGGTCTAATTAGGACTCGGTTTAGTATATAGGTTGATGTGTCGACGACATTGCACCAAAATTTTTGAGGTATAGATTGCTTATTAATCATGGTGCGACTCATTTCTTGTAGGGTTCTATTTTTCCTTTCAACTACTCCATTTGATTGTGGAGTGCGAGGAGCCGAGAAGTTGTGAGTAATACCATTAGCATCACAAAAGGCTCCGAATTGCACTTCATTTTCAAATTCCCGACCGTGATCCGTTCTAATTGACAAAATAGGACTTCCTAGTTGTCTTTGGATTTTCTTACTTAATATTTCAAAGGAATTGAACATTTCAGTTTTATTCTTTAAAAACTTAGTCCATATATACCTAGAGTGATCATCTACTATAACCAAAGTATAGAAGTTACCTCCGTAACTTTGAATAGCGGATGGACCAAATAAATCCATATGTAGTAATTCTAGACACTTAGTTGTAGAAACCATATTTTTAGCTTTATGACTAGCATGGACTTGTTTAACTATGTTACAAGCATCACAAAAATGATGTTCGTATTTTAGTTTGGGTAGGTTTCTTACTAGTTCTTTGGATGATAGCGATTGAAGAAGTCGCATATTCGCGTGACCCAATCTTCGATGCCATAAGGTCGAAGTATCATCCATAGAGGTAAGACAAAGTTTGTCTTTTGGTTCATTACCTATTTTAATGACATAGAATCCATGTTTTCTAATGCCTCTTCCTATAGTAATACCATTTTTCAATATTTTACTACCGGTTTCACTAAAAAGTACGTTGCACTTTTTATCGCATATTTGTCCTATACTTGGTAGATTGAAGTTTAGGTTTTCTACGTGACATACATCGTTAATGGTTAAGGATTTGTGAGAGATTGTACCTTTACCGATGATTTTGCTCTTGCTATTACCAAACACCACATTTCCTCCATTGAAGGATTCATACGTGGAAAATAAATCTTTATTACCAGTCATATTGTTGGATCGATGTACCCTAACCAAACTAACTTATGTAGCTTGTAAGGGCTTAGCAACTTCGAATAAATCCTAAGTCACTAACAATGAGACACTGAATTAACTATATTAAGTATGCGGAATTTACTTGAATAAAGCTAAGAAGAATTAGCTTTAACTTTAACGATTATATTAAAACTCTGAACCTGCTTGATACACAGATTAACTGACAATCCCTAACAGCTCTAATATTGAACTTTATAAACTCTAATACTCTCTAATAATGCACGTACGTATAATGCCAATCTAGGAGTCCTTTTAGACATAAGGATAACCCTAGTCGGTTTACAATTCTATTCCTTGTCCGTCAAGTAATACCAAACTAAACTTAGAACATTCTAGAATTACATTATAATCCTTATTGATTTTGCATAGTAGTCCTTTAACCATGCAGTACTTTGATGAACAAGCAGTACTTTGACTTTCTTCTTTAGCAGTACTGATAACGCTACACGCGTCGTTCGGGGTCAAAGGAACTTCCTTTTCGTCGAGCAAGTTTTTCAACACCCTAGGCAGTGAACCTAATCGTTGTAGTGTAGTATTAGGGTAAGCCACGGGTATTGATATCGTTCTCTAGGGGAATAGGAATGCTAGTGAGAAGTTACTACGCTAAGGTTGGGGTTGAGGAAGATTATTTTTTATCTTTTTATATTTTTAAGGAAAGGAAAGGTATGAATCTCGGGGTTTGGATTTGGGGGGGTTGGTATTGCTACCGATTACTCTACTTATCTAATTATCTAATCTAAGGTGTATGTAGTCTATGTCTAATTATTGTGTGCTCGTATGATAGTTTAAAGATGTGTTTACTTAGGTTTTACTACTCCTTAATTATCTCCTATTGGTGGTTGAATTGTCACGTCCTTATTCTTAGTTGCGTTGTGTGTCTAAAGTTGTAGGGTATGCGTTTCTCCCTAACTCTTTGAACTTACCAAAGGGTCTCGTCTACAAAACCCACTAGAAATAATAAACTCTTACCCTAAGGCACTCTTTGGATGGTTTAGCTTACAACTACTCAAGGAGTTATATTCTAAGGTTCACAAAGATTTAATCAAGCATTAAGTACACAACGAATGACCTATCGCATTACTAGATCATTAATCAACTAAGATAAGAGACAACCAATCAATATTCAATAATTAAGTTTCATATTCCCTAAGCAAACACACAAGTAAATTAGCCGGACATGGAGAACATGCAAGCATACACACGAATAATCAAAGACATAATTGTATTAATGAAGTAAAACACTTATCTTGGTCTAAGATAGGGTTTGGAACCCTAAAATACTGTACAAGACAGCCTTGGTTCGGTTTAGGTTTTTTACTCCAAAAGACTACACACAAATACTGAAAAATTTGGATTCTATATATAAGATTACACATGCGACGGCGTCACCTTTTGTTTCGTGACGCCATCGTGTCGCCGTCATTAGGGTTTCGTCTTGGCCACGTTAGACTTGAGACGGCGTCACCTTATGCTTGTGACGCCGTCCTCTTCAGCTTCTGACGCCGTCTCGATTGCATCTAGGCCGTCTGAGTTGCGACGACCTACTCTTTTATAACTTGACGTCGTCACTTGAAAATAGGAGTTTTGGCTTCTGTCCCGTCACAAAATCCTTCGACGGCGTCGCGTATAAGCTGTGACGCTGTCACCTTATGTTTTCAGCAGCTTTGAGTGTCTCGATTCTGACTTTGGCCATTTTCTTCGTATATTCGCGCCTTTTCGTCCAAATAAGTGTCATTCCAGCATTTTGCCTTCAAGAGACCTAAAAAGTGAAAAGGAACGATATTAAGCAATAACGGATACAAAAGTGATCAAATAAGGGCTTAAACGACCCCTCAAAAAGGTACCTTTTAAAACCTTATCAAATATCCCTACACTTGGTATTTGCTTGTCCTCAAGCAAATATACTTTTAGCCAATTAATTTATAAGTTAGGGGTCATGAAGCATTGGTTTAAAATAGTCCACAACACATATAAGCCCCGCAAAAGTCATAACAAGCACGGAAATTACATACTAGCACCTCACATGGGGTGTTTGGATACTCACATCTCTCTCGGGTGTATATGAAATATAACAAATTGGAAATGGAAGATAAACACTCATTAACCGGTCCTAGTACATAGATTACCATAGGCTTGAGAATAGATCAAACCTCCATCGCTTTGGCGTAAGCACCTAGGAAAGACTATCAAAGAGGTCTTTAAAGGGTTGTAACATTAGGCTTACGGTAGGGAAACAAAGGGTTTGGTGGGATAGGCTATTTAGTGGTGGCAAGTCAAAAATCTCTATGTTAAATGCATACGAAGAATGGCGCTGCTAAGCCAAGACTGGACACTCTAGACTCTAGCTAACTGAAATAAACAAACATAAATTTAAAGGACAGATGTAGGATGGTAGCCCGTATGTTTTTTTTTTCACTTTATTATTTTTTTTCTTTTTTTCTTTCTCTTTTTTTTCGATTTTTTTTTCATACACTTTTACTCTACCATCCTCTACGGTAACATCAAAATGATAGGGATTTATAGGCACATCCCTACACTTGAGTTTTTATTATTCTAACACTAATTTGACCCGAATTGAAAAGATCAAAACACTTGGGGTACATTATTACGCAAACAAAGGGAATTTGAATTTAACGTTCCCTTCCCGTCATTTCATAAACTTTAACTTTTCCCATGAATCCCAATCGTCCCAAAATTGTATACAAATGATATGACTCGACTTAGCAACTCATGCAAGCAACCAGATAATTGAACTAAGGGTTTAGGGTGATAATAATAATGCACTAAAAGTGAGTGCATACAGGGTAGGCTAAGGCGATTTAGGTGTATATTTGGGGGTGGGGTGTAAACAATGCTCTTCATTGATATTCTGGAAAAACCGAAACATCACGAGAACCGCGAAAAGGATAGGCTCAGAGGGGTTAACTAGGGGTATCGTGTACTAAAGATGAGTACAACGCAAAGGGTGTGGGGGAATTACTCAACCGATGTGGAAGAAGTAATTATATTACGGGTATCAAACAAGGGTTATCCTAATGCCTCTTATCATTTAGTTATTCCTACCTACACAAGTGCAGTCTTACTAGCGATCTCGGGATGCATCACAAAACAAGTTCTAGAATCTATTATACTACCGGTTCACACTCTAAGCATTAAAGATGAATGCTTTAATTCCTACTAATCTAAGGGCGATCCTCACATTTTGGGTGGAATTTAGGTGGTAAAGGGTTTTTTGTGCTAGTCATGCAACTTCCTATCCGTGAGACGCTTTTGTTAAGACTAATGGCCCACTCCTATATGTCATAAAAAATTTTAAATTTGGTGCCAAAATTATCCTCACCGACATTTTCTCATGGTTTATTACACAAATACAATTGGACAAAGCAAATATTCAAGGATAAGCATAGTTTCAAAGTTCCCGTTTTATTTTCCCTCCCTACACTTAAACTGAACATTGTCCCCAATGTTCCCCGAAAGTATCAAAGTTATGATAATGGAAGGTAATTAAAAACGAAAGAAACTAGTACTCCCTTGATTAGCTCGGTAGGATCCGTGTGTGAAGTAGTGGTTAAATCCTTTCCAAGAAGAATTTATGCGTGAAATGCTCCTTCCAATCTTATGTAACTTCTTCTTGATAAATTAAACATGCACACTTGAAGAAAACAAACGAAACCTTCGCGTAAAATCGGCGGTAATAATATATATAAGACTCGATTTAAACTAGGATATAATGCTTGTGGAATGGATGTTTACATAATTTCTGGAAAATTAAGACCTGGAAAATTCCAAATTCTTTTTTAAGTAGCTCAGAAAATGAGAAAAAAAATAATCTGTTATTTTTACTCCTTCCTGACGCCATCAGGTTTCGATCCTGACGCCGTCAGGTTATCCTGACAAAAACTGGTCTGCGATTTTCTGGAAAAAATTCTGGAAAATTTACATCTTTAGAATCTGGAAAAATTTCTGCAAAACATCCATTATGACTCGATACAAGCATTTGACTCGAACAAACACACAAATATATCTTTTAGTTAATTGTTATTCTCATGTTTACGTTTCTTTTGAAAACGTGTGTAATCCTCCCTACACTTATCCCTTATGTAAAATACCTTTATATGTAATTAAGACGAGGTTAAAGACAAAATAAAGCATTTTTACAAATTCAACACATGAAAATAAACAATTAATAAAAGATATACGACACACAAATGAAAAAAAAAAAAAAAAATACACATGGGTTGCCTCCCAAGAAGCGCTTGCTTTTGTTCGAGTCACGAGCCTGACTCTACCCTTATTTAACAGATAAAGGGGAAGTTTTCCCTACACTTAAGATTAAGTGCGGGTGATAGTAGCAATACACACCCTTAGGGTGGAAATTTGCTACATGAGGATAGGGTGATGGGTGATTTATATGCTCAAAGGAGTGTGCTCCATTCATTATAACCTTACCTAATTCAATTGGTGTAGCGGGTGAATCAAATCTCTCTCCTAAAAATGGATCATCTTCTATCAACTTCAAAAGATTCTTAGTTAAGGATCCATCTTGACCTAATAAACCCGGTTTAAACCCATAATGTTTCTTGTTATCAACCATGAATGGGTGATATAAGTGTGTAAGGTCATGGGTTACTCCTATATTAGCTTCCACTCTACATGGCCTAGAATCTACCACTTTTATCAAGCAACTACCCGGACTATATATTTTGATGGGTGGATTGGGGCCTAATTCAATTACAAGATTCACACTAAAGACGGAAAATTGGGTAAGGTTTTTAGTTGAGGCTCCGGTTCATCAAAATTAGGAACTTCCCTAGGACTAAGAGAGAGGTCATGACAACAAGCATCTAAACCTACATTCTCTAGTGGCGTTTGGTCCAAAGGTTCTATATCAATCGGGGTTCCTATAGTCTCTTCTATTTCTTCCGGGTAAGTTATAGGCGATGTGTGTTCTTCAAGTGATGGTAGAGCTTGTGGGCTTGGAGTTTCCACCTCATTCTTCATTATATCTAGACCTCCTAAATGTTCATCATGTGTTTTAGTATGATCTGACCCAAATACACTCCTAAGCATCTCAAATCCTTCTTTAGCCATTTCAAATTCTTGGTCCGATTCATAAGAATTATTCTCAAAAACTTGACCACTATGTTCTATTTGCCTAAAGGATTCCTTACGCGTGTCATATGTTTTGAAATCTATCCCACACATGCAACTAGGTATTTTAGCTTCAACCATCTCACAATCTTGTTCGAGTTTAGGTTCCATGTTCTTAAAAACTAGGTCTTTTTGATCATGATGCCTAAGGTTAGAGAAATCCTCCTTATCCATTTCCTCAAGTTGTAACAACTGAAGGTTTATGCATAGGAGGCTTTTCTAAAAAATTCTCCAGATGGTGTCACTAAAAGGAGTTGATCCTGACAACGATTGTTGAATAGAAGCCACACAAGTACAGAATATATCAAATCCATCCAACCTTACACCCTTCTCCTTTTGGATATCTTTAAGATCACTCACAAATTCATCAGAACAATGAAAACGAACCCGACTTGCGAAATTCAATTGTTCCTTATTTGTTAATGATTCAAGTGCTACTTCACTTGCCATAGCGACAAATGAAAAGGGTTTTACGAACACAAACACAAAGAAAGGGGATAGACTACAAGAAAGCTAAATAATAAGAAAAATTTACTTGATAGGAATCAAGCAAAGAAACCTAAACGAGGTGGACTACTAACTAGCTATTCTATTCCCCGGCAGCGGCGCCAAAAACTTGATAACGCTACATGCGTCGTTCGGGGTCAAAGGAACTTCCTTTTTGTCGAGCAAGTTTTTCAACACCCTAGGCAGTGAACCTAATCGTTGTAGTGTAGTATTAGGGTAAGCCACGGATATTGATATCGTTCTCTAGGGGAATAGGAATGCTAGTGAGAAGTTACTACACTAAGGTTGGGGTTGAGGAAGATTATTTTTTATCTTTTTATATTTTTAAGGAAAGGAAAGGTACGAATCTCGGGGTTTGGATTTGGGGGGGTTGGTATTGCTACCGATTACTCTACTTATCTAATTATCTAATCTAAGGTGTATGTAGTCTATGTCTAATTATTGTGTGCTCGTATGATAGTTTAAAGATGTGTTTACTTAGGTTTTACTACTCCTTAATTATCTCCTATTGGTGGTTGAATTGTCACGTCCTTATTCTTAGTTGCGTTGTGTGTCTAAAGTTGTAGGGTATGCTTTTCTCCCTAACTCTTTGAACTTACCAAAGGGGTCTCGTCTACAAAACCCACTAGGGATAATAAACTCTTACTCTAAGGCACTCTTTGGATGGTTTAGCTTAAAACTACTCAAGGAGTTATATTCTAAGGTTCACAAAGATTTAATCAAGCATTAAGTACACAACGAATGACCTATCGCATTACTAGATCATTAATCAACTAAGATAAGAGACAACCAATCAATATTCAATAATTAAGTTTCATATTCCCTAAGCAAACACACAAGTAAATTAGCCGGACATGGAGAACATGCAAGCATACACACAAATAATCAAAGACATAATTGTATTAATGAAGTAAAACACTTATCTTGGTGTAAGATAGGGTTTGGAACCCTAAAATACTGTACAAGACAACCTTGGTTCGGTTTAGGTTTTTTACTCCAAAAGACTACACACAAATACTGAAAAATTCGGATTCTATATATAAGATTACACATGCGACGGCGTCACCTTTTGTTTCGTGACGCCGTCGTGTTGCCGTCATTAGAGTTTCGTCTTGGCTACGTTAGACTTGTGACGGCGTCACCTTATGCTTGTGACGCCGTCCTCTTAAGCTTCTGACGCCGTCTGGATTACATCTAGTCCGTCTGAGTTGCGACGGCCTACTCTTTTATAACTTGACGTCGTCACTTGAAAATAGGAGTTTTGGCTTCTGTCCCGTCACAAAATCCTCCGACGGCGTCGCGTATAAGCTGTGACGCCGTCACCTTATGTTTTCAGCAGCTTTGAGTGTCTCGATTCTGACTTTGGCCATTTTCTTCGTATATTCGCGCCTTTTCATCCAAATAAGTGCCATTCCAGCATTTTGCCTTCAAGAGACCTAAAAAGTGAAAAGGAACGATATTAAGCAATAACGGATACAAAAGTGATCAAATAAGGGCTTAAACGACCCCTAAAAAAGGTACCTTTTAAAACCTTATCAAGTACTTTGACTCTTCAGCACTTTGACTTTCTATATCCCAACAATCCTCCCCTAACTTGAATTCTACTTGGTTGATTTCAAGTTGCTTTGTATATTCATCTTTAATGTCTTTGTCTTCAAGGAAATATTGTTTCTTCATCTTCAAAGTTTTGTCTTTTAATTCCCAGTACTTGTATTATCATCATCAAAGTAGTTTTTATCAGTAATTCTTTACAGCAACAATCAGCAAACTCCATCTTTTCAGCAACATATGACAATTTGTACATCAGTTCATAAAGTTTCAGTCTATTCTCATCACTTCCAGGTGTGTAAACTCCTGTGAGAGCTGAATCATTTAAATTTTAATGGTTTTGATGTCTCTTTACCAAAGCCATTAACTCTGGAGTAGCCAAATGTTTAGGTGTGTAAGACCATGGTACATTAATAACCATATGATTTTTAGCAAATCATCAACTATCAACGGATTTGTTTTGTCTTTACCAAAAGCCGTACCCTTTTGGACTAGTTAGTTCTTGCAACCATGGTGAACTAATTACCATATAAATGGTTTTTCCACAGCCTTTACCACAAACCAATTTTCTTGTGGGCTACCCAACTCTTTACATTTGCTGATATGGTGAGTTGATTACTATACAACTTATTAGCAAGTTGTCAACTATATAACGGATTTGAGATATCTTTACCAGAGCCGTTTGCTCATGGATTAGCCAGTCCTTTTGTTAAACATTGTGAACTGATAACCTTTTGTTGTAATCATCTCAAAAACCATTTATTGCAGTTAACTTTTGTTTCAAAATATTTTTCACTTAACCAAAAGTTTTCTTTTAAAAACATTTACTGATTTTGTGCTGCAAGCAGTACTTTGATTAAAGTACTGTTTGTCCAGTAGTACTTTGAATAAAGTACTTATTTTACAAAAAATTATACCATTAAACATCATACCAGTACTTATGCTTCATCATTAGCCATAGTTGTCCATCTGATATATATAACTTAATAACCATTAGGGCTGTTTCATTCTCTTCTTCAACTTCCATTCCATGATCCAGCATCCTTCTCATAAGATCACTAGTCAAAGGATATCTTCTTTCAGCTAACATATGGATCATAGTTCCATCTTCCAATTCTAAAGCATGTACTCCTGATTCTTTAAAAAATCTCTAGCTTGTAATCTCCCAATTTTCTTGATTTAGCCAGATTTCTTCAGTACTTGTTTCCTCAGTTTCCCAGATAGTTGTCAGATCTCCTAACAATACTAAGCCAACTCCAGTTGATGAAATATGTTCAAAGTATTCTAGCACTAATTGATACAATTGAAACAGATCTGCTCTATCTATTAAGTGCAGTATATCCCATAGCAAATTGAATACTCTAAAGCTTTCATCCTCCCTATGGAACATCAGATAATTTCCATCCTTAGATTCTACTACTTCAAATCTAGTTATCTTGGACTTCTTTACTGCAGCATCTTTGGATTTAGGATTCTCAAAGTCAACAACTCTTATGTAATTTCTCAGCTCATCAACTGTATCATACCTTAACTCAATCTTCTTTGATGACTGTTCAGCTTCAGTTGTTCTTTTTCTTTTTTAGCTTCTTTTACTTACATCTTTATTCCTCTTTTCATCATCAAAAGGAATAATTCCAACAACTTCCTTCTGATATGCTTCTCTAACAGCATTATATAAATCTTTCATCTCTAAATAGTTCAGCTTCTGTAATCCAGTATATCCTTGACTCTTTAGGTAAGCCATCATGACATTTATTTCTTTAGCCTTACTCATTGGTCTTCTAGGTATAGCAACTGACTTTTCTGGTATAGCAGCCTCAGGTTCCTTTACTGGTTGAGCAATCTCAGCATCAAATTTAGCTTGTAGCTCCCTAGCAGCTGCTTCATTCTTAGCCACTTCAATAGCTCTTAACTCTGCTAAAGTCAGTTTCTTCTTCTTTGTTTCCACAAGTTTTCCTTTGCCTTTGTCCTTAGGATCTAACACTGGTTGAGAAGCTTGTGGTTGTTCTTCAGCAACCCCCAGAATAGTAACACCTTTTGGTCTTGTCATACTCTGTAATATCTCAGCAATTGTCTCATCATCACTTGCAGTGTGCTCCTTTTGCTGAATCTTACTAGGACCAGCTTCTTCTTTATTTAGGACTGTTGATGGACCAACTTCTTCATCAAAATTAAGTGTCCTCAATGTAATCAGCTCTTGTCTATGTGTTCCTTGAATAACAGTCCCTTGATCAGCAGCAAGACCATAATAACAAAGTTACCGTTATTTGAAATTTACACCATCTTTTGACCGTTTGAATAGTACGTTGATAAGACAAGCAGTGCTTTCCATGTGCGCAGTACTTTCCAAAGCAGTACTTTCAGAGCAGTACTTTCATATAACCAAAAAGCAGTACTTTTCCATTCCCTTCTTCACAAGGGCAAAAACTTCAAATAGGAATTGGATTGCCTCCCCTCAAACAATGCATAGGACTGTCTATCTTACAAATCAGTCCTCCCCTTAAATATAGCTTAGTGATTAATCATACTAATACTCACCACTAAGTGATTAAATCTTGAAACATCAAAGCATTTTGTGAGTAGATCAGCTGCATTATCATCTGTGTAAACCTTGACAACATTAATGAGCCTATGCTCATAACAATCTCTGATAAAGTGATGCCTAATCTGAATGTGCTTGGTCTTGGAGTGATAAACTGGATTCTTCACAATGCAAATGGTACTCTCATTATCAATGTTGATAGGAGTATTCTTGAAGTTGAACCCATAATACAAAAGTTGATTTTGCATCCACAAGACTTGTCCACAATAGCTTGCAGCAGCCACATATTCTGCTTCAGTGGATGATGTTGCTGCAATAGTTTGCTTCTTACATTGCCATGAGACTAATCTTCTTCCAAGATACTGGCATCCTCCAGTGGTTGATCGTCTATCATAGTTATCACCTGCATAATCACTATCTGAAAAAGCTTCCAAGTGAAAAGGTGAATCCTTTGGATACCACAACCCCAACTTAGGTTGTTGTTTCAAATAACTAAAAATTCTCTTCACTGCATTCATATGGGAGACCTTAGGTGAGACTTGATATCTTGCACATAAACAGACAGAAAACATGATATCAGGCCTAGATGCAGTTAAGTACATAAGACAGCCAATCATAGATCTGTACAACTTGACTTCAACAGGTTGACCATCTTCATCCTTTCCTAATGAGTTGATAGATTTGATAGGTGTAGTGACTGGCTTCATAGCATCAAAATTGAACTTTTTAAGAATGTCAGAGACATACTTGTCTTGACTTATGAAAATTCCCTCCTTTGACTGTTTAACTTGAAGCCCCAAAAAGAAAGTTAATTCACCCATAGAACTCATTTGAAATTCATATTGGATCAACTGCTCAAACTCCTTCACCATGGACTGTTTTGTAGCTTCAAAGATGATATCATCTACATAAACTTGAACCAACATGATATACTTCTTATCTCTCTGATAAACAAAGTCTTGTCAATTGCTCCTTTCCTATAACCATGTTGCAATAAAAAAGTAGAGAGCCTTTCATACCAAGCTCTATGTGCTTGATGTAGGCCATAAAGAGCCTTAACAACTTTGTAGACTTTGTTTGGATGAGTAGGATCTTCAACACCAGGAGGCTGTTTGACATAGACCTCCTCTGTAATCGTGCCATAGAGAAAGGCACTCTTAACATCCATTTGATAAACCTGAAATCCCATATATGATGCAAATGCAAGGAATATTCGAATGGCTTCAATCCTTGCTACAGAAGAAAATACTTCATCATAATCTACTCCTTCTTCTTATTTGTATCCTTGTGCTACTAGCCATGCTTTGTTCTTGATAACATTCCCTCTTTCATCTCTCTTTACTCTGAAAACCCATCTTGTACCAATGACTTTCTTTCCATCAGGTAGATCACATAGTACCCAAACTTCTTGAAGTTTGAATTGAAGTAGTTCTTCTTGCGTGGCTTCAACCCAACTCTCTTTAGTTAATGCTTGAGCTATATTCTTGAGTTCTTCTTGAGAGATAAAGGAAGTGAATAAGCATGTTTGATGATCCTTGTGATTCAGCCTGTTCTGTTTATAGACAAAGCTAAGTAGAGCATTATGTGGTTTAGAAAAACCTTTAGCTTTGGTCCTTGTAAGCACTCCAGAAGTAGAAGGTCCAATGATTTGACCAGTAGGATGATTCTTATGAACTCTTAAGATAGGGGTCTGTGGAACTTCAAGATTATCACCTAAATTTGTGAAATCAGCATCTTCATTGGAATCTGAGAAAATACCTTCAACTTCAAACTCATCATCAGTATCTTCTAAGCCAGGCATGTTAGGATCATCCAAATCATCCAAAGTGCTGTCAACAGATGCAGCAGTACTTTGATCTAAAGTACTATGATCAAAAGTACTGTGAGGGTGTTCTGTAGACTTACCCTTTTTCTTTGCTTCTTCAAAAGATCTTCTTTGATCATCATCATAAGATTGTGCTACTACATCCTGAAAAAGCATCCTGTTAAGCTCATCTTGTATAGCTTGATCTTCAACAGATAATGAAGATTTTGGTTTATCAGTACTTTTCTCCTTCTCGACAGTTATAGGTTCTTCATCAGGAACAACATCAGGTCTAATGTTGACTCCATGAACAATGTACTGTAAATCTTCTTCTGTGTAAACAGCTTGATTTTCTTCTCTAACAGGAACATAATTCATAGAAGGAGTCAAAACTTCAATTTCAAACATCCAATCAGGACCTTTACCCTTCTGATTTTCTTGATCTATTAAAAATTCAACATGAAGACAATCTTGAACCTTCTTGGTGACTCTATTGTACACTCTAAATCCTTTGCTGTTGGTACAATATCCCAATAGATATCCTTCTTCTGACTTGCCATCAAATTTTCCCAAAGCATCAATATTGTTAAGTATAGTAGAGGACATCCAAAAGGTTTCATAAAACGTATGTTAGGTTTGTTTCCCATAAGTAACTCATAAGGTGTCTTCATCTGAGGTTTAGTGACTGATACTCTATTCAACATATAACAAGCAGCACTTACAGCTTCAACCCAAAATTGAATAGGTAATAAAGAATCTGCAAGCATTGTTCTGGCTGCTTCAATCAAAGTTCTGTTCTTTCTCTCTGCAACACCATTTTGCTGTGGAATTCTAGCAATACTAAACTCCCTCTTGATCCCTTTCTTGGCACAAAATTCATACATAAGTTTGTTCTTGAATTCAGTCCCATTGTCACATCTAATACCTCTTACTTTGAGTCTCAATTGATTTTCAAGGGCTATTATAAGATCATGAATAGCATCAAACGTTTCATCTTTAAAACCCAAGAAAAATATCCAACTAAATCAACTGCAATCATCTGTCACAACCAGGCAGTACTTCGTCTTGTTTAGACTTGCAACAGAAACAGGTCCAAACAAATCCATGTGCAACAGCTCCAAAGGTTCTCTAATGGTTCTTTCCTCAATCTTCTTGCATGAAGCTTTGTGCTGTTTACCTTTCTTGCACGCCAAACATGAGTGATCATTCCTGTATGTTTTGGAAGGTAAACCTCTAACTAAATTTCCTTTAACCAGCTTGTTGATATTCTTGAAATTTACATGGCCTAATTTTCTATGTCACAAATGTGCTTCTTTAAGTGTTGCCTTTGCTACTAAACATGTTGCTCTTTCAGAAGAGAGAAGACTCTTCATATCCAGACTATACACATCATTAGTTCTTGGTACTCTTAGTACTACCAAGTTATCATCAACAAGCTTGAATTCAGGGGAAAGAATGAAACATTCTGTGTCAGTGAATAGCACAGGGTGCTTCTTGTCACAGATCTGAGAAACTGACAAAAGGTTGAATTTGAGTTCCTTCACATAACGAACATTCTAAAAATATATGCTTCCTGCCTTGATAGTTCCTTTGCCAGATATTCTTCCTCTACTAGCATCATTCCCAAATGCAACTCTTCCTCCATAATAAGATCTAAAATCTGACCGAATCTCTTTGTCTCCTGTCAGGCTTCCAGAGCAACAACTATCCACAATTAGATGATCTTTAAGCTCCTCTTCTGGGTTGCCCTGTACAATGATAAAGGAGTTAGTTAATTTTAGGAACCCAAGCCATTACTGACTTGTGTTCCCCTTGTGGAGTTACATACTTAAATTATTTAAGTAGTTAATTCCCACTATCTTTAAGCACATGATCAATTATCTTTGGTTGTTCAAAAACTTGTGTTGGGTTTTCAATAAAAATCTCTTTTTCATTCAAGTTCTCTTTATTATTTTCAACAAAAATCTCTGTTTCACTCACACATGCTGAAAGTACTGTTTGTTCCTCATCAATACTTTCTTTCTTAACCGAGCTTGTTTTAACTTTTTGTGTAGGTTTCTTTGATCTGTAACGCCTTCTAGATTGATAGTAATTAAATCTCCTAGGGCTTCCATTCCAAATAGTGCTATCAGTACCTTGATTGGGTGTAAATCTAGCTGTACTTTGAGAAGGTACTGGTGATTTTACAAAAGATCTTCCCTGGTGAGGATACCTATGGTCTTGTGAGAAATTGATGTGGTTAAGCCTATGTGAATGATTCCAGACTGGTTTATTCTCCCTTGGTTTTTGGTTGGCAGTTTTGGTCTTTGGGAATTTGCTTAAATAGTCTGAGTGAAAGTCACAGTCCTTAATCAGATGATCAGGACTATAACAAACAAAACACAATTTTTGACCCATACTCCCAAAACTTCTTCCTTTAGGTCTATGATTAAAAGTATCCTATCTTTTTGGTGAATGATGAAAACTGTTTTGACCAAAATTATCCCAAAAAGGTTTAGCAGTATTTTGAAAAGATTTTCTTAAAGGTACTGCTAAAGGTGTAGCAGTACTTTGAGTTGAAGGTACTGCCTGACTCTTAACATGATCAAATTTAGGTTTTTCAACTGTTTCTTTTGGGGTTTCAGAACTAGATTTACCAGTAAGCTTCTTCCTAAACTCTAGGTTGTCTACTCCAAAACAAGAAACATCTATCCTAGTTGGTTGAAAACTACCAGTTGGTGGAGGGACTGCATGATAACCTATGTCTTTCTTAAATTCTGGAGGTGTTTGACTAATTGATTCTTCATCACTAGATGTGTTATCTACATAATTAATGAGTTCATCATCACTAGTTGTTATATCCTCAGAATCAAGTTGTTCCTGATCACTAGGTGGGTTCTCTTCTACGCAACTAAAGTCCATACCAAATCCTATACCTGTTTTAATGTGTGCTCTTTTCTGTTTTTCAACAAAACTAACATGTGAAAGGCCAGATTTTCCCCAAGCAGCAAACTTTTCTAACAATTCATCCCTTTCCTTAGTCAGTTTTTCAATCTCAGAAATCTTACATCATAACTTCCATTCACTTAATTTTAACTGATAATCCTGTTGTTCATACTTTTCTACCCAAGCCATTTCATTATTTTCACGTGTTATTATTTTGGCTTCCATTGACTCTAAAGTAATTTGATAACCAGCTACCTCAGACCTAGCCCTACTATAAGTATCTCTTTCAGTTACATAATCATTAAGCACTTTTTAATAAAAAGTATGACACTTAGAGCATACCTCAGAGATAGGGGTGGTGAAGTAACTACCATAGCAAGAAGAACATGTTCCTCTTCACATTCCATGCTCCAATCAAAGCTTCCTAGACCATCTCTGGATTGCAAAGCAGCATTTCTAGATTCCTCATCAAAGGTTGTGCTCCAATCAAACTCTTCCACTGATTCTTCCACTGCTACAATACAATAGGTTACTGGTTCATCATCAAACTCATCACTCTAGTCAACCTCTGATAGATTTTCTTGAGCAACCAAAGCTTTTGTTTTAGTTATAGGGATTTCCTTTAGTTCAAGCTTAGGTTTCTCAGTCATCCTGTTTGCCTGATATTTAGCAAACTTGCATTCCCTTGCAAAGTGTCCAGTCTTTTGACAGTTAAAGCATTCAATCTTTGACTTGTCAAAGGTGATACCCTATTTGGGTTTGAAGTCAATGCCTCTTCCTGTTTTCTTCATGAACTTCTTGATCCTAGCAGTGATCATAGCAACTAGCCACCTGATATCAATTTCTTCAAGAGCATCCTCTTCTATTTGTGACAAATCCTCTTCATAAGTAACAGGTAGAGTGGCTTGCTGAGCAAAGAATGAGCATACAGCTTCATCAGAATGGATGGTGTTTGTTGGTGCTGAGCTGGAGGTAGGATAGGTAACAGTACTTTGAGTAACAGTACATTGAGTAGGGTAAGCAGTACTTTTAGTGGAAGTACTGCCTCTCTTTTCAGATGACACAAAAGCAATACTGTGAGATTTTGAACTTGTTTGTCCATTCATCTCATGCTCATACACCTTCAAATGGTTGTAAAGATCACCAAAGTCCATAACATCCAATCCAGGTTGTCCTCTGATCATAGTAGCAATCACATGCCATGTAGATGGCAAAATCCTTAAGAACTTCAAATTTGCATCTTCAACAGATACCTCTGCTTTGTATAACTCCAGCATGCTGAGAAGATTTTGGAATCTGTCATAGGCAGCATCAAGACCTTCTCATTCACCAACAGTGAATGTTTCAAACTGTTGCTTCAACATATTTCTATGCATCTTCTTGGAAGCATCATTACCTCCAAACCTTGTCTTGAGAGCAGCCCATAGTTGTTTAGCATCCTTAGCATCATGAAACTTGAGTAGATGACCATCAGGAATAGCAGACAATAGTATGTTGAGAGCCTTTTCTTTATTTCTTATTGTTGCTGCTGGTAAGACGGCCTTAGGTGGTTTAGGTTGTCCAGGAATCTCTACAAGTTCTGCAACAACTTCATTACCATTGACAATTACATTCCATAGTGCATGGTCTATAATGGCAATGTACTGCCTTATCTTCATGCTCCAAAGATCATAATGTCCCTTCTTGATAATAGGAATTCTGAGTGAGGTGATGGATGAGGGTGGTGCAGCTTCAGTCCACATCTTTAGGGTTTGTTGTTAACTAGGTTTTAAGGGTTTCTTCTTAATCAGAGTTTCCACACAAGCTCTGATACCACTTGTTGGATCGATGTACTCTAACCAAACTAACTTATGTAGCTAGTAAGGGCTTAGCAACTTCGAATAAATCCTAAGTCACTAACAATGAAACACTGAATTAACTCTATTAAGTATGCGGAATTTACTTGAATAAAGCTAAGAAGAATTAGCTTTAGCTTTAACGATTATATTAAAACTCTGAACCTGCTTGATACACAGATTCACTGACAATCCCTAACAGCTCTAATATAGAACTTTATAAACTCTAATACTCTCTAATAATGCATGTACGTATAATGCCAATCTAGGAGTCCTTTTATAGACATAAGGATAACCCTAGCCGGTTTACAATTCTATTCCTTGTACGACAAGTAATACTAAACTAAACTTAGAACATTCTAGAATTACATTATAATCCTTAACGATTTTGCATAGCAGTCCTTTAACCATGCAGTACTTTGATGAACAAGCAGTACTTTGACTTTCTTCTTTAGCAGTACTTTGACTCTTCAGCACTTTGACTCTTTACCCTTCTGATTTTCTTGATCTTCTAAAAATTCAACATGAAGACAATCTTGAACCTTCTTGGTGACTCTATTGTACACTGATAACATCAAATTAGCCTGATCTTTTATATATCAAATTCCCGTGTGTATGGCCTCATTTGTATTAATATGGTACTTAATTCGTTCACATTCGTTCATAATTGCATTTCAGGATAAATGAGGCGTTGGAGCTGAAAAGATGTGATTTAAGGCCCAAAATATGTTCTAAATACTAGTTACGACGTAAGTGCACTATATACTTCCGCCGTAACTCATACTACGTTGGCCTGAGGATTATTTGTGAAGGTTACGCCGTAACTAGCTAATAATGTTACGGCGTAAATAGGATGCTTTGAAGGATACGGCGTAACCATCTCTTTTGGTTACGTCGTAATTATTTTTATGAAGCTTACGGCGTAACATGACATTAGTTACGCCGTAGAGATTATTTCGGATCGGATAATAATGAGCTAACAAAGGGTTACGGCGTAACTCGAATAATTAGTTACGCCGTAATTAATTACTTGGGCGCAAAGTTTCGAGGTCCAGGGATTAATTGAGACAAGTTTATATTTATTTTATCCATTTGGAGTACTAAAGAATAAATGTTGAAGTATGAAGAGGGGCTGAATATGCAAGTTTTATAACACATTCGATGTGTTATATTTACTAAAAGGAAAGACAAGGACCTAAGTGGAAGTAGTCTAAAGTTGGAGGACTAAAAGATGGATTAGGTCATAATGTGTTAGTATAAATATATGTGATGTACGTACATATATTTCATCAATTGTGGTTCCTGTGGTTGATTGCTGTACGACAGAAGCAGAGGAAGGAAAAGGAGGCGCTGCCTCGTAGGTTCTTTTAGGAGCAAATCCTTCGGGGTTTGCCCGGTACTCAACTAGGGGATCGATAGCTTTATCCTTTGCATGATATGTAATTATTTTCTGACTCTTAATATTATTTTGGTTTCATTATTCTATTATAATTTTGATTCTGATTTAATTGTTGGAGCATTTTTATTTATTGTGTTATATTTAATTGATTATTAATTTATTTTTAGTTAATTAATTATTTGATGTTATGTCTTTGTTTATTTATTATTTTACATGGTAATTATATTTGTCATCCCACTAGGATATTTTGAAGATGTGAAAATTAGGTCTCGGCCTAGTTTAGATTCTTTTATTATTAATGTTTTTGCGTTAATTAATTGTTTCTAGTGTATGCATGCATAGTTTATTGGTAGCTACCCTTGCTTCGGTAGTTTTGAATGGCGGTAGAGGCCAATTGCCTAGGAGATATACTGACCCTAGGTGAGCGGACTGAGACGGGAAGGGTAAGAGAAGACCAACTGACGACCCTTTCTACTTGTGCGATTTGACCAACTGATCACCTACCGTTTGGATGAACTTAAGAATTAGGGGGTGAGTGTCTAAGTTCCTAACGGCCGGGCACTCACTATTATAAGTCTAGCATGTAGCGGAACTTAATGACTTGGCTTAGGGGACCAGGAACAACAGGACTTATGACGGTGCGCCTGATTTCTCCTGTGGTGGCATCTTTGCTGATAGGTTAGGGCGAATTGACCAAATGCTGTCCTCTCGACTTTAACCCCACTTGAAACAAGAATCTAGTGACTTTTAGAACCCATGTATTGCGATAGTAAACGACCGGCTCTTAATGACTGCTATTAGATTGCCGAATGATCCCGAGTGACCTGTTCATCTTGGTGAGGATTCTAAGAACCATAGGGTAGGCGAATTGACCAAAGGAGTCTATCGACTGTTGCCACTTGTGGAAGAACTAGGTTTAAGAATTGCATCACTATCGTTTCCATTAGCTTGTTACCAGAGAACCGACCCAATTGATCACATGACACCTTAAATATTATCAATCCTTACACTAAAACTTATTTATTTGACTAATTTAATTAATTAGACAGTTAGGAATCAACCGTTCTTGGGACGACCTCGGTCTTACCATTCCCTCACTACATGCGACCGGATACACTGTCCGATAGTGCATTAGGTAGCCCATAGGTAGACGAGTTACTATAAATGTAAAACCAGGTCAGTAAAACCTGCATCAAGTTTTTGGCACCGCTGCCGGGAAACGGTCTTCGTATTTTTGGCTGTTTGATTGATATTATTCTACAATTATGTCTTCTGTCTTGAGATTACGGTGTAACCTTGGCCATGGTTACGGCGTAATCTATTCTTATATTATATCAGGTGTCTTTTAGACTGAAGTTATGGCGTAATTGTTAATAGTATTACGACGTAACCAAATCTGAAACATCTGTAATTATCCTCACTTGTTGCTTATGAAATTATTTTACACATTTAATGCACTGGTAGTGTTTTTGTGCAGGTACAAAAAGAACAAGTGGAGGAAATCTCGACAAGATAATAAGCCGAGATTAGTGGAGCAATGGACATGATTGGAGACGTCCAATGGATGCCCGTTGATGATGGTGCAGGAGTCTAACTTAAAGACTCAAGGGAGTTAAAGAAAAGTGCTCGTCGGGAGACTACCCGTCCCTATCCTATATTTAGTTTTTGATTTTATTTCTTAGACCTTTTTGGATATTTTTTGTAGTTTTTTGTATTTGTTTTGGGTTTGGTATGTTTTGTTTATCTTGTTTACAGGTTTAAAGACCAAGGATAGATGATACGAGTTCCAATAACTCCTCTTGATCACATAGGAAGAAGTTGACATTTTGGGCACTACAACATCAGTGATTAATTACGGCGTAATGGGCCGATCCATTTACGCCGTAACTGGCTATCAGTAAGGCCATCTGCCCACTTCATTCTATCTACGCCGTAACTAGGCCGATCTAGTTACGCCGTATCATCTTTGTTCCAGGTATTTCTCTTCTCAGGGCTTTCTTGTTACGCCGTAACTGGGCCGATCCAGTTACGCCGTAACCCCTTTCCTGGTAAACATTTTTTAAGTCAACTCACCTACGCCGTAACTGGGCCGATCCAGTTACGCCGTAACTATCCTCTGATATCAAAATTTTTTCAAAACATTTTCATAACCTTGTATTAGTAATTAAATGAACTTTGTGGGTGTGTTCCCTGTAAACCCTCACGAGACTTCACTCGTCCACTCGGGACACCGAGGGGTTTAAAAGGCTTGTTGCATGCGCTAAATGCAACCGTGATTCCTACGAAAGTGAGTTAGGTTTTATTTTTTTTTATTTTTACATTTCGTGCTATTTTTGCTTTATATCCGGAATTATGCTTTTTGGTATTAGTTTTTCTTGCAGCAATTCAGATTGAAGAATATTAGAGCTATGATTGGCTGCAAGAGAACACTTTTATCCATCCTAGTTGAGTGACTTGGTGTTTGCAAGGAGAATTGATGAGAAGTTGGATGTTGCTCGTGGAGGCACAATTGGAGCGTGTTTTTGAACATGCATTATTATTCATACCGAGCAAGTCCAGGGGAGTTTTTCGTTTCATCTCTAACCCTTCCTATTTTTCATTTATATGCTTAAGTATGACCCAAGTGGGGGGAAGGGATTAGACATAGACACCCGCTTGATTTTACTTGCCCTTATTTTTCTAGTTTTTGATGAAAAGTGTTTCATTAGTAAAATTTTGACATGTTTTTCATTACTTAACTGGATTAATCTAGACTGAGCACACCTACCCTATATTTCCATTGTGTGAGGATAAGCCTTTCCGTTTTCCCCTTATACATAATACCATAAAAATGAGTGTGCCGGTGGCTGTAGTAGACTTTAGAACTTGGCCTTGCATATCTTTTCGAGACCATTATCATGAGCATTACACTGAGGTAACTTGGTGTGATCGGTGCAGCTAGGATTTAAGGCAATTTTAGGATTAAACCCAAATAGCCCATATATGTATTGTGTATATTGACTTTTCACATCGATCAGTCAATCCCCCTGTTAAACCCATTTTGTTGCACTCATCATTAGTGCAAGATACCCCTAGATACACCCTTCAGAGCCTTTCCTTTCATTTTGTTCACCCAATATAATTGTTTCGTTACACCTATCGCCTAGCCTACCCTGTAGTTTCCTTTTGTCCATGGTCCGGGCGTTGTTGGTTAATTTTGGTTCCACTGGTGAAAGTCGCGGGTTTTGAATAAAGGGTTTTGGAAGAAAATCGGGTTTAGATGATAGTTGATCTCAAGTGGGGGGTGCTTTATATGTTCGTATTGTTTTTTATTTTTGTTCATGTATACCTTGTCTTGCATCAAAAAAAAAAAAAGAATGCAAGCAAGAGTTTGTTAGTTTGTTTATTGCTGATCGTAATATAAATCAGCTTATGTGTCGTATTGTGATAAGTGTTCTCGCCTTGTTTCAGCTGGCGAAATTTTTTACATATCCGTTTTGGTTCTTACGGATAAAATTAGAAACCCGTACATTTCTATCTCGCCTTTCAAATTTTAATCAATATTCATACAATGGGGACATTGTACATTTCAAGTGGGGGGATGAGAGATAGAAATGGTTGATTTTGCTTGAAATATGTGCTAAATTGACCTAAATTTTAAAATTTTTATAGCACATACCTTTTTTCATTGATGATGAAGGCCTAGTTAATGCATCTTATTTTCCTAGTTTATGGAGATTATGAGGCACTACACTACATTTTATATGCATTGACTCGTGTATTGAAGACCCATTGACTTTTGACCCTTGATTTTTGCTATGGGATTGAATGCGACTAGTGGTGGGGCGACTGTGGACTTAGGAATCTATTTGTTTCGTGTCTTTTTATTTTACACCCATTAAATATCCCATGTCTTATCCTACGCTTAGTCATGAATCGAGTTTAGGTGAGGAAGCGAGCAATCATTGGTGTCTTGGCCATGGATTTGGTCATGTATCATTGGTTTTGTCCCCTTCGCCATAGCTCGTTAGTAATGACAAAATAACCCCATAAGCATATGTTGTGTCAACCCATTGCCTTTTAGAATAGCTGCATCTATATACTCTAGTGTTGGAGATTAGTATCTTTGCCAAGCCTATGATAGAATACTCGCCATGACTGAGCAGTTGAGTGATCACCCAAATATTAAACACGTGAATTATGAGAGAGAGTGTGATTTCAATTCCCTTTTCGTGAGGTGCTCGGTTTGGAATTTTCAAGCTTAGGTGATTTTTAACCTCATATTTTCCAATTAATCCTGGGAGATATCTTTTTAAGAATTATTTAAAGGGTCTACTTGAGGACAAGTAGGATTCAAGTGGGGGGATATTTGATAACATCAAATTAGCCTGATATTTTATATATCAAATTCCCGTGTTTATGGCTTCATTTGTATTAATATGGCACTTAATTCGTTCATATTCGTTCATAATTGCATTTCAGGATAAATGAGGCGTTGGAGCTGAAAAGATGTGATTTAAGGCCAAAAATATGTTCTAAAGACTAGTTACGACGTAAGTGCACTATATACTTCCGCCGTAACTCATACTACGTTGGCCTGAGGATTATTTGTGAAGGTTACGCTGTAACTAGCTAATAATGTTACGGCGTAAATAGGATGCTTTGAAGGATACGGCGTAACCATCTCTTTTGGTTACGTCGTAATTATTTTTATGAAGGTTACGGCGTAACATGGCATTAGTTACGCCGTAGAGATTATTTTGGATCGGATAATAATGAGCTAACAAAGGGTTACGGCGTAACTCGGATAATTAGTTACGCCGTAATTAATTACTTGGGCGCAAAGTTTCGAGGTCCAGAGATTAATTGCGACAAGTTTATATTTATTTTATCCATTTGGAGGACTAAAGAATAAATGCTGAAGTATGAAGAGGGGTTGAATATGCAAGTTTTATAACACATTCTATGTGTTATATTTATTAAAAGGAAAGACAAGGACCTAAGTGGAAGTAGTCTTAAGTTGGAGGACTAATAGATGGATTAGGTCATAACGTGTTAGTATAAATATATGTGATGTACGTACATATATTTCATCAATTGTGGTTCCTGTGGTTGATTGCTGTACGACAGAAGCAGAGGAAGGAAAAGGAGGCGCTGCCTCGTAGGTTCTTTTAGGGGCAAATCCTTCGGGGTTTGCCCCGGTACTCAACTAGGGGATCGATAGCTTTATCATTTGCATGATATGTAATTATTTTCCGACTCTTAATATTATTTTGGTTTTATTATTCTATTATAATTTTGATTCTGATTTAATTGTTGGAGCATTTTTATTTATTGTGTTCTATTTAATTGATTATTAATTTATTTTTAGTCAATTAATTATTTGATGTTATGTCTTTGTTTATTTATTGTTTTACATGGTAATTATATTTGTCTAGGATATTTTGGAGATGTGAAAATTAGGTCTTGGCCTAGTTTAGATTCTTTTATTATTAATGATTTTGCGTTAATTAATTGTTTCTCGTGTATGCATGCATAGTTTATTGGTAGCTACCCTTGCTTCGGTAGTTTTGAATGGCGGTAGAGGCCAATTGCCTAGGAGATATGACCAACTGACACTAGGTGAGCGGACTGAGACGGGAAGGGTAAGATATGACCAACTGACGACCCTTTCTACTTGTGCGATTTGACCAACTGATCACCTACCGTTTGGATGAACTTAAGAATTAGGGGGCGAGTGTCTAAGTTCCTAACGGCCGGGCACTCACTATTATAAGTCTAGCATGTAGCGGAACTTAATGACTTGGCTTAGGGGACCAGGAACAACATGACTTATGACGGTGCGCCTGATTTCTCTTGTGGTGGCATCTTTGCTGATAGGTTAGGGCGAATTGACCAAATTCTGTCCTCTCGACTTTAACCCCACTTGAAACAAGAATCTAGTGACTTTTAGAACCCACGTATTGCGATAGTAAACGACCAGCTCTTAATGACTGCTATTAGATTGCCGAATGATCCTGGGTGACCGTTCATCTTGGCGAGGATTCTAAGAATCACTATCATTTTCATTAGCTTGTTTACCAGAGAACCGACCCAATTAATCACATGACACCTTAAATATTATCAATCCTTACACTAAAACTTATTTATTTGACTAATTTAATCAATTAGACAGTTAGGAATCAACCGTTCTTGGGACGACCTCGGTCTTACCATTCCCTCACTACATGCAACCGGGTACACTGCCCGTTAGTGCATTAGGTAGGCCATAGGTAGACGAGTTACTATAAATGTAAAACCTGGTCAGTAAAACCTGCATCATACACTCTAAATCCTTTGCTGTTGGTACAATATCCCAATAGATATCCTTCTTCTGACTTGCTATCAAATTTTCCCAAAGCATCAATAGTGTTAAGAATAGTCAGAGGACATCCAAAAGGTTTCATAAAACGTATGTTAGGTTTGTTTCCCATAAGTAACTCATAAGGTGTCTTCATCTGAGGTTTAGTGACTGATACTCTATTCAACATATAACAAGCAGCACTTACAGCTTCAGCCCAAAATTGAATAGGTAATAAAGAATCTGCAAGCATTGTTCTGGCTGCTTCAATCAAAGTTCTGTTCTTTCTCTCTGCAACATCATTTTGCTGTGGAGTTCTAGCAATACTAAACTCCCTCTTGATCCCTTTCTTGGCACAAAATTCATCCATAAGTTTGTTCTTGAATTCAGTCCCATTGTCACATCTAATACCTCTTACTTTGAGTCTCAATTGATTTTCAAGGGCTATTATAAGATCATGAATAACATCAAACGTTTCATCTTTAAAACCCAATAAAAACACCCAACTAAATATACTGCAATCATCTGTCACAACCAGACAGTGCTTCTTCTTGTTTAGACTTGCAACAGAAACAGGTCCAAACAAATCCATGTGCAACAGCTCCAAAGGTTCTCTAATGGTTCTTTCCTCAATCTTCTTGCATGAAGCTTTGTGTTGTTTACCTTTCTTGCACGCCAAACATGAGTGATCATTCATGTATGTTTTGGAAGGTAAACCTCTAACTAAATTTCCTTTAACTAGCTTGTTTATATTCTTGAAATTTACATGGCCTAATTCTCTATGCCACATATTTGCTTCTTCAAGTGTTGCCTTTGCTACTAAACATGTTGCTCTTTCAGAAGAGAGAAGACTCTTCATATCCAGACTATACACATCATTAGTTCTTGGTACTCTTAGTACTACCAAGTTATCATCAACAAGCGTGAATTCAGGGGAAAGAATGAGACATTATGTGTCAGTGAATAGCACAGGGTGCTTCTTGTCACAGATCTGAGAGACTGACAAAAGGTTGAATTTGAGTTCCTTCACTTAACGAACATTCTCAAAATCTATGCTTCCTGCCTTGATAGTTCCTTTTCCAGATATTGTTCCTCCACTAGCATCATTCCCAAATGCAACTCTTCCTCCACAATAAGATCTAAAATCTGACAGAATCTCTTTGTCTCCTGTCATGCTTCCAAAGCAACCACTATCCACCATTAGATGATCTTTAAGCTCCTCTTCTGGGTTGCCCTGTACAAAGATAAAGGAGTTAGTTAATTTTAGGAACCCAAGCCATTACTGACTTGTGTTCCCCTTGTGGAGTTACATACTTAAATTATTTAAGTATGTAATTCCCACTATCTTTAAGCACATGATCAATTATCTTTGGTTGTTCAAAAACTTGTGTTGGTTTTTCAATAAAAATCTCTTTTTCATTCAAGTTCTCTTTATTATTTTCAACAAAAATCTCTGTTTCACTCACACTTGGTGAAAGTACTGTTTGTTCCTCATCAGTACTTTCTTTTTTAACCGAGCTTGTTTTAACTTTTTGTGTAGGTTTCTTTGATCTGTAACGCCTTCTAGATTGATAGTAATTAAATTTCCTAGGGCTTCCATTCCAAATAGTGCTATCAGTACCTTGAGTGGGTGTAAATCTAGATGTACTTTGAGAAGGTACTGGTGATTTTGAAAAAGATCTTCTCTGGTGAGGATACCTATGGTCTTGTGAGAAATTGCTATGGTTAAACCTATGTGAATGATTCCAGACTGGTTTATTCTCCCTTGGTTTTTGGTTGGCAGTTTTAGTCTTTGGGAATTTGCTTAAATAGTCTGAGTGAAAGTCACAGTCCTTAATCAGATGATCAGGACTATAACAAACAAAACATAATTTTTGAGCCATACTCCCAAAATTTCTTCCTTTAGGTCTTTGATTAAAAGTATCCTGTCTTTTTGGTGAATGATGAAAACTGTTTTGACCAAAATTATCCCAAAAAGGTTTAGCAGTATTTTGAAAAGATTTTCTTAAAGGTACTGCTGAAGGTGTAGCAGTACTTTGAGTTGAAGGTACTGCTTGACTCTTAACATGATCAACCTTAGGTTTTTCAACTGTTTCTTTTGGGGTTTCAGAACTACATTTACCAGTAAGCTTCTTCCTAAACTCTAGGTTGTCTACTCCAAATCAAGAAACATCTATCCTAGTTAGTTGAAAACTACCAGTTGGTGGAGGGACTGCATGATAACCTATGTCTATCTTAAATTCTAGAGGTGTTTGACTAATTGATTCTTCATCACTAGATGTGTTATCTACATAATTAATGAGTTCATCATCACTAGTTGTTATATCCTCAGAATCAAGTTGTTCCTGATCACTAGGTAGGTTCTCTTCTATGCTACTAAAGTCCATACCAAATCCTAGACCAGTTTTAATGTGTGCTATTTTCTGTTTTTCAACAAAACTAACATGTGAAATGCCAGATTTTCCCCAAGCAGTAAACTTTTCTAACAATTCATCCCTTTCCTTAGTCAGTTTTTCAATCTCAGAAATCTTACATCCTAACTTCCATTCACTTAATTTTAACTGATAATCCTGTTGTTCATACTTTTCTGCCCAAGCCATTTCATTATTTTCATGTGTTATTATTTTGGCTTCCATTGACTCTAAAGTAATTTGATAACCAACTACCTCAGACCTAGCCCTACTATAATTATCTCTTTCAGTTACATAATCATTAAGCACTTTTTAATAAAAAAAGTATGACACTTAGAGCATACCTCAGAGATAGGGGTAAACTTGGTGAAGTAGCTACCATAGCAAGAAGAACAGGTTCCTCTTCACATTCCATGCTCCAATCAAAGCTTCCTAGACCATCTCTGGATTCCAAAGCAGCATGTCCAGATTTCTCCTCAAAGGTAGTGCTCCAATCAAACTCTTCCACTGATTCTTCCACTGCTACCATACAATAGGTTATTGGTTCATCATCAAACTCAACACTCCAGTCAACCTCTGATAGATTTTCTTGAGCAACCAAAGCTTTTGTTTCAGTTATAGGGATTTCCTGTAGTTCAAGCTTAGGTTTCTCAGTCATCCTGTTTGCTTGATATTTAGCAAACTTGCATTCCCTTGCAAAGTGTCCAGTCTTTTGACAGTTAAAGCATTCAATCTTTGACTTGTCAAAGGTGATACCCTATTTGGGTTTGAAGTCAATGCCTCTTCCTGTTTTCTTCACGAACTTCTTGATCCTAGCCGTGATCATAGCAACTAGCCACCTGATATCAATTTCTTCAAGAGCATCCTCTTCTATTTGTGACAAATCCTCTTTATAAGTAATAGGTAGAGTGGCTTGCTGAGCAAAGAATGAGCATACAACTTCATTAGAATGGATGGTGTTTGTTGGTGCTGAGCTGGGGGTAGGAGAGGTTACAATACTTTGAGCAACAGTACTTTGAGTAAGGTAAGCAGTACTTTTAGTGGAAGTACTGCCTCTCTTTTCAGATGACACAAAAGCAATACTGTGAGATTTTGAACTTGTTTGTCCATTCATCTCATGCTCATACACCTTCAAATGGTTGTAAAGATCATCAAAGTCCATAACATCCAATCCAGGTTGTCCTCTGATCATAGTAGCAACCACATTCCATGTAGATGGCAAACTCCTTAAGAACCTCGGATTTGCATCTTCAACAGATACCTCTGCTTTGTATAACTCCAGCATGCTGAGAAGATTTTGGAATCTGTCATAGGCAACATCAAGACCTTCTCTTTCACCAACAATGAATGTTTCAAACTGTTGCTTCAACAGATTTCTGTGCATCTTCTTGGAAGCATCATTACCTCCAAACCTTGTCATGAGAGCAGCCCATAGTTGTTTTGCATCCTTAGCATCATGAAACTTGAGTAGATGACCATCAGGAATAGCAGACAACAGTATGTTGAGAGCCTTTTCTTGATTTCTTATTGTTTCTGCTGGTAAGACGGCCTTAGGTGGTTTAGGTTGTCCAGTAATCTCTACAGGTTCTGCAACAACTTCATTACCATTGACAATTACATTCCACAGTGCATGGTTTGTAATGGCAATGTACTGCCTCATCTTCATGCTCCAAAGATCATGCTCTCCCTTCTTGATAATAGGAATTCTGAGTGAGGTGATGGATGGGGGTGGTGCAGCTTCAGTCGACATCTTTAGGGTTTGTTGTTAACTAGGTTTTAAGGGTTTTTTCTTAATCAGAGTTTCCACACAAGCTCTGATACCACTTGTTGGATCGATGTACTCTAACCAAACTAACTTGTGTAGCTAGTAAGGGCTTAGCAACTTCGAATAAATCCTAAGTCACTAACAATGAAACACTGAATTAACTCTATTAAGTATGCGGAATTTACTTGAATAAAGCTAAGAAGAATTAGCTTTAGCTTTAAGGATTATATTAAAACTCTGAAGCTGCTTGATACACAGATTCACTGACAATCCCGAACAGCTCTAATATTGAACTTTATAAACTCTAATACTCTCTAATAAGGCACGTACATATAATGCCAATCTAGGAGTCCTTTTATAGACATAAGGATAACCCTAGTCGGTTTACAATTCTATTCCTTGTACGTCAAGTAATACTAAACTAAACTTAGAACATTCTAGAATTACATTATAATCCTTAACGATTTTGCATAGCAGTCCTTTAACCATGCAGTACTTTGATGAACAAGCAGTACTTTGACTTTCTTCTTTAGCAGTACTTTGACTCTCTTCTTTAGCAGTACTTTGACTCTTCAGCACTTTGACTCTTCAGCACTTTGACTTTCTATATCCCAACATATATGCCTCGTGCACCCGCTCTCCTTGATCCATTCATCCGGATCTAAGTCAACCTTTAGGCACACCTAAGAAAACAATTAACTCAAAAGTTTGGTCCTCATTTGTTCATGGGTCCATTGGTGTTATACATTTCATTCATATGAGGCAATGAGGCATATACGAAAACGGTGAGAAAGCATTCAAAGGTGTAAAGTTTTGAAATGGAAAACCATTTTGTGCATTAGGATTCCATCCTATTTGATGGTGGTTACTTCTAGGATAGACATTATTTGGCCTTCTTATATTTGTGTTTGGTTTAGAAAATGAAGGGCCTTTGTTTTCATAAAACTCTGATTTTGTTTTAGTGGAGGTGGCTGTTTGACATTTCTAACAATAATATGGGTTGGTTCTTCTTGTTAACAATAACAAAGTCGGTTCTAGATGATGTGTTTGCATTATTTCTACTGTTTGCTGGTACAGACCCACGTATCCCTAAATTTACACTAGACGGTTCCTTTTTCAAGGGATCCGTGAGATCCGTGGCTACAGTAGCCTGTTTTTCAATTGCTTTAATGAATTGTGTTTCTTTAATTTCGTTAGTTGACGCAATGTGTTCCTGAATACCTAAACCCTTTTGATTATTACTCGTTTTAACACTATCAAGTATTTTATCAAGAGTATTAGTAGTTATTCTATAAATCTTAGAATCAAGATGGTCAACTAACGTTTGAAGTTGAACACAAAGCTCACATTCACTATCTACTTCCTTTCCCTTTTCTAATCGTTTTAATTTATCTTTTAGCTCAAGAACTTCCTTTTCTAAACGTTCATTTTTGTTTTTCAAAATCTTATTTTTGTTAATTACTTTTAGACTAATTTTTCAAAGCTTATGTGGAGTTTGTTAGACTCCATGGATCGTTTAGAGTGCTAGGGATTAACAATAACAAAGATAATTAACGTTGCACAGCGGAATAATCAAAAGAGTACTTTGTTATTGAACAAGATTTTTCATTGATAACACTCCAAGACCCAATACTAGATGATCAATTCTAGTACGGTTATCTAACCTATAACAGGGATCAAAGATCCTTGGGGCTACAACTAAACTACACTAACCCTAGACGTTTATAGAAACACGTCTAGGTTACACACACACACACACACCTTTAGTCGGCTACATATTGGAAGACTTGATTAATAAAACCTACACCTATGTCCTCTTTATATACTAGAGGATTAGGGTTTACAAATCTCTACTAAGGACTAAACAATAAATCTTCTTTTGCAAGCAAGTCCCTCCATCTTTTTGTAGGTTTCATCTTTGTCACTTTAAGTCCCTTTGTTTCATTCTTCTATTTACTTTGTCTCATCAAATCAAGAATCCCAACAATCTTCCCCTATTTGATGATGACAAAATAAACAAAGTCGTGTACGAACTTCCCTAGACGAAGTAGCAGAAGTTGAGATAATTAAATCTCACCATGAATGAAACACTCTTGTCTTCCTTTGTCTTCCCCTTAATCCATGCCACGCCACTCCAACATCTCTTCCCCTTTTTGTTATCAACAAATATGGAATGTAAGCAGTAGAAACTTCCCCTTGAATGGTGCATGAGCATCAAATGATTCTTCAAAACTGTAAGCTCCTCGTAATGATCACTTGTGAAGAAAACCAAATATAACGAACTTGATGAAGAAGTAAAATAACCCAAACTTGTGTCTTATGTCTTGTTTATCCACATGATTGTGAACGTATACTAACTAATGTATAGGGAGACCGCAATCTCTTGACAATAATCACTGAGCACAATAACGTCACTCCTTTAAGTGTTATGTCAATTCTTCGTCACAATCACTAAAGCACGAACAAGTTATCTCCAAAGTGTAACGCCCACTTTGAGATATGATAAGAGCACGAATCTGTGTAACTCTACTACAATATCAAATAAATGATATTCAACCTTCTTCGTAATCAATTATTCAATAAATCCAAAAACGAGCTTTTTAAAACTTTTAAGAACAAATACCAATCTTCTTGTGTGTGTGAACCAATCCTATGTGTGTGTTCGAAATCTCTCGAATCTCATCCAAAAATCAAAGTCATGCGCTGTCAGATATCGATAAATACTAGAAGTTGAAACTCCTTAATCCATCTTCATAAATAATCTGAGATCCAAAAACATGTAATATCCAAAACCCATTTGAGCAGCTCAATAAAAAGCATCGACCCATAAGCAAATTATCTGACTTTGCATCAATCACATGCACTAGACAACAACCAAGAAGCTATCCTCCATGCATAAACATTAAAGAGCCATATTCACTTGAAACCTTATCATGAACCGTAGCAGTGGTAACAATAAAGCTAGCAGTGGTAATGAAAAACACTAGCAGTGGTAACCGATAAAGTAGCAGTGGTTACGTAAAGCAAGTGGCAACTTCAACTAAACTTAGCAGTAGTTAGTGGCCTTGATGAACTAACAGTACTAACTCGCGAACTAGCAGTAGACATAATCCAAACACGACAGTATTAAAATTAAATAGCAGCACAACTGTCGAGCAACCTTTCATCCTCCATATAATCACTTACTCATGTTCATGCAGCCAACAAGGAATGAGAAGAACAACTTTTGTATAACCGACCCATGTTAACAATTTATCAATCATATTAAATACCGTCGCATGATTGAAACATAACCAATCAGTGATTAGTAATAAATTCGACCTATGATAGTAGAACAATCAACTTAGCCTGAGATGTTATCTATAATCTTTCATGTCAAATCTGAGTTCCAGTAGTTTAATGCAAGTAGCGACAAAAGTCGTACCACCGTCCCACAATTGATCAATTTAATAACTGGAATACAACCAACATATAATAACAAACTAATTTAGATCGACCAATCAGTGTGTATCACTACGAATGATAACAATGGATGTATTTAGTCAAAGAAATTTTGTTCTCTAAATCACCACAAAACCCAAAAACAAATAAAAATTCGAATTGTTACCCTATTTATGCAGCAGACTTCGACAATGAATAACTTTTTATTGGAAAATCAGATCGACGATCCCTTAAGTGAAAATTTAGATTGATATATAGAGAACGTCCACCAAAAATTTCGTCACGATCTAACGGTTAACGAAAAAGTTATCGTGTTTTTAAAACAGTGCTGCAAAAGCATTACGAAAATTGTTAAGATTCGAATTTTTCTTTTTTTTCGACACATAAAACCTTGCGAATCCCTAGGTAACGAGCTCCCCAAGCTCTGATACCAATTGTGGAGTTTGTTAGACTCCATGGATTGTTTAGAGCGCTAGGGATTAACAATAACAAAGATAATTAACGTTGCACAGCGGAATAATCAAAAGAGTACTTTGTTATCGAACAAGATTTTTCATTGATAACACTCCAAGCCCCAATACTAGATGATCAATTCTAGTACGGTTATCTAACCTATAAGAGAGATCAAAGATCCTTGGGGCTACAACTAAACTACACTAACCCTAGACATTTATAGAAACACGTCTAGGTTACATACACACACACACCTTTAGTCGACTACATATTGGAAGACTTGATTAATAAAACCTACACCCATGTCCTCTTTATATACTAGAGGATTAGCGTTTACAAATCTTTACTAAGGACTAAACAATAAATCTTCTTTTGTAAGCAAGTTCCTCCATCTTTTTGTAGGTTTCATCTTTGTCACTTTAAGTCTCTCTGTTTCATTCTTCTATTTACTTTGTCTCATCAAATCAAGAATCCCAACTGCTTATCATATTCACGATGCAAGGATTCATCATCTAATGATGAAATACTATAATATAGAGACTCAGAACATACCTCGTTTGAGTCTTTTGCCATGAGACAAATTTCTTCATTCTCCTCCTCACTCATTCCCCACGAGCCACTTATGAACGCCTTTTGTTCATCACGTTTGGGACACTCACTAGTGAAGTTATTAGGATCCCCGCTTTTAAAACATGTGCATTCGTCCTTTACTTTCTTGTCGTCTTTGCCTTTCCGGAACCCCTTCTTGTCGTCATACGGTTGCTTGACATATCTTCCTTTTCTCCGAAAGAACTTCTTGAAGTCCCGTACCGCCATTGCATACTCTTCGTCATCACTTTCCGAAGATGAGGTTTCTTCATCGCTTGATACTTTCTTGGCTTTTAAGGCAAGAGATTTGTGCTTCTCTTTCTTTTCTTTTGAAGCTTCGGAGTCTTTAGCGAGGACGAGCTCATAGACTTTTAGGTTGCCTATGAGTTCATCGAGAGTGGGATTGACAAGTCTTTGGATTCTTCGATGGCCGTCACCTTTGGTCTCCACTTTGTTGGAAGTGCCTTTAGAAATCTCCTGACATGATTACGACTAGAAAAAGGCTCATCAAGTGCTTGTAATGAAGTAATAATAGTATTAAAGTTAGCAAAAGAATTATCTATACTATCCTCATCCGATATTGTAAATTGTTCATATTTTTGAACAAATAAATCATTTTTTTGTTTTTAACTTGTTGATTTACTTAATGTGTTACAACTAAAGAATTCCAAATTTCTTTAGAGGTTTTAAGCATAGAAATTCTTTCAAATTTTTTTTAGGTAAGGCATTATATAAAACCATTTTTGCCTCACTATTTTTGAAAAGATTTTTCTTTTGGTTGTCGGAGAGACGATCATGAGGGATGTTTACTTCGTTGCCGGTTTTATCATCTTTTGTAGTAGCTTGAAAATCACCTTCAACAATAATGTACCAAAGATCAATATCTTTTGATTTTACATAAGTTTCAAATCTATTTTTCCAATAAATAAAATCATTATTTTCAAGTAGTGGAGGTCGTTGTACAGATTGCTCTTCTCTATAATTTTCAAAACTCATTGTAATCGAAAAGTTTTTAAAATACAATTTACTTTAAAACTTTTGTAAACCTTGCTCTGATACCAATTTTGGAAAACTAGAAGGAGGAGGGGTTGAATAGTTTTACCGGTTATAATTTAAGTTTCAAAGATTTAGATTCGATCTTATATGAATTCGTATGGATGGATAGATAGTATAAAGAAATAAGTAAAGTAAATAATGAAAGTAAGTAAAGTAAAGGATATAGAGTAGCGACACAAGTGATTTATAGTGGTTCAGCTACAAGGACACATTCCTTGCCCTACTCTACTCCCCGAGTTCCCCACTCGAGAGTTCAAGCACTTTGTCAACAAGCTCATTCAACACGGTGGAGAAGCCTCACAATGTCGCTTACACTTTTTCCGGTACAAAGCTAAATACCGAGTCCTTAGCACGGCGGACCAAACCAACACAACTATTACATAACAGCTATGTGAAATATGAAATACAAGATCTTGCTATAGAAATCTTGTGGATGGACAAATCAATCAAGTACCCTTTGCTTGGATGACTTGTAGTATATCGTGATCTCGCCTTTGAGAAGGACCTATATGAGAATCACAACAAAAGAAAGAAGAACTACTAGATTGATCAAGTGATCAGAGATTAGAAGAGTGAGATAATATATGAGAGAGTTGTAAGAATAAGGGTGAGTAACAATGAAGAAATGACTCACTATTTATAGGCACAAAATCTTACTGTAGCCCGGTTCCGGCGAATCCCTTACTTGGGGGATCCATCCAGTGCAATCCTAGGGATCCGGCAGTCTGGGTTGTACCAGTCCGGATTTTGGGTTGCAAACCGGGTTATGGGTTATGGGTATAAGCCATGGGTACCCAACAAGATACAATGTATCTAGTCATGGGTCGTGGGTCATGGGTCATGGATAATACCCAACATGATTTCATGCATGATGTCATGCAATGGGTCATAGGTTATGGATTAGCTCCATGGGTATGGGTCATGGGTCTTGGATATTACCCATCCTATTACATAAACTATTACAACAAATGAATTATTACAACATCTTATGTGAATAACCAAATGTATATACTTTACAAAAATAATATGTATTCTTATAATTTTACTTATGATAACTTTATATTTGTTATCAACAAAATACAACGAGATCTCTAAATATGAATAAACGTTTTATGGTTTATTTGTATTAACAGGTGCATAATGACAATTGTTTAATGACAGTACTAAGCCCGAAGGCAAAACTAAATTAAACACTCCTATGGCTTCAACAACTGCATGTACTCCATTGCCCGCGTGCATATATTGCTTCCCATAGGCCAACTTCCTTTCAACTCTAAATCCCTACAGTGTATTACAAATATGAATACCACATCAAGTATCATATACACAGGAATTTATTTTATGAGTTAATGTAAATAATTTAATCATCAAGAAGTTACCTGAAGTACTGGCGACCTGCCCAAACTTCTGTATTTTATTAGTTCGCAACTCTTCAAGATAGAGAGGACAATTTTTCTTCCAGTGTCTTACAACATTGCAGCGGTGGCAAGCCCGATCCTTCTTGGGATTCTTTTTCTTCTTAGGAGGGTATTTCTTAGGTTCAGGTTGATAGGCCATAACTTGCTTACCCTTATCCGCTTTTCCTTTGCCTTTACCCTTTTTGCTCACTTGCAGTTTTGGCTTGTTAATCCTACCACCTTGAATAGCAAGTACTTGATGTGTAGGAGCCTTTTTAGGTATTCTTTTTTCATAGCCAATGAGTAATGCGTGCAAATCACTCACAGTCTTCCTCACGCAGTGCATATTGAAGTTGCGCATAAAACCACTAAATTCCCTGTTCAGGGATCTATTGATTAGGCCAACAACAAGTTTTTGCTCATAGGATTGCTATTGATTAGGCCAACAACAAGTTCTTTCTCATAGGGTTTGCCAAGTGCCTCAAGTTGGTCCATGTAACTTTTCATTTCCAAGACATGAGATCTCACAGATTTACCATCTTCCTGCTTACAGTTGTGTAGAGCATCAACTAAATCATACAATTCTACAGCTGTAGGTTTCTCAAACATACATCTGAGCTCGTTGAGCATGTCATAAGGGAAAAAGTGCTCAAACTACTTTTGCAAAGTAGGTGACATCATTCCAAGCATCATGCAAGCCACATCATTATGTTTCTCATACTTAACTTTCCATGCTGCTTTTTCTTCTGCAGATACAGTAGCAGCAGGTTCAACAGGACAAGGCTGATTCAAATAATCTAGTCTTTTGGCCACTCGTAAGACAATTCTTAGCGACCTATACCAATCATTGAAGTTTGGGCCAGTCAATTATTCTCGCTCAAAGAATGTTTTGAATCTAGAACTTAAAGTAGTGTTACCGATTTGAGCCATTTCTACAAAAAAAAGTTCAAATATTAGTATTTTCGATAATAGAATTTTTCAAGAAAATAAAATACTCAAAGAAATATTCATATAACCATAAAATTTCCTTGAAAACTAGAATCCAAATTGACATAATTTTATCACACTAGTTGATCTGCTTGTAACGAAAGTATTCAACAAGGTAATTGTCGAACAATAATTGACAAACAACTTTCAACTTCTAGATCATTATGGGATTCACAATTGGCAAACCTAGTTGCAACGTAAGCATGTTTCATCCCCATCTTATGCCTTGAGTTATAGCTCTCACTAACTAACTCAATTAAGTTGTCTAATTAAAAAAGCTGTAAATGTGTCCATGAGCTTAGGCCCAAGCCCATAGTTAGCTTAATTATGGCCTTTATGTTTGTTATTAGCCTTAAGCTTATGTAGAAGGCCCATGAGCTTAGGCCCAAGCCCATAGGAGAAAGGAAGGGACTAGGAGTGTTGCCCTAGATTCTCTCCTATAAATACTCTTGTATAACCCTCACTTCAGGGTTGGTTGTTCAATTTATTTCTTTCACACATACTCTACGCATAACCATCCAAGTATATCGTGTGTGTGTGTTTGGTTTATTGTTCATCCGCCTCTCTATCTCTTCTCTACTCTTTCTATTGATGCTTGTGTTGTAAAACTAGTGACCTAACAGTGGTATCAATCGCCTACTAGTTGGGTGAATCGTATTGCTTTTGAAGTGGGTTTTGGTCCTACTCGTAAAGAATACGAGATACTTTGGTTCGCTTAAAAACACGTTTTTTACACTTTTTAATCCAAGATTCTTTTCCTTTCAACGTTTTAAGGTGTTAAAATAATTGTTTTTTGGCAAAAAGTTTCAAACTTTACGCGTGGATAAACGTTTTTGAGCTTGGTTTTTAACGAGGTAGCTGTTCTACGCATAACTGTTTTAGCCACTTTGGATCATCAAGTTTCACACTTTTGTGTCATCTTGGTGATATTGAAGCTATTTCATCACAAAAATATGGTTTAGAAATATCTTTGGACAAAAGTCATTTTTACGAGTAGTTCTACGCATAACGAAACCCTAATCTTACGCATAAGAATTCCGTGGTTTGATCTTCAATTTTTGTGGTTTACTCCGTGTTTTCTTGCTTGGATAAGCCTGAAAATACGTCGACTTAGGATATCTTTTGCACTGTGATAGTGTAAATGATCACTTGGGCTAAAAACCCTAAACTTACGCATAAGCATAAGCTTACGCGTAGAACATCCTACGCATAAGATTCATCTTATGCCTAAGCCTAGTCTTACGCATAAGGTAATCCTACGCCTAAGTTTCTACGCCTAACTTACTGTTTACGCATAACTTTAGTGCTTTTTCCCTTCTTACGCGTAAGCTAAACCTACGCGTAACTCTTGCTGTTACGCGTAACTTTGGTGTTTTTACGCATAATGGCTACTTGGTTTATTGTGATTTCTACGCCTAAGGATACTTCATCAACAAAGGTTCATTCGACTACAAAGATCCATCAACACAAGTTATCAAAAAAAAAAAAAAATTCAAATTTAATTTTGGCGGAGACTAAACGTTCAATTTTTACGCGAGATTCAAATTTTGGGTTAACTGTGAAAATTTTGGTCAAAAATTCAAATTTTTTGGTCCAAATTCGAATTTTTCGGGTCAAATTTTGCGTCAAAATTGTCATAACTCAAAATTTTCTTTCAACCTTAGAATTGAATTTTATAGTGAATTTCAAATTTTGAGAGTCAAAAGTTTTTCAAAATTATTTTTGGAGGGAAATTGAAATTTGCTATATCAGCCTTCTGTGTGCTATATCGACTTTGCACCTTTTCTTCTCTTTGATTCTTCTGCAGGGGAGTAAAATGGATTCTGATCATAAAGATCCATTTGTGGCATTGGAAGAAGGATTCATGGCTCTGGCTCTGGCATTGAAGCGTCAGACATCATCAAATTCCCGATATCCCGCAGTCGTGCAAGGTGAAAGAGTTGATGTACATGAAAGGAAGGCTCAAATGAACGTTGCGAATGTTGTGATTACTGCATCCGTCGGTAATGCGGACAATGAGGTTATAGCATTGGAAAAGCAGGATGACAGCAGCAGATCTGGAGAAGATATCATTCTTAACTACGACACCGAGCCCAACTGTGACGAAGAACAAATGGTTGAGGAAGATATTTTACCCACCTATGACACTGACACAGAACAGATGGTCGAGGTACAATCTACTGTTGATCATATTCTGCCTGCAAATGCGATACAACAAACTGAGCAACCTGAATTCAGTAATGAAAGAGAGGTTGACCAGTGTGTTGCACAATGTCCAGACAACTTTCTCATGTCTGAGCCCTTACTTGTTAACAATTCAACTGAAACGTCAAATCAAACTCTTGAATCTGAAATCATTCTTCTCAAAAAGACCATTGCTCAGTTTCATAAAGATTTTTCAAAACTAGAGGCACATTGCATCTCTCTTGAACTTAAACTACAGAACAAATCTTTTTCTTCAGAACACAATGGTCAGTATTCAAATAAACAAAGTAATCGTGTGGATACATTAGTTAAAGAAAATGGGCATTTAAAGGCTCAACTTTAAGCAAAGGGGCTTGCACATGTTGCTTTACTAAACAAACTGAGAAGATTCACTGACAAGAGTGTGGATACTAATTTTTCAAAACCAACAATCTTGGGGAAATCGTCTCTACAACCTTTCAGAAAACAATCAGTAGTTAGACAACCAACTGCATTTAAATCTGAACGTTCAAAATCTTCAAAACCACGGTTTCCCTCCCAAGTTGTTGAGAATAATCATTTGATAAAACCAGTCACTCCACATTCCTGGCCTAAGAATAATTCTTCTGTTTCTGTTAAACCTGTTTCTGTTATACTTGTTTCTGTTAAACCTCAACTTGTGGCTGCTCCTGGCAAATCTAGGATTAGTTCGAACACTGTGTCTAAATTGAGCATTACAAGTAAAGATTCATATGATTCAAATGACACGTACAAGAACTGTGATCTAGAAAAGGCTAGGAAAAGGGCACTTCTTCAAAAGGATGGAATCTTAGGTTCATGACCTAGTGTATCACCTTCGAGTGTATTACTGAACACTACCTGTAGTAGCAAACCAAAACCTAAGTTAACTCAATAAACAGTTAGAAATAAACCCGTTGATCTAAATGTAAAATGTCAGAAACCTAATAGGTGGATCCATATAGGACGCAGACTCTTCCCAAAAGAAGTTTCAACATCCCCTAGATCTAACCTTAGATGGATACCAATGGGTAGGATTTTCAAAACTGTTAGCCTTAGGTGGATTCCTACAGGCAAGATACTAAGTAGTTGCACCAAAACAAGTGGGATACGAACAACATCCATCCCTGTGGCAGGAAAGGAATTCATCAAAATAGCATGTTCAGGTGTCAAGAAGATAATTGACACTACATCTTTATGCTTCTAACATCTGGAACCTAGTTACACTTGGGGATCCATGTTTTTCTCTTCCTTGCCCCCTTCTATTTTTCTATGCAGGTACAACAGCTATGGCTCCTACTGCAAAACAGCGTAGGACCCGTTTCTCACCGTAAAAAATATCATGATCCATCAGTTGTTCCACCATTGTACTTAATCGTCATGAATTGGAAACATTGTACTTAATCGTCATGAATTGGAAACATTGCTTGCTCCTCTGGTTAAAGATTCTGCCAAAAGTCGTGCTTCAGATGTATCGAATGTTTCCGCTACACAACCGATAATACTCTAATTTCAGATACACCTGACTCTACAACAACAACCGAATCTTCTATAACAGAAGATCAAACTGCTTCCAACAACAATGACACAGCTGATGATCAACATAATGAACAGAGATGTTTTATCAGCAGTTGATTCTCACGAGATATTTATGGGACTTCACACTTGTTCGATCAATTGGACATACATGGTTTCGCTGTCTCCTTATACATGGTTTCGCTGTCTTTAATTCATCATCAACATACGTGGTGTATAATTCTGAATCATTGAAAACATCGAGGGGGAGAGAGTGTGTAGGTGTTCATTGCTTCCTTGTTCTTCTACATGCTTCTTTGCGAAAACCCAATGCCTTCTTGAATTTCTTCAATTAGAGGGAAGAAATAAGATGATATGTGGCTCAAACGTCTCACTTTGGTGTTATCGTCTCAATTTCACGGGTGATCTTGTGTGAAGTTACCCAAATATGATGTTATGATGCCTCACACACGGTCTTGGTATCGAGATATTGCATATTCACAGGTGATCAGTATTCCGAAAGACCACAACATTCAGGGGAAAGTCGTATCATTTCGTCTTTCGTGGTTTGTTTGGTGTGATGCGTCTACATACGTGAGAAGATCTTGTTGATTTCTGGCATGTTACCCTCGAATGGATCTTCCGCAATTAGTCAGATTTTCTTTGTGTGGTTTACGGCTCATCTACAAATTTCGCTGCATACTGAAACCTTCAAAAGTTAGAGGAAATGTAGACTTCATCAAAGTTTCAAACCTGCTAAAGACAGTTGTCAGTTTGGGGGGAAGCTGATTCTGAAACTTCTTCAACGATGGCTTCTGAGTATAACAGTTTGGAACCCGGTCACAACCGCTTAAACTTCCCTAAAACCCCATCACCAGCTGAAGGTTATTTGCTCCACTGTTTAGTGACGATATTGATGAACGTGCTCCAGGTGTATCCGTTGTTTCCGCTGCTCAAACTGATACTACTCTTATACCTGACACACCTGCTACAACTACTACTGTTGACGAAGCACCACCAGTTGACTCCACCACAACAGTTGAACAAACCGCTTCCAACAATGATGAACCGGCTGATGATGTTCTTAATGAAGTACCCCCACCTGCAGATTTTGATCCAAATGCGTTCTTTAACCCGTTTGCTAATGACACTGCTGCACCTGATGTCGCGGAATCATCAACAAACCATTTGAATCCTCAGAATCTGCACAATGTATACCAACATCAACCCTCTACACATCGATGGACAAAAGACCATCCTCTGGCAAATATTATTGGCAACCCGAATCAACCAGTCGTTACGAGACAACGTCTTCACACAGATGGTGAACATTGCATTTATGCACTCACTGTCTGCCAATCTGAGCCTAAAAACATTAAAGACGCAATGACAAAAGACAACTGGATTGAATCCATGCAAGAAGAACTCAACCAATTCAAACGTCTTGAAGTATGGGAACTGGTTGAAAGACAAACAGGGGTCTACGTCATTGGTCTCAAATGGATTTGGAAAAACAAATTGGATGCTGAAGGGAACGTAATCCGAAACAAGTCACGTCTAGTTGCTAAGGGTTATCGTCAGGAAGAGGGAATAGACTTTGAAGAATCTTTTGCTCCGGTTGCTCGTCTTGAGGCTGTTTGGATATTTCTCGCGTTCGCGGCTCATATGAATATGATGGTCTTTCAGATGGATGTCAAAACTGCGTTTCTCAACGGACAACTGAAAGAAACGGTTTATGTCAGCCAACCAGAAGGATTCGTTGATCCCGAGTTCCCGAACCATGTCTACAAATTAAACAAAGCTCTTTATGGTCTCAAACAAGCTCCTCGGGCATGGTACGATAAGCTATCATCTTTCCTCATGGCTAATAATTTCACCAAAGGTTCGGTCGACCCTACTCTTTTTATACAATATCACGGGGCACATATCTTAATTGTTCAAATTTACGTGGATGACATCATTTTTGGGTCTACACATAAAAAGTACTCAATCGCTTTTGCAAAACTAATGAAGAAAATTTTTGAAATGTCCATGATGGGTGAACTTACGTTCTTTCTAGGACTGCAAGTTCATCAATCACCCCGTGGACTTATCTTTCTCAGTATTATCCTTTTTTGGTTCCTCAATGTTAAGATCAGTAGACTCCTTCACAAGCGTTTGTTGTTGCACAAGAGTGGTGGCACCAGATCCCTTATCGGGTCGATTAACCGCATCAGGATCTGGTGAAGAGTGGGTAGCACCACTTGATCCTCCAGGGCCACCCATTTGGTCTTTTGCAAATTCTTCAGCTTTTTGAAGGTGTCTAATGAATTTAAACTTCTTCCTGTAGGATTTATCCAGTTTCTCTTCATCACTTTCTAAGCTTTCTTCATATGGCACAAGTACAGGAGTCTTTCCTTTTCCTATGTTAGCTGGAGGACTGGGAGGTTTAGATACCGTTGTGGTTTCATCTTTAGAAGTTTCAGAGTATGTAATCTCTTCTTCTGATTCAGTACCTTCTGAGTCCTCGTCAATTAACTTTCTCTGCAGTTCAGGTTTAGGTAAGGGAATGGGAACAGCTTCCTTAGAAGGAACAATCCTTTTACGAGGAGGATTCCTCTTGGAAAACTTCCTATGACTTTCAGTACTTGCAGCACTTCCTGCACTGCCTCTTCTGGTTCTCCTTATAGGTGTTCCAGAAGACTTGTCATCGAGATGACCAACTTTGCCTTCTTTTACTGCAACTAGATACCTTTTGTATGTCTCGAGTTTTTTGATTTCTTTAGACAGAAGGTGATCAGGTAATACATCACCCTGTTTCTTTGTAGATGATTCCTTGATTCTGACTGATAGGGTAGGCTCAGTCAACATATCGTGATTGTCTGGGTCATTGAGCCTTTGTGGAATATCGGGATGAAGTCCAAGTGCTCTCTGGATCAACAATTTTTTGTATCTGACATAGGGAATCTTTGAGCCAAGTTTTTTGTGAAATGACATCATGTCTTCCCATAACAGTGCTTCAGTTTCGATGTCCTTTTTGTTGATTAATGACCAGAAAATTTGTAGTTCCATGAGCTTGGGATGCTCATATCCACTATCACGACCAGAGACCGATTTGGTGATGATGATGTAGAGGGTTCTCTACGGTTGAGGAATGTTCTTAAGCTCCACATGAGAATGCTTAGAGATAACTCCTGAAGCTTCATCATAGCCAATATCAAGCAAGAATTGTAGAACTGTCTCCTCAGTAGGTGTGGCAAAGAAGTCAGTTGGCTCGATTTCAGGAATGAGAAGAACAGCCCGTAAGTCTGCATGAGTGATGGTGACTTGTTTGTGATTAAGTGTCACTGTCACTGCACTTTGACCTGTGATCCTCTGCATAGAATTCCAGAATTGCTGAATGTAGATTTCCGGTACAGTAGCAGAGTGTGAGAGCATGTTCTGGTAGAGATGATTCCTTAGAATATCCACATCAATGAGACAAGAAGATTCTGAGCAGGTGAGGGTTTCAAAGTCAACCCTAAGGTTTTTCTTTCCAATCTTTCTAGGATAGCCATTGGGGAAGATGTCAGCAATTGTGAGAGCTTCTGGTGCATCCACATTGATTTGAGCAGCCATGTCGTGATCTGAAATAACATTAGCCAAAAGAACCAACATATCGAAAGACATAATGTTAGTCAACAGAAGGTTTTATTGTCTAGTTATTGAATGTACAGTGTCAATGATTATTACGAGTCCTAAGTCACTTGTTTGTCCAATAGTCCAATGACGTCGTGAAATGTTTCGTGAGTTAGTTAACTTTAAGTTTTAAAGTTTATGTTATCACTTGTAGTTCACAACATATCAAACGTTTAAGTTTATTAGTGACATTATTGGATTCGTGACGATATGATTTGTTTATTAACAAGTTTGTACACGTAACAATTCATAATGAAGGTCAATCCAGGCTTAGGCGTAGATTTGGCAAAGTTAAGCGTAAACAGAAATGATATACGTGTAGACGAAAGCTTACGCGTAGGATCCTAACTTACGCGTAATAAAAGTTACGCGTAGGAAAAGGGGATCTTAAGCGTAGAGCTTACGCGTAGGCGTATATAGACCTTACGCGTAAGGCTTACTCGTAAGAGTAGACCTTATGCGTAGAGGTCACTGTTTACGCATATCCTTCACAGGATACGCGTAGTCCCATTGTAGAACCTTACGCGTAATAGTTATGCGTAGGATTATTCTTACGCATAACTGACTACGCGTAGGGTAATCCTTATGCGTAGAGTAACAAGGACCTTGATTCTGAGTTTTACGAGTAACAAGCCTGAAATAAAACCATCATATCATCAATATTAACACATAAATTCATTTTAACAACAAATCATGGCATGAACACTTGTTAAACAGTTACGCGTAGAAAGTCGTACGCGTAGGTCAAAACCCTAGAGGTTAAGAATTACGCATATGATTTCTAACCATAGGATTAGCACCATAGTGTTTCTGGGAGTTCTAAGAAGCATATGGAGTTGTTTTATCCAAGTTTTAACATCAAATAAGCCATGAATCAAAAATTACCCAATTCGTATGAACTAGAACCCTAATTTTCAATTTAAGAATCATTAGTGTTTCTGGGTGATTTCTGGGTTTAAATATGCTCAATTCAACTTGAAAACAACCTTATACAACTATCTTTTTCACCAAAAACCTTCACATTTGAAAACACCCAAAACTTCGCATAAACCCTAATATTTGAAAACCCATCAATTCGTGTTTCTGGGTGGATTTTGATGATAAAAAGGACAACAATGATGTTATTGAAATGTTTAGGCACTATCTTTTTAATCATAAACACCCATTCTTGATTAGGTGTTCATACGCATATGCGTAGACCACTAAAACAATCATAGACAACATTTTGACCGTTGGATTCATGTAAGAATCAAAACCAATGCTTAAAAACATGTTAAGATTATGAAACAACTTACAAAATGATGATCTGAAACACGGATTTGTCAAACGATTTTGGATCGTAGGATTGTTTAGGTTAGGAGTATTAAATGTGAAGTGAAGGTTAGGTGGAAAGTGTTTTTATTAAAAGAACTTTAACATTTTGACAGTTTTGGTCCCTCCACCTTTTCCATTTTCATACAAAGCCTTTTAACTTCCATTTTGGTTATCAAACAGAGATTTTTAAGAAAGAAACTTGACGATACTCCCCCTCGACTTAAGAAATAATGAAAGGTTATGAATTTTAGTCCGAGGAGTGTCATTGAACCATAAAAATTTTCCACCATTGATAAAAGAAACAACCGGGATATGATAACATGCAAGTACACAGATGTTATTAAACAGTTAAGTGATAATTTTCTCCCCCTCAACACTTGATCGGAAAAATAGTGAATTTTGAAAGATTAAAGTGTTGATGGAAGAAATGTACTTGCCATGTTGAAAGAAAATTAGATTAGAAGAATATTTTTGTTGTTTTAGCAGGTTTTATATTTTTGTATTTTATTTTTGAAAAATTATTTACAAAAGAGATTTTGGTGTTTGACATGTTTTTAAGACTGTTTTAGGAGGTCATCCAATTCCTCTTGAGTCAAACACCTCATACCAATCCGGTGGACCAACTCATTAAACCTAGCGGGAGGCAAGGCTTTGGTGAGAAGATCTGCCAATTGGTATTCTGTACCCACGAAGTATAATTCAACTGTACCCTGTTCCACGTGGTCCTTTATGAAATGATAGCGTAGATCGATGTGCTTTGATTTCGATTGCTGAACTGAGTTGCACGAGATCGCAATGGCACTCCGATTGTCGCAGTACATCGGGATTCTGTCAAATACGTAACCATGGTCTTTGAGTTGTGTTCTCATCCATATGACTTGAGCACAACACGCGGACATGGCTACATATTCTGCTTCGGTTGATGACAGCGATGTACAATCATGTTTCTTCGATTGCCAAGACACCAGTTTATCACCAAGAAATTGTAGAGCTCCTGAAGTACTTTTTCTTTAGTCTAAGCATCCTGCGTTGTCAGCGTCTGAAAAGGCGATTAGTTCAAAACCAGAATCCTTCGGATACCAGATCCCTAAGTTAATGGTTCCCTTGATGTATCGGAGGATTCTCTTAGCCTCAGAGAGGTGGGTTTCAGTTGGTCGCGACTGATAACGGGAGCATAGATAAACGACAAATACAATGTCAGGTCTGCTAGCTGTTAGATACATGAATGACCCAATAATACTTCGGTATTTGGTAGGGTCAACTAATTTCCCATGTAAATCAACATCTAGTTTCTTGGTATGAGTCATTGGTGTTGCATAAGTGTCACAGGTTTTCATTCCAAATTTGTTTAAAAATTCAAGGGCATATTTGGACTGACTCAAGAAAATACCACGGGGTGATTGACGAACTTGCAATCCTAGAAAGAACGTAAGTTCACCCATCATTGACATTTCAAAATTTTTCTTCATTAGTTTTGCAAAAGCGATTGAAAACTTTTTATGTGTAGACCCAAAAATGATGTCATCCACGTAAATTTGAACAATTAAGATATGTGCCCCGTGATATTGTATAAAAAGAGTAGGGTCAACTGAACCTTTGGTGAAATTATTAGCAATGAGGAAAGATGATAGATTATCATACCATGCCCGAGGGGCTTGTTTGAGACCATAAAGAGCTTTGTTCAGTTTGTAGACATGGTTCGGGAACTCAGGATCAACGAATCCATCTGGTTGGCTGACATAAACCGTTTCTTTAAGTTGTCCATTGAGAAACGCAGTTTTGACATCCATCTGATAGACCGTCATATTCATATGAGCCGCGAACGCGAGAAATATCCGAACAGCCTCAAGATGAGCAACCGGAGCAAAAGATTCTTCAAAGTCTATTCCCTCTTCCTGACAATAACCCTTAGCAACTAGACGTGACTTGTTTCGGATTACGTTCCCTTCAGCATCTAATTTGTTTTTCCAAATCCATTTGAGACCAATGACATAGACCCCTGTTGGTCTTTCAACCAGTTCCCATACTTCAAGACGTTTGAATTGGTTGAGTTCTTCTTGCATGGATTTAATCCAGTTGTCTTTTGTCATTGCGTCTTTAATGTTTTTAGGCTCAGATTGGCAGACAGTGAGTGCATAAATGCAATGTTCACCATCTGTGTGAAGACGTTGTCTCGTAACGACTGGTTGATTCGGGTTACTAATAATATTAGCCAGAGGATGGTCTTTTGTCCATTGATGTGTAGAGGGTTGATGTTGGTATACATTGTGCAGATTCTGAGGATTCAAATGGTTTGTTGATGATTCTGCGACATCTGGTGCAACAGTCTCATTAGCAAACGGGTTAAAGAACGCATTTGGATCAAAATCTGGAGGTGAGGGTACTTCATTCAGAATATCATCAGCCGGTTCATCATTGTTGGAAGCGGTTTCTTCAACTGTTGTGTTGGAGTCAACTGGTGTAGGTGCATCTTCAATAGTAGTTGTTGTAGCAGGTGTATTAGGTATAAGAGTAGTATCAGGTTGAGCAGCGGAAACAGCGGATACACCTGGAGCACGTTCATCAATATCGTCACTGAACAGAGGAGCAAATAACCTTTCCATTTGTTGACGAGTGAGCAGGGGGTTTTGTTCAGCTGATGATGGGGGTTGAGGGAAGTTTAAACGGTTGTGACCGGGTTCTAAGTTGTTATACTCAGAAGCCATTTCCGTGAGTTCATCAAAATGAGCATGAATCGTTTCCATCACCTGTTTTGTACGACGATTCCAGATTCGGTAACCTTTAGAATTATCACAGTATCCAATAAATACTCCAATGTCGGCTTTGGCTTTGAGCTTTCCAAAATCATCACGATCATTATTCGGATAGCAAAGGGATCCAAATACATGAAAGTGTTTGAGATTCGGTTTATGGTTGTGGACAAGCTCGAAAGGTGTTTTGTTGTGGCGTTTTGTGATCATAGAACGGTTTTGAGTATAACATGCAGTAGATACAGCTTCTGCCCACAAGTAATCTGGAATTTTAGCATTGATTAACATTGTTCTTGCAGCTTCCACTAACGTTCGGTTTCGTCTTTCAACAACTCCGTTTTGTTCTGGTGTACGTGCAATAGATGTTTGATGCTGAATTCCCACTTTCTTATAAAATTCACGAAGGGTTTGGTTAACAAATTCAGTTCCTTTGTCTGTTCTTATTTGGCGAACGGTGTTCCGGAGCTGAACTTGAATTTTCGTGAGAAAGGTGATGATCATTTGTGGAGCTTGGTCTTTGCTTCAAAGAAAGTAGACCCAAGTCCATCGTGAGTAGTCATCAACAATTACTAAGATGTAGCATTTGCCATTGATCGTTTGCACGCGCATTGGGCCACACAAATCCATGTGAAGAAGATGAAGCACATGCTGAGAGCTGTGTTCCACCTTTGAAGGAAAATGAGCACGAGTGCTTTTTCCTTGTTCACAAGCTGAGCAAAGGTGATCTTTTGAATACCGGAATCGTGGGAGACCTTCAACTAGTTTGTGTTGAGCAAGGTTGGTGATGGTTTGAAAGTTTAAATGTGAGAGACGACGGTGCCATAGCCAGGATTTTGTTGATGTTGCCTTTGAAAGTAAGCAGATGGGAGATGAAGTAACCATGTCTTGCATAGAGATAGTGTAGAGACTAGAATTACGCGAGCCAGACATAAGGTCATTTCCTTGTAGATCACGAATGAAACAAGTTTTCTCCCGGAAAGCAACCTCCAAATCTCCATCACAAAACTGACCTACTGAAAACAGATTGTGACCAAGGCCTTCCACATAGTAAACCCTGCTGATTTCGATGTTCCCATTGACATAGTCTCCGTAGCCCATGATAGCTGCGAAGTGATCATTCCCGAACCTGACAGTGCCAATGAACTTTGCAATAAAGTTTGATAACAGTTTAAGGTTGCATGTCATGTGTCGGGAACATCCGCTATCAACAATCCAGAGAATGATCTGTATCACCTGCATTACACACAGACGACACAGATGGAATAGAATTAGATGTGGAACCCGAAATGTTAGAGGGTTCCGAAGCAGTGATAGTAGACATACACACATTAATAACTTTAGGCATCCATTTAAATCCTAATGTGTTATATATCCATTTCTGCCATCTATAACTATTGTTTGCTTTAGTCTTTGTGAATGCACTAGGTGGTACTACATTCTTAGGAGGTGAAACTGGAGCTACAGGGACAACAACGCATGACGTAGAATCTAAAGAAGGCGGTCTACCAAGCACAAACTTAGAATGATTAGTGGGCCTAGAGTTATTCCAATTCTTAGGATTCCGTAAACGAGAGATTATAGCTTTAGCAACACATTTGTCATGACAATCAGAATTCATACTTTTACGACAAATAACACAAGGTGCATCAGACTGAATATCAAAAGTACTTAACGGTTTAACATTCGTTACATCACTATTTCTATTACATTTGCTAGACGCAATATCTATAGTGGAGGCAACTTGAGTCTTATTTATATTCCTAGGGTGTTCTTCTACTTTAGCATTCCTTATTGATCTTTTCTTAGGTCGCAACTTCCTATTCTTCGATTGATTGCTCCTAGGATGTGAAGTGCAGATTTTTGGAAAAGACGCAACTATTCCTGTTTCAGTAGAATGAAGCACGTTAGCAACTTGTGATTTGGCAGTAGAGATTCTAGGTTCACGATTACTAAGTGTTACTGGTGCTAATCTCTTAATGATGGTTGGCGGAAGTTGTTCATACTTTCCTAACATTTCTCTTAACTTAGAGATAGTGTGAACCAAATCTTGATTTTCAGAACGAATATTACCAGCAAAATTCATGACTTCTCTAGTGTAAGCAAGATAGTGATCAAGTTCGTTTGATGCTTCATGACGAGTCTTATTGAGTAAATCAAATATGACACCATATTCCTGTTCATATTTTGAGATTTGACTTTTCAAAGACACGTTTTGATCATCCAGTTGCTCAATTTTAGGATCAGAAGATTTTGCACGCAACTGAGCGATTTTGTTTTGAAACCCAAGTTGTTTATTGTGAATATCTTTTTCACACCAATTAAGACGACGATTTGCATTGTAAAGTTGGTTAAGTAATCGTTCATTTTCAGCTTTTAAAGACTCGATCTGAAGCACATTATCAGTATTCTCAACAGTTACCACAGAGTCAACATTATCAGCAGAGATATAATCAGATGCATGTGGCAAAGAATAGAATAACACAACATTATGGATATCAGCACAGATAGCATCTTCCAAGAGTCGATCAACATCTTTTCTTAACAGTTTCTTTTTACGTTTAGTATTAGAAATAGATGTTTCGGTTTTCTCTAAAATGACCTTCATCACTCCAAGTTCCTTATGAAAATCCTTTTCCCAAGCTAATGCACAATTTTTCAAATTTTTAACGTTAGGTAAAAGATTTTTCTGAAAAATGTCTCTTTGTTCTCGCGCCAGAGGCGATTGAAAATGATCAATTTTGATTTCAGAACGATATTCTATCTCATGTTGTAAAATTTTGAGGTCAGCCATGAAAATGTCAAAATATCTAAGAATTTTTCTATTTTCAGGTTTTGAGTTTACTTCACTGATGGAAGGTAAAGGACCATAAATTTGTGCATAATCTGGTTGGGGACTAACATTAGAAGACTCAGGTGTTTTGATGATAACCCTTGGTGTGTTAGAAGAATCCGTTGGTGTGACGAAAGTGACCGGTTTTGAATAATTAAAAGGTTTGTTGTAAACAACAGTTTTTAATTTTGATCGACTCTCGTCTTCTGCATCTAATTCCTCTTGACGATGATATTCAACAACACTCATAACAGTATCACTAATTTTATATTCTGCACTGGAAACTTCAGGATTTGGTTTGAATGTTTTTAGTGAAAGCTTTGGTTTGTAATCAGCTAGATTTGGTCCATATCCTTTTGGATTGGGTTTTAAAGTAAACTTTTCAATAGCTGTTACTGATTCACCATGTTTGTAAACAACAGTTTTAAACTCTTTAATTTTGTTTTGCAAGCCGATAATTTCTTCAAGAAGGTCATCTACCCGATTCGTTGAATGCTTTTTGTATACGGAGAACTGTTTTTGACAAGTTAACAACTCAGCCTTAGCTTTTTGATTTTCCAAGGTGAGAGCGTTAATTTTCTTTTTATGTTCATGTTTCAGTTGTTCTATTTCAGACAACAAAGCATTCTTCGAAGCGGCTAGATCACGCATCTGTCTCTCTAAATATATTTCTTTTTGATGAGATTTAGCAAAAGCGGCTTCAAAACCTTTTTCACGGTTTTCTTGAGTTTTGAAAAAGTTGAGTTGCATTTGTAAGCATTCAAAATCCTTGGTTAACAGTGCATTTTTGCTTTTTAAGTCCTTATTTAATGCATAACATTCCTCCATTTTGATTTGATGGTCTTGAATTAAACGAGCAAAATCTGGATGAGGCAACAGTTCGGCTTGTTCAACGTGAGTCACAACATGATCATTATTTAGATCCTCAAGTACAACCACGGAGTCAATTTGATTATCAAAGGAAACCATAAGGTCATCTTGATCGTCAAATGTAACTACAGGGTTTATTTGAAAATCGTCAGAATGAGATGTAGATGACTCATTTTGAACAGTCTGAGTCGTGCTGGATTCAGATATTGGCGGAGATATTAGTTCAGATATGATGATGGTTTGTTCGGCTACCTGAGACAAGCCATCAGTGTCATACACTGGGCATGTTTCACTTATGTGTAACTCATGCATATTAGCCATCAACATAACAGCTGCATTGGCCTGCAAGTCCTCCATATCATCATCTGAGTCTGCATCTGCCATAAAGCTTTGTTCTTTGTTTGTGAGAGATCCACCAGCTTCATCCTTAAGAGCCAAAAGAAGAGCCTCTTTGAAATAAGCACTGCCCCTAGTCCTTGGCTTTGGGCATGCATTAGCCAGGTGTCCCTTCTCATTGCAGTTGTAGCATTGAAGACCATTCAACCCATTCTGAGCATTTCCCTGTTCCACCACTGGAGCTCTGTTGTTATTCCTACCCATAGCATTAAACCCTTGACCACCTCCCATTTGACGACCATAACCACAATTCTGAACTTCAACTCGTCCATTGTTCACAACAGCCTGATTTCGTGTATTTGATGAGGAACGAATACGATTGTTGGATTTGTTGGTATAACGGCTAAAAGCATTAGCAATCATAACAAATCCCTGTTGCAATGCTTCGAATGGATCGGATTCCTCATTAGTTTGACTATGAAGTGCTTGATCATTGTTGTTGTTGTAAGGAACCAATTGATTTTGTTGAGGTTGCTGTGATTGATCGTTTGGTGTGACTGAGGCAGTTGGTTGAGTTGCTTGTTGAGGAGGATAACTTTGTTGAGCATATAAGGCAAGTTGTTGATTTTCCGGATGTATAGGTGGAGCAATTTGAGCACGGAGAATCCTTTCCCGATCAACTTCCTTTTCATGAGGCTTCAAGTAATCGTACAACAATCCATATGTAGAATGATGCATATTCTTCGCTTGACGGAGAAAAATGACATACTTCCCCCATTCAGGACCAAGACTACTCAGGAACTTTGTATTCACTGCAATTCTTGGCATGATGATGTTGTGTTTATCCAAATCATTGATGATGTCTGAAAATCGATGATGACAAGACTCTAGATCGGTGCAAAACCGTCAAGTTTTCTTACGCAAGCCGGCCACTTGTGAATGGCCGACCGTAAGAAACTTCAAACGGTTCAAGCACGAATGCAATGAAGATCAGGGGAGTATAGTGTTTCCCCGGGTCGTTATGTCCCAGCGAGCTATGCAATGGATCACCAAACGAATAGTGATCGAGAGATTTGAACGGGAAAGAGGATTTGAACGATTATAATTACAGAAAAAGCTCATAAACTAAAGGGGCTTAAATGCAAATTAAAGAAAATTAAAAAGATAAAAAAAATATTAAATAAACGCTATCACTATTTGCAAAATGATGTTTTTGATTTTATGTTTTTATAAAACTTGAATTAAAAACTACGCGACGTACAAAATAAAATGTGAAACTTAAACAATATAAATCCTAAAAATATGAAAATGACATTTTTACAATCCTAATGATAAAAGAAAATTTATAGAAAAAGAAAATTATTTTTAAAACTATTTATCTAATTATTATTAATTAAAAACTATTTTTAAATATTAAATAATAACCTAAAATACAAGAAAATATGAAATAAAGCTAGAAAAATAAAATTATGACTTGGAAAAATCTAAAATATCAAAAGAGAATTTTCAAAACTAATTTTGTATTTTGCTGATTATTTTTGTATTTTCTATGAATTAAAAACTACTAAAAACTAATTAAATTACTTAAAAATACAAATTTAACTAATAAAAATTTGGAAAAATATTTTTTTGTCTTTTTATATTTATCTTAACTTAATAAAAATGAAAAATTAATTTTTTGAACCTTTTCTGAATTAATTGGATTAAAAGCTATTTAAAATGACTTAAAAACTAATTTAAATGGAGAAAAATACCAAACAGGCTTGGAAAAATCTGAAAAATTCAAGATAAGCTTAAAATAATATTTAAAATCTAGAAAAAATATAAAAAACAGGGGTTTTGTACAAGAATATGTAACTGCTATGTAAAGTGCTTATGAAATAAGCACTTCAAATAAGCCAAGAACCACAAAAAGCCACCAACTGATAACAAAAGCTATAAACTGCTAAAAGTACCTGAATGCAACTAATCTCAACTGTCCTAAACCTCTGATTTACATATTACACAGATTTGATGAATTTAACTAATGAGCTAAAAACAGTATTAGGGGACCTACTTTAAGCTTAAGCACAAGACAGTCAATAAGCTAAAAATGAAAACCAAAAGCTGGATCCTAAGCTAGACCTGGGTGGCTATCTATGAACCAAGGCTCAGACCTAGATGAGCTAAACTAAGCTTGTGGCAGGCCCTGCAAGACCCCTGTGCAGACTCAGCTTTCACTGAGTCAGTTGCACAGGGGAGTTTATGCCCAATTGACAAGCCCATTTGAGTCTTAAATAAAATTGATAAAATTTGACAAAAATGATAATCATAAAATAGAGCAGTAGAAGTTCTTGAATCCCAAGTTTCACATGATTAGGCTCAGAAATGAATCCAAGAAAATTCATCCCATTTGAGCCCAAAATGACTTTTTGCAAATTTGACTTTTTGACAGTTTTGGAGTTTTGACTTTTATGGACTTAGAAACTGATTTAAAGGACTGAGATTAATGTTAATAGATGAAATGAACTTAATGAAAGCTAAATCTATGAATTTGAGACACAAAACAAGTTTTTGAATTTGTAAAACTCTAACAGTTAACTTATTAAGACAGTTTATAAGTAATGTTGACTTTGGTGGTTGCAGGCACAAGATAATGACAGCAATGAGCATGAAATAGCTACACAAGCATGAAACAACAGAAACCTACCACTGCATAAACCTAAATCACAGACAAAGCATTAAATCCAAACACACCTTAAAACATTGATTTGCAATAAAAATTACTCAAACTACTGAACCAACTAGCATTAATGATCAAACTGAGTTAAGACATCCTAAATACAACTAAATAAACACATAAAAACCAATGGTTACCACAGATACACATACAAGCAAAATATGCAAATTAGATTGAAAATGGAAATTGAAATACAACTCACATAGGTCCAGCTTATGTAGCAGGCTAAAACCAAAACCATAACTACTCTATTCTAGTCTAATCCAACCCATATCCATCCTCTGCACTCTTGGCCGTTTGATTAATTTTTGGCGCCAAATGTGCTTTTGACCTGTTGGGGTTGAGTGAAGGGTTGAAGATGCATTTAATGCCCTTTGGAGTTGTGTGGAGGTGGGGGGAACAAGTTGAGTGGGGGTTGAGTTGGAATGATGGGTGAGCTTGAGTGTTGCAGGTGTTGGCAGGGAAGAAGGTGAAAAAGGCGCCAAGGGTGTTTTTGTTTGACCAGTGGTTTGACCAGATATTAGTAATAGGCAGGGGGTCAAATGAAGGGGTTCAAAGTGCTTATGGCAGGGGTCACATGGGATTTGACAAGGGACCAAGGTTTAAAGAGTATTAATGACAAGGACCTAATGTGTAATTCTGAAATATACAAGGACCAATCCTGTCAATTATGCAAAGTTGTTCCAAGGGCTAAAAGTGACAATCTCCAAAAGTACAAGGACCAAACTTGACATTTTCCAATTTTCCAAGGACCATTTTTGCTAATTTTCAAACTTGAAGGACCAATTTTGTAATTTCTCAAAACTTTTGACATTTTTCACCAAAGGACTAATTTTGACAACTTTTGATTTTAAAAGGGCCTTTGGTGATTTTAATTTTGAAATTTAGTGCTCAGGGACTGTTTCTGACAACTTTTGAAACTTGGGGGACTGAAACTGCCAATTATGCAAACTTTGCTCATTTTTCATCTGTTTTTAAACATTTTGCATCTAAAACATATAAAATGCAATTTTGAGATATTTTCAGTATTTTGATGCATTTCTGAGCATTTTTAAACGTTTTGCAGTTCAGATTTAATCAAAAATGATGAGTATTTACACACTCATCAATCCCCCACACTAAACTATTGCTAGTCCCTAGCAATATTTTGAGAAAAACTTAATGGATTTGAATCTCTTTACCAAAAGCCATTACTTCTGGAGTAGCCAAATGTTTTAGTTCAAGCAAGAACCATGGTACACCGATAACCATGTGATTTTGAGCAAACCACAAGCTTCCAACGGATTTGATTTGTCTTTACCAGAAGCCGTTTGCTTCTGGACTAGCCAACTCTTAGATAAATTATCAATATTATCTTTGGTGAGCTGATTACCAATTATGGTTTTTCCACTGCCTTTACCACAAGCCATAAACTTGCGGGCTAGCCAACTCTTCACTTTTTAGGATATGGTGAGCTGAATACCATACAATTTTGGGCAAATTGCAAGCCGTCAACGGATTTGAGATATCTTTACCAAGAGCCGTTTGCTCCTGGATTAGCCAATCCTTTTGTTTATTAGACAAGGCGGACTGATAACCAATTGAGTAAGTGTAAAACACTTACTCCAAAAAAAATTTTGGCCAAAAACGGGGGAATTGGGCGGTATAATTATATGATAAAATTCATGAGAATTCCCCCCCACACTTAGAAATGAATATTTCCCTCAATATTCAAAGTACCGGCGGTTATGCCGAAACTGAGAACGTAAAAGGGAAATACTACGGCCATTATTTAGAATTTTTTTTTTTTTTTTTTTTTTTTTTTTTTTTTTTTTTAATATATAACATGTGGGGCAACTCCCCCACACTAGGGTGGAACACATGGGTGAAAACCCATGTTTAGCTACTGTTTTTGATTACCGAGTCGCTAGCTTGACTCGACCCCGAATTCATTGGTTCATGGGGAAGCAAAGTGGAAGAAACAATCTCAATCGGACTTTCATTCAAGATGTTTGGACAAACATTTGAAGCACGTGAAAGATCAACACCGATGAGATATACATAGAACCGGCTCAAAAAATGATAAATGAGAATGCCGGGGTCAAAGATAGTGTCTTCATTCCCGAAGGAGTGAAGATGAAGAGAAATCACAAGATATTTGAGGAAAAGAAGAAAGATTTTGATAACAATCAAGATCCATTCTTCATCCTCAAATGTAGACATATCGGGAGGAAGGGTGAGGGTAGTATCATTAATAAGCAAACTCGTATGATAGAGTACACCTTCCTCCGAGCCAATATCATCCTCAAGATCAAAATAGAAATGATCATGTTCCGGAGGAGATATGTCATGAGAGAGTTCACCGGAGAACTCTTCATGAAGAGAATCATTCACATGAAGTGAAGTTGTGAACTCTTGTTCCATTGTGGGCTCATCACTATCCTCGGTCTGAGTATCAAAGAGTGGATTATCAGAAATTAAAGTGAATTCAGAGTTGAATTCAAATAGAGGATTAGTGAGAGTTGTTTTGAATGTTTCGGGAACAAAGTGATCAACATTCTCTATTGGACTGTTAGGGTGAGAAGTGAGTGATCGATCATTATCAAGGGGACTTTCAGTCTCTCCCAGATCGGCTTCGAAATCAAAGAGAACATCGTTACTTTCTGATGAAAGTGGATTGATGTGAGTGAGTTCATCGGAGAACTCCTCAAGAAGATGATCAGCATCAGATTGTGGAAGTGATGCCTCAACATACTCGATGTCTCCATATGATGCACAATCTTCGCTACAATTGGAGAAAGTTTCAAAATGATCTTTTGAACACTCAAGAAGGGAAAGAGAATCACACATATGATCAGAAGTTCCCTGTGACTCTCTCGGGATTGGGACAAGGTTCTCAACACTAGACTTTATGAATTCGTCCGATTCCTTTTCAGGAACAGTGTCAAGATGCTCGTCCCCCATGTTCAGAGAGTGAGTGGGAGCTTCGGGTGTGATAGCAGTTATTTGAGATGGAATCTCAACTGCTGGGATATCAACTGACTGAGGGAGTTGAGAAATATTATTTTTAAAAGGATAAAAACTCTCCTCGTCATCATCATATAGAGCTGCCTTAAGAAATTGGGAACGTCTTAGAGCTGCATGCTCTAGGACTAATAATTCTTCCATAGATTGGCGGGCCTCTCGTTCTTCGGCTAGCAATTCTCCCATGGTCTTTTCACCACTCACTTGATTCTTAAAGTTACTAATCATATCATCAAGTGTTTTCATTGCTGTTTCAAAATCTTGGGAGATTTCTTGAGACAACGGCTCAGGTGGAGTTTGAACCGTATGGTGCTGTGGAGGTTGGAAATTGTCAAACATGTGAGAGTCATGATTGTTACAAGGAAATGGATTCCCTATTTGACAATCAGAGCTGAAATGGGGACCTCCACAGTTCTCACAACAGTAAAACTGTTGAGTCTGGACTGGTGAACTATATGGATATTGGTCATAACCAAAATTCTGAGCATCACTGGAAAACTGTTCATAGACAAACGTGTTTCAGGATTGACACTCAAATCCTTGGTGAGGACCTCCACAAAATTCACAGCAGGTATGTTGATTATATGAAGATAAGTCGGGCTGTGGTGGGTAATTGGAAAAATTTGAGGAGTCATTAAATGAGTTCGGATTAGGATCATAATCAAATGAATTCCTCGAACCACAAAACAAACAACTCCCGTTATGAATATCATTACCACATTGTACACACGTACACCAACGACAGGGTGAACCAAAAAGAGGCTCACCACAACCGACACATGGAATAAACGATTTCATTTGAGAGTTATAAGAAGGAATCAGTTTATTCAAAGAATCAACAAAACCAACATGGTGATCTGAATGACTATCAAGTCTCGAAGAACATTTTGAAAAATCCGGAGGTGGGACAAGTGGTGTGCTCTGAGAGCTAGCAATTTCCACCACTTCCGTTATGGTCTCTGGTTCTGGTTCTAGAGAAGCGTGAAGATTAGGCAAGTCATTCTTGCTAGTCACCGGTCTAAATTCTGCATGTTTGCTTTTAACCGTAAATCGTGAAAGTTTAGGATCAATTTTAGACGGCTTAGGAGCAATTGAGGGTTTAGATCTTTGGATAACCGTAGGTTGGATGTATTTAGCACTTCCATTATCAGAGGGAAGTACCTGGTCCTTTGTCACCCCGGTTTCTCGTTCCATTTCCCTACGCAGAATTAATGGATCATCACGAACAACACGAATTCTTGACATTTGTGATAAGGTCTGAAGTTTTTCAACTTCGTCCCAGAATTCTTCGTAGTCGAGAGATTCCATGAGAAGAAGTTAGAATCAAATGGATAGAGGGTAAAGGGATAAAGAATCAAAAAGGGTAAGAGGGTTAAAATGAATATTTTTGGTATTTTTGAAAAACATTTTGCAAAAACAAAGAATGAAAATCTTTTTGGGTTTTTGATTTTTATAAGAAAATATAAATACATACAGATGGTATAAACAAGGAGTGAATATTCAAATCACTAATCTGCTAAACGGAAGATAATCAGCACAGCTCCCCGGCAGCGGCGCCAAAAATTTGATCTGCTCCCAGACGTCAAGTTTTCTCACGCAAGCCGGCCACTTGTGAATGGCCGACCGTAAGAAACTTCAAATGGTTCAAGCACGAATGCAATGAAGATCAGGGGAGTATAGTGTTTCCCCGGGTCGTTATGTCCCAGCGAGCTATGCAATGGATCACCAAACGAATAGTGATCGAGAGATTTGAACGGGAAAGAGGATTTGAACGATTATAACTACAGAAAAAGCTCATAAACTAAAGGGGCTTAAATGCAAATTAAAGAAAATTAAAAAGATAAAAAAAATATTAAATAAACGCTATCACTATTTGCAAAATGATGTTTTTGATTTTATGTTTTTATAAAACTTGAATTAAAAACTACGCGACGTACAAAATAAAATGTGAAACTTAAACAATATAAATCCTAAAAATATGAAAATGACATTTTTACAATCATAATGATAAAAGAAAATTTATAGAAAAAGAAAATTATTTTTAAAACTATTTATCTAATTATTATTAATTAAAAACTATGTTTAAATATTAAATAATAACCTAAAATACAAGAAAATATGAAATAAAGCTAGAAAAATAAAATTATGACTTGGAAAAATCTAAAATATCAAAAGAGAATTTTCAAAACTAATTTTGTATTTTTCTGATTATTTTTGTATTTTCTATGAATTAAAAACTACTAAAAACTAATTAAATTACTTAAAAATACAAATTTAACTAAGAAAAATTTGGAAAAATATTTTTTTGTCTTTTTATATTTATCTTAACTTAAGAAAAATGAAAAATTATTTTTTTGAACCTTTTCTGAATTAATTGGATTAAAAGCTATTTAAAATGACTTAAAAACTAATTTAAATGGAGAAAAATACCAAACAGGCTTGGAAAAATCTGAAAAATTCAAGATAAGCTTAAAATAATATTTAAAATCTAGGAAAAATATAAAAAACAGGGGTTGTGTACAAGAATATGTAACTGCTATGTAAAGTGCTTATGAAATAAGCACTTCAAATAAGCCAAGAACCACAAAAAGCCACCAACTGATAACAAAAGCTATAAACTGCTAAAAGTACCTGAATGCAACTAATCTCAACTGTCCTAAACCTCTGATTTACATATTACACAGATTTGATGAATTTAACTAATGAGCTAAAAACAGTATTAGGGGACCTACTTTAAGCTTAAGCACAAGACAGTCAATAAGCTAAAAATGAAAACCAAAAGCTAGATCCTAAGCTAGACCTGGGTGGCTATCTATGAACCAAGGCTCAGACCTAGATGAGCTAAACTAAGCTTGTGGCAGGCCCTGCAAGACCCCTGTGCAGACTCAGCTTTCACTGAGTCAGTTGCACAGGGGAGTTTATGCCCAATTGACAAGCCCATTTGAGTCTTAAATAAAATTGATAAAATTTGACAAAAATGATAATCATAAAATAGACCAGTAGAAGTTCTTAAATCCCAAGTTTCACATGATTAGGCTCAGAAATGAATCCAAGAAAATTCATCCCATTTGAGCCCAAAATGACTTTTTGCAAATTTGACTTTTTGACAGTTTTGGAGTTTTGACTTTTATGGACTTAGAAACTGATTTAAAGGACTGAGATTAATGTTAATAGATGAAATGAACTTAATGCAAGCTAAATCTATGAATTTGAGACACAAAACAAGTTTTTGAATTTGTAAAACTCCAACAGTTAACTTATTAAGACAGTTTATAAGTAATGTTGACTTTGGTGGTTGCAGGCACAAGATAATGACAGCAATGAGCATGAAATAGCTACACAAGCATGAAACAACAGAAACCTACCACTGCATAAACCTAAATCACAGACAAAGCATTAAATCTAAACACACCTTAAAACATTGATTTGCAATAAAAATTACTCAAACTACTGAACCAACTAGCATTAATGATCAAACTGAGTTAAGACATCCTAAATACAACTAAATAAACACATAAAAACCAATGGTTACCACAGATACACATACAAGCAAAATATGCAAATTAGATTGAAAATGGAAATTGAAATACAACTCACATAGGTCCAGCTTATGTAGCAGGCTAAAACCAAAACCATAACTCCTCTATTCTAGTCTAATCCAACCCATATCCATCCTCTGCAACACCCATATACCATCAAACTGCTTGAACCAAAGTTTCACTGCACAGTTGACTTTCTTTGACCAAGTACACAAATTATTTGAAACTGAATTGTGAGTTTACCCAAAGCTATAACAAGCCTGAATAAGCTTATTTGAGATGGAAATTGAACTTTTGAAAGCTTGTGAATGAGAAATTGAAACTGAATTATACTACAGTAAACATTAAACTTGGACTTTAAATAAAAACTTGATATTGATGCTTAAAAGTAAATTACAAAGATAAGATGACTTGAGTTTCATACAATAAAGCTTAAAGTTACATTTTAAAACACTTAATTAAGATAACTAAACAAAACGACATTCAAAGAAAAGATAAAAACTAACTAATGCCTTCTCTCTACTCCTCTTTCTTCCTTTTATATGCAAAACACCTTTTCCACTTGTTCTGATCATTTCCCACTTTTATTTTTGACCTTTGGATGAGTTGAAGCACTCTTGGCCGTTTGATTAATTTTTGGCGCCAAATGTGCTTTTGACCTGTTGGGGTTGAGTGAAGGGTTGAAGATGCATTTAATGCCCTTTGGAGTTGTGTGGAGGTGGGGGGAACAAGTTGAGTGGGGGTTGAGTTGGAATGATGGGTGAGCTTGAGTGTTGCAGGTGTTGGCAGGGAAGAAGGTGAAAAAGGCGCCAAGGGTGTTTTTGTTTGACCAGTGGTTTGACCAGATATTAGTAATAGGCAGGGGGTCAAATGAAGGGGTTCAAAATGCTTATGGCAGGGGTCACATGGGATTTGACAAGGGACCAAGGTTTAAAGAGTATTAATGACAAGGACCTAATGTGTAATTCTGAAATATACAAGGACCAATCCTGTCAATTATGCAAAGTTGTTCCAAGGGCTAAAAGTGACAATCTCCAAAAGTACAAGGACCAAACTTGACATTTTCCAATTTTCCAAGGACCATTTTTGCCAATTTTCAAACTTGAAGGACCAATTTTGTAATTTCTCAAAACTTTTTACATTTTTCACCAAAGGACTAATTTTGACAACTTTTGATTTTAAAAGGGCCTTTGGTGATTTTACTTTTGAAATTTAGTGCTCAGGGACTGTTTCTGACAACTTTTGAAACTTGGGGGACTGAAACTGCCAATTATGCAAACTTTGCTCATTTTTCATCTGTTTTTAAACATTTTGCATCTAAAACATATAAAATGTAATTTTGAGATATTTTCAGTATTTTGATGCATTTCTGAGCATTTTTAAACGTTTTGCAGTTCAGATTTAATCAAAAATGATGAGTATTTACACACTCATCAGTGTCTCTCCAGGTTCAGTCATGAAGTGTTCATAAGCCAAGTAAATTTTGGATTCCAAATCCTCCTGATTGAGTATAGATCCTCCCATAAGAAGATGAATATGGTCCCACATTTCCTTTGCAGTCTTTTGAGCATCAACACTTCGAAGAATTGGGTTAGGTAATCCTAAAAGGATATATTGCATTGCAAGCTCATCAGCTTCATAGTGTAGAAGTTCTGTTTGATTTAAATCTGCAATAGTAGCAATGTTTGTTTGTTCATCTCTTGGTGGAATAGCATTAGGATCTCCGGGTACAATGACAGTAGGCATCTCAAATGGACCTTCCAAGATAACCTTCTTTAAGAACTTTCCATGTGGCTTCTTCAGATCACAAAACCTAAAGAACCTTATCACCCATTGATCGTAGTTTCCTGGAGTGAGCATTGGAGGTCTATCAAGTGATCCAGCCTCATGAATTGATTGTTGGCTGCTTAAAGCTTCACACATCTTTGCAAACCAAGTGGGTTCCTTCATAGTGTTCCTTGATGGATGTTGATTGAAGTCATTTGTGTAGGGTTGAACTTGAAGACTTGGCGGTGTTTGAACTATTTGTGGTGGAGGAATTGCTCCAAGTTGTGGAGTATGTTGTTGATTAAATTGTTGTTGATAAATTGCTTGTTGTTGATTCCATTGTTGATGTTGTGGACTTAGTTGTTGTTGTCGTTGAGAATAAGTGTAAGGGAAATAGTTAGAGTATGGTGGTTGAGACATGTTGATTAACTTGTGTTATAAAAATGGATCTTTGTAGTCGAATGAACCTTTGTTGATGAAGTGTCCTTACGCGTAGAAATCACAATAATCCAAGTAGCACTTATGCGTAAAAACACCAAAGTTACGCGTAACAATCACTAGTTACGCGTAGGATTTAGCTTACGCGTAAGTATGGAAAAGACGCTAAAGTTATGCGTAGACAAAAAGTTAGGCGTAGAAACTTATGCGTAGGATTACCTTATGCGTAAGACTTGGCTTAGGCGTAAGATGAATCTAAAGCGTAGGATTTCTACGTGTAAGCTTTATGCTTATGCGTAAGTTTAGGGTTTTATCCCAAGTGATCTTTTACACTTCACAGTGCAAAAGATATCCAAAGTCGACGTATTTTCAGGCTTATCCAAGCAAGAAAACACGGAGTAAACCACGAAAACGAAGATCAAGCCAAGGATAACCTTACGCGTAGTTTTAGGGTTTTGCTACGCGTAGGATTACTCGTAAATATGATTATGCTCAAAGTTGTTTCTAAACCAGTTTTTGTGTGATGAAATAGCTTCAATAACACCAAAAGACACAAAAGTGTGAAACTTGATGAACCAAAACTCTTAAAACAGTTACGCGTAGGATAGAACCTTCGTACAAAAACTAGATGAAAAAAGATGATCTACACACAAAGTTCGAAACTTTTTGCCAAAAACAGTAAGTTTAACACCTTATAACGTTGAAAGGACAAGAATCTTGGATTAAAAAGTGTAAAAAATACGTTTTTGATCAAGCCAAAGTTATGGAGACGCAAGTTAAGCGTGAGACCAAAACTCACTTCAAACAATACGTTCACTCAACTATTAGGCGATTGATACCACTGTGAGGTCACTAGTTTTACAACACAAGCTTCCAAGAAAGAGATAAAGGCGATTGAACAATAAACCAAACACACACACACACGATATAGTAAGACAGTTACGCGTAGAGTATGAATGAAAGGAATAACTTAAACAACCAACCTTCAAATGAAGGTTTACAAGAGTATTTATAGGCAAGGAGCTAGGGCAACACTCCCACTCCTTCCCTTTTCCTTATTGGACATGGGCCTAAGCTTATGGGCCTTCTACATAAGCTTGACCTCAAACAAACATAAAGGCCATAATAAACTACCTATTACATATAAGAAACAAACACTTGAATTATGATTTAGGAGTGATTCCAACAAGTCCAAATATGCCCTTGAATTGTTAAACAAATTTGGAATGAAAACCTGTGACACTTATGCCACACCAATGACTCATACCAAGAAGCTAGACGCTGATTTACATGGGAAATTAGTAGACCCTACCAAATACCGAAGTATTATTGAGTCTCTCATGTATCTAACAGCTAGCAGACCTGATATTGTCTTTGCCGTTTATCTATGCTCCCGTTATCAGTCGCGACCAACTAAAACCCACCTCTCTGAGGCTAAAAGAATCCTCTGATACATCAAGGGAACCATTAACTTGGGGATCTGGTATCCGAAGGATTCTGGTTTTGAACTAATTGCTTTTTCAGATGCTGATCATGCAGGATGTTTAGATTCACGAAAAAGTACATCAGGAGCACTACAATTTCTTGGTGATATATTGGTGTCCTGGCAATCGAAGAAGCAGGATTGTACATCGCTGTCATCAACCGAATCAGAATATGTAGCCATGTCGGCGTGTTGTGCTCAAGTCATCTGGATGAGAACACAACTCAAAGACTATGGTTACGTATTTGACAGAATCCCGATGTACTGCGACAATCGGAGTGCCATTGCGATCTCGTGCAACTCAGTTTAGCATTCAAAATCAAAGAACATCGATCTTCGCTATCGTTTCATCAAGGACCATGTAGAACAGGGTACAGTTGAATTATACTTCGTGGGTACAGAATACCAATTGGCAGATCTACTCACCAAATCCTTGCCTCCCGCTAGGTTTAATGAGTTGGTCCACCGGATTGGTATGTGGTGTTTGACTCAAGAGGAATTGGATGAACTCTTAAAAAAGTCTTAAAACCCAGTCAAACACCAAAATCTCTTTTGTAAATATTTTTCAAAAACAAAATATAAAAATATAAAAAATCAGATAAAACATCAAAAATATTCTTCTATCTATATTTCTTCAAACATTGCAAGTACATTTCTTCCGTCAACACTCAAATCTTTCAAAATTCAGTATTTTTTTTCGATCAAGTGTTGAGGGGGAGAAAATAAATACTTAACTGTTTCATATAATCACTGTACTTGCATGTTACCTAATCCTGATTGTTTCTTTAATAATGGTGGTCACATATCTAGTTTCTGACACTCCTCGGACTAAAATTGATAACCTTTCATTATTTCTTAAGTCGAGGGGGAGTGTCGTCAAAGTTATTTCCAAATATTCTTCGTTTGGTAACCAAAATGGAAGTTAAAAGGCTTTGGATGAAAATGGAAAAGGTGGAGGGACTAAAACTGCCAAAAGCTTAAAGTTATTTTAATAAAACTCCCCACCTAACCTTTTCACTTCACATTTATTACACACACCAAACTCATCCTACACATAATAATCGTTCTTCAAATCCGTGTTTCTGATCATCAATCTATAAGTTATTCTGTGTTTATAACAAGTTTTTAAACAATGGTTTTGAATTTTTCACAAATCCAACGGTTAAATCTTGAGATATATTGATTTTAGTGGTCTACGCATAAGCGTATGAACACTCAATCATGATTTTGTGTTTGGGGTCTAAGTAATAGTGTCAAAACGTTCTTATAACATCTATGATATCACTTTTATCCTCAAAATGCACACAGAAACACGAATTGATTGACTTTCAAAAACTAGGGTTTATGCGTGGGTTTGGGCGTTTTCAAATGTGAATGGTTTTGGTCAAAAAAATTATTGTGTGATGTTGTTAGTATAGTGAATTGATCATATCTGTGTTTAGAATTAACCCAGAAATACTAATTGCTTGATAATTAGATATTAGGGTTTATGTTCTTCATGTTTAGGTATTTTTGATTCATTAAGAGTTGGATGTTAAAACTTGGCCATAACACTCACATGACATCTAAGAACCACCAGATTAAGTTTGATGTAATTCCTATAGCTAAAATTCTTAAGCGTAATCTATGAACTATTAGGGTTTTGGTTTACGCGTAAGACTTTTTACGCGTAAACTGGTTAATGAGTTTCATGCCATGATCTATTTTAGAATGAATGTTAATGCTAATATTGATGTTATGATGGTGTTATTTCAGGCTTGCTACTCGTAAAACTCAGAATCAAGGTTATTGAAAATCTACGCATAAGGATCACCTTACGCGTAGAAAGTTATGCGTAAGAGAAATCTTACGCGTAACTGTTACGCGTAAGGTTCTACAAAGGGACTACGCGTATCCTGTGAAGGATATGCGTAAACAGTGACCTCTACGCATAAGGTCTACTCTTACGAGTAAGCCTTACGCGTAAGGTTTTATATACGCCTACGCGTAAGCTTTACGCATAAGGTCCCCTTTTCCTACGCGTAACATTTCTTACGCGTAAGTAAGGATCCTACGCATAACCTTGCATCTACGCGTATACTTCTCTTGTTTACGCATAAGCTACCATTTCTACGCATAAGCCTTGATCAAACCTTCATTATGAATTGTTACGCGTGCAAACTTGTAAATAAATAAATCATAACGTCACGAAACCAAAAATGTCACTAATAAGCTTAAACGTTTAATATGTTGTGTTAAATAAGTGATAACATAAACTTTAAAACTTAAAGTTAACTAACTCACGAAAATTATCATGACGTCATTGGACTATTGAACAAACAAGTGACTTTGGACTCGTAACTATCATTGACATTGCACATTCAATAATTAGACAATAAAACCTTCTGTTGACTAACATTATGTCTTTCGATATGTTGGTTCTTTTGGCTAATGTTATTTCAGATTAAGACATGGCTGCTCAAATGAATGTGGATGCACCATATGTTCTCACTATTGCCGATATGTTCCCAAACGGCTATCCGAGGAAGATTGGAAAGAACAACCTATGGGTTGACTTTGAAACCCTCACCTATTCAGAATCTTCCTGTTTGATTGTTGTGGATATTCTAAAGAATCATCCTTACCAAAACATGCTCTCACATTCTGCTACAGTACCGGAGATCTACATTCACCAGTTCTGGAATTCAATGCAAAGGATCAAAGGTCAAAGTGCGGTGACAGTGACGCTCAATCACAAACAGGGCACCATCACACATGCAGACTTACGGGCTGTTCTTCTCATCCCTGACATCGAGCCAACCGACTTCTATGCCACACCTGCTGAAGAGACAGTTTTGCAATTCTTGATTGATATTGGCTATGATGAAGCTTCAGGAACTATCTCTAAGCATTCTCATGTGGAGCTTAAGAACATTCCTCAACCGTGGAGAACTCTCTACATCATCATCACCAAATCTGTCTCTGGTCGTGATAGTGGCTATGAGCATCCCCCAAGCTCATGGAACTGCAAATATTTTGGTCATTAATCAACATGAAGCACATCGAACTGGAAGCTCTGATATGGGATGACATGATGTCATTTCTCAAAAAGCTTGGCTCAAAGATTCCCTATGTCAGATACACTAAACTGTTGATCCAGAGAGTAGTTGGGCTTCATCCTGATATTCCCACGAGGCTCAATGACCCCAACAATCACGACATGTTGTCTGAGCCTATCCTAACAGTCAAAATCAAAGAATCGACAACAAAGAAACAGGGTGCTGTGCTACCTAATCATCTTCTGTCTGACGAAATCAAAAAGCTCTACATATACAAAAGGTATCTGGAAGCAGTTAAAGTAGGCAAAGTTGGTCATCTCGATGAGAAGTCTTCTGGAACACCGACACGGAGAACTAGAAGAGGCAGTGCGGGGAGTGCTGCAAGCACTGAGAGTCAGAGGAAGTACTGATAAGGTTTTAAAAGGTACCTTTTTGAGGGGTCGTTTAAGCCCTTATTTGATCACTTTTGTATCCGTTATTGCTTAATATCGTTCCTTTTCACTTTTTAGGTCTCTTGAAGGCAAAATGCTGGAATGGCACTTATTTGGACGAAAAGGTGCGAATATACAAAGAAAATGGCCAAAGTCAGAATCGAGACACTCAAAGCTGCTGAAAACATAAGTTGACGGCGTCACAACTTATACGCGACGCCGTCGGAGGATTTTGTGACGGGACAGAAGCCAAAACTCGTATTTTCAAGTGACGACGTCAAGTTATAAAAGAGTAGGCCGTCGCAACTCAGACGGCCTAGATGCAATCCAGACGGCGTCAGAAGCTGAAGAAGACGGTGTCACAAGCATAAGGTGACGCCGTCGCAAGTCTAACGTGGCCAAGAGGAAACCCTAATGACGGCCACACGACGGCGTCACGAAACAAAAGGTGAAGCCGTCGCATTTGTAATCTTATATATAGAATCCGAATTTTTCAGTATTTGTGTATAGTCTTTTGGAGTAAAAACCTAAACCGAACCAAGGCTGTCTTGTACAGTATTTTAGGGTTCCAAACCCTATCTTACACCAAGATAAGTGTTTTAGTTCATTAATACAACTATGTCTTTGATTATTTGTGTGTATGCTTGCATGTTCTCCATGTCCGGCTAATTTACTTGTGTGTTTGCTTAGGGAGTATGAAACTTAATTATTGAATATTGATTGGTTGTCTCTAATCTTAGTTGATTAATGATCTAGTAATGCGATAGGTCATTCGTTGTGTACTTAATGCTTGATTAAATCTTTGTGAACCTTAGAATATAACTCCTTGAGTAGTTGTAAGCTAAACCATCCAAAGAGTGTCTTAGAGTAAGAGTTTATTATCCCTAGTGGGTTTTGTAGACGAGACCCTTTGGTAAGTTCAAAGAGTTAGGGAGAAACGCATACCCTACAACTTTAGATACACAATGCAACTAAGAATAAGGACGTGACAATTCAACCACCAATAGGAGATAATTAAGGAGTAGTAAAACCTAAGTAAACACATCTTTAAACTATCATACGAGCACACAATAATTAGACATAGACTACATACACCTTAGATTAGATAATTAGATAAGTAGAGTAATCAGTAGCAATACCAACCCCCCCCCCAAAATCCAAACCCCGAGATTCGTACCTTTCCTTTCTTTAAAAAATATAAAAAGATAAAAAATACTGAAAAATTCGGATTCTATATATAAGATTACATCTGCGACGGCGTCACCTTTTATTTCGTGACGTCGTCGTGTCGCCGTCATTAGGGTTTCGTCTTGGGCACGTTAGACTTGCGACGACATCACCTTATGCTTGTGACGCCGTCCTCTTCAGCTTCTGACACCGTCTGGATTGCATCTAGGCCGTCTGAGTTGCGACGACCTACTCTTTTATAACTTGACGTCGTCACTTGAAAATAGGAGTTTTGACTTCTGTCCCGTCACAAAATCCTCTGACGGCATCGCGTATAAGCTGTGACGCCGTCACCTTATGTTTTCAGCAGCTTTGAGTGTCTCGATTCTGACTTTGGCCATTTTCTTCGTATATTCGCGCCTTTTCGTCCAAATAAGTGCCATTCCAGCATTTTGCCTTCAAGAGACCTAAAAAGTGAAAAGGAACGATATTAAGCAATAACGGATAGAAAAGTTATCAAATAAGGGCTTAAACGACCCCTCAAAAAGGTACCTTTTAAAACCTTATCAAATATCCCTACACTTGGTATTTGCTTGTCCTCAAGCAAATGTGCTTTTAGCCAATTAATTTATAAGTTAGGGGTCATGAAGCATTGGTTTAAAACAGTCCACAACAAATATAAGCCCCGCAAAAGTCATAACAAGCACGGAAATTACATACTAGCACCTCACATGGGGTGTTTGGATACTCACATCTCTCTCAGGTGTATATGAAATATAACAAATTGGAAATGGAAGATAAACACTCATTAACCGGTCCTAGTACATAGATTACCATAGGCTTGAGAATAGATCAAACCTCCATCGCTTTGGCGTAAGCACCTAGGAAAGACTATCAAAGAGGTCTTTAAAGGGTTGTAACGTTAGGCTTACGGTAGGGAAACAAAGGGTTTGGTGGGATAGGCTATTTAGTGGTGGCAAGTCAAAAATCTCTATGTTAAATGCATACGAAGAATGGCGCTGCTAAGCCAAGACTGGACACTCTAGACTCTAGCTAACTGAAATAAACAAACATAAATTTAAAGGATAGATGTAGGATGGTAGCCCGTAAGTTTTTTTTTTTCATAGGCACATCCCTACACTTGAGTTTTTATTATTCTAACACTAATTTGACCCGAATTGAAAAGATCAAAACACTTGGGGTACATTATTATGCAAACAAAGGGAATTTGAATTTAACGTTCCCTTCCCGTCATTTCGTAAACTTTAACTTTTCCCATGAATCCCAATCGTCCCAAAACTGTATACAAAGGATATGACTCGACTTAGCAACTCATGCAAGCAACCAGATAATTGAACTAAGGGTTTAGGGTGATAACAATAATGCACTAAAAGTGAGTGCATACAGGGTAGGCTAAGGCGATTTGGGTGTATATTTGGGGGTGGGGTGTAAACAATGCTCTTTATTGATATTCCGGAAATACCGAAACATCACGAGAACCGCGAAAAGGATAGGCTCAGAGGGGTTAACTAGGGGTATCGTGTACTAAAGATGAGTACAACGCAAATGGTGTGGGGGAAGTACTCAACCGATGTGGAAGAAGTAATTATATTACGGGTATCAAACAAGGGTTATCCTAATGCCTCTTATCATTTAGTTATTCCTAACTACACAAGTGTAGTCTTACTAGCGATCTAAGGGCGATCCTCACATTTTGGGTGGAATTTAGGTGGTAAAGGGTTTTTGTGCTAGTCATGCAACTTCCTATCCGTGAGACGCTTTTGTTAAGACTAATGGCCCACTCCTATATGTCATGAAAAAATTTAAATTTGGTGCCAAAATTATCCTAACTGACATTTTCTCATGGTTTATTACACAAATACAATTGGACAAAGCAAATATTCAAGGATAAGCATATTTTCAAAGTTCCCGTTTTATTTTCCCTCCCTACACTTAAACTGAACATTGTCCCCAATGTTCCCCGAAAGTATCAAAGTTATGATAATGGAAGGTAATTAAAAACGAACGAAACTAGTACTCCCTTGATTAGCTCGGTAGGATCCGTGTGTGAAGTAGTGGTTAAATCCTTTCCAAGAAGAATTTATGCGTGAAAAGCTCCTTCCAATCTTATGTAACTTCTTCTTGATAAATTAAACCTGCTGATGAGTGTCTAAATACTCATCATTTTTGTACTATCTAGACTGCAAAAACATCTGAAAACACTCAAAAATGCATCAAAATGATGAAAATATCACAAATCAGTGTTTTATGTGTTTTAAATACAAAAAGATCAAAATCAGATGAAAAACATATCAAGTTTGCAAAATTGGCAGTTTTAGTCCCCCAAGTTTCAAAAGTTGTCAAAAACAGTCCCTGGTATATCAAAATAAAGAAAAATGTCATTTAAGGTCCATGGGGTTCAAAAGTTGTCAAAACAAACCCTTGAAGTGTAAAATTTTCAAAACTACAACTTTGGTCCCTCAAGTTTGAAAAATGTCATAAATGGCCCTTGGAAAATTGGAAAATGTCAAGTTTGGTCCTTGCATTATTGAAACTTATCACTTTTAGTCCTTGGAACAACTTTGATGAAATGGCAGCAATGGTCCCTTGAATTTCAGAATTTACAACATTGGTCCTTGTTATTTAAGCCTTTTTGACCCTTAGACCCTTGTCAATCCAATTGTGACCCTGCCATAAGCACCTTGGACCCCCTGTCATTTGCAATTTGGACCCTTGCTTATTAATACCCTGCCCAGTCAACCATTCAAGTCAAACCCCCAGTTGGCGCCCAAAAGTCATCCTCTTCACCTGCTTCCCCTGAATCACTCAACCCCATCCCCCCTCCTCTCCTTCACATTTTCTTGTCCCCTCCACCTCAACAAGCCTCCAAGAATCATTAAATGATCCCTCCCCCATTCACTCAACCTCACCAACTGTCAAAATACCATTTGGCGCCAAAATTGCATCAAACGGGTAGAATTTATCCAAGTCATCCAATTGTCCAAGATGCAGTTGGGATTTACTCAGAAGTCAGAGGAGAGTTGTTTTGCATATAAAAAGGAGAAAGAGGAGAAGAGAAAGGGGGTAGCTAGTTTTATTTTCTTTCTTTAATGTCGTTTTTTTAATTAAATGTTTTAGTTTTAGTTAAAATGTTGTAATTTCAGTTTCTTGGTATCACATTTATGTTAAATCATCTTTGTAATCTGTTTTAAGAATCAATTTCAAAAGTTTGGTTAAAGTTCATGTTTTATGTTTACTGTTGAGTATTTCAGTTTCAAATTCATATATTCAAGCTTTAAATAGCTTCTTCCCAAGCTCACATAAGCTGATATAAGCTCTATATAGTCTTTGGTAAGCTTACATTTCATTTTCAAACCATATTGGATCATGGTCAACGAAAGTCAAACCAATCAAGGAATGGGAATGGTGATGATTATAGCTATTGCAGAGGATGGATATGGGTTGGAATAGATAGGTTAGCATAGGATTGGGTTTGTTTTAGCCTGCATGCCAGCTGGGGCCTTGTGAGTTCAAATCTCATTTCCATTTTTTTCTTTAAGTATTGCATATTATGCTTGTTTCTGTTTCTGTGGTTACCTTCAGTGTAAACTTGTCTAAATAGTGGTATTTAGTTCATATAAACTCAGTTTGAGTGTCTGCTATAGCTAGATCAGTAGGTTAGCCTTTTTAAAAGTGCATAACAGTTATTAATAGGGTGTTTGGATTTGCTGTTTTGTATGTGATGTAGGTTTATTATGTGGTAGAAATTTGTTGGTTTAGGTTAGTTTAGCTCCATTACAATCATATCTGTCTTTAATTTAAGCTTGCAAAGCTCAAAAGTCAAATTTACACCTTATCTGTCTTAACAATTAACTGTTGAGATTTTGTCAAAACCAAAAGCTCATTTTGTGTTTAACTATCATAGATAAAGCTTGCAGTTAGTGTTATTTCATCAATTAACATCTATTTCAGTCCTTAAATCATGATCAAAGTTCAATTTAGTCAAACTTTCAGTTTTGTTAAAAAGTCAAAATATTGAATTACTCAGTTTTGGCCAACTGAGTTGATTTTTAGTGAGCTCATTTCTAGGTCATTTCAAGTGAGACTTGTGGCTTTTAAAAGTTCAACTGCTCTAGTTTCTTGTTGTTATTTTTGCATAATTTTGTGAATTTTCTATAAGCTTCATAAGAGCTTATCAAAATGGGACTAAGTGCCCTGTGCAGGGCACTGAGCCTGCACAGGGATTTTGCAGGTTTTGCAGACCTTGCAGCCAGCTCATTTGAGCTCATCTAGGTCTCCACTTTGGTTTACTAGGTCTCAGCCAGGTCTTGTTCAAGTTCCAGTTGTTGGTTTTTAGTTTCCAGCTTATTCAAGTGCTTATTTTCTTGTCCCAAGTAGTCACCTAAAACTGTTTTTTAGCTTATATCTCAAAATCATCATATCTTGGTAATTTGCAATCCAGAGGTTATAGCTTGTTGATTCTAGTTGCATTTTGGTTCTTTAAGCTTATTTAAGCTTCTGTTTTAGTTTGGTGCTTATTGGTCTCCATTTGCTTATTCAAAGGGCTTATTTATAAGCACTTGGCACATCAGTTCCAAATTCCTCCACACAACCCCTGTTTTTTATATTTTTCTTAGATTCTAAATATTATTTTAGAGTTTTCCTGAAATTTGCAGATTTTTCCTAGCTTGTTGCTATTTTTCTTGATTTTAATTAGTTTTTAAGTCTTTTTAAATAGCTTTTAATACAAATAAATCAGAAAAGGCTTAAAAAATATGCTTTCAATTTTCATAGATTAAGATAAATATAAAAAGCCAAAAAAATATTTTTCCATAATTTTCTTGGTTTAAATAGTATTTTCTAGCATTTTAATTAGTTTTAAATAGTTTTAAATTAATAATAAATACATAAAAAGTCTAAAAAATATATTTTCAGTTTTAAAATAAGTTTTATCATATTTTAGATTTTTCTAAGTTATAATTTCATTTTTCTAGGTTAATTTTGTATTTTCTTATATTTTAGTGCATTTTAAATACTTAATAAATAGTTTTTAATTAATAATAATTAAATAAATAGTTGTAAAAATAATTTTCCTTTTCTAATAATTTTATTTTATATTTAGGATTGTAAAAATGTATTTTTCATATCCATAGGTATTTTCCTTCTTTATTTTCACGTTTTATTTTGTACGTTACGTAGTTTTTTATTTAAACGTACGTTTTAAGTTTTAAACGTTCATCATTTTAAATATAGTGATAGCGTTTATTTAATATATTTTATCTTTTTAATCTTCTTAATTTGTATTTAAGTCGCTTTATTTTATAAACTTTTTCAGTAGTGTAATTATCCATCCAATTCCTTGCTGATCACTATCATTAGTGATCATTCTAGCGTCTGATCAAGTGTTTACACACCATTGAGTCTCCGTGGGACTAAACGACCCGGGAATCCACTGTATTCTCCAGATCTTCATTGTATTTGTGTTCTGAGCAGTTTTAAGTCTATTACGGTTGGCCATTCACAAGTGGCCAGCTTGTGTGATTAGACTTGACGGTTTAGCACGGGTCACCTGCACACTTGAAGAAAACAAACGAAACCTTCGCATAAATTCGGCGGTAATAATATATATAAGACTCGATTTAAACTAGGATATAATGCTTGTGGAATGGATGTTTACAGAATTTCTGGAAAATTAAGACCTGGAAAATTCCAATTTTTTTTAAGTAGCTCAGAAAACGAGAAAAAAATAATCTGTTGTTTTTACTCCTTCCTGACGCCGTCAGGTTGCGATCCTGACGCCGTCAGGTTATCCTGACAAAAACTGGTCTGCGATTTTCTAGAAAAAATTCTGGAAAATTTACATCTTTTAGAATCTGGAAAACTTTCTGCAAAACATCCATTATGACTCGATACAAGCATTTGACTCGAACAAACACACATATATATCTTTTAGTTAATTGTTATTCTCATGTTTACGTTTCTTTTGAAAACGTGTGTAATCCTCCCTACACTTATCCCTTATGTAAAATACCTTTATATGCAATTAAGACGAGGTTAAAAACAAAATAAAGCATTTTTACAAATTTAAACATGAGAATAAACAATCAATAAAAGACATATGACACTAACAAGCAAACAATTAAGCATGGGTTGCCTCCCACGAAGCGCTTTTCTTTATTTAAGAGTCTTGTAGCTAGACTCGTAGTCGTGCTCCTACGTACCGATATAAGTAAGCCTATCCTCAACAATGTCATAAGGATCAAACTTATCATTCAAGTTCCTAGTAGTACGTTCGGTTAGATATGCCTTTTCAAACTTCTCTCCATCGGGATCATAGATTGTTATCCTAATGTGCCACTCTCCATCACCGTCACTAGGCGGTCTATCCCAATCCCATTTGTGTTTAGATTTCTCAACTTTCCACTTATTCATGACAAGGTTGACTGGCAAGCTTCCTAGGAACTCGGTCATCTTCCTAAATACTAAGGCGTCCTCGAACAGGTTCACTTCCATGTCCCTAGCCATTTCTTTTTCTTGGAAAGTTGCTTTACTAGTGAAGGCTTCATCTAGGTAAAAAGGTCTTTGGGGGCCTATAAGGTTCTTATCTATCCAAGGTCCATATCTAGAAGGCTCTCTATCAAACCTAATCTCATGTAGGATTTCCTCTTCTTTGTAGTACGTATGCTTTTTGACATCGTAAATTGACCTAGCACTCCCCTCTCCTACCACTATCTTGGACATCTTACAATCGATGATGGCACTAGCGGTAGCTAAGAATCCTCTTCCTACTAGTAATGGGCATGTCGGGTCCTTATTCATGTCTAGCACATGAAAGTTGGCCAAAAGAGTCAACTCTCCTACGTGTACTACCATGACTTTTATTATTCCTACCGGACGTGCAACACTACCGTCCGCTAGACCTAAGATGGTTTCCATTGGTTCTATTGTACCTAAGTTAAGGCTTCTATGGAGGGACAACGGAACAAGATTGATGCATGACCCTAAGTCGGCTAGAGCGTCGAGAGGTTTGGAAGTTCCAAGCCTACACGGAAGAGTAAATAGCCCGGGATCGTCTAACTTCTTAGGTAAATTATTTCGCACAAAAGCGGACCCATGTTTTCCAAGATTAATTTCTAACTCATAATTTCCTTTTAAAGCATTATAATAAGGTGCATGAGCTAAGACCTCAAGAATCGGTTTTTCTTGATGGAGTTCCTTGTACTCCTCCTCTAAACTAGGTTTGGATTCTTGGTTGACGGGTTTCTCAAGAGTAGGTTCTACCAATGGTGCAGGGCCTTGGTACCTCATTTTGGATGGCTTGGAACCCTTTTTGATAGCATTTACCGAGTGAACCGTTGGGTATGAGAGGCATGGATGTGCATTCTCCCATGGTGAACAAGAACATGAAGTCGACGAAATCGAATTCACTTTTGGGTTCTTTATAGTATCACTTGGGAGTGCTCCAACTTCCCGTTCATTGAAGGCTTTTAAGAGGGCATCAAGCTTGTTTGTCATCTCGCTTTGTCTTTGCTTAAAATCGGCTTCAAGCTTAGTCAATCGAGTCTCTTGAGATGACAGGAATCTAGATGCAATTGCCTCAAGATTAGTGGGGTTCCCGGTGTTTAGAGAGTTGAACCTATTAGGTGGACTAGATGAGCTTTGGGGTGTGCTTGAGTTTTGGTTCCACTTAAGGTTAGGGTGATTTCTCCATGAGGGGTTGTAAGAGTTTCCTAAGTTGTTTTGTTCGGGCTTGAAAGTGTACCACTTCTCTCCCGCTCCGTCGGTACGCATGGAGGCGTAGTCCGCAAAAGCTTGTTCGGGGAGTCTTGTGCAATCACGAGTGTCATGGGGACCACTACATAACTCACAAGGTAGAGTGATTTTATTCACTTGACGTGAGGACTTAGGATTTTCGTAGGAACTCATTAGGAATTTAACTTGATCTTCAAGTTCGGTCATCCTACGGTTGGAAGATTGTGAGGTAATGGGAGGCAAGGAGATTGCCTTAATGGTTTTGGGTAGCTCACGGGGGTCATCCCAACTTTCGTTGTCATAGAGGGCAAGGTCCTCTATTATACCCCATGATTCTTCCGCAGTGAGATCACTAAGTTTTCCACCGGCCGCTTGGTCAATGGATCGCTTGGTGGGGAAGTTGACATGATCATAGAAGATTTGGACTTGGAGCCAAAGATCAATGCCGTGATGAGGGACTTTATGAAGTAAGTCCTTGAATCGAGTCCATGCTTCGTAGAGAGATTCACCCTGACGTTGTTGGAACATCAAGATGTCATTCCTAATCTTAGTGGTTCTCCCCGGTGGGAAAAATTGAGCAAGGAAGCGAGAGGTAAGATCATCCCAACTTGAGATGGAGCCAGCGGGAAGTCGCTCAAGCCAATTACTAGCTTGGTCCCGTAGAGAGAATTGGAAGAGACGCAGGCGCGTGGTCTCCCGAGTAGTAGCTTCAAGGTCGATGGAATCGACAATTTTAAGGAAAATCCTAAGATGCTGATTTGGATCTTCGGAACGAAGTCCATGGAATGCACATCCGTTTTGCACCAACCGGATGGTGTCAGATCGTAGGGCCGTAGTTTGGGCTTGGTCGAGAAGCTCAATGGTGTTCCTATAGCCTAAGTGGCTTGGTCTCAAGTATTCACCAAGAGTACGGGCTCTTGGCGGGTCATTTGGCGGTGGGTTGATGAGTGGTGGTTGGTTATCACCTTCCATGATGAAAAGTGATGGTATTACGAACAAAGGTCACGAAGAAGGGGGATAGACTAAGAGAAAGCTAAAAATGAGAAAAATTTACTTGATAGGAATCAAGTAAAGAAACCTAAATGAGGTGGACTACTAACTAGCTATTCTATTCCCCGGCAGCGGCGCCAAAAACTTGATAACGCTACACGCGTCATTCGGGGTCAAAGGAACTTCCTTTTCGTCGAGCAAGTTTTTCAACACCCTAGGCAGTGAACCTAATCGTTGTAGTGTAGTATTAGGGTAAGCCACGGGTATTGATATCGTTCTCTAGGGGAATAGGAATGCTAGTGAGAAGTTACTATGCTAAGGTTGGGGTTGAGGAAGATTATTTTTTATCTTTTTATATTTTTTAAAGAAAGGAAAGGTATGAATCTCGGGGTTTGGATTTGGGGGGGGGGGGGGTTGGTATTGCTACCGATTACTCTACTTATCTAATTATCTAATCTAAGGTTTATGTAGTCTAGATACTGAGAAGTCTGAGAAAGATAAAGCTGATGAAGAAGCTAAGTCTGGAAATGATGAAGATGTTGATTATGAAAAGTTTCTTCTTGACAGTCCCGTACGGTCTAAGGAGAAAACTTCTGAACCTCCTAAGGACCCTGAATCTCCTCACATCTCATCTTCATCAGACTCATCTTCTCACTCCTCACCACCACCATCAAAAAGAACAACAAGATCCACATCCAAATCAGTGAAGAAGACAACTGCCTCTTGGAAATCTCATGCAAAGACTCAAATCGTCAAAGCTGTCAAGCAGGTCAGAAAGAAAGACATACTCTACAGGAAGATGAATTTCTTCGCTGATCAGATTCAGTATCTTCATGATGAGAACGACAAGATGCAAGTTGAAAGGGAATATGTCCAGAAGCTCATGAAAGATGATCTTCAAGGGAAAATGGACGAGATGATCCAAGGATACTCTCACAAGTTCCTCATGGAGGTCGTTCCTAAACTTACAAAGGAGATGTATACCAGAAAACTTTATTCGAATCTCTTACACCTGGCCAAGCAAACCATGAAATCAACTCCAATGAATGTGAACATCAATCCAGTTGAACCCACAATCTTCTCAGATGATGAATTGGTGAACCGGCTAGTAGCTCAAATGTCGAAACGCTCTGCAACGTTTGCCTCCCATGAAGCTAAATTGTTTGAAGCATTGCTGGAATACCAACTCAGGTCAGCATACAGAGAAGAAGCTGTAAGGCCTAAACGTTCAAGAGACGACGAAGACAAAGATCAGGATAAGGATAACGAGCCTAAACGCCCGAAGAAGTCTGGTGAATCATCTTCTATGCAACCTCCACCCCAACGGACTACAGCTCAACAAAGGTCTCCTCCTCGTTCTTCTACTGAAAAACCTCAAGATTCTGAGTTACCACCCCAGACTCAGAAAACCGGTGATCATTTTGAGTATACGGGTGGTGACGATGAAGAAGTCTCTGAGCCCCAACAACAACCCATCTCTCCTGACACAGCCAAGAAACCAGAATCCTCCTCCAGGCCAAAGAAGATGAAGAAGAAGGCGCCTATGACTGACGTCTTATCATGGCTAGACGAGGATGATACTGAATTTGAATGGTTCTCGAAGCTTGTTGATTCCACTCTTTACCCAGCTGAAGGTCAAGAGGTTCCAGAATGTAGTACATTAGAGCGTGCAAAACTACTACAAGAAAAATTCCGTGTGAAGAAGATGACGAAATCCGAGTTGAAGCGAATCAAGAATGAAGCATTTCAACTTCTCAAAGATAGCTCGGAAAGTGCTATTGAAGTTAAGTATCACCTCGATAATATAGCACGAGCCATGTCTAACAATATGGATTGGCTCAACCCAGAAGCAAACATCGACTTCACCAAACGGGACAACCCTCCATATTACACCGACTGGTCTAAACCTCTACCTACAATTGGCCAACCAGATCAGCCTAGGATTCCATTCCGATATTTCTTCAACAAAGACCTGGAATTTCTTCTACACGGTGGCGATGGTTCAAGGAAATACGCTACATCTCTGACACTTCCATTCCCGGCAGCCATATACTCTAACTGCATAGCCATCGAGGAAAGGGCTAACCACATGTTCTCCAACAATGTGGAAGTATATGACCGTGATGCATTGTATGGGATTCACCATTGGCCAGAACGCCGACGAATCTACTACAGAAGCTACCAGGTTCAGAAATCTCAACATGAAGTGTTTAGTACTAAAGCAATCGTGGCCATTCAACATGTTGATCTTTCGTCTAAATGGGACTACACTTTCCTCAAGAATATCGTGGTCAAAAGGCAAGACGAAAGGGATTATGCATTCTCTGAAGCGGACTTTGAGAATTTGCCTATCAACGACATTGAAGACATGTACCTTGCCAAAGTACAGGGTCGCACGAGACAATTTTCAACTGAAGTACAACGTGAATTCATCAAGTCCTGCTTATCTTCATCATAAGCATAGTCATCAAAGAACGTGTAGAAGATCTCCAGCTTGCAGTTGAATCATATCAGACCCGTGTCAACTTCACTCCACCTCAGCTAGATCTTCCTGACATTAACCAGCTTTCACAACACACACTCATCAGCTAACCATTCAGAGTGGTTTACATTAGTGAAATACATCGCAACTGCTTGATGGCGTGTAAAGATCTTCACAAGTTTGGGGATCACACATTGAAGAAGGTTAGGGACGGATTGGCTTATAGGTTGAAGGATATTCATGAAGGCATTGGGTCACAAAATCGATGCAATTCCAAGGAAAGACGGGATGTGAGGAGGATCATCAGAAAGATTGACGAAAGGTTGTATCGACGGGACCAGTTCAGAACTCTGGAGAGCTTTGTAGGCGGTCGTCCCAGGATTGCTCTCGCCGGATATCAATGCCCAGTTCGCATTCCTGGAAACATCGATGGACTTCCTGGTACCCCTTGAACTGCTTCTATTTCATAATATTTTGGATGTGTGATTAATTATGACTATGGCTTGTGCACACATTTCAGTGTACAACCCGTTCTTGTAAAGAAAGGACCCTGTGGTACGCTTCAGTGCCACAATCCTTATTAAAGGAGCGAAAGCTTCTTACTTTTGAGTAAACCTTATCAAAACCTTTCATTTTTCAAAGGTTTTACTTAAAAGAACAAGTACTTCCCCGTATGTTTTTTAAAATCTCAACCGTTAATATCACTTATTGAGGGGGAGTATTTGATTTAAAACTTTGTTCACAAATTGTTCACAGTGGTCATCTTCCCGCAACACTCGAAATGGTCATATTTATTCTCAACTTTTCAAAAATAACATTTTATATGCCATTTTTTAGGGGGAGAAAATTATGTGATAAGAAATATGTTGTGTAAATGCAAATGAATCTTTGTGCTATAGACTTAACCAACGAATTGACGATACTTAACTGTTAGTAACTCGAAAAGACTTGTCCGGGACAGGTAATAATTTCAAGCTAGTTCGCTAGTGATGTAAACGTGTCTCGCAAAGGACTTGTCCGAATAGAATGTACCATTCGAGAAACTTTTGGTAGACATGAACTCTGACGGGTTTGACAACCTTTCGAGGTTTGTCTACATCTTCAGGGTAGTTATTAGAGCTAGTTGTCACCTAAAAGCTGTCAATGTAACTCTTTAACTATGCAACGTAACCGTGTCTCGCGGGGGATTGTCTATCTTGAGTTGATCAATTCATAAAGTACGAGCTCTTTCCTCACTGTGCAGATTTCCGTAAAAACTCTTAAGCACATGTGGAGGGGGAGTATTTCTGCAAAAGATCAAACTCTTATAGTGGTACAAAATGTTTTATAATCATAACCGTTGTAAGAGATTTTCTTGAAAATTGGTTTTATGGCAACATAGGTTAGTCATGGAGTTATAAGGTAACTAAGGTTAGGAATAACCGTCCTATGATCCGCCAGAGCCGGAGGGATCTACCCTAGGACATCACAAATAGTTATAATCTAGAAGTCCTTAGGTATGATTGTAAAAAGGAGAAAATGAGAATCGGAGAAAGAAGGAGTTGAAGAATTAAAAAGAAATGCAAAGAAAAGGGTGAAAAGAAATAGCCCTCAAAATTATTCAACTTACGGCAGACACCGGGTTCAATTCATATGCTACTGGTTGTCACTTAGTGACACCGGTATTGAAGATTAAAAGTCGTCATGGACCCAGTGACGCATGCACTAAACCTTCTTAGCCACTCAAGTTTCTCTCAACAGAAGCTTGTTTCATTCTCACAGGGAACCCTACATAATCTATTGGCTTTCTCTTAGAGATTGCTGATATTGAAGAAGAAGACCCTCTCCCTAGTCTCTGCTCAGGAAAACCAAAACGCACTATTGAGTCTAGAGCCACGAGATTCATCAAAAGATCTCTTAGGTACACTTGACATTTCATCACTTGATGTTCAACAATAAGAACATCAGTGGTACATTATCGAGTCATTCACAGATCTTAGCAATCTATCGAGAACATTTATGAGAGGTTCACATCTGTGATCCTCAGTGATTGAATGGAAACTCCTGCCAGGGTCAACATCAAACAGCCCTGACAGCAAGTCACTTTGATAACTCCCCGTGGATTATGCTTAGTGTGTCTCAAACGGTCTACAGTCGTGAGGTGATGCTTCGGTGTACCTCAGCGGCTCATCTGAACTCTAGATGTACTTCGGTACATCGCGTTATCTCACTTGTGGGACTCCAGTTCAGGAACGGCCTTTGTGAGAATTAGAGTTGTGTTTTCACACTATGTTGTTAACACTCTCGAAGTTCAAACTTGTAAGTGCCGGAATCCGCTTATTACTAACCGTTTTAATGTTTTCTTCTTATGGAAGCTCTGGAGCAGAATGATCGTGCAGATTCTTCACATGCTCATGCAAACATCATCACTAATGGAAGTTCTATCCAAAAGCAACACAAAAGTTAGAATGATTCTTCATCAATCCAAAGAGTCTACAAAGTTAAAGACTTAAAGAACTTCATCAGTACTATTATCCAACGTTAAAGAGCGTGTGAGCATGTTGAAGAATGACGTGGAGACACTAGAGCAATGAAGCAGACCTGAGGCAGACTTGATTCAGACAACAACATACTATCACTACCATCACAAAGAACAATGATCAAAAAACAAAGTTAAAGATGACGTCAAAGCAAAACTGTTTAAAGAAAACAATTTCTCTACACTGGGGAGATTGTTCAAATCAAGGCAATTCTTCTCACAAGAAAGAAGAATGTCAGAAGACGTCAAAGCTACTATACATCAACGCCTTCACCGTTCATATTCATTCATCACCAACACTTAGGGGGAGATTGTTGGAATCACTCCTAAACCTAAATCAAGTGTTAGTAATTCATATGTAATAGTTAGCTTAATTATGGCCTTTATGTTTGTTATTAGCCTTAAGCTTATGTAGAAGGCCCATGAGCTTAGGCCCAAGCCCATAGGAGAAAGGAAGGGACTAGGAGTGTTGCCCTAGCTTCCCTCCTATAAATACTCTTGTATAACCCTCACTTGAGGGTTGGTTGTTTAATTTATTTCTTTCACACATACTCTACGCATAACCATCCAAGTATATCGTGTGTGTGTGTTTGGTTTATTGTTCATCCGCCTCTCTATCTCTTCTCTTGATGCTTGTGTTGTAAAACTAGTGACCTAACAGTCCAGTTGTGGTCTCACGCAACATGAAGATTTACCTTTTCATTGCAATCTAGCTAAGTTCTCACATAATGTAAATTGCAACTTCAAGTGTTCTTTTAATTAGATGGCACAAACTTAAATTTTAAGGGTACTTATTTTGATTTTGGTGTCAAATCATATATGTACAAAGATGTCATGCATTCATCTTGTATCATATGTTTCAATAAAACTTTTACTAATTAGTTTCTTTACTAAGCTTAAATCAACAAGGTTTTAATCGAGGAATTAGACCAATTTTTCTTTAAGATTCTTCGCACATTAAATAGCCGTAAGTAGCTCCATTATGACGCACAAAGAAGCGGAGAAGCGGGTTAGCGCGAAGCGCATTAAAAACCTTCTTCTTTCGGGTCACAATTTAAGGCGTACCCTCCTTATACCTCTCACATAGTTTGTCAATAATGGGCGAGCCTTTCTAGCTATTTTCTAGCTATTTGGTACAGTCACATCAATCGACTAAAAATTTAAGATTTTTATGCTTAAAACAAATCAAATTTCACCTTTGTTTAGTCCAGTTTATTTTTTTATACGAAAAATACCCTTTGCTTACAACTTGTCAAAACAAAATAAATAAACAAGTAAAATAAAAAATAAACAACTAAAACAATGAGCACATAACTTAACAATTAATATGTGTAAACAAGTAGCCACATGCAAACTTATTCGATAAAACCTATTAATAATCAATTGTAGGTTTAAATTATGCATATATTAACTAAGGCTTTCACTCACAAAGGCAAGTGAGCCACATACATTGACAAATCGATTGCGTAAGCCATAGCTAAACATATACCGTATAGCACATAATTTATGCATTAGTTTAATTGAGGCATTCTCCAATTCAAGAATTATCAATAAATAAATGTGAAAAAACTTAACAATTAATTCATATAAAACAATAATCCATGACAAATATGTATGTTTTATCATGGATTCTACATAACAATTATTACTATAAGTCACAAGATCGCATACAACTAATGACATACCACATATTCATTAATTAACACGCAAATATACATGTAATTCTAGGTTTTCTAATTCAATTAATAAATAAAAAAAAAAAGAAACAAAATCCTTTTTTTTTAATTAGGGTAAATTGGCCCAAAAAAATTAGGGTTTTGATATATATATATATATATATATATATATATATATATATATATATATATATATATATATATATATGGAAGGGTTATTTTCAGAACCAAGAAAAATGCGAGAACTGCGAGAACCAGCATCAACCAATCAGATTTTTTCTTATATTAATTTTTATTATTTAATTCAAAAGGGTATAGTGGTAAAATTACTTTTTCTCTTCTTTTTTATTTAAAAAAAAAAGTTTTTTAGTTCCTAAAGTTTAGGATTTTTGTTTTTGGTATTCTACATGTTTAAAATCACATTATGTGCACATGTGTTTTGTTAACAAAAAAAGGTTAACTAGTAAGTACATTATGACAATTGCAATTTTCGTTTATGCATATGTGTTTTGTATAAGCACATGTATTTTTGAGAAATATTACATAAAAATAAATACAAATAACAAAACTTTAACAATAGATTTATACAATTTCCAAATTTCCAAATTTCCAAATTGTATTCAATTTTATTACAAATATATAACACCTGAACATATGCATAATCGAAAATCTTCAACAGTTGGTTCGTCTTTTAAGCGTGCACATGTATTCGTCGCCTGGCTCAAGAACCCATGAAAACTACACATGTGTTTTTAATCCTTGTGCACATGTGTTTTTATTGTCTCGCTCATATTAGCTGATACAAGTCTGCCAACAGCCACAACATCAGGTAACCTAAAACCATAAAACACATATGCATACTCTTTTAGAATTTTTATATCAACAATAAAAACACATATGCATCATTACACTAATTTTATATAAACCTTGAAACAAATATGCATCATTAAAATAATTTTAAATTAGCCTTGAAATAGACATATGCAAACACTTTTCAGCTATAAAACACATATGCACCTTTTTAATTATTTTTTACCCGTCATAAACACGTAAGCACCATTCTTCAAAACACGTATGCACCATTACTCAAAACTACTTTTTTCCATGTAATAAACAAAATAGATGTAGTGTTCATGCGGACATAAATGAAATCAAAAGGGACGTCCATGTTCATCTTGAAACACGTATGTATCAAATTTGGAGTAATGTATATTCATTATTTGATTAACACATATTCAAGAGAAAATGCAACAAAACTGAATCTATAGCAAGTGATGTAACCAAATTTTTAATCATAGAAATTAGCATAACACATATTCACAATATTTATGTACATTGAAATATATAAATATACTGCACATGTACATTCTTAGCTAAAACACATGTGCACAATAGGCATCAAATTCACCATAAACTTCAAAAACACATATGCATTTCAAAAATTGAATCTATATCAAGTTACAACCGTGTATTAGGCCCCGTGTTTAAACTCGAGGCCCCGTTTAAAATCCATTATATACCCACGTCCATGTGCAGATGAAGGCAAGAAAACACAAATATAACCTCATATATATTTGAGATTCAGTAACATCATTGCATTAAATCTATCATAAGATAACAAAACTATTTTATTATGACCCACTTAATATTTGTGACAGATGTCCATTGAACCTTAACAAGATCAGATAACCTTACCCATTTCCAGTGGCTTTATATCTATCATCTATACGATCAAGAGTCTGTGCTAGTAATGCCTTCCTGTTTTACAAAAAGTTTTTAACAACTATGAAAAAAGTAAAAAAATTGAAATAAGTATTATCTAAAACAATACACAACATGAGTAGCCATGTTAGATGGTGCCCACTAAATATCTTATAAAATATGCACTCATATTTTATAGTTGTGTCATTAAATTACAATATTGTTTGAACAATTGTTTATGCAAACACATGTATAGTGAAACGCCCATACAGTGAAACCGATTGAGTTGTAACATTTTTTAACAGATCTTGGAACACTAATCAAAGAACCCCACCAATAAACTTTTAATAGATCTTGAATCATGGTGTCTAATCATTATTTAATCATAAAATGCACTTATTGGTTTGTTCAATTAAATTCAATTCAAATATAACCCTTAAGATAAATTACAAATCTGATTAATAAAATGATATGAAGAAATGTAACCTCATTTTCTTCTTCAAGACTAAGAGTGCCAGTGAGGAAACTGGTGTGATTTGTGTCTAATTTCACATCTTTAATGCATCGCGCCCTGTGATATAAAATTGAGTTAATGTTTGTAATTCAATTGGATTGATTAAATTAATTTCAGGCCACCTGATATTCGAGACCGTAACTGATTCCACTTGATCTACCTTGCATTTCTTTGAGTTAATTGATGGGGTTAATAGATTTTGAAACATTGATGAAGAACGCCATCAATAGTTACAGAGATTAATAAATAAAACCTATATCAGCATGGTCATGGCAGGCTAAACATCGTCTTCGACACCATCTTCGGATTACAGAATGAGATTAGTATAGCATAAAAGACACCATCTTCGGACGTGTTTCTTGTCTTTTTAAGGATTAAATAATCACAGGAAAAAGGATATGGCGGCTGGGAATTTTTTTTGTTGATGAGAGGATAAAAAGGATATGGTTACTAGGTTAAAAAAACTGATGAGATCTGGGAAGCGTATTAATCATTTTGTCAGATCTTAAATTTAGGGGATGATCTAAAATTCCATAAGTGCCCTTTAATTATTTGTATAACAGAACATAAATTTGTTAATAATTACTTTTATGCCATCATCATTTATAGCCATTGATCAAAAAATAAACGGCCAAGATCGGTTCTCGCAGTTCTCGTAATTTATTTGGTTCTGAAAATAACCTCACACTATATATATATATATATATATATATATATATATATATATATATATATATATATATATATATATATATATATATGTGTGTGTGTGTGTGTGTGTGTGTGTGTGTGTGTGTTGGGAATAATCTGTTACCACTGATAGCTGTGGAAGACATTACTAAGTATTGTACTAGCAGTGGAAACGTATTACCACTGCTGGCACATTATTACCACTGCTATTGGATAATTGTTAAGAAAACGTGTTTAGATAAGTATAGAATAGATCTTGTGTATATTCTATATTGTTAGTTTTATACTTATCTTGTAAAGGACTCCTTGTATTATAAAAGAAGGTCCTAGGTCATTGTCTTAGGTACTTACTTAGCTTACGTACGAATTTACATACGTATTATTCATATAAGCTTCAAGGTGTAACCTTAGTGATAAGCAAGATCACTCGTATTATTCATTAATAATATTGGAGCTTAGTTTTGTGTTTAATCTGTGTTCACTTACAATACATCATATAATCCGTCTTCTAAGTCTTACTAAGTAAATTCCGCGTGCTTATTAATACTATACAAAATATCACTGACACAAGGTGTGTGTCCAGATCCATCAAGTGGTATCAGAGCAACAGGTTTTGATATTTTGTTTTAGAAGATCCAAGGAATACGCTTAACATACTCACTCAATGGAGATGGAAAACAACCAGTCCAACGCTTCTACTCCAAGACTTCCTAAGCTCAAACTTAATGAGTTTGAGATGTGGAGGATACTGATTGAGCAATACTTTCTCATTCCAGACTATGCTCTATGGGAGATCATCTTAATTGGTGATTCTTTCAAGCCTGTGACTAGTACTCAGAAGGTTGGTGACACAGATGTTGTGACAGTTTCTGTGCCTGAGACTAATATCGAAAAAGCACTGAAGAAGAATGATCTAAAGGCTAGAAATTTGTTGCTGATGACTATCCCTAGAGACCAGATCATAGCATTCAGCAAGTTCAAGACAGCTAAAGAACTTTTTGAAGAGATTTGCTCAGTGTTTGGTGGTAATGATGCTACAAAGAAGACTCAAAAGACATTGTTGAAGCAAAGTTATGAAAACTTCTCTGCTTCAAGCAATGACTCACTTGATAGCATCTTCACCAAACTCCAGAAGATTGTTATACAACTGACTGTGTTTGGTATTGAGGTAGAAAAAGAAGACCTCAATTTGAAGTTTCTAAGAAGTTTGCCTTCAGAGTTTCAAACTAATGTTATAGTCTGGGAAAACAAAGCAGATATTGAAACAATGAAGCTCAATGATCTTTACAACAACTTTAAACTTATTGAACAAAGACTGAAGAAGGCTGGGAAACTTGGTACAAGCTCAAGCAGCTTGGCTTTGATGTCAACCTCTGTTGACAGTGATGATTCTGAAGATGACAGTGATAATGATATTGCCACTGCTGGTTCTATAGTTTCCACTGGTAATGTTAGCGTTACCACTGCAGGTTCAAAGAAAAAGATTGCTGGTATTTGAGATCCTACCTTTTATGCTTTTATCTCCACTCAAGTCAATGGCTCTATATTAACTCATGAAGACATAGAGCAAATTGATGAAGATGACTTGGAGGAGATAGATATTAAATGGCAAATAGCTCTTCTTAGCATGAGAGCTAGGAAATTCTACAATAAGACTGGCAAGCCTATTCACATCAATGGTGGTGAAACTGCATGCTATGACAAAAATAAAGTAGAGTGTTTCAATTGTCACAAGTTGGGGCATTTTGCTAGGGAATGAAGAAGACCAAGGATGAAGGACAACAGGTCTACTTGGTACAAGCAAAACAAAGAACCAACTGTGGAAGAACCAAAGGCAATGTTGGCAATTAATGGTGTGAGCTATGATTGGAGTTTCATGGCTGATGAACAAGAGGAAGAACCTTCAGATGCTACTCTTGTGTCTACTGAGTTTGCTCTCATTGCTTTCTCTGACTCTGAGGTACAAAACTTTGAAAGTTGTTCTAAAACATGTAGGGTTGATAGAGAAGTTGAAAGGCTTAATGATCTATATTCTAATGAAAGACAAGAGTTGTATATTGCTAATTATACTGTGTCAAACCTCAGGAGAGCTATAGCTGTATTAGAAAAACAAATAGAGCACTATAGAGAAAATGAGTCAAAATATAATGATGATATGATTCTTCTTAGAAGAGAGGTAGATCATAAGACAACTGTGAATGAGGCATACCAAGAAGATCTTGAAAAACTTAAAAAGATAAATGAAAATGTCAATTTAACTGTAGACACCTGTTATTATCAGTCTAAGTCAATTGATAAAATCTGGAATGCTCAAATCCATAGTAAAGTTAAGTCTGGTATGGGTTATAATATAGTACCTCCACTACTAAGAGGTGTTCCATCACCTCCAGGTATAGATTTAGCTCATACAGGCTTAGAAGATTTTCAGGAACTTCAACGTGAATATGGCCCTCTAAAGGACACATCTGTGAAAAGTGAGGAAGGTCTTAAGCTTGATAATGATGTTTTTGAAAGTGCTAGTGACTCATCAGTTGTAGATGAGAATATTAAAAAGAATGTAGAGGCTTCTATCCCAAAAGTTGTTAATACTGTTACAGAGGAACCTAGAAAACAAGCTAATAAACCTAGATCAACTGTAAAGTATGCTGAGATGTATAGGAACAAGTCATCAGCTCCTAGGGGTAACCAAAGGAGTTGGAATCATGTTAAATCTCAACAACTAGGTAGTGATTTTGTGATGTACAATAAAGCATGCTATATCTGTGGTAGTTTTGATCATTTACATGCTTATTGTGACTATCATATTGGGAGAAGGGAAGTCCATGAGAATAAAAGGGTGGAGTCTAACAGGTTTCAAAACAATTTACACCCTAATTCACACAGCAAACTGGTCCCAAGAGCAGTTCAATTAAGAAGTGGTCTTAAAACTTTTGCCACTGCAACGACTGTTAACACTGCTCATCCTAAATCACCTGTTACAAGTGCAAAATCCAAAACCACTTTTGCAAAATCTGCACAAGCAGGGAAAAGAACTTTTCAAAATAAAAAGGTTCATTATAACCAACAGTGGGTACCTAAAACCAAACCAGCAGTTTCCATTGCTTATTCAAAAGTTCCCACTGCAAGGGTTGTAAACAAGAAAAGGGGGGACATGGGCAATGTTGTGAAGGCCTCAGCACGTTGGGAATGGAAACCTAAAGGAATTACCTCATCAACCAATCCCAATGGTGTATCAATGACCTTTGATAGATTTAACTATATTGATACACGAGGCAGATCCAAGTCAATCATGGTTTGGGTCCCCAAAAGAAACTAACTCTTTACTTAAATGTGCAGGAACATCCAAGAACAAAAAGATCAGATCAAGGCTACACAGATAGTGGATGTTCAAGGCACATGACTAGCAACAAGTCCTATCTCTCTAATTTTGAACACTATGATGGACAGTTTGTCAGCTTTGGAGTAAAATTGTTAAACACAACCAGAATGATGCAAGGAATTTAAATTAAAAGACATGGATTGTTATTTATATTTAACAAATCTGCACTCTGAGTCCAGAGGTTACATCAATTGGGTACATACTACAAGCATCATTACATAAACTGGAAGCCAAAACACATCATCAACCTACAAACTGATCACAAAAGCTTCACATACTATCCCAACCCAACCCTAGCCTAATCACCATCAACCACCTATGGCTTCTTTGGGAAGGCCCACTCTGGCATCACCTTAGGCGCCATACGCCTATCAATCACGCCATAAACCTTAGGGCTTGCTAGCCCTATCACCACTACCCCCACAGGTGGTGAGGATGATGAAGGTCCTTCTTGTGGTGGTGCTGTCAATAGTGGTGGAAAAGGAGGCATCTGCAGTTCTCCTGATGGAAGGATTCATGCAAGGGGAGGCACATCCAAGACCCTTGAATAAGTATCATCATTTGTGCTTGTACTTGGGAAAATGTAGCTTGCATTGGAGTCTGTGCTATCTTCAGTAATGATAGCTTCTTGTGGCAATGGTTGAGTTGAAGAAGGACCAGCAGCAACAGAGTTAGCATCTGCATGAGTTCTTTTTCTTGATGTAACTGCTTCAAACACCTCTCTTTTTTTTACCTGGATTATTCAGAATATAATGCCATGCTTCTTCATCCCAAAAGCTATTCGATATTGAGCTGTCCGATGAGACATTGATTGGGTTTGAATTGCTCATGGTGATTTTTGGTAAAATTGCTTTTGCCAGGGTATATGAAAGAGAAGTGTTGAAGTGTTAAAGAATGTGAGTCTAATATTCTTAAATAGAGGATTAAGTTGGATTCAGTAAGTTAATGAGGGGAAGGTATAAGTTGTTGAGGAGTAAATGAAGTCTTTGACTTTGGTGGAAGGATTAATAACTTGAAGTTGACTTGTTGACTGGGTGGTTTAGTATTGGACTAACCACCGCCAGAAGAAATTTTTATCTACTTCTAGTTATTCTCTAACCTTAACAATGCTTTCAGTGTGTGATTTATGTTTATTATACACAGGTATGAAAGATTTATTGCATACGTTGGAGTTGTTATTGTTTAGTGCTTGTATTGTTGGTTATGCAGAGATTAAGTCTACAGTGGCAACCATAATACAAGCAGTGGTAAAGGTACTCTTATAGTGGAAAAATAAAACAAATAAATTTCATTCATGATGAAGATTCATTACATTCAAAGTGAGAGTGCTCCTACAATCAAAACACAAAAGATTAAAACCTAACACAACCTACATCATCATCTCACACATCAGCTACTCCATTGGCTTCTTGCCCTTGCCCACATAGTCTTGTTTGTTCTTCTGTGCTCTCTTCCTTTTGTTCTCAAAGGTTGACTGCATTCTTGGACAGGGAAGACCAAGAACTTGTGGAGGAGGCCTAGGTAGCATTGCAGGCTTCTTTGGAATGGATATTTGCTTCATATTGGAGAGAGCTGCTCCTAATGCTTTTGTAAGAGCTCTTGGAAACTCTTTGAACAAGGAATAGGTCTCATCATTATTCTCATCATCATCTGATGAGCTGGAGTAGAACTCAAGAGAAGGTGCAGGTTTGGCAGCAGGTGCATGCTTGGCAGTTTCTTTAGTGTACTTCTTAGATGAAGTGCTTCTAGTCCATGGTGGAAAGTATCCAGCCCACCCTGATGCCTCTGAGGAAGACTCTGAAGGAATCACAAACTCTTTCTCTGAATCAGAGGAGATGTTAATGATGTTGGAAGGATTACTCATGACGATTTTTAGGGTTTTTGTGAGTTTGAATGTGTTTTGATAAAAACTACATAATGCCAAGCCCCTTTATATAGGCAAAGTCGGTCACAAGGGTTCATTAATGAATATATTTACTTTTTCCTATTTTGGTAGGTTAAAGAGTAAATATAGATATTATCGGGTTGACTTTGAAAGATATTTTTTAGATAGTGGATTGGTTCAAAAGTAACTTTGGTTAAGAACAAGTTGGTTATTCCTACTCTTTGACACATGCAGATACATAACCAATCTTGGCTGGGAGTTGATCTTAAAAGGTGTATAACTAAGATACACAACAAATGGTTATTGATTCACCATGTCTAATCCACATAAGAATCAACTAGTCCAGAGCAAATGGCTACTGGTAAAGACATGACAAATCTGTTTATGGTTGATAGTTTACCAAAAACTATATGGTTATCAACTCACCATATTCTTTATGATTAAGAGTTGGCTAGTCCATAGCAAACGGATCATGGTAAAGACATATCAAATCTGTTGATAGCTGGTAGTTTGCTAAAAACTATGAAAAGAGCAGTCTATTTTTATATGTTTTTCTTTTCCACTTCTCTTTGAAAATTTTTGTAAAAAATTACCACTGCTAGTTCACAGTTTCCACTGACAGTGTTATTTTTACCACTGTTGTTCTAGCCGTTACAACTGTTGTGTCTGTAACAAAAATTTTACTAGCCGTTGAGAGTTAATTAATTTCCATATATAAATAGGGTAAATTTTTAGAATATTATCTACTTTCCTACTTCTAATTTATCTTCTTAAGATAAATATTTTCCTTAGATAATCTTTCTTGCGCAAAACTCTAAACCCTAACTGTTTATATATTTTCTCTCAATTGGCGAGTTATTTATACAATTCATACTGACACAATATCTTTTTCATCAAAAGATTCTATGGCACCTATCACTTTTGCAGATGAGCACAACCAAATGGCCTACTTACAAAAGTTAAATGAGAAGAGTGGCCCTGTTTTTCACCAGATTGTGGACTTTCTTAATACTACCCATATAAGGTATGCTTTACTTTTAAATTCCACAATCTATATCTCTCAAATCAAACAGTTTTGGACTTCTGCTCAGTCCATAACCATTGAAACTAGAGATACACATGAAATAGTGGATGCTCTTAGAGCCACTGTGGATGGGGTAACCATTGATGTTACTGAGGCATCCTTGAGGAGAATTCTACAATTGGATGATCTCAATGGTATCATCACATTACCTATGCCAGAAATACATGAAAATTTATCATCCATGGGGTATGTTACCACTGACAAAAAGGCTACTTTCAAAAAGAGTGGTTTTTGTCCCCATTGGAGATTTTTGATACATACTCTTTTGCATTGCCTAAGTCCTAAGAAAACCTCTTATGAACAATTCAGTTCAACCATGGCTTACCCTTTGATTTGTCTAGCCACTGATAGGACTTTCAATTGGTCAAATTATATTTTTCAAAGTATGCAAGGCAATGTAAAGAGTTCAACAAAAATTTTGATGTATCCAAGGTTTGTGCAAGCAGTGCTAAATGAGTTTCAACTGCAACCCCATACTAATGGTTATAAAATCCGTTGCCTCAATTCTAAAGTTTTTCAAAACATGAACAAAGATGGCAATATGATTTTTACACCTCTCTTTCCTCAAATGCTTGCAAAGATTTCACATGAACAAAACTCACCCATAATCTCTGTTCCAAACATTGATTATACTCCACATGTTTCTCACACCTATGAGAGGAGGCACAAACAGCCAACTTCTCTCATTCAAACACAGCATGTTTCTGAACCTTTTGGTCTAGGAACAAGCAGTGGTGGTTCTAGACTTCAACCTAGTCCAACTAGGGAGGAATCTGAGCCATTGCTCGATGATTCACCTCTCCCAACAGGTCACACAGTTGGAAGTGATGAGGGCAGTGGGCAACAATTGGAATTGATGGTTTTGTGTACCAAATTAGCTAAGCAGGTTGAATCTCTACAAAAGGACCTGGCACATGTAAAGGAGCAGCATGCCAAGGATATTACACACTTGCAAGAGGAGATTCAGACCTTGAAAGAAGAGTTGCAGGGGTTAAAAAAGAAGAAGAAAACTGCAAAGCTAGTGATATCATCTCCATCCTCACCTTCTGATGGTGGTTCAGCTGATTTTGATCAAGATTTGGGAAATTCTCCCAAACACGGGAGGAAAACAGATGCTAAAACTCAGGGGAGGAAAATTTATTTTGAAGATGAAGGTGTTTTTAGTAAAGGTGTAGAGGAAGCTGATACTCATGAAGAGCAACTAGAGCAAGATATTTTTAGTACTGCAACTGATGATTTTACCACTGATCCAATTTCCACTGCAGAGCCAAATATTCCCACTGTTGAACATGATATTGACACTGCAAGTGAAGAAATTGATAAACTGAAGAAAGACAAAGGTAAAGTTTTTATGCAAAGCAAGGAGCAAACAAGAAGAAAGATTTCAAAGAAAGAACAAGTTCAGATTGCTCATGATGAAGAAGTTAAAAAAAAATTATAAAGTTGAAAGTATCTGATAAAGTTGAAATTGAGTTCTTGATTGCACATGATCCAGTAATCAATAAGAAGGCAATTGACCTTGTAGCAGATAAGTCTTTAAATGAAGAACAAAGAACAGCTCAGTTAAAGGACTTTATTCAGATGAAGAATAATCAAGCACTTCAAGAGGTAATTGGTTCAGTCAGAAAAGGTCAAAAGAAATCAAGGCAACCAACTAAAGCACAAGTTATTGCATACATGAAGACTTATTGTTGCAATGTTGGTGGCTGGAAAAGACATCAATTCAAAGGAATGCCTGATGATAAAGTTGAAAGTATCTACTACAGAGTTCAAAGACAAGATAAAGATTTCATTCCAATGAACTCTGAAGAAGAAGCAAGGAGGTATCCTAATTTGAAGAGAAAGGCCAAAGATAGTGATTCTCATACTGTTAAGACGACAAAGTTTTCTGAAGAACAAGAAGTTCCAACTGAGAAATTCACTAAAGAACAGCTGACTGATATGATTGTGATTGAAGAAGAAGATTTTTATCCTGAACCACTGCAAGTCAGACATCCTATCATTGATTGGGAAGTATACACTGCTAGCAATTTTGCTCCAACATGGAAGATTACAAAGCTAGGTGGTGAAACTTCATCATTTATTCAGTTTGAAGATCTCATCAAAGCTTTTGACAGAGATGATCTTGACAAATTATGGAAATTAGTTCAAGAAAGATTTGATGCTGAAGATCTCAAAGATATGAAGGAGATGCAGTTATGGGTTAATCTTAGAAGGCTCTATGATCCAGATGTTAATGATGATTTCTGGAAATTCTCATGTTCATGTCCTGGTACTAAATGGTTCTACTATGATTCATGTGAAGTTCATCATGTTTCTACAGCAAATGGAGTAGATGTATTCATGTTTGCTGAGAAAGAATATCCACTCAGAGCTGGAACTCTCACAGTGATGTTATGTACAACAATAAGAGTTCATGAAGATAGTGAGAAAGTCAGAGCATTGTTACACAGGCTTCAAGATCAATGTTCAAGAGCTATTCAAAATTTAAGGAAGAAATAAAGTGTTTGGTAGAATTCCCCAAATCCATGAAGATGATGCAGATTGAAGAAACTTATTGATTTGCAGAGAAATCATAAGTTTAGGGGAGGATTGTTGGGAATAATCTGTTACCACTGATAGCTGTGGAAGACACTGCTAAGTATTGCACTAGCAGTGGAAATGTATTACCACTGCTGGCACATTATTACCACTGCTATTGGATAATTGTTAAGAAAACGTGTTTAGATAAGTATAGAAAAGATCTTGTGTATATTCTATATTGTTAGCTTTATACTTATCTTGTAAAGGACTCCTTGTACTATAAAAGGAGGTCCTAGGTCATTGTCTTAGGTACTTACTTAGCTTACGTACGAATTTACATACGTATTATTCATATAAGCTTCAAGGTGTAACCCTAGTGATAAGCAAGATCACTCGTATTATTCATTAATAATATTGGAGCTTAGTTTTGTGTTTAATCTGTGTTCACTTACAATACATCATATAATCCGTCTTCTAGGTATTACTATGTAAATTCCGCGTGCTTATTAATATTATACAAAATATCACTGACACAAGGTGTGTGTCCAGATCCATCAAAATATATATATATATATATATATATATATATATATATATATATATATATATATATATATATATATATATATATATATATAGCTTGGATCATTTAAAAAGTTGATCTAAAGAGAAAAGTGAGAAAAGTAATCTCAACCATTGGATCACCCCCTCTTCCTCTCCTTTTTTTCACACCAAACTACAGGGACCTAATTGTATTTTCCTTCATTCTTTAAGGAAGTTTCGTAAATTCGCACCCTACCCCCCCCCCCTCACGCCACCCCGCCACCCCTACCCCCACAACCCCCCCCCCTCCCTGGAAAAAAAAATTTTTCCTGCCAAAATTTTTTTTTTCTGGGGGCCAAAAATTTGTTTTTTTTTGGCCAAAAATTTTCCGCCAAATTTTTATAACTGTGATGCACCTTTTTATTTTGGTGCATCACAGTTATAAAAAATAGTTTTAACTATGATGCACCAAATTTTATAACCGAGATGCACCTAACTATTGTTACCTAATATGCTCCAATAACATTGCAATATCTTAGTATACTATGCTCTTTAAGGGGCATTAGTTGTACAACCAGAGACGGAGCTATTGTAGCCATGGTAGCACCGCATGCTTTGTCATTGGGATAACGCAAGTGCATATTAACAATCGTGAACTGATGAAAAGTAAAGTTAACCATGTGATTAACAAAATGACTCTGAAACATGTTAGGATAATTGATTTCATTGTATATTAACCATGTGATTAATAAAATAAGCGTGTTGAATCAGTTAAAAATCTCTCTTTTTATACACAAAGGTTGAGGGTTCTAATTCAAAGTGTTCTGTAATAAGTTAATTATATGCGATTTGATGCACCTTTTTATATTGTTGAATCACAGTTAAAAAAAAGTAGTTATAACTATGATGCATCATTTTTTATAACTGAGATGCACCCAACGATCGTTACCTAATATGCTCCTTTAACATTGCAATAACTTAGTGTACTATACTCTATAAGGGGCACTAGTTGTACAACCAGGGACGGATGATAATCATGGTAGTGCCGCATCTCTTTGTTATAACATGCTTTGTCATTGGGATAACGCCAGTGCATATTAACCATCGTGAATTGATGAAAAGTAAAACAAAATAACTCTGAAACATGTTAGGATAATTGATTTCATTGTATATTAACCATGTGATTAATAAAATAAACGTGTTGAATCATTTGAAAAATCTCTCTTTTATACACAAAGGTTGAAAGTTCTAATTCAAAACTTTTTCTGGAATAAGTTAATAACATATGCGATCTGATGCACCTTTTTATTTTGGTGAATCACAGTTAAAAAAAGTAGTTATAACTATGATGCACCCAACTTTTATAACTGAGATGCACACAAAAAAAAAGGTGCATCACAGTTATAAATTTTTGGCGGGAAAAACAAATTTTTGCCCAAAAAATTTTTTTTTGGCGGGATTTTTTTGGGGGGTGGGGATGGGTGGGGGTGGTTTTCAAAACTTACCCCTGAAGTTTAAGATGTTTCAAATTAGACCCTATAACTTTTTTTCTCACTTTTCTTTCTAATTACACTTTTCTCTAAAACCGCACTCTATCTATACTACTTTATAATGCATTTAGGCCTTCTAAAATTAGAAGGCTTAAAAATTCAGACTTTTTTACTTGCTTATTATGGAAAGAGTTTTTCTAACCAAAAATTAAGATAAGGAGCTCCAATCATGAGATGACATGTGTCACTTCTTAACAAACTCCAAGCCTAACTTCTAACAAACTCCAAGCCTAACTCCTAACCACTAAAAATTAAGATAAAGAGCTCCAATTATAAAATGACATGTGTCATTTCTCAACTAAAAATTCATCTTTATTTTTAAATTAAAATATCTTTTTATCTACTTATTTTTTTTATAATCTAATTTCACCATATTTTCTAAAATTTTATGCTCTTTAATTCAACATCCATTTTGATATATTTTTATGAGTTTTTAGTTTTTATATTTTTAATGTGTTTATTTTATTTTAATTCAAATTTTTACAACTTTAACCTTTATTTCATTTATTTTAATCAATATAATCTTGATTCGTCAAAATAATATACTTTTGGGGTAGTGTTTGACGCGTAAGAGATTGCGAGGGTAATTCTATATGCGGGAATAATGATGTCGCGGGAAAGCTACGGGAAAGTTACGGGTAACCCAAACTAACACTTACAACTAACACATATACATTCGAAGTGTTGTGAAACGAATTCACTAAACGGGTAAGCAAACACATATAACTATACTTATCGCCGTCGCTGTGCGCGGGTACCCGGCTAGTATATATATATATATATATATAGAGTCCGGTTCTAGAGAAAAGTGTAATTAGCTAGAAAAGTGAGAAAAATAGTTATAGGGTAGATTGTGTAAACGCTTGAAACTTTAAGGTTAAAAAAGAAAAAAACACAAAAAAAAGATGGAAACCGTCGTTTTTAATACTGATACAAACACACAGTCTGCATTCAATCACACACACTCATCGTCACCACCACCACCGTCATCGTCACACCACCACCGGTCAAAAAACACGTACTCCAATCAATAACGCATACTCTGATAAAAAAAACACACATACTCCAATCGAAAGCACATACTCCGATCGAAACACATATTCCAATCAAGAAACCCTAAAAAGCTGTCAAATCAAATAAAAATCAAATTAAAAAACTTGTGGATGCACTAATTGGATTTTGCTCTTTAGATGAATGACAAAAATGAAGTTTAGGAATCGTAGGTCAACTAATTTCGATCATCAGAGAAAAAAAATAGTAAGTGTTTACAGGTTTTTTAATTTTTATGTTATTTTAGTGCATCTTTGTGAAAATTATAAAATAATTGTTGTTATTGTTGAATGAAATGACATATTAAGCATATGTATGTATAAAGTTATAATTTAGTGCATCTAAAATAAGCGTTAATGCATCTGTTAGTATGATTATGGAATCACGCGAACTTATTACAGCATTTGTTTGTATAATTAGTGCTTAAAAAATGAGTTACGACATCTCATTTTATGATAAGAGCATAACGTTAAGTTAGGGCATCTTCTTGTTTTCTTAGTGCATAAAAAAATGTACTACGACATCTGTTAGTGTGATAAGTGCATCAAGAATACTTGTTATAACACCTGTTATTACGATTGGGGCATCAAATGACTTGTTAAAGCACCTGTTTGTGTGATTATTGCATCAAAAATATGTTTAGTGCATTGTTGAACATGTTAGAGCATCAGTGAGTATGTTTAGGGCATAAGTGATTATGATTAGTGCATCGTTAAACATATTAAGGCATCGGTGTGTGTGTTTAGTGCATCTGGTTGTATGTTTAGTGCATCAATGAATATATTTGGGCATCAATGAGTATGATTAGTGTAGTGCATCATCAAACATATTAAGGCATCAATGTGTACATTTAGTGCATCGTTGGAACTACTTGGACATCTGTTGGTATGTTTATTGCATCGTTGCAACTACTTGTGCATCTGTTTGTATATTTAGTGCATCGATGAACATATAGGGCATCTATGAGTATGATAAGTGCATCAAAACGGTAGATATTAGGGCATTTATGAGTATTATTTATGAGTATGATTAGTGTATCGTAAAGGTAGATATTAGTGCATCCATTTGCGTATTTAGGCCAAAAGAGTTTTGCTCAAGACGAGAATAACAAAAATAGATGCTAAGGTGTCCGCTTATATTTTTTTCACAAAACTTTCAAATGTTTATGTTGATCCTATCTATGGTTTTTAGAGTTTGGCGAAATAGAAGAATAGAAACTACATACTTGAGCATGAATAATCTCTTTTGTGCTATCTTTTATCCATTACTTCTTACATTGTTGCAAAATGTGGCAATATTTTCACGAACAGTTATATGCTTTCACGTTACCCCATCACAGAAGGCACATATGCCTAAAATTTTTTATCACCTTTTATTTTGTAAGCGTTATCTTGGATTCTCTATTAATGATGTCACTATCTGTATATTATCGCAGCTTGTAGAGCTCTTTAAATCATGTGAGAATGAACCAACAAGCTGATATTGGTGTTGGCATAAGTGGAAGAGCAGGACTACAAGCTCCTGAGAGGACTTTGGACTTACCAAATTTTAGTCTTATTAGGGTGCTTATTAAAGAGAGAGGTTTTCATGATGTCTTGGAACTGGTATCAAATTCTCCTTCTTTATTATATTATTGAAAAACAAGGCATCAGTGTGTTGTAATAAGGCATCAGTGTGTTGCCATAGCGAGAAAACATAATTTTAGGTCCCTTTAGTAACCACATCAGTGAAAGGCGTATACAATTTTTTTTGTACTTTCACTTCTAGCTTTTACAGACGTTAAATTATTTAACTCACAAAGTTTTGTTTTCTTAACAGTTAAACTTGGTATCAGGGGATTTAGTATGGGTGCTGTGTGCACTTTACTCTGCAGCTTGTTTAGCTCAAGGAAAATATGGAAATGGGAGCCATACCCGATAAACTTGAGGGATGTAGTTGGAGTGGGTGGATGATTTCCTGGTGCAAGGTATATAAGAAACATTTGCTTTTCTTTATATTGAAAAAATATCACGATAAAAGTTGATTTGAATGGTGTCAATACATTACTGAGTTTAGTCGTCTATCAGTTATCTTTTATTGTCTGCACGTGTACATTTTACTACACCTTTATAGTAGTTGGATTATATGCGGGATGCATTATTCAAATATTGGATGTGTATATTTTACTGCATATGTGTACATTTTACTGCATCTGTGTAGCTTATTTAGTTCAGCACTTCGGTTTGTGTTTTATTAGTTCGGGATTAAGAGATTGTTTTCACTTTTTGAGTCTTAATAAGCTATTGGGGGTGTTTAGGTAAGTTTATTTTAGGGCTTGCAGTCATATTATAGATTAGACCAGTAATCTCCCGTTCATTAATTAATATCATAACAGATAGAAAAGCTTAGTCTGATCCATGTATCCTGCTTGTTGGAAGTTGCTTTCGATAAGATATGATATTCAAGCGACACAAAATCCTCTTAGACATTGTTTCATTTCTTGTGTTAATAGATTTATGATGTGCATTTAGAAACTATTGCGCTTGCTTCTTTTTCCCCTGGAAAAAATTATAATCCTCAAACAAAAGATTCATTATAGTTTTTAGTGCATCCATTTATCCAGTGTTCATTATACCTTATTTACTTTGAATCTAAAGTGCTTATTGAAAACAACTTTAAAACTAGCCGATTGGCATAACCACTTTTCTTATCCATGTAGAAGAAAGTACTTATCTGCTGTAAGAAAATGCAATAACCAGTGAACCAAGTATGTTGTTGAAAATTTAAATTAGCGATCCAAAACACACCCTTGGTTAATATTAAGTTGCTGAACTATTTTATTTTTGGACCTTTAACGTGAATTCGTAAGTTGCTGGTTCAACCTTTTAGTTTTAGTTTCATCCCGTTGGTAGTAGTTTTTGTTGAAATTGAGAACTAGGTATCCAAAACTCTTTGTGAGTATTTAGATTTTTCTTTCCTTTCTGTTAGGATATGATGTAGGATAGAATTAATCAGTTTGATAAGTAGCTACTTGAAATGTGACTTGTCTAACAATCTTACTATGAAGGCGAATGCCCAGGTAGATTTAACTTGTGTTTAGATAAGTAGTTTGCTAAGTATATTTTGAGTGATTGGATACTATGTTTAGATAAGCACATTGCTTTTGTCCAAACACTCTAAGCACGTTATCTGTAATATCAAAATGTGATAAGGAGATGAACCATTTTAATAAGCAATTCCCAATTAGTTTATAAAGACGGTCTAAAAAAATAAGTTGTAACTGAAAGGACAAGATACTTAATTCTTTATTAGTTTATTTAATATGTATGATAAGTTAAATGTCACTTGCAGATGAGATACTTAGTTCTTAAACCCTGTGTATTTTCTTTACTATATATCTAATTTTTGAATTGACTTGCAGATGAGTTCTGAAAGATTAGGTGGTCAATCTAACTGAGGTAATAACACAGCCACGAGCTCAAACTGGAAAGTCTGGTGCAGTCTATATGGGTCTAATCTGCGATCGGCAGTAGTCATGTTAGACGGGACATTATCAAGGCCAAAAGCGCCTTTGGAAAGAAGATGATCTATTATCTGTCATCACTTTAATTCTTATAGTTTTGATGTTTTTCGTTCAGTTGGTATATTGTAGAGATTTATGTATTTCATAACGATTTCTTTTAGCTCAGCTGAATTAATATATGCTTGTAGTATTAATGATAATCGAATGCTTATTTAAGTCATTAAACAGCTAAAAAATATTAAAAATAAATAAATAAACAAATCAAAAAAGAGGGGAAAGGGGACAAATTTACAAAACTTACCCTAAAAAATAAAGAAAGTAACAAATAGGCCCCTTGAGTTGAGGGGAAAAAAGGAAGGGGAAGAGAGGGATGATCTAACGGTTGAGATCACTTCTCTCACTTTTCTCCTGAGATGAACTTTTTAAATGATCCCATATATATATATATATATATATATATATATATATATATATATATATATATATATATATATATATATATATATATATATATATATATATATATAAAATTAATGCAAATCCCCCCCCCCCAAATTAGGGTTTTAATTTTCAAACCCTAGAATTCGACATATATATAAACATAATGAAAATATTCGTTTTTTACGTGTTTCAGTAATTAATTACACATTATAAAGGCTCGTGATGCTACTATTGGAATTAAATAACATAACAATCATAAATTTAAATACAATAAACATCAAAGTACATGCAGAAGCATAGGAACATATAATTTCAATTTTAAAATGTATGCGTACCTTTTTTAGCAATTCAAGAATCAGATCAAAGATGAACAAGAACCTTAATTAGGGTTTATGTGGATTACTGAATTGACCATTACCTTTTTTCAATTCAATCCAACGTACAAACAATAGTATGTTTGTACCACGTTTTTGTACACACGTACTAATAACGACTTAAATAGAATGCTAGTTCTTAATACACGAAAAACCAAAACAAGTTTTGTTTTTGAAAATCAAAGTCGAAAAAACCTTAATGGGTGTTGTCAACCGGTTATGTAAAAGAAGAAAAAGATGAACAAGTTTAGTGTATTAAGAGTGCACAAGAGATGACAAATAATGACCCTAAGCCTTGATTATATACTAATGAAATCTTAGAGGACAAGTTAGTTTAAGAATGGGCTTAACCCATGCATTACCGATCGGTGCTCATCCCATAGGGGATTCTAGAACCTTCCCGACCTCCAATTTTCATTCTAGTCATTTACTTTTACATTTAACGATCGTTAGTCAATTTTCGTTAATTACTTTAACGCTCGTTGGTCGTTATTTTTGTATTTAATAATTAACCGTAACATTTACATTAATTATTTGAACATTATTTTTCATACGTAAAATGTGCAATCCCGTGATCTCGAGATTAATTCTAGAAATACGCTATTAAATTTGTCCATTAAAACTAACAAAAAGAACATATGGCCCTGTCATCATGGTACCACCAAACATGACAAAGCCATGCCAAACACACCTCAGCCAATTCGTTGGCTCACGCCAAATGAAAAAAATGTTATTTTATTTATTTATTTATTTATTTTTTTGTGCATTGTGAGTGAGTGAGTATATTTGGTGAGGTAGTGGAACCTACATGTGATGTTATTGGTGTGTTATGGATGAGGGATGTTTAGTCATTGGTGTGTTATTGGGAGGGGATGATGTGGCGTTGATGTGACATACCTTTGGCATGCAATAATACGTGCTCTAAGACTATCCGAATTTTAAATAATGTACGTAACTTTGAGGATAATAAAAGAATTTGATTCTTTTAATCCCGGCTCTTAATTAACATCCAAATTAAAGGGGAAGAATAACGAATATTTTTTATAAAACAAAGTGCATCAAACACGCACCTGTGTTCGTGTATATATATAAATGAATCGACTACTTGGTCCTAGCATTTCTAAGACAGTGAGCATAAAACTTTCTTAGTTCTATTATCTTTTGTTAAGTATGACGCGAAAGTCGTGGTGTCTTAAACAGGTAGAAATGCCCATGACGGATGACCAAATAAAGGGTTTAGTCAACAAGTTCGACACTAATGGAGACGGAAAGATCACTCGGAGGGAACTGAGGGTAGGTTTGAGGAAACTTGGCCTACGTTTCGCAACCTTTAGAGCTATGGGTGCAGTACGTTATGCTGATGCTAACGGAGATGGTGTTATTAGCGATGAAGAGATAAACGAGCTTGCTAAATATATTTCCAAGTGGGGAATTTCTGTAAATTAACTACTTAAGAGTTAAGAGCGTCGGTAAAAATGGCACATGATTAGTTTTGGTTTTTCATGTGCCTTTCACCTATAACAGCTAATAAGATGGTTTTATTATATAAACAACAGTATGTGACCCGCAACCATCTTCGTGCTGCATAATTAGCAACAAGAAGATTGAGTTGAAGTATATTGTAGAGCAAACTTTGTAAGCAAATACTAGTTGCTCGTTCGATATGTTGTTTATTAAGTGCATGTATGTGTTTTCTTTGTCTTTGTATTGTATATATTGGTTTTTCTTCTTCACTGTTTACTTTTATGTACGTTATTATTGTATCCAGGTTTGAATGGTAAATTGAAGTTATTATATGATGCACTAAAATGTTTTGGTGAAACTACAAATATTTCACTGAATTGAAATAATACTTCGACTAAAAATAAATAGATGCTGATAAATATGAAGCCAACTTCTCTGTTCATTCTTAGTTACAGCCTAATTAAGAAGATAAAACTGCATTACAAACAACTTGAATCAGTTGCTAAATAGATGTTGATTAATTTGAACACAACTGCCTTAATAGTTTGATTTCTTAAGTATAGCAAAGGTCTCCTTTTTTCTTGCTATTTTACATGTATAATATCTGAAGCGATCTCAAGGTGGCCTAGTGATAAGGTGACCTGAAAAGTCTCAAAAAGAGACCCGTGTTTAAATCTCGTTGGGTGAGCTTCTTAGGACAGAGAAAAATATGGAAATGGCCACGGGAATAATATCAGTTAGGCTGCGTACATCAGAGCCAAAATTACTCGACTTTCCTCAGGTAGCATGAATAGGGATTCCTCTCCGTGTACCCGTTTTAGAAGATATGCAGTTTATTTGAAAAAATATAGACTAGCTAATCTTACATTGGAAAGTGTATATGATCCATGATTATTCACTTACATTATTTGATTAGTACTGAGATTAAAATTTAAAATATAGACTAGCTAACCGTGGATGGCAATTAAACAACTGTAGGCAGAAAGTAAAACTTGGTGTACTACTATAATCTGTGTCAGTAAAAGTTTGATATAGTGACTCTTTGCTATGTGCCAATAATATGTTTCACATAAGCATATAGGATTGAGATCTTCTCAAGTTCAATTTGAACATGATAGGTCATGTTATTGTTATTTTGAGTGAGATTTTGAATTACGTTATTGTTGTGGTGGTACTATTCTACTCTGTGAAAACTGCAACTGTAGTTTCAGTTTCTTTTTGTAATTTCTCACAGATATGTAACATATTTTAGTAAGGAATTTATCTGAAATGAGTTACTTGTTGCAATCTAACAGTTAACTTCAGGGTATATATTCAGTAGGCCTTTATGATTAGGTGCAGTCTATATATTCTCATCTTTGCCGATTCTAAGATGCATGGCTCACTTTCTTTCTCAAGTTTTAATAATATAAAAATGGTTCTATATATCTTTGGGTATAAAAAATCTTCATATTATATATACTAAAACACAGGACCCAAGTTTTGCAATTCACACATTTAATGCAAAGTTTGCCAAATTGGCGGAAACAGCCCCTGAGGTTCAAGTGTCGTTGCAAAGTAAGTCCTTTAACATTAATAATCTTTTGCAACTTGGCAAAAACAACCCCTGAGGTTTAAATGTCGTTGCAAAGTAAGTCCTTTAAGCAATCCCGCTGCATCGCGCGGGTTTTCCAACACTCGTTCTGTTATTAATATGAGGGGTGTAAAAGATATTTGCTTAAAAGTAATTGTTTATTAGCAAATGTTTTATAAATATATCATATTTGTCACAACTTTTTTTCTCGGTATCAAACAAATTTTTTTTTCTTATACTAAAATTTCAAATTCGGTCTTTTTGGAATATTTTGTGACATTTTTTAATAATTTTAAGGGAAAAAATGTCAAAAAGTATCTTAAGAATGCCGAATTTGAAAGATAAGTACCTGTATAATAAAAAAAAAATTGTTCGATACCAAGAAAAAATATTGTGACAAATATGATATCTTTATAAAATATTTGGCTTGTATGTCAAATATTGTAATTCAAACTCAAATTAAAAAAAATAGTAAACAAGAAAAAGATAAATCACAAAGTATTTGAATCAAGAAAGGGTTGATGCCTAAGCTTTAGTAAGTAGGAGGCCTTGGTCACTCATGAACTACTCATATGATCATTAAGGCTACAACAAACAAAAGAAGACTGTCATTCTGATAATACAAAAGAATTGATTACCTAGCAGTATCAATTGGTGTTGATCATTTAAGGTGTTTCTCCCTAATGGGTTGAGAATTTGAATTGATGATATGCCACGGGTCGGGTTCGGGTAGGGTTTTAATGCACCCTGCACCCGTTTATAACATATGCATCCGTACCCACTCATACCAATACCCGGTTAATATTATCTATTGGTTTTTCGGGTTTTTTCATGCGTATCGGTTATCCCCAATTGAATATTGGGCAAATGCTCTAAAAAGGCATCGAACTTGCCACATTTTCCTTTTGTGGGCATCGAACTTTTTTTTCCTAAAGTAGCCCTAAACTTGCCTAATTTTCCTATTGTAGCCCTAAATCAAGAGTTATATTCATAAATTTATATAAATCACCCCTGTGGCTCTAAACAATTACACCGTTCGTCCTATTAAATTTATATCATAACATTTATCTTCTACTCTCTTTCACATTATCTTACTGCCTCTCCCCCTCTCTCGCACCACCACACCGACACCACAGCCACCACAACAACCACCACTCTCCGCCACTACCTCCTTTCAAAACCCATGTCGTCCCTCAGATGCCAATCCATCAAATGCTCACTTCTTAACCCCTCCCCACAAACCCTAACACAATCTTTTAAATCTAAACCAAGCTTACCCTTTTCGATGCGATGGGGTTGCTTTTAAGGGAAAGGATTGTGTTCTTAGGGACCCAAATTGATGATTTTGTGGCTGATGCTATTATTAGAGCACTCCCATCCATAACACCATAACACCAATAACACCGTCCACGTCAGCGCCACATCAGCTTTAACATTTAACATTAACATCCCCAAAAAACACTCCCATCCATAACATCCCAATAACACCATAACACCACTAATATTTTATATTTTCAATTTCAACCCCTAACTAAAACAAACATTTCATTTATTAAACTAAAACAAACATTTCATTAAAACATAAACCATATTACAATACGAGATAATAATAAAAAAAAAAAATACAACGAAATGAAAAAAAAAAAAAAAAAAAAAAAAAAAAAAAACTTCAAATAAAACGCTACAACAAATTAAAGGAAATACGATCTACTGACGAGGTTTCAAGTTATATTTTGCGATGATTCGATCTTTTTCGTCATTGATCCACTGCACGACCATTGGATCTTGCCCGTCAGTAGGCGTCATCAAAAACTTGATCTCTTCCAACCTTGTTAATGTGAGATCTCTTTCCTGCGCGGCCCGATACGCCGCTTCGGAGGCTTCTCGTTTGATACGAAACTCGTTTGCCATAGTTTCTGTAAAATAAGCTGACGAGCTCGTTCCTCCAGTGCTTGTTCCCCCAGTACTTGTTGTAGTCTCGGATCGTGCTTTCTTGGTAGCACGTTTCTTTCCCATGGGCCGTGGTTGTTCATCATTACCAAACAAAGCCTCGTTTGTTTGGCTTGGGACTTCGCCGGTTAAATCAACCGGTTCCGGCGTCTCCCATTTCTTATAATGACGCAAAACATCCCAAGCGTCATCGAGACCAAACGGTGCTCCTCTGTTTTCCTCACGATACCATTGCTTTGCCCGTTTCATCACATCCACCTCACTTTCACCGCTTCGTTGATCCCGTTGCGCACGTACGTAACAAGAGTTGAACTTTGTGCATATCCTGTTCAACGTTGTCCATTTGCTTGACATCATGTCCTTGGTGCGCCGTTGAAAGTTGAGTCTATTGAACTCATTTCTGACCCGATACCAAAACGTATCTCTAGGTTGGCACTTTCCAACTTTTGGATCCTCCGAAACAGCTATGTAACACCTTGCAAGTAATGCTTCCTCTGCTGAATTCCAACGATTGGTAACGACAACCTCCTCATCAGAATCAATTGGTTCGGGCTCGGGGTCTTTGGATTTTTTGGATTTTCGCTTAATACGACCTTTTCCTTTTTTTGGTGGAGATGTGGGTGTCTCAGCAACATCTTGTGTTTCAGTTTGTGATTGTTGTGACTGTTGTGTGAATTGAAGGTTTTGAAAGTTGGAGTTTAAGGTGTTTTGTTGGTTTTGTTGTTGCCAAAACAGTAATGTTTGTTGTTGTTTCCACATTTCTTCGCTTGATAAGCCTAGTGGGTTGGGGTTTGAAGATGAACCAGCATTCGAGTTAGATGATGAACCCGGGTTTGAGGGATTCCACCCATCATTGAGAAGATTGAAGAAAGTATCGTCGTTGCCTCCCGACATTGTTTTTTTTTTTTTGCAGTTAATTGAAGTTGATAGATTGAGAGTATTGAGAGGATTTAGAAGTGGAAGTGTGAATAAAAATGGTGTTTTGATTGTGTATTTATAGTGGTAAAAAAAGGTTTTTGAATTTTTTTTTTTTTTTTTTTATTAATTCTAGCCGTTAGGGACTAAAAATGAAATTTTTTTAAAAAGTTAACGGCTAGTAGCCGTTAGAGGGACTAGATTTGAAATTTTTTTGAATTTTTTTTTTTTTTTTTTTTTGGTTCAGCGCTTAACGCGCGTTACGTACTCAACGGCCAGGGACCAACGCCGTGGTTGTTCTTCGCTTCCATCCTTATAACGCCAGTAACGGCGTTAACAGCCCCCTAACGGGCGTTAGCGCGTTACGAATGGGAGTGCTCTTAGTGTTGTTGTTGTTGGATGCTCAAGATCCTAAGATGGGGTTTATTATAATGTGGCAAGGTATACGCTTTTGATTGAGTTTTATTCGTTGTGTGGAGGATGCAGAGAAGGTGTTTGGTGAAATGCTTATAATGTGGCATACATTGATGAAGTTGAAGAAAGAGTAGGCGGTAAATCACAGAAGGTTTTCTATTCTGTACTGGTTAAAGCTGTAGATAATCTTGATCAAGTGATTGACTTTATATTTTTCCGAATGCTCATTCTTTTGACTCTGCTCTGACTAATACTGACTGTATATTCTTTTTGAAGGAAATTTACAGGATACGTTTACCTGGATCGGCAAAAATAGAAGAAGGAAAGCCCGAGAACCAAAACCATGCGATTATTTTTACACGAGGGGAAGCTCTTCAGACTATCGACATGAATCAAGACAATTATTTGGAAGAAGCTTTTAAAATGAGGAACTTGCTTGAAGAGTTCAATGAAGATCATGGAGTGAGACCCCCAACAATTTTGGGTGTTCGGGAGCATATCTTTACAGGAAGGTCTGATTAGAATTTAAATAGAAATTGGTTCGCTTATTATTTCCTTTAAAATATGCAGACGTGTATCTAATATGCTAACATACCTTTGTTGCAGTGTTTCTTCATTGGCTTGGTTTATGTCAAATCAAGAAACGAGCTTTGTTACCATTGGTCAACGAGTTCTTGAAAGACCTTTGAAGTATATTCAACTCATATATTTTATTAACCAAATAACACATTACTCATGTAAATATGAACATGTTGATATATCTAAATTTATTGTACACTAGGGTCCGGTTCCACTATGGGCATCCAGATGTGTTCGATAGAATTTTTCACATCACACGAGGTGGCATCAGCAAAGCTTCCAAAGGAATCAACCTAAGCGAGGACATTTTTGCAGGTATAATTCTGATACTTGTTTATATATGTGTTTCATTTTTGTATTTGTTGATTGCGTACTTGACAACTTATGGGAGATTCATTTACTTGTAGGGTTTAACTCGACACTAAGACGCGGCAATGTAACTCATCATGAGTATATACAAGTTGGGAAGGGTAGAGATGTCGGCCTTAATCAAATCTCACTTTTTGAAGCAAAATTGGCATGTGGTAATGGTGAACAGACGTTAAGTCGGGATTTATACAGATTAAACAAAACTCATGGGACGAAATGTGTAAATTATTAGTGCCACAGGGACCTTTTATGTAATTGACTCAAGGAGGAATGGTGTAATTGTTTAGAGCCATAGGGACGATTTATGTAAATTTATGTAATTAACTTGTGATTAGATCAGATTTAGGGCTACAATAGAAAAATTAGGCAAGTTTAGGGCTACTTTAGGGAAGAAAAAAAAAAATCGATGCCCACAAAAGAAAAATGTGGCAAGTTCGATGCCTTGTTTTGTCATTTTCCCTTGAATATTTTATGCCCAAAATGGAGGGTATCAAGTTTAACTCACACTGAAACTCACCGATAAAACAAAGCAAAACACGCTAACATATTTAAATTTTTTTAAAGTTAAAGAAAACGAATATCGTATCAAATGTTTTAACGTTTTCTAATAATTCATGTACAAAATCCAATTGTGTTATAGAGAAAAGAGATACTTATGTAAAAATATAATGGAAGAAATCATATAAAATGTATATATATATATATATATATATATATATATATATATATATATATATATATATATATATATATATATATATATATATATATATATATATATATATATACTCTAATTAATTATAATACTCCCTCCGTCCCAATTTAAGTGTCTTTAATAGAATCTTTAGTTGTCCCAAATTAAGTGTCCATAGAATATTCTAACCAATGAGATGAGAGTTTAGTGGGTGAAAATGATATTTGATTGGTGGAGAGTTTAGTTAGTGGAATTTTCTAAAACTTTGTGCATATGAATAGTGGACATTTAATATGGGACGGAGGGAGTAGCAATAAAGAGAGTACGAATTCGGGTAAATGGTTATGGGTATGGGTAAACGAGCGGGTATTACCAGAACCTGTCACCGAACCCGTACCCGGCTAAAAGCATTTATTAATACCCGAACCAACATCCAAACCCGCCAACCTGCCCAGAACTCGTCCCAACTGGTTAGAGGTTCGGTTTTCCCCGTCAATTTCGGAAGCTTTTGCCATCCCTAGATATGATTCTGCTTATTGCCGGATCTTAACATCCAAATGAAAAGGAAAATACAAAGAATATTAAGCACAAAATAAAGTGCAACCCCACGCTAACACCCTGTGCCCCGTGTATATATATGCAAAGCCTCATAGTGATGCAAATCACCTTCTCACACAATTAACACAAGGCCTTCTATTTCCTAATTTCTTTTTGTTGAATATGCGGCAGGCCTGGTGTCTTAGACAGGTAGAAGCATCGCCCCTGACAGAAGACCAAATAAAAGGTCTGCTCAGAAAATTCGACACAAATGGTGACGGCAAGATCAGCAGAAGGGAACTAAGGGCTGGCTTGAAAAGCCTTGGTGTACGTTTCGCGTGCTTTAGAGCTAGGCGTGCACTGCGTTATGCTGATGCTAACGGAGATGGTGTTATCAGCGAGGAAGAAATAAACGAGCTCGCCAGATATGTTTCCAAGTGGAACATTTCTTTAACTTAATCAAGAGCTTCGGTATAGTATAGTAGTAGCTTGTGAGTGTACGTAAATAAATAAAACATGTAATTTGTTTTGTTTTTCATGTGCTTTCACCTATACTAAGCCGGACTTAGATCAACCATCTTCATGTTTCATAGTTTATAGCAAGAAGCTAGATTGAGTTGTAATTTATTTTAAATCAAACTTTGTATGCAAATAGTAACCTTGCTCGTTTAATGTGTTGCTCTAGTGCATATGAACCATACTGATTTCACGATATGAATTGGTAAATTACCTACAAAAAGGCTGCTGGTGATTGACAATTTACTTATGGTAATTTACATAAGCCGAGTCGTTCAAAAAAAATTTTACATAAGCCAAGTCTCAGATTTTTTGGTAATTTATAGATAATTATATAGAATAACAACAGAAAGTAATCCGTCACTGATTGAAATTTTTTTAGCAACGGTTTCCTATTTTTTGCAATTTTGTATGTATAAAAATTTAGAAGAAACAACTCTTACATTGAAGTACTTTAAATTACAGTTATAGTAGTTGTTTGAGTATTCGCACATAGTATCTACATATCTAAAGTTGCATTATACGTATTTTTAAGATATAAGCATCTAGAATTGCATAATCATTAATCCCTTTACATATGCAAACCACCATTGAGCTAGTCTATAGTAGTAATATTCCAATATTATATTGTTCTAAATTTTGTCCCTCCTAAGAGCATGCGCAACCATAGCGCCGCCCCCCCCCCCCCCCCCCCCCCTCCCCCCACAAAGTTATTTGCATGTTATCCGGTGTTAACCTATGTTAACCATTGCACGTTCGGTGTTAAAGCTTGCACGTTAACTTGGTAACGTGCGTTATTGGTTTTTTTTGTTTTTTTTATTTTTGCCCTTAAATGAGGGGTTGTTTTTATAAATTGTTGATGAGTTAAGGTTTAACCTTGAAATGTTATGATTGCGGGTGTTTTTTTTTTTTTTGTGAGTTAAGATAAAATGTTAAAGCTGATGTGGCGCTGACATGACACGATCTTAAAGTTTAACTTGTGTTACCATTGCAAGTGCTCTAACTAGATGAGAATAACTAGCTAGAAAACCAAAGCAAAGTATAGTCAGCCTTAATTTATGCTTTGTGGATATATTTTTCCATAGAATATTATAAATCTAACACTGGAGAACACCTTTTGGGGCCTCAATTATTGAGGCGCTAGTGTGGGAATAAGTGACATGGATGGATGGATGGATGGTTCATTAGCTGATAAATGCTTTTTTCTTGGCATTGTTTCAAGCCAGTTTTGTTAGTCCCAAATTGAGTGAGTCGATATGAAATGCAAACAATAAACTTGAATAACTAAATCGTCTAACTATTGTAACGTTACATTCTATAAGTACTTATACTAAACGAAGGGATATAACCCAACCGTTGTGTCGTTTCGGTATGTAACCGTTTCTAACCATTCATAACTATAAAACGGTTATATAACTAACTATATTAACCGTCTATAACCGTTTTATGGTTATATAACTAACTATAACCGCTTGGCGGTTGAAATCTATATAACGTGCAAGTTTGGTCCTTGTTGTTTGAAGCAATGTCGAGATTATAGTTTACATTCTCCTCCTTAATCTTGATCGTTGCTTCGTCCTAAGTCTTGAACTCCGAGCATTTGTCGCATAGTCACGAACTTGAGTCTTGGTAAAGCTTTTGTTAAGATATCTGCTCTTTGTAGTTCTCCACTAACGTGTTCCACTTTAATATGACCATTCTCTAAGCATTCACGAATGAAATGATAACGAATGTCTATGTGCTTGCTCCTTCCATAAAAAACTGGGTTCTTTACGAGTGCTATTGCTGATACGTTGTCAACTCTAAGCGTTATTCTTTTTTCTTCCAATCCAGTTAATTCACTGAGTAAACGTTTTAACCATAAGGCTTGACATGCTGCTGCAGTAGCCGCCATGAATTCTGATTCACATGATGAGAGTGCCACTGTTGGTTGCTTCTGAGTACACCAAGTAATAGGTGACTCTCCAAAGTAAAATACTATTCCAGTAGTTCCTTTTCCTTGATCGGTATTGATTCCATAACTACTGTCACTGTATCCTGTAATCTTGCAGCCGCCTTCTTTCTTATATATTATGCCATGCTCCTTTGTTCCTTTGATGTATCGGATTACTTGTTTCACTGCCTTTAGGTGATGATCCTTCGGGTCTTGCATAAATCTGCTGAGTAGTCCGACTGAGTAACTAAGATCTGGTCTTGTATGTAGTAAGTATTTGAGACTTCCAATTAAGCTTCGGTAATAAGTTGCGTCAACTGAGTTTCCATCTTCCGCCTTGACCAACTTAGTGCCGGGATCCATTGGTGTCTTCGTATCATTACTGTCCATCATGCTTGTTTCTTTTAAGATCTTGTTAATATATCTTGTTTGCTTGATTGTAATCTCTCCTCCTGTCTGTGTAACTTTTATCCCAAGGTAATATGCTAGCAACCCTAAGTCGCTCATTTCAAATTTTTCTTCCATCTGGGATTTGAACAAGTCTATTTCCTTCTTTGGAGTGCCCGTGATTATCAAATCATCTACATATACTCCAACGATAAGTGTAGAAGTCTTGCTTCTCTTCGTATAAACTGCTTGTTCGAGATTACATTTCTTAAAGTCCAAGGACTTCAAGGTTTGGTCAAGCTTCACGTTCCAAGCTCTTGGTGCTTGTCTTAAGCCATACAAAGCTTTAGTTAGCTTGTAGAGTTTTCCTAGGTTTCCTTGTTGAATGAAACCTTCAGGTTATGTAACATAGACTTCTTCCTTCAATTCTCCATGTAAAAATACTGATTTTACATCTAAGTGGTGTGCTTGCCATCCATGATATGCTGCTAGTGCTAATATTAAGCGAATTGTCTCTATTCTAGCAACTGGTGCAAATACCTCATCGAAGTCTATTCCTTGTTCTTGTACATAACCTTTTGCTACTAATCTTGCTTTATATTTAATGATCTTTCCTTGTGCATCTCTCTTGGTTTTATAAACTCATTTGAGTCATATTGCCTTATGATTTGCAGGCAATGTGGTAAGAGTCCATGTGTTGTTTTTGTTGATTGAATCTAATTCAATTTCCATGGCCTCAATCCACTTTTCATCTTTTGATGCTTCCTTGTAGTTACGGGGTTCTTCTTCTGTGAAAAATAAGCTTGGTGCTTCTACTTCACGTGTAGTTTCGTAGATTTCCGTAATATTCTTTAAACCTTGTATTGGTCTATGATCAAATCTATGATCTAAGCTTTCTAATGAGCTAATAGTAGCTTCTACTTCATCTTCTGAGTTAGGATTGTAAGTGTATGTTGGTGGTGTGATTGGTGAGGGTGGATCTGGTATAGGTCTCGGTTCATGATACGTGTTATCATTGTTTTCTGTGTTGACTGGTGTAGGATTCTCATTGTCAACTCCGTCTATTACAAAACTAGTCCAAAAAGTGTCTTGTGTACTTGTATCCTCTTCATTGTTATTCCAATCCCACGGTTTCGTTTCCATAAATTTTACATCCCTACTAACGTGTTTCTTCTTTCATATCGGACCATATAGCCTACATGCTTTTGATCCTTCTTCAACTCCTAAGTAAATCATTGGAATGCTTCTATCGTCCAGCTTCTTTAGGTGAGGTATTGTTATCTTAGCATAAGTTGTGCATCCGAATATTCTTAGGTATTCCAAATTTGGTTTTCTGTTGTAGAGGGCTTCATATGGTGTTTTATCTTCTAGGGCTTTCGTAGGTACCCTGTTGAGTATGTAAATGACGTGTCTGACTCCTTCCGCCCAAAAAGTTAGGGGTAACTTCATTGCTTTCATCATACTCCTAGTAGTTGATAACACTCTCTTATTTCTCCTCTCTACTACACCATTCTGTTGCGGTGAGTATTGTGTTGTCAATTGTCTTGTTATTCCATTCTCCTTACAGTATTTGGTGAATTCATTTGATGTAAATTCACCTCCTCTATCATTTCTTAGCATTTTAATTTTCAACTTCAACTTCAATTCAATCTGCTGTCTAATATTCCTTGAATGTGTTGAATGCTTGATCTTTCGAAGTTAGAAAGTAAGCCCATATGAAACATGTGCAGTCATCTACTAATAAGAAGATGCGCTTCTTTCCAGAGTGTGTGGCTGGACTTATGGGACCACAAAGATCTCCATATACTAAGTCCAACGGGTTCTTTGATCTGAATTTTGCTTGATTTGGAAAGGGTGTTCTTATGTGTTTTCCTAATAAACATGCATCACAGATTTGTCCTACATGATTTATTCTCGGTATTCCATCCACTAGACATTTTCTTGTCATCTTTTTGATAACATCAAAGTTTAGATGACCTAATCTACCATGCCATAACCATGCTTGATCATCTACGTTTGCTAAGAGACATATAGGTGCTTCTATATGTAATCTAATACTGTAAAGTCGATTCTTAGATCGTTCTACTTTCATCATCAACTTCTTGTTCTTATCATACAAAGTCAGTATGTTTCCATCCATGATGATCTTACAACCTATTTCAGTGAGTTGTCCTAGACTAAGTATGTTGCTTTTGAGGTTTGGAATGTAGTAAACGTCCGAAATCATCTTCTGTAGGTTTCTACATCCTAATAATATTGAACCTCTACCCTTTATCTCCACATACGATCCATCTCCAAAACGAACGCGTCCAGTGATGTTTTCGTCAATATCGTTAAAATGGCCTTTGGTGCCCGTCATATGGTTACTTGCACCATTATCTAAATACCATATGCTAGCATCTGTTGTAGCATACTTTCGGGGTTGTACTTGTTCTTAATTTAACAAGATTTTTTCAGTTTCGTGTGTAGCCATTAATAATGATGGTTCATCGTCTTCTAAGATAAGGTTTGATTGTTCATGAGTTGTTGGTGGGTTTCTACAGTCTTTCTTGAAATGTCCAAGTTTCCCGAAATTGAAACATTTAAACTTCTTTTTATTCCACTCACCTTTATTCTTATTGTGAGTTGAATTTTCCCCATTCGAGTTATCACTATTTCTTTTATTTTGCCAATTTCCTCGTGAATAGTTTGATCTACCTCTATATTTGGTAAATCGTTTCTTATTTCTAGAGTGTTCGCCTTGTGCGAATAATAGGTTATCTTGGCTTTCTAATTGTTCTCCCTTTTGGTGTTTTATTCCTTCCTCGAATGCCTTAAGTCTTCCAGCGATCTCATCTAATGTAATGTCGTCGAGATCATTTGTCTGTTCTATGGATGCTACTATTTGAATGAACCTATCTGGTGTGGAGCCTAATAGTTTTCGTACTAAAAGAGATTCATCCAAAGATTTTCCTAATTCTTTAGCCTTCGTGGCGTAGCCGTTTAGTTTGGCTGTAAATGCATCCACCGTTTCATCTTCCTTCATCTGAAGGGTCTGAAATCCAACCATCAGTGATTGTAACCGTGCTTGTTGCACTTTCTCTTCTCCAACGTGTCTCTTTCTTAATGAATCCCATAATTTCTTTGCCGTTTTGCAACTTGCTACTTGTAAGATCACATCTTCTGTCAATGCTTGGTATAGGAAAGCCGTCGTTGCCTTATCCTTCTTATCATCTACTTGCGTGTTATCCTCAGGTTCTATCGCTTCCCATAAACCTTGTGCTTCCAGTATAACCTTAATTTGTATGGTCTTTACCCAAAAAAAACCTTAATTTGTATGGTCAAAACTGTGTAGTTTGTGGTTTTGAGTTTAGGGCATTGATACTGTGCCATTGGGGTTACGGGTTTTGGTGCAGTGTTAGTGTTATTCGCATCGTCACCAGGAATTTTGATAGTGCTTATGATCTTCACTTTCTAATTCGTATGGGAATTCTTAACTTAGTATGATATTCTTAATACTACGGGAACAGAAATAGTTATCCGGGAATCTAATAGTATGGGATCAAATATAAAGTTCTCGGGATTTCCTAATAATATAAAATAACGATCTATACTATCTAAATTTTAAAAGAAATCCAAAGTTTGAATTTTGTGACCTCGTTGTTGTGTTAAACACAAACGTATTCCCACTTGTGTGTCGGTACTCAAGTATAATACCAACCACGTTCTTTTCTTTCCCACGTTCATCAAACCAATTTGCGTACACCCTTCTTTTGATGTTGTCGAATAGTTCTTTTTCAAATATACCACTTCTTCCACTACGTTGTCTTCTATTTGTGTCGACTTGTATGCCCTAGACCTTTTTGTCTCGGCTTCTTTCTCCAAAAACACCCAAAGTGTCCTTGGCCCCAATCAAACTATGATGTTTGTTGGTGTTTTGCTCCAAGTTCTTCACAAATACTACTTTTCTCACAAAAATACCTCTCGGTATTCTTACAAAAGCAATTCGATTGCTTTTATCTTCACTAATACCCTACGGTATCATTCCAACGTCTAAACAAATGTGAGATTTTGTTTGTCGTTCTGCTGTTGCTTGTTCCTTTCCACGTTATACCACAATACTTCCTTATTCTTTTAAATTTCACACCGTATCTTCAACAACTTCTTAATACCCGTCGGTATTCTTATTTGAAAAACAAGTGATCAGCCTATTTTCTTCTTCGTTATTTGTTGTTCTCGTATTGCTAAACGCTTCTCCAAACAATCCTTGATTGTTTTCTATCTCGGTATACCTTCTTAAATCAGCAAGCAACGCTTCTTTTCTTCTTGTATATCTCGTATATATACAAGGTATCCTTTTGACGTCTTTCAATTTTTCTTGTCACGTTATATTGCGACAAGGTATTCTTTCTTCTTCTTTGTTGTCGTGTGCAAGACACCAACAAAGTCCTTCAAACAATTGTTCTTCTTCTCTTGATTCTTCCTGTCGCGTATAAGTAACACAACAGAAACAAGGGCACCACGCTGTTTGGTGTCCTCCCGTTTGCAATTTCGACACAAGGTAAGTCGTATACTACTTCTCTTGCGTCCCTTAGTTATCCAGGCAACGTATATATAAATATATGTCGCGTCTTCTTCTTCCTGAGACAAGGTTTCAACGTCTTCTTTTTCTGTTTTGGTTTCCTTCTGGTCTCGTTGAGGTTTCTGGTTTTGATCGTCTAACTATTGTAACGTTACATTCTATAAGTACTTATACTAAACGAAGGGATATAACCCAACCGTTGTGTCGTTTCGGTATGTAACCGTTTCTAACCGTTCATAACTGTAAAACGGTTATATAACTAACTATATTAACCGTCTATAACCGTTTTATGGTTATATAACTAACTATAACCGCTTGGCGGTTGAAATCTATAAAACGAGCAAGTTTGGTCCTTGTTGTTTGAAGCAATGTCGAGATTATAGTTTACAAGTTTCACGTTATCCAGGTGGCACGATTGCACCGTATAGTAACCACATGCACCCAGCACCGAGCCTGGCATCGGGCGAGGCGGGCGATGGCTCAGGGCATCATCAAATTAGGGGCATCAAAATTTTGATGTTTGTCTAGTTTTGATTTGTATACCTGAGAAAACACTAAGGGTGCGTTTAGTTGGAGGAAAACACCCTTGTTTTCTACAAAATGTTTTGTGGAAAACAAGGAAAATAGAGATCGCGTTCAAATCAATGTTTTCCAACAAAATGTTTTGCAAAACACAAACTCCTCTATTTTCTAACTTAACAAGGAAAATTACAAAACAAATTTTAGTTGTTTTCCTTATTTTCCTTTGTAACCCACAACCTTCCCTCCCTTCTTCCAAATAGAAAATACAAACACCAACTAAACGCGTTTTCTATATTTTAAGTGTTTTGTGGAGATAAATTTCCCTTCAAAATTTTTACAAAACTAGAGATAGAAAACACAAATTTTTTTTCTCCAACTAAACGCACCCTAAGGAACTTCATGTTTTTTGACTTTTCATATTTTCTTTGACTAAATATATTATTAAAACAATTAAGTGGTTTTTTCTAATGTTTTATTTTATATAGAGTTTTCTGTTGATCTGTTCAACTGCCTTGTTAATTTTGTGTTTTATACAATTTCTTTTTTCTTCATCTTTTGCATTTTTTTATAGATACACGTATATTTTTATTTTTGGTTATGTCTTGTTTTCACTTAAAATTTAATAAATTTTACTAGGAAGGGAAAGAAAATAGATCAAGTGAAAGAAGTTACGTAGGGGACATCTCCATTTTTCCTTCAAGAATCTTTAGAATTACCACCACTTAGCTTTCAACAAGTCTGAGATAAAGGATTGGTCAATCAGAATATTTGACCACTAACAAAAGATAAATTCTTTGCAGAAGTACTTTGTAAATAATTTGGTGATTTATATAGAATAAATATATGCTAACATAAAATAAGTGATAAAGATACTTGAAAAGGTAGTATAAAAAAAGTGAAGGTTGGAGTGAATATGAATAATTTGGTGCTACCTGTAACAAAAAAAGTATACCATTGGTTGTAATTGTAACGATAAAAATAGCTTGTTGTTTGTTTACGACGTCTAATAGGGACCGGCCCTGCATACACCTGTATGTAATCCTGTTAAAGTCGATATAATTAGCATAAAAAAAATGCTCGATAACCATGGAAAGATAACTTGCACAAAATTTTTAAAGAAAGTATCACAGGACACAGGATACCGTTCTGTAGCACCTTTTCAAAGATCTTAACTAGATTTAATCATAAAAATTGGATATCCAAGCTTTTAGGTGGAAAGCTAGCTAGCTGAGAAGCTATGGAAGCATTATTCTCTTGTGACAATTACCTGTATTACTTGTTTAGAGCACTAACTATGGACGGCGCTACATGTAGGGAAGCAGGTTCGACCGAATCTTACTTATTTTAATCATAGTGTAATTGTGGTATATAGCTTCTTCAGTACTATACAATTATATCTTAGGAAGGACACTTAAAGATTTAAGATAATTAACAACGGTGGTCCTGTGCATGCCGTCCTAAAAAAAGGTGGTCCTAATTAACTTGGATATTAAACCGCAATGTTGGCCTGGAGAAACTTTTCAGAGTACATAGAGGAATTTCCAATGGGCCATAAAACATGTATGCATTCAATGTAGAGCCAGTGAGGGTTGGAGGGTGCTTGGCCACCCCCAACTGTGGTGGACCTTACCCCATGACAAAGTGGTTCCCAGAAACCACCGTAGATATCAAAGCCTAGAAGGTATGTATAAGAAAAATTAAGATCTACTTTAAAATTATATCGGAAACCACCTTACATCTATGTGAGAAGCAAGAAAGACAAGAAGGAATTTAATAACGAATACGAGTAGAAAACAAGAAACTGATATTATTGTTTAAATGAAGGTTCTTAGGAGGAAGATGCCTCAAAAAACAAAAAAAATAATTAGTTTGTATTTTAGGGCCCATTTGGTTTATAATAAGTGGGGTTGGATTAAGATTTGGATTTGGTATAGGATTTGGATTTGTGATAGGTTTAGAAGAGAGAAATTATATTTATTTATATATATTTTTTTATAATAAATATTGAATAAAACATATTTTTAAATTGAATTATTTCTATTTTTATAAATAATAAATAAATAAGAATGGTTGGTATGCATTTTGGGCCCACAAATGTCAGAAAACAATATGTAAAGACATATATTAGATGGGTTTTGACAAAAGTATTATATGTGGGGTTCAAACCTTTGTGTCAGAAAAAAAATTGGTGCCAAACGTTTGATTAGAATTGCTTTGAGCCTAAAGCTGTGAAAAACTATCAACCAAACTGCACCTTAATGTTAGTGATTTTGTGGTGTACTTTTATTAAAAGGTTCAATTTTAACCCCTCCACTTTTGAATGTATCAATTTAATTATGCTTAAAATATTACTCTCTTCGTTTCAAAAAAATGTCAACTATACTATTTATGTTTGTCCCAGAAAAGTGTTCACATTATATTTTTGGATAGTAATAATGACTGATTTTCCTATTTTAGCCTTATAATCAAAACATGCATTAATTACTCATTCCTAGTTTCTACATTTATGAGGGTAAAAATAATGTTTCATTAATCAAAACTATCATTAATTACACATATTATAACTTACTCATTTTTTGTTTGCAGACTCTTTTTTGGGACGGAGGGAGTATGATTGAACCTCTTTTGAAAAAAAAAGGCTACATTAGTCCGTATTATGATTGAACCATCTATGCTACCATTTACGCCCACCTTTGCCCATTTTTTCATTTTCTTAACTTATCAAGTAATTGTATGCTACTATCGAAAAATTAGCATTGAACCTGTATGTCAAATGATTCAAACTGCAATTTAGCTTTTGAAACAAAAAATCGTATGTTACTACTGAAAAAGTTGAGCCCCCTTTGCATTTTTCTCAAAAAAGTGCAATTCAATTAGCAGTCTGGGTTCACGGGCTTAGTTATTGTGGGCATCTTAGGCTGCCTCCAATAGTTCGATCGAGGCAATGCTCGATCGACTCATGAATCGATCGTCCTTGATGTGGCGAATCGATCGGCACTAAAGTTTCTCACAACTTGGTCACGATCACGATCGAGTATAAAAGTTTTAATGTCAAAAAATTACCGTTATTGCAACGGTTAAAAAAAATGTTAACCTTTATAAATACACAATACAAACACACTTCAATCCACAAATCTATTTCACACAATTCAAACTCAAAATACTTCTCAACAAAAGATTTAATATGGCTTGCCGTCTCCCCCATTCCGTTGAAAATATGCAAGCGTACGTTCAAAATCAATGCAATAACGACGATGAGGCTCGAAAAAACGCTATTATAAGCGTCATCGAATTGTTTGACCAGACGAAGGCGGAGAAGCAACAAATGAGAGAAAACTACAAGAATTCCAACAACATTACGCCTGAACGAAAAGCTGTGATCGACAAATTTTGGAAAGATCAAGCCCGCAAAGACGGCGAGATTGCTGACAAGTTGTGTCGGTGTGTTCAAAAGATAACGGACAACGTCAGCACCAAAATAAATTGGAGCTACCGGGAGAACGAAAAAGATGGTGTAGGTGCATCAACTTCGACTACCAACTTCGAGCTACCGGGGGAACCTCTGCTAGACGAGGAAGATTTGGCTCGCATCGAGGGATTTGCCGGTTATCGTACTCCTTCGTATGACTCTGCATGCGGGGAGCATTAAGATTAGATTTATGATTTATGTATTTCGTATCGTTTTTATATTTAATATATTATTGTTTTTATTTAGTATTGTAACATTTTAATTATTAATGAAATTTTCTTTTGTGTTAAAAATGTTTTTTCTTTTTTTTTTTTTTTTTTTTTTTTTTTACCTAATCGCCTGAAGGTCGCTGAAGAGAGAAAGCTGACGTGGCAGTGAAAAATAAGGGGATTGAATCCCCTTACTAGGGGCAGCCTTAACATAAAGAGACTCATATTTTCCCAAAAGAATGCAGGATAGAATGTATTTTAAGCGTGGTCCTTCGGAAATATTAAGTTGACATAACATGATGTGTTGTTGTAGACTTGTAGGCTTGGATCAAAGAATTTGAATATAGGCCAATGCAAATAAGAGTAATTTGTCATTACAGTAGTTTTTAGTTCTACAGAATCACAACAATAATAGTTACAGTAGAAATCATTTGTATAAACTTTTGTGTCATCTTCATAACGACTTTTTCTTTTCTCTAAATGTGAATAACAGTGAGTGGCGACATTTAAGGAGTTACTTGTCTCCAACTGTCAAGTGTTTGTGACGACATGTCTTGTCACTAACTTCCCTTAACAGTCAAAATAACTGACTTCGATGACAAATTCTCTTAATTAGTGACAGATCTTGTGACGTAAGTGAAGGTCGAAACCTAGTGACGACTCTAGTTTGGTCATTCATTGCCGACTCTTAATTATCTGTTTCTAAAATGATTTGTGACAACCTAGAATGACGAAGAGCGACTGCCCAAAATTTTGTCACTAATAGCACAGTGATGAATAACAGTTGATAACCAAATTGCTTTCGTCCCAATGAAGTTATTTTTGTAGTGGCACTTCGATTTGTGACAACCTATTGAGCGCTGTCCATGCTTCAAATTTATTCGATGTCCAAATTAACTCACTCAGCAAACAATAACACTGTTGCTTTAAAAATTAAAATTAAGCATTTTATTGTAACTTTGTTGCATAAACACTTGGGTTATTATACAAAAAAATCACTAAAATTTGCGGGAAATTTGTCCCAAATCACTAAAGTTTAAAAGTTGTCATTCAGGTTACTCAGTTTTTTTTTTTTTTTTTTTTTGAACGGCAAGAAAGATATAATTAAACAAGAGTCCACCTAGCAAGAAGCTAAGGGCAAAAATTACAAATTAGAGATGGAAATGGCATTACAAGGACTTATGAACCATTCCACCCAGTTAAGAGAGTTTCTCTTATGTCTACTTGAAATCCAAGAAAAGGAAGCTAGCTTAATGTCATTTAAAATGAGATTCTTTGAAGGGCGTTTTGCGGAGAAGACCATTTCGTTTCTAAATCGCCAAAGGTGCCAAAGGGTTGTTTGAACCACAACATCAAAGAAGCGAGTGAAGGGTTTTGAAATGACGTCTTCGTCTGCAAGAGAAATGGTTTTTAGGAGATCAGTGGGTGGGTTGAGTCGGATATCACACCATTTAAAAATTAGAGACCAGACCTCTTTCGCGACTTCACACGAGATGAAGATGTGTTCTTCCGTCTCAATAGCATCAAGGCATGAGGGGCATAAAACAGAATCCAAGTCCACTCCACGGTAGTCCAGGTTCGATCTCGATGGTAATCTATTAAAAAATAATCACCAGCTAAAAATGTTTATTTTTATAGGGAGAAGGTTGTTCCATCTTGTAGGCTGAAGGCTTTGTGTGTGGTTAGAACGAGTAATGTGGAGCCGCATTCCTTTGACTGAAAATACCCTTGAGCTATCGATTGAGCATTCCCAAGTGTCTTGAGTATCACATAAACGAAGCTCTGAGACTAAGCTAATAAGATCGTCAAGTTCTATCTTTTCAGCTGTGGATCTTAAAAGTCTAGACCAAGCCCATTGGAAAGAAATACCTGGAGGGAGCATGGGATCTGAATGGTTGATGCCTAGCCCCACATGGTCAGAAGAAGGGACCAAAGTGTTGTTTATAGTGTATTGTGAACTATGTAACCTACTATTGCTGTTTGGAATAGGAGCACGTTCACAAACCAGGCTGTTTGGATTGGAATCCAACCGAAAGAGGCGCGGGAATGTGATACAAAGAGGTGAGCCACCCAACCAAGGATCGAGCCAGAATCGGGTGCTTAAACCGTTCCCGATCTTTTTCTTAAAAAGAGAGGTGAGATCAATTCCAATGTCACATAGGTCATCTTTTAACTTGACAATATTGGACCAACATCCAGTTTTAAGGGAAGAAGTCGAATTGTCTAGCAAACCACCATCTCGACCATGCAAGGAGCGAATAACTTTGCACCAAAGGGATTCCTCCTCGTTTAGGAAGCGCCACCACCATTTAGCCAACATGGCTAAGTTGCTCACCTTTAAACTACCTATACCAAGACCCCCTTGATTACGAGGAGATACAACTTTTTCCCAAGCAACCCAAGCTATTTTCCTATCCTCCTTTGATCCACCCCAAAAGAAGGAGCGTCTAAGACTTTCAAGCTCGCTAATAACTGATTTAGGAGCCTTGTAAGAAGAGAAGAAATAAACTCCTAGGCTACCAAGGACTGCTTTGATTAAAGTCAAACGACCTCCAAAAGATAGCGTCTTAGATTTGTCATCCACGTTACTGAACTTATGAAAGTTGTCATCTACGTTACTGAACTTGTAAAGATATGACATTTATGTTACTTAATATATAAAAAAAATAAACGTAAAAATCGCTGAAATTATAGACGTGTTTGCTTTTTAACGTTGAGTAACCTGAATGACAACTTTTAAACTTTAGTGACTTAAGACAAATTTCTCGCAAACTTTAATGCCTTTTTTGTATAATAACCTTAAACATGTTCCATTCATGTATATGAACTTTTTCTTTCCACCTAAGTATGTTGATTCATTATTATTATTATTTTTTTTTTCTAGAAAAAATCCTTATGAAATAATAAACTAATCGATCTAAAAGATTTGATACTAGATCTACCTGCAATTCTAATTTAGGTTTGATGCCCCGACCATAAACTAATTAATTAATCTCTTCTAGTTGTATACGTATCATTTAGGAGAATAGTTAGTGTTACCGAACCTAATAATTAATCACTAATTAAGATATTACGAGTATATTCTTGTCGTGAAAAGATTACAAGTCACACAATAGAGAACACCCTTTTGTTTACCTCTAAGGCTTCATATACACACTACAAGAAAATTGGCCCATAGTAACAGAAAAGGTCACTAAATGTAAAAAAAGAAAAACCTAAGTAAAGGTGTCCAGATGTTTTACCAGGCACCAGCACATAAGATGCAGTGACTAGACAAAATTTGAGTCTGGGAAAGTTTTTGGACCTTTCATGACACATTTCTTTAGTAACAATTGTCAGTAAAAATCCAAGAGCTAGTAATACTTTTTACCCACAAGTCCCACATGTAAAAATCACAAGATGCAGTGACAAGAAAAATTGAGTCTGGGAAAGTTTTTAGACCTTTCATGATCGAGAAGTAGGATTATGCACTACTACTTGGAAAGTTTTGGACCTTCCATGATACAAATACTGACACTGTTTGAAACTTATATTAGTAGTCACTAAAAGATGTTATCCTTGTGATGAATATTATTATGGCAGGTGCGAAATAACCATATTTGTATCTCCAAAACTCCATTGCACATGGAAAGGAGATGCACTATTGAAACTTATATTAGAGCATCTGCAATGCACCACTTGAACAAAAGCTTTTCATTATTTTTACAAGTCTTTGGAAAGCTTTTTAGCATTGCACCTAATAACTTGAACAAAAGCTTTTCATTATTTAGTCAACAAAGTTTCCTTTATATGTGGCAACAAAAAGCTATTCAACTTTTTACCATTGCATTGCAGATGCTCTTAGTAGTCCTATACACGTGCTTTATTCTTAATCTATCATAAAATATTTAAAGGGGCTGCTCAAATTTTAGTAGTCCTATAAATTAATACTCGATAAATTAATAAACTCAATAAAACTAATAATTTGTCCAGTCCCAACTTAGGACCAGTGCAAATTTGAACCCCAATTGATAAAATAATAAGATAATAATTTTTTTTAACCCCAGTGTATATATATTAGTCCAACGAAACTATAAATTAATAATCACTAAAAAATTACATAATATATATTATATATGTGTGATACACTTCAAAATTCTAAGATTGTTTAGTAAAAAATGAATCTATAGTCAATTGTTTTTTGTTGAACTTCAAATCTATATTGATTTCATCTTTAGATCTCCCTATTGCACTCAAGAGTTGGGGCGTTGTCTTCTCGTATAACAAAAAATTGTGAAGAGTTTTTTTTTTTTTTTTTTTGGTGCAAAAGGTGAAATATATTAGGATACTAAAAGTTACAACATACCCACTGATATGAACATGCTCACATCAGGGCAAAAAAACATAACAGATACCTCTAAACTATGTTGAACAATACATCCAAAACCTCTAACTGAAATCAGCTATCTGAAAAAACTAAATCTCAAATAGAAACATTGAAACAACCCTTTCTCTATAAAACCAGCAACTCCTGCTAAAACAATATGTTGACTTCACCTTTTATGCACCAATACCATATACTCTTGACTACATTTCCTAACTCAATATATTCACAAAACACTCAACCAACATCCACAGTGTAAAGGAATAGGGATTGAGCAGGCATCATCAAGTAGTATATAGTCCCATTCACACTAAAAGAGGGGCTATACCTATCTAGCTACATTTCCTATCCATAAACCTCATAGATCTCCAGCATCTACATCTTCACTGAAAAAACTAAAAGGCTTAGAGGGACAGGCATCACTAGAAAGGGAACACACTCCCTCATTTAGAACCATCCTTTCCTCCTATGACAGTGCATTGGGAGGACCAAGAAGGTTCATCTTTCACACTCTCTATTCCACCCATCATGCACTGTCCACCCATATCATATACCCCTGTTATGTGCAGACTAAACCAGAATACCTCCCATTTTAGCAGACTTCCATGTAGCATTCTAGATTTAGACCTCCAAATACTTCTGAATATCACCAAAAAAACATCCCACCATATCCTGGCCTAGGACTTCCTCTGATAATGTCTATTAATCTGGACTTTCCATTCCTTTTCCACATCTCTTACACCAGGAGACTCTTTGACTAACAGACTTAATAACTGTATTCTCACACTGTCTTCAATCATTTTGACCATTTCTACAAAGCTGATTTCCTTATTTGTGAAAACTCTAGAATTTCTTTCTCTCCATATAAAATATACACATGTAGCTAACACCATTTTCCTGACGACACTATAAATGTTGTTATTACAAGGCATATCAGATACTTTCTCAATCATAGTGCTCCAATCATATTCTGCAACTTTGATTTTCAATTTCCTTTCCATCACCATCCAAATTCCTTTAGAATAATCACACTTAAAAAATAGGTGATTATGTGAATCACTGCATTTTGAACATAATGGACATACCAGATTCACAGTAGGATTCCACATCATTAATCTGTCTTGAGTTTGTAATCTTTCTTTCACAGCAAGCCATAAGACAAAGGCATGTCTCGGGATTCCTTGAGAGTACCAAACCAGATTGTTCCATTTAATGCCTTTAGAAGAGTTATTGCCGCTTGTAATGCTTCTTTTTGAGTAACTAGTTCCAAAGCTATTGAATAATCCTCAACTTCATCATCAACCGGATTTTGAATGGTATCCGCCATAATTTCTTCAATTCTTTAAACCATGTAACATTCATTATTTTCACCAGGATAATCTAGCAAGTGATTCATATCTATTTTGTGCTGATAATGCATACCCGTAATTAACCGTCTTTAAATTAATAATTTATTAATTTATCGATAAAATAATATATCGCTAAATTAATAAAATATGTCGGTCCCAACACCATTAATTTATAGAGTTTTTACTGTATTATGGAATATCTGTTTAATTGCTTAACACAATCAATTTGAGCAGCCCCTTTAAATATTTTATGATAGATTAAGAATAAAGCACGTGTATAAGTACTTATAAAGAACTACCACCCTTAGTAGGATCAGAATAAAGCACTTGTGACTCTGTGAGTGTCCCCTTGTTCCATCAGGCATAACTTAATTATTAATTAATATGGTTGATTCAAGTTTAGCCAAAATAGATCTCTTAGAATAAGCTAGTAAAAAGATTTGATGCTCTTACTTGTCAGTCAAAGTTTGGCTTGATGGCATTTAAATTTTCTTTTCCAAAGTGTAACATCGATTATGAGAATATATTTGGTATATATCGCCAAACCAGAAAATCTTGTGACCAAAAGAGTACAATCTCACTGAGAATAGCAATAATTGATGGAGCTAAATTTGTTCTCATAAAGATAAGATATAGAATTAATTATAGATACACTTTGTGGAAAGTAATAAACTCCTTTAATTAGGTGAAACTCTTGGACATCTTAGTGACTGTTTTACACTTTTACTGTGTCATTAAAAAACATAAGCTAGCTTGGTCTAAATTAGTGCAAGTCCTTTTATATATATCACGATCTTTCAGAAAATAGTCGAATAACTTAAATAATTTACCATTTCCCTACGTTATCATTAGTATCTTCACCAACTTATGTTAAGGATTCTTTTCTTGCTTTTGTGGTTGTTTCCTGTAACAATGGTGTTTTTGTTGCTTAAGTTGTTACTCTATTTCCCTACATATGCCTTAGTGTCATTTGTGACAAAATGATATTTCTGGTAATGCTAAATACCAAACGTGCGTATAATTATAGTTAATTTTAGGATATATATAATTAAGATTCTAGTGACTTCGATTCTTAGCTTAGTTTGGTAGTGATGACGTATAGTCTGGAGTCGGGTCATGAACCCGACTACGGTCCAATACTTGCAAGCCCGGTACGAACTGGGCCAACATCAATACGCGTTTAGGCTCACGAAAGCCCAAGCCCATATCTATTTATGGAATAGATATCCGATATCTTCTAAAATAAGAAGATAATCATTCCCAACCGACTTAGGCGGGAGACGCCGAAGGTTGGGGAACACGGAACCAACAAGGATTCCGTGCGTATATAAAGGGAATCATATCCCTCGTTTAAGGTACGATCTCATAACCCTAAAACTCCTTAAACCCTAAACCGATTACTCACTCTCACGCCGGAGGATAATCGTGGGAGACAATCCCACGGTAAGCCTAACGGTGTTTCTTGTCTCTTAGTGCGCAGGTCTCAAGCAGCAATTCTCAATTGGTACGAGAACCGGAGCTCCAAACTAGGAACGTCCAACTTTTGTATCAACAAGTGGCGCCATCCGTGGGACCATACACTAAGAACCAACACTAGAATGACAAAACACGGTAATCAGCGATCGCAGTCGGACCTCATGGGGAAGAAGTCGCAGAGTGGACTAACCCCTAAGCAGACCTCTGGGACAACCAGCGCTGCTAAAAATAAGGGATCAGGCCAAGACTTGATCTTCCCTCTGGTGGAACCGCATTCGGGAACAACCCAAGCCACTACAACCACCACGAGTGGAGTAGACCCACTGCGCACCGTCTTTACTACTCCCTTCCAATCGGTGCTAGAAACTGACCTGACAAAGGTACCGGAGGCACCAGGCCGGGATAAGGGTATAGCGGCAGAAACAAACGCACTCACTCTTGAAGGAGTCGCGCCGGAATTAGCACCAGAAGTTTTCGTATCCCAAAACTACGAAACATTAACTGCCCTCATGCAAGAGGAAGAGAAGAATAGATCAGGTCGGAACTTGAAAGCCCGACTCAATTTCGATTCGGAATACGATACTTCCCCACTGCGCCACCAGAAAGAAAAGCGCAGAGGAAGCTGTCATAAACCCCCAATATTCAGCAGAATCGGGAGGAGAATCGAGGGTGAGGAGACATCTCACTCGCAACACTTGAGTGATAGTGATCGAGAAGAACGGCGTACCAGTGTCTACGCCAGACTGGGTAGCCGTAAAGTACATGACAGACTGGGGCGAAAGTATTCCCCAAGTGAAAGCCCTTCAGATCCAGACTACAAGTCAGACTCTGAGGATGACCGGCGCAAACGCCGTAAGAAGGAAAATTCATCTTCTGATAACTCCTCGGACAACGAGGATAGCGATACAGGACATTGGAAGTCTAGAAATAGACGCGATAGCCAAGAGGAAGACATGTCTCTCCCATGGCGCCGTCAGAAAGTGGATGCGTTCACCAGACGCATTAGTGATTTCTCTGAGAACAAGAAGAGGCGCATGCCTACAAATGTCAAGACCTATGATGGAACAGGTGATCCGGACGATCACCTAAAAATCTTTGAATCAGCCGCGACCATTGAGAACTGGCCACAACCAGTGTGGTGCCACATGTTTAATTCCACACTAGTGGGAAGCGCGCGGAACTGGTTCAACAAACTCCCACGAAGGAGCATAAATGGTTTTGAAGAGTTGAGAAAGGCGTTCCGCCTAAATTTTACTCAACGGAAAAAGTGCGCTAAAAACCCTGTTGAACTCGCCAGGGTAAAACAGCACCAAGGAGAATCTACGAGCGCATTCATGGAACGCTTTAAAGATGAATGCATGCAAGTTAAAGCATGTCCTGAAGTACTAAAGATCTCTGGCTTCATGAATGGGATTAATAATCCAGAACTCATCAAGAGGTTGAATGACAAGATCCCTAAGACCTTTGATGAACTCATGAAGCGCTCTCGGTCTTTTGTCCAGGGGGAAGCCGCCGCGGCAGATAGCAAAAAGAACCACTCGAGTTACCGGTCACAGGAACAACCTGGGAGACAATCTAACGACCGAGGTAGTAACCGTAATAGGAGCTATCGCAGCCAGAGGAGCGGCAGAGATAATGACAGGTATACTCCCCTGATCAAAACCCCAAAGGAAATACTCACAGCGGAAGGCGCGAATTTCCCAAGACCACCGCAGATGCGTACACCAGAAGATCGGCGCACTGGGAATGGATACTGTGACTACCACGCGCAAAAGGGTCACACCACTAACGAATGTGTCCAGCTGCGCCAACTCATCGACAAGATGGTCAAAGAGGGTAGACTGGACCACTTGGTTAAAAACATTAAAGAGGGAAGAGATAAACAAAAGAATGGAAACAAGAAGGAGACACCAAAAGATAAGGCCGACACAATCTACATGATACAGATGTGGCAACGGACCACTAGAAAAAAGGTCAGCCAGGAGTTTTCCCGAAGAAGCGAAATCTCTTTCCCTACTCTAACTGCGGACGACGCAGTAGCAGAGCCACTCACCATTGAAATCAGTGCGGGTGGTCACGACATACACCGCATGTACATTGATGGTGGGGCATCGGCAAATATCATGTATGAGCATTGCTTTAAAAGACTACGACCTGAAATACGCAACCAGTTAAACCCGGTCAGCACAGCACTCACTGGTTTCACGGGTGAAAAGATATGGCCCATGGGGCAACTGCGATTACTAGTCAGCATTGGCAACGCAGAGCACTCTACGACAACCTGGATGGACTTCATGGTGATCAAATCCCCCTCGCCATACAATGGCATCATTGGGAGACCCGGGATATCAGCCATGCGTGCGGTGCCATCAACAGTACATGGGATGCTTAAATTCCCAGTAGAAGGGGGCGTTGTTACTCTTTACAATGCCACGGTACCAAACAGAGAATGTAACACGGTTACATGCGAAATGGCACCGATCCCAAAGCAGTGCGCAGCCAAAGTCCCCAACTTGAAGGTCGCGATTCACCCAGAGTACCCGGAACAGGAAATAACCATCGGAGGGTCATTGTCGGACAACGGCAAAGCAGCCGTGTGCGCGCTCCTACAAAAGAACGTGGATATTTTCGCGTGGGAGCCAAAACACATGACTGGAGTACCACGCTCGATCACAGAGCATAAACTGAGAATCCGACAAGGGTACACACCGATACGCCAGAAGAAGCGTGGCCAAGCCCCAGAGCGTGCGCAGGCAATCCTGGCAGAGGTACAGAAATTGGTAAAGGCAGGAATTATGCGTGAAGTCTACTACCACGATTGGCTTTCTAATCCAGTAATGGTGAAAAAGAGCGACGGTAGCTGGCGAATGTGCGTAGACTTCACCGACCTTAACGAAGCATGCCCACAGGACTGCTATCCATTACCAGAGATAGACTGGAAAATAGAGTCCTTGTGCGGATACCCGTTAAAGTGTTTTCTCGACGCGTACAAGGGATATCACCAGATACAGATGGCTAAGGAAGATGAGGAAAAAACAGCTTTCCACACAAGCCAAGGCATTTACTGTTATACAAAAATGCCCTTTGGCTTGAAGAATGCAGGTGCCACCTATCAGCGGTTAGTAGACAATGCCTTTGAAAAACAGGTGGGCCGCAACCTGGAAGTCTATGTGGATGACCTGGTCATAAAAAGCCATACTAAAGTTGAGCTTGTTCGCGACATAGAGGAGACGTTCAAGACTCTACGAGAGATCAACATGAAGCTGAATCCCAAGAAATGCACCTTCGGCGCTACTGAAGGCATGTTCCTAGGATACCTGATAGAACCTGACGGCATAAAACCCTGTCCAGAAAAGACAAAGGCGGTAATAGAACTTCCCTCACCACGCACGCTGAAGGAAGTCCAATCCCTCAACGGAAAACTGGCCGGTCTAAACAGGTTCCTGTCTAAGTCAGCAGAAAAGTCATTGCCTCTTTTCAAAACGCTCAAGAAGTGTATGAAAAAGGGTGACTTCCGGTGGACGACGGAGGCGGAAGAAGCCTTCACTACACTCAAACAGCATCTAGCAACGCTCCGAACACTCGTTGCACCCCGACCAGGGGAAGAGCTGATCATGTATTTATCAGCAACTCATGGGGCAGTCAGCGCAGTGCTACTCACAGATAGGGACTCAGTGCAAACCCCTATCTATTTTGTCAGCAAAGCACTCAAAAAGACGGAGATGAACTACAGCGCCATGGAGAAGTTAGTCTTGGCATTAGTGTTTGCCGCCAAACTATTACGCCGGTACTTCCAGGCGCACCCGATAGCGGTAATCACAGATCAAGCCATCAAGCAGATCATCTCCAAACCCGATGCGTCAGGACGACTCCAGAAGTGGAGTGTCTTACTAGGCGAACACAACATCTCTTACAGACCACGTACCGCAATCAAAAGACAGGTTCTGGCAGACTTCATCATCGAGAAGCCAGATACTGATGAGGTACCCGCACCAAGAAAGCAGGAACTACCAGATCCATGGATTTTGTTTACAGACGGATCCTCATGCGTGGACGGATCAGGAGCTGGCCTTATTCTCACAAACCTAGAGGGAATGGAATTCACTTACGCACTGCGTTTTGAATTTACCGCGACAAACAATGAGGCAGAATACGAAGCCCTAATCGCCGGACTACGCATTGCAGCTCGAATGGGTGTACGTAACTTGGAAGCAAATGTAGACTCCCGGCTAGTAGCCAACCATGTATTGGGAGAATACGTGGCCAAAGAAGAGAATATGATTCAGTATCTTGAGAAGACTAAGACACTGATCAAAGGCTTTGACAGATTTACTATCAAGCAAGTCCCTAGAGGAGAAAATCGCAAGGCAGACGCACTGAGCAAGATCGCCTCGACAAGCTTCGCACACTTATCAAAGCAAGTGCTGGTGGAAACACTGAAAAGCAAATCAATATCGGAGATGGAAGTCTCCGTAGTCATAGAGGAGGATGGTCCTACATGGATGACACCGATTACAGAATTCCTAAGCAAAGGAACATTACCCCAAGAACAGACAGAAGCTCGTAGAATACGGAGTACAACGCAGAGATTCGAATTGCGAGACAACATACTGTATCGACGTTCTTTCCTCCAACCATGGCTCCGCTGCGTCGGCCCCCTACAAGCAAACTACGTGCTGCGAGAAATCCATGAAGGTTCATGCAGCATGCACGCAGGACCACGGTCCGTTGTAGCACGCGCCATGCGATCAGGATACTACTGGCCAACCATGCATCACGATGCGCGGGACTTAATAAGGAAGTGCAATGATTGCCAAGTTCATAGACCCGTCCCGCGCCAACCACAGCACGAGCTGACGCCAATCACGGCGCCATGGCCATTCTACAAATGGGGCATTGATATTGCAGGTCCTTTTCCAATAGCAGCAGGCGGTCTCAAGTTCCTCATAGTAGCTGTAGACTACTTTACCAAGTGGATCGAGGCAAAATCAGTGGCGACAATCACCGGAAACCAGGTGAAACGCTTTGTCTGGGACAACATAGTATGCCGCTTCGGATTACCTGGAGAAATCATATCGGATAACGGGAAACAATTCTGCGACAACCCCTTCAAAGATTGGTGCGAGAAGTTAAACATTACCCAACACTTCGCGTCAGTTACACACCCACAAACCAATGGCTTAGTAGAGCGCGCAAATCGAAGCCTGGGCGAAGGAATCAAAGCGCGCCTGGACAGGCACAAAGGAAGGTGGGTCGAAGAGCTTTCGCATGTCTTGTGGGCTCACCGCACCTCAATAAAAACCAGCACAGGGGACACCCCCTTCTCTCTAGTCTACGGGACAGAAGCTGTTATACCAACTGAGATCGGCATGCCAACTATCCGCACTGCGGAGATCAATGTGGCAACAAACGATGATGAAAGACGTGTCGACTTGGATCTGTTGGAAGAAAGACGCGAACGCGCAGCCATACGGGAGGCAAAGTCGAAGTCAAAAATGAAAGGATACTATGATGCCAAGGTGCGCAGTGTTTCATTCAGACCAGGCGACTTTGTCTACCGTGCCAATGAGGCGAGCCACACAGAAGATACAGGTAAGCTCGGACCAAAGTGGGAAGGACCTTATGAGGTTACTGAAGCAATAGGCCCAGGCGCGTACAGGCTACGAGGCTTGGATGGTCGTGACCTACCGCGCACATGGAACATCGGCAACCTCAAGAGGTGCTACCTGTAAGAATAGCTACGGCACAGCGCACAGACGCTCCGTACTTTCAGTGCTCAATAAACATTCATGTATTCATTTTTTATTTTTCATATTTACTGTTTTCTTTGTTATTTCTAAAAAAACTTGCAAGTATCAATATAACGCCGCGGTTTCTAGCTAACTCCACGACACATTTTAAGTTGTTATCTCCATATACTGTATGTCTTAACAATTTTTTATTTCTTGCCCACGATGGCGTGCATGCACTACAAATAAACCCATGATGGTAATAGGATAAGTTGACCTACTAACTAACTTGTTGAGTAAGAGGGTTGCAAACCCATCAATACTGGATCACGCATCCTTGTTAAACACCTTGTTCTCAAGACGTTGGAATAAGATATGTGCGCATCCCACGATGGTTGCGCAGCAACGCACACGTGCACGTTTAACAACTTAGGAACCAAGACACTTGATTCCTTAATGTGATATTTACAGTACGCTGTATATCATAACATACACGATTATGATAAAATACTTCGACTTATTTCTCAAGTATACTATGGCTTTCATACATGATTATGGATTTCCTATATTAGCACTGGCGTACACGTTTGTTTCTTCGGCAACGAAGATATCTTTTACGCAAAGCCAAACAGATACGTATATATTACAAGTTTCAATAATACCCACAGCAAAACAGCAACTTTTATTCATAACTACGAGTTATTACAAGAGAGTATTTTACAACATATCAACTACCAGCTGCTACAACGCTTCAGTGAAGATGTGCCAACGTGACTCGTTGCATCTTTAGCTTCGCTCATACCCTTCAACACATCTGCATCCTGACGTGACACAGTAGCCACACTGACTGGCACCCCATCAGACCTTGGCAAGTGAGCCGCACCAACCCCACACAAAATGGCTTTACCTGTAATACCTTCTTTCTTAGCAAGACGGGTCGCATGCGCTTCCAAGACTTCCTTTAAAGGTACCTCTTTCTCCAAAGCAAATGGATTCTGACTATCCCTAGGACGCGCAAAGACAGGTACTTGGAGCTGAGACTCATGGGGCTTCAAATAATAGTCCGGCTGTGTCTCAGCACCCTCGGTACGATGACGCGCCAATGTCAACCCCGCCATAATTACATTTATCGGATAATATTGATCGCGCTCAAGCTCCGAAATCATTGGGAGCTCTAAGTCCTTCATTCTCTGCATGGCAGCGACCAAGTGATCATATGACTCAGCATCATAATTTGGTACCTCATCAATAGGCGCCTTCAGCAGTTCTGTTTCATGAAGCCTTTCAATTGCTTCTGACTTACCACGCTCCAGAGCGCACTGCGCAACCTCCCCAAAAGCATTAACTACCTCTGGCGATTCCAGGGTACTGAGAGCAGCTAGGCGGAGACCATGGCCTATGAGCCACCTGCGCTCCGCTATCGTGGACATGAGCTGAGGATACAACTCCTCGTCATACTCGAGGCTAAGCTTACGCAGTTTTGCCTCCTGCACCTCCAAGGACCAGCTCACAGTAGCCCCAAGCTCCCCCAACTGCGCAAAGAAATTTTCCTTACCCTGCTCTAAATGTTTAAGTGCCCAGCGGCACGCAGACTTGTACCTAGCAGCCTCAGCACGATCTTGATTTATTTGGCACATTAGTGCCATCTTGTCCTCGGCCTGTTTTTGAGCGTATGCGCTCAGATCCCTAGCCTCTGCATGGGCGCTATCCAGTTGCGCTCGGGTGCTTGCTTGTTGCGCCTCCAACAAAGCTATTGTTTGGTCTTTTTGGGAACTTTGGTCCTCCCCACCAGATACTCGGTCTCTCAGCTTCACAATTAGTGCAGCCTGTTGTGCGGAGACCTGCACCAATTCGTCAACCAATTGCTCCATGGGCGCATCCGCATCAGACTGGTTTTCAATATCCTGGCTCTGCGGCTCAGAATGCGGTGACTGGATCGGACTCGTCTTAGGGGGTGATTCTATAACCTGCTCCATCCTGCGAATGATCACCAGCGCAATGTTAGAATCACAACTAGCACATTCACCAACAAAAGAAAATTATACATGTATGGCTTTACTTACTGTGGCTCTGCAACATCCGCAGAAGGGTGCGACGACGCTTCATCAGTGGAGGACAACTCCACAGTCTGGACCACGGGGCGTTTTTTCCTTGAGGGGCCTACACCATCATCCCTTCGGGTCCTTTTGCGACTAAGCCCAGATTCTTCTTCTTCCTCTTCTTCCATAGGGTGGGCCACAGCTACGGGCGGTGGCTGCGCCCCAGGAGATGGTACTCGGGGATTAGGCTGGCTTTGTAGTGGTGTGGCTTCCACTGCGACTGAGGAACTAGTACCTGTCTCCCCCGCATTCAGCTCCATAGTACGCCCTGCGGTAGCAGCTAAAATAGGCTCCTCATCATCCTTCAAAAGTCTTACTCCTGTCCTTACAGCTACGGGCTTCGCTAGCTGTACGACGGTGAATAGATCCATCTCTGCGCAAGACAAGACACATATACAAACAGGTTATATAATGCGCGACATATACGGAAGATTGTTCTTACATTATTTACACACAGAGGTACAGAGGAATAAGTACCCACCCTGGCAATTGGCGTCTAAGAAGATCGGGATCTCATCTTCGGGGCCAAAATAATTACGGCTGATTCCCATGTGCACTAAAAATCCCTCAGGATAGGCACTAATGGGGATGCGGTTAGCATTTATCAGTTCCGCATCCTCGGCGACATAAGACCCAGGCAATGGGAACTCATCCCTCTGTAATGTTCCCCGGGTATAAAACTCATAATTCCAGGGAAAACATGTATCATCTACCCAGAAGAAATACTCCCTCCAATTCCTAAGTGAATCTAATTTATCTGTATAACACTGCAGTCTACCAGCGCGTTTCGCAAAAGACACCCACCCATGCGCCCACGTAGTGTGATAAAAGGCGCAGAATAGGTGGATGGTGGGGTTAATCGCCAACAAACGGCAATTTACCTCAAAATTGGTAATTTTGGCCGCGCCGATACAATGCAACTGCGATATGTGTAGATTATAATAGTTTAACACATCGCATAGAAAGCGTGACAGGGGCACACGTTGATTCGCGAATTCGAATAACCGTGTGTACACACCCACTTTCCCTTCGGGGAAATCCGCAATCGTGGCTTGCGCATCCGGAACTAATGGATGCACATCCCGGGGTATAAAGTAATCTGAGGTGAATTCCATCAGATCGATCACGGTGAGGTCGGAGGTGAAGTCAGACAACTGTTTAACCATCGTGTTATTATTTTTTGATAAAGCGCACGCGCGGTTACCTTTGTGGTTGGTTAGTTTCTGGATTACAACTCTTAGAACGCTTTAGAAATGGTGGATGAAGTTTTTAATGTGAGATATCCGGTGAAAATGAAACGACAAGTTATATAGTTTTTCTCTTCCACACGATTGGCGACACGTGGATCCCACTAATCCTAATTGTGTGGTTGAGATTGCTTGATGGGACAAAGGGGCAGTAACTTTCCCCCGATTAACGAGGCATTTACAATTCACTTTGATGTCTAGATACACTGCACCTACGGGTAGGTGAATGGCCTTTTTAATACGTTTCGTAAGTTATTTATTTTATGTTGGACTACGGTCATTAGTCTAGCATCCGCAGTTACGCACTGCGCATACTAGACTGGGGGGACATTATGACGTATAGTCTGGAGTCGGGTCATGAACCCGACTACGGTCCAATACTTGCAAGCCCGGTACGAACTGGGCCAACATCAATACGCGTTTGGGCTCACGAAAGCCCAAGCCCATATCTATTTATGGAATAGATATCCGATATCTTCTAAAATAAGAAGATAATCATTCCCAACCGACTTAGGCGGGAGACGCCGAAGGTTGGGGAACACGGAACCAACAAGGATTCCGTGCGTATATAAAGGGAATCATATCCCTCGTTTAAGGTACGATCTCATAACCCTAAAACTCCTTAAACCCTAAACCGATTACTCACTCTCACGCCGGAGGATAATCGTGGGAGACAATCCCACGGTAAGCCTAACGGTGTTTCTTGTCTCTTAGTGCGCAGGTCTCAAGCAGCAATTCTCAATTGGTACGAGAACCGGAGCTCCAAACTAGGAACGTCCAACTTTTGTATCAACAGGTAGCCAAATTAAAAATAGATAATGCCCAAGAACCTAAGAAAAAGTATTGTGGCCTCATAATTAGAAACACAAACTATATATCCAGCTTATCTTAATTACATCTCTTTTCCTCTCAATCGTTTCTTAGATAATGCGTAAGGGTTGGTGTGGTAGATGGATGGGTAGAAGGACCCTTACCCCAAAACCAGATGAAGGGTGTTTTCAAAGGGTTTGACACTAATGGAGATGGTAAGCTCAGTCGAAAAGAAATAAAAGTAGGCTTGAAAAGTCTTGGCATACGTTTTGCAGGCATAAGGTCTTGGTGTGCAGTGCGTCATGCTGATGCTGACGGTGATGGTCAAATTGGTGATGAAGAGATTGATGAGCTCGCTAAATATGCTTCCAAGTGGGGAATTTAAATCACTCCTTAGCAATTAGAAGAATCGATAAGATGCATCAAACTGTTGTTATTTTCCATGGTTGGTTTTCTAATAGGAGGTGATAGCTAGATATCGATGTTTGACTATGTTTGTGAGCTTACATTCGTTCTATGTTAGGAGATGATTAGAAATCGAAGTACACCCTGTTGAAAACCATAGTGTACTATCTTATAAAAATCTTGTTTGATGCTGTTCTACTAGGGAACGCATTTTGGTACGATCCTTCATGATAAATGGGATGATAGCCAAACACAAAAGAACGGCACATGAAAAATAAAAAGTGATCATATATTCTAAATTAAGTCTTAACTCTTTCATAAACTCGGGTGTGAGATTCACCATATATGTATAATCGAACGGCATACATTTTCAGTTTCCTAATATTACAAGCTCCATATAGTTTAGCTTTAAATAGAGAAACGAAAGTATATCTAGTGCATCGCAGGCTCGCAGGTAGAAATTTCTAATGCTTAATGAGATTATATATAAAAGTGATTTGTACATCACAGAAATTGCTTCATACATCATCGAATCGAACAAGAGGAAAGTAAACAGAGATAAAAGAAATAAGTTACCTAAACAAATTAATATGATACACAAAGTCACAAACTGATCAATGAGTTCAAAACTTAGGGTTGTTAAGTTAAGGTCAAAATATTTGGGTTGTTCAGAGTGGCCCTATTGACCCATTTTTTCTATATCTCAGAAGTTTCTATCATCGAGACACATGAAGAGTAAGAGAATTTTGATAAACCCTAATGCAAGGATTAAAAAAAAAAAAAAAAAAAAAAAAAGACTTTCAGGAAATAAAACCCTAACAAAATATACACTCTTAAAACATGTAATTTATTAATAATCAAGACCAAAGGATAAAAACTACAAAACCATAAGCCCTATACTTATAAGAGAAACTTATCTTAGAGAAAAAGATAACTATCTAAAGTAAATAACAAAAGTAAAAATAAATAAACTTTCCTAATTAAAAAAAAAATTCAAAAATAATAAAAATAAAAACTGCATTCATTGCCTATACAGGCGTAACAAGGAAAGCTGAAACTACTCCCTATTCGAGAACTCTAAAGAGTAACAAGGGTCATGGCGTTACCCCATAGTGAAGAGAAGTCATGTTTTCTTGTTGTCCTCATGTTGCTCCATATACTTCTCGATTCTTGTCCCCATCATTCCCCCTCACTTAAAAAAAACTCGTCCTCGAGTTCTCACCATCAAGGGTTTCATCAACCTCGAACATCTTCTCACGACTACCTTATCTTCAGTAACTTTACGCTTTACAGTCTAGAACTCTTTTCCTTCATCTCTTCACGTTTGTTCATACATCTTCCACGTTTCCCATAATCCACGCAAAACACTTAATCTATCTTTATCGCCCCCACATCATTCTCCCTCTTTTAAAAAGAACTTGTCCCCGAGTTCTCGGGATAGAAAACGTGTGTTGATGAAGCTTCAAAAACATCAATTTTCTTTAAATCTTTAACTGAAACCTTTATTTTCTCACTTACCGCCTTTAGAAAAAGATTTAGGTTTTTTATTTGAATGTTTATATTTAGATCACGATTATAAACATTTACATCTTCATTATTTAGATCCCCTAACTTCTTCACAACTTTTTAAACCAACTTCCTTTGTTGTTTCCAACAGTAAAGTTGAAGCTTTGTTATCATTTTGCTCACAAATTTGAAGATTTTGAATTTTCTCAACATGCTCTTTAATAACTTCAGCTTTCAAAATCTTTTCTTTAGCCTTTAACCCCGAGCTTTGGTGATTGTGGTTTTACTTCGGGTGGAACCATACCAATTCTCCTTCCTTCCCATGAGATAAGGTTGAGATCTTGTTGGAGATCATACGTGCCTTTAACTCACATCGCCATGGTATTCCCAACAATACATGGAACTCATCAATATCATCACAATACAAAGTACTTCTACTTTATAAAATTTTCTGATGGTAGCTAGAACCTTAAAAACTCGGTAACCTTCAATTAAACAAACTTCCATTGGCAATTTTAAGAAGTTTACCAATTTTCTTGAAACCAAAATACTTAAACTAGGAACAATCATTTAGAAATGTATCTAATTTGATATGTTTTCCATTTTTGTGTAGCAAATAAATTTTTTGTTAGTTCAAGTAATAAACTTTTGATTTCATCACTTTGATGTAGGATTTTACTTGACTAGTAGCTACTTGGTTTTTCTTGTATTTAACATTTTTTTTTCTTTATTGTCATGTCATTTTAAAACCAACAGGTCACCATCCCTACCCCCATTACCAAACATCAAGCTTCTTCTTCCTCCAACCCTCCTTTTCCATCATTCCATCGCTACCCCCACCACCACATCACCTGGTGGCAGCCACCATAGCAACCTAGATTGAAGCTCAAATAAAAATCCCAATTCAAAACCCTAAGTAAAAAATATGGATAGAAGTTACATGTAAAATACTTCATTTATTTGTTTTGTATACCTAGAGCGCTTACAAAAGCCAAAAAATGAAGTACCTTCACTAGAGCACCAATGACACCTAAGCTAGTAAGACTCAAATATTCAAATGGCCTCGATTTGCTTGTTATGTTGAGAATAGGGTACGAGTATAAAGGAATGTAAGCTACAAATAAGAAATTAACCAATATTAACTAACTTATAGAACCATTTTGCTTGAGGTAAGGATAAGGGTTTGGTACATGTAGGTGACACCATGTAGGTTTTCTGCCTTATTTTGTATGCGTTCTAGGTAGGTTACCACCCTAAATTTACCTAGCATGGTTTTGAATGTGGTCTATTCCCTTAATTATGTGACCTAAATTTGGGGAGGGAACACGACAACACATATTTATATTGATAAAGAAAATATGTGGCCAAAAGATTTAATGACATGGATGATAACTTGTTCTATTTGGAAAAACTTATTGAGAAGGTAAAATCCTACATCAAAGTGAAGAAATTCAAAAGTTCATTACTAGAATTAGCAAAAAAAAAAATTGTTCGTTACATAAAAATAGAAAATGTGACAAGTTAGATACATTTATAAATGATTATCCTTTTAAATTACAACCATCAATAATTAAAGAACATACCAAATTATTGATTAAGATTTTCAAACGGATTAACTTGGTTGTAGACACTCGACACTCCTTCTTTTTCTCCACCCATTCATTAAACCTTGTTAAATGGGGATTGGTTGCACCTACGGTTATTAATAGATTCGCCTATGGTTGGCCGAATTCTTGAACTTTCATAATTGCTACCTTCGCAATTCTTGTGGATTGATAACCTACCTACACAATTCTTGAACTTTTAGTATAGTGTAATTCATGTCGAATTATTTCATGAATAATTTTATTAAAATCATGATCCATGTACTCACATTACACAATCCAAGAAGTGACCCTTTTATGACCATTCGGAATTTTCGTGAGGACAAGTGTGAAAGTCATTGTGTTTTTTGCACACAAACCCTTCAGACTCCAACTTGTGCAAATACAGCAACATAGGAATCTTCTTTCACTGTACCAAAAGGTCCCGAAAAAGACATTGTATCACTGTTTAAGAGATTTCTCTACCTTGTTGAGTTCGGGTACCGGTGGATACCTAACGCAGTCCAACACTAAGGATTTAAGAATGTTCTACATCATTCACCATTCAGGATACTAACAAGCTCTACATGCCAACGAACATAGGATGCGAAAGTGAATGTTGATAAACCATAATCAAATGATTGATAATAAGGATAAAACCTTTAGGGAATAAAACGCTAACAAAAGATAAACTCTTAATAACACGTAGTATATTAATAATTAGGATCAAAAGAAAAAAACCAAAAAAGCCCAAGCCCTTTTTAATAAGGGAAAGATATATTTGAATAAAAGATAACTATTTAAAGTAAATAACAAAATTAAAAAAAAAAAGAAAAAAAAAACTTCCTGTTAATACAAATAAGCCGTAAAAATGTTTATTTATATTTTACGATCTTCTAATATTTTGTCTATAACAAATGTAAAATCATTTTAATGAAACAAATAAAATACGTAAATAGTTTGAGCCAATAGCTTACTAACACACTTACATTTTCATATAAAACACTAAACAAGTATTCTCTCTCCCATGTGTCGATTTTGGTGAATACATCCAAACCTAATCGTTTTTTTTAGTTTAACCGCTTGAATTCACTGATTAAATTCCTATAACGTTTGTCTAATCTGTTCTTATCATCCATTAATCATTCTTGGTTACTGGTGTGGTAAGTTCGATTCTACAATTCTGCTTTAGGGTTTCCTTTGTCGATTTTCAAGTTTTCAATTGTGGTTTGGTTTGTGGTGCTGATTTAGATATACTTAGATTTTAATCAATTTAGTTCGATTTAGTTGTCTACTGGTTCAGGGGAATCGCTACTGTTGAATTGGTTCTATGGGTTAACTTAATTGAGCTTCTTCACAAAAACCCTAGTTTCTTAACTAGGGTTTACTCGTACTGATTAGACCAGGTTCTTTTGTTCATGTTTACTTGGTTAAGGGTTGTGTAGTTGTTGTGAAGCTGTTGTGATGTATAAGATGAGAGAGGAGAACAAAAATTTGCAATGCCCTGGGTTAATGTTGATCAAGGGGTTAATGTGGATGTTGATCAATTGAACGCGCGTATGCAATGTTTAAAGGTTATTGATGCTGGGAACGCCGGTGTATCTCAGCCAGATGATGATTTGAGGGTTGTGCGAAACCCTAATGGGGGACCTGTTTGTAGCTTTTCTCATGACGTGCTTACATCTGATGTACTTACATCGGCTGATTCGGAGTCTTTGTCTGCTGGGGATGAGTGGGCTATATCATGGGATACTGATAACATCAAATAGTCTTGAATAGTAAGTGTCAATTTCCCCCGTTAATGCTCGTGTTTTATATCATTTATATGGATTTACGCTTGTTTTCCTTTATATTTCACTTTCAGGTAAAATACGAGCATTGGAGCTAAAGAGATGCGGATTTGGAGATTTATTGAAAATATATCATAGTATGCTCATTTTGAAGCAGTTACGGCGTAACTCCTCTCTCACATTACGCCGTAACTAAGGCGTGGCTCAGAAAACCAACTCAACAGAAGATTACGACGTAACTCTCCAAAAGATTACGGTGTAACCAACTAGGTCAAATGAGGTTCCGCGCCGCTGCAAGCTATGCCGTTACTCTTGCATCAATTACGGCGTAACCAAGATTTATTGAAGATACGGCGTAACTCCTTCCATAGTTACGCCGTAACCAGCATTATTAGTGCAAATTACGAAGAATTGTATGTTACGGCGTAACTCTTATAATTAGTTACGCCATAACCAGATATGGCCTATAAATACCCCATAATTTTCAGCATTTCAAAACATCCCATTTCACACACAACACAAAGTGAACGTAAGTAGAAGTCGAAGGTAGATCTAGAGGAGCATACGGAGCTATCTTCAAGGGAGAAATTACTCCCCTATAATATGCATTAGCTTTTTATCTTTTCCTTACTTTCAATTCACGTATTTCATAACGTGAAACATTGAATCGATTGTTAGAGTTAATATGAGCGGCTAAGAACCTCTAGGTGTTGGCCTAGTTATGATTCCTAAATTGTTTTGTTTGTGTTTACATTGCTTCCATATAATTATTTCTAAGTGTATGCATGCATAGTTTGTTGGTAGCTACCCTTGTTTCGGTAGTTTTGATTGGCGTTAGAGGCTAGTTACTTAGGAGATATGACCAACTGACCCTAAGTGAGTAGACTGAGACTGGAAGGGTAAGATATGACCAACTGACGACCCTTTCTACTTGTGCGATTTGACCAACTGATCACCTACCGTTTGGATGAAATTAAGAAGTAGGGGGTGAGTGTTTAAGATGCTAGCGCCCGGGCACTCACTATTATGAATCTAGCATGTAGCGGTACTTAATGACTTGGCTTAGGGGACCAGGAACAACTGGACTTATGATGGGGCACCTGATTTCTCCAGTGGGACCCTTTGCTGATAGGTTAGGACGAACTGACCAAATGTTGTCCCAGCGACTTTGACCCCACCTGAAGTAATTGAAAGTAATTAGACGTAAACACTACTAATTAGGATGATTAACTAGGTTAGCACCCCTGTCCTCTATTGATCACATCCCTCACCTTTATTTGCTTTAGTAATTAATTATATCATAATCATATTAAAAGCTGTGACACTTAGACTTAGTTTAAATCCGCATACATAGCTCTTGGGACGACCTCGATTTTACCAAATACTACACTACACACGACCAGGTACACTGCCCGTTAGTGCATTAGGGTAGACCATAGGTATAACAAGTAATTATAAATATTAAAACATGGTCAATAAAACATGCATCAAGTTTTTGGCGCCGTTGCCGGGGAGTTATTTTAGGATTTTTTATTAAGTCTATTTTTAACTTTCTTTCTTCTCTTAATGTCAGGATTCAAGACTAGAAGCTCAAGGCCATTTTTGGCCACCCCGTTCGATGATCCGGAAAAACAATTTTGGACAAAAAAAGTTTACTCTCTGGTTCCTATTCATAACATTTTTTCATTTTATGAATCTGACCAATCTGATGCAGAACCGGAAGTCATTGATGAAAACAATATCGAAGGAATAACCATGGAGAAGTATTTGGAACGACCAAATGTGAACTGTGAACGAGCCTTCAAGCAAGACTCTAGTGTGGAAAAATTCTCTATTCCAGACCAATTTATTCGGGAATTACACGAGCTTAAATTTTCAGGAGATGAAAATGAGGATGTTCATAATCATGTGGAAGAAGTACTCTACCTATCATCTCTTTTCAGCGTCCGGAGTATCCCTAGCTATTCAGTTACAACAAGAATTTTTCCTATGACTCTTACAGGGACTGCGAAAAGATGGTACAATAAACTCTCGAACGAATGCAAAGAAGCATGGGGTAAATTAAGAAGAGAATTCCTTCAACAATTTTGCCCTCCTTCAAAGATGGCTAAACTCCTCAGTAAGATCCATCAATTCATTCAAGAAGGTGAAGAAATGCTTTATTAAGCATGGGAAAGATTCAATGAGCTACTTTACCAATATCCAACTCATGACTTGAACAAACATCAAATCGTCTATGTCTTCTACAGGGGAATTAATGCACTGACACGTGAATTACTCTATTCTCCTAGACCTATTCCTAGTATGACCCCTGACCAAGCTTTGGAGTGTATTCAACGGATTTCTAAACATTGCTATAAATGGCATATGGAGACAGGGTATGGACCAAGGGATAATTTTGATCATAAGGTAATGAAAACATTGACGAAGCAAGAATATATTTATGGTGAAATTTTCGAAAAGCGAAGACTAGAAAGGGCCAATGAAATTGAAGCCTGTAGGGTAGAGAAGGTTAAGAGTGTATTTGGGACAAAGACCAGAAACAACTTAGAAAAAAAGATCCTTGACCATATCAAGGAATCTGGGGAACGTGATAAGCGAATTGAAAAAATGATGAAAACATTCGTGGAAAACACAGTTTCTTCTCTCAAGACTCATGAAGACCGCATAAAGGGTTTGGAGAAGAGTGTGAGCTCATGTTCGAAAGCCATAACGGATTACCTCGCTGAACGGGAAGAAGAAGTTGTCAACACAGTTGAAACAATATTTGAAGAGCCCACTACCTTTTCGGAGAAGGTTAAACGAAGAATCAACAAGGAGAAACTCTTGCTTCTTGACGTTGGAACTCTACCGGTAAACGTTCCTCTTGTTAATTCCATTAAGACTGATCCTAACAATAATTTGTAGGAATTAAGTGACGGTTCCGATGAGACGGTTCAACTTAACGAGAGATGTTCAGCAGTTTTAAGGAATGAGCTGCCGCAAAAGGAAAAAGATCCTGGTTGTTTCACTCTCCCTTGCTTGATCGGGAGTCTCAATATGTGCAATGCCCTAGCTGATCTTGGAGCGATCATAAGCATAATGCCTCGTTCAATGTTCCTACGTATGGGTATCGGAGACCTTAAGCCAGCAAAAATGAAGATTGAAATGGTTGATCGATCCGTGCAGTCACCCTTGGGAATCGTGGAGAATGTTTTGGTAAAGATAAAAAAAATTCTTCCCGGTTAATTTTGTGATTCTGGATATTCCCGTAGACAACCGAATACCTATCATTTTAGGAAGACCAATGCTTGCTACTGCCCATGCAAAAGGGGATGTCTTCGCCCGAAAATTAACTCTTGAAGCTAACGGGGAAGTTGACACAGTTAGACCTAATGAACTTCTATCCACAGCTCAAAAAGTTTGTGCAATTGACCCTATTGGTGATTTTGGTGATTCATTGGAATATTTTCTTAGTGACTCCCCGAAAACTCCTACAAATCTTTGCGAGATAGCTTCAGGGAAGGATTTCGATGTGTTCGTAAATTTTGAAGAGGAAGATTAGGAGTCAGTTCAGATGATTTCTCTAGCGACATCGAAATGGTCCATTGGAACAACAACTCTGAAAAGACTTTTTCACAATCGGACCAACCCAAGTTTTATGAGATGGGGGCTCGAATCCATCATAGGAACCCCAATTATCTAAAAATTTCATGCAAAATTGGGTTCATTGATTTTCCATCCCTTCATCGACACAGATTCCCTAGTTAACATCATTTCTAAGGAATGCTACAACCAGGTTATGGAAAAAGAACTTGAATATAGAGGAAACAATTTCCTAGGTATTGCGACAAACATCCGTGTCTTTGTTGGGACTCACTCATTTTTGGTCGATTTTGTGGTTTTGGATGACGTTAGCGTGTTTATAGAAGATGGGCTAACGGGGGTAATTTTCGGGAAATCCTTTCAAGAACTATCTGGGCTGGACAAAGATGAGAAAGAAGGGCTGGTATGGTTAAAGATTGGAGAAGATAAAACGGTTTTTAAAATGCCGCGAACTGTTAAGAATTTTAAAAAGTGGACAAAGAGGCAGTTGAGCCATGCTCAACCACTACTCGACATTAGTGATGAAGATAAGGCCACAGTTATTGACCACCCTTATCAAAAGATCAAGAATTTTTACTTGGGGTGCTTAGAGCTAGGGACGGACTACAAACGAGATGAGAATCTGATCAGTTGGATCCAACGTGGAGATTGCCATATCCACGAAATGGCCAACAAGCACTTCTAGCCCCGAGGCTCTGAGTCTAACTTAAAGACTCGTAAATAAAGAAAAGTACTTTTTCGAGAGACAACCCGAATTATCCCTTTCATTTGTTTTATTTCCTTTCTGTTGGGTTTTGTGTTTTTAACCATTTTTGCAGGGAAACGAAGAGAAGATTGTTGCTGCAGCATGCTGATCCGACCAAAGTTACGGCGTAACTCACTATCTTGGTTACGCCGTAACCAACCTTAGTGCAGCAGAGCTACTCAGAAGCATGACCAATTACAACGTAACCCCAGGCAATGGTTACGCCATAACCACACCCCTGTCAGGTTTTGCTTAATTACGGCGTAACTCCTTATGGGAGTTACGACGTAAGTACCCTATGTAACACTTCTTTCATTTTAAACACAATAACCTTGTATTAGTTTTCAAATGAACTTTGTGGGTATGTTCCCTGTAAGCCCTCACGAGACTACACTCGTCCACTTGAGACACCAAGTGGTTTAAAAGGCTTGTTGCATACGCTAAATGCAACCGTGATTCCTACGAAAGTGAGTTAGATTTCTTTTTTCTTTTCCTTTTTAGAATTATGCTTGTCGGTAGTATGATTTCAGAGATTGGAGTTTTCTCGTGGATGCTTATGCAAAGGCACAACTCTCTTTCGTGGGCCTTCTTTCTTTTTGGAGCAAATTTCAGGGAAGTTTTCGCTCTCATTCTACTTTTCTCTTCACCTTTATTTAACGCTTAGTGCAAAAGGGACTTTGTACAATTCAAGTGGGACGGGAGTAGAATTATCTCTTGAACTTTATTGCCCTCGTTTTTCTAGTTTATTTTGAAAAATTATGCCATTTTTAAAATTTTGACATGTTTTTCTTAACCTAACTGGAATAGACCTTAGCTGAGTACATATAACCCTTGATATATTATGGTGAGATTAGCCTTATCCGTTTCCTAATTTTTACCCAAATCCACCAAACTATGAGTGTGCCGGTAGCTTGTAAACTTTAAAACTTGGCCTTTGCATCATTTCGAGACCATAGACGAGGTATGTTGAGTTAGCTCGATTTATTTGAACTTTCAGTTTAAGAAGGCAGTATTATAGGATTATCACCCAAATAGCCTACCATTGTGTGTCTATCGATTAGTCACCTCGACTTCTCGACTCCCATGTGAAACCCTTTTGTTGCACTCACCTTTAGTGTAAGATACCCCTAGATACACCCATCTGACCCATTCCTTTCATTTCGTTAACCCAATATATTGTTTCGTTACACCCATACACCTTAGCCTACCCTTTAGTCTTTATTTGTGATTGGGAAATCATCATTTGCGTAAGTTCAAGGTTCAAGTGGAAAGGTTCGGGAATCACGCTTTCGTCGACGACATATTCTTAAAGATCATTGAATACCCCCCGAATTCCCATTGTTCATCTCAAGTGGGGGGATGTTATGTTATTATGTTATGTTCAAAAAAAAATAATAATAATAATAATAATAATAATAATAATAATAATAATAATAATAATAATAATAATAATAATAATAATAATAATAATAATAATAATAATAATAATAATAATAATAATAATAATAATAATAATAATAATAATAATAATAATAATAATAATAATAATAATAATAATAATAATAAATAAATTATTATAGTTAGTGTTTTCATTTTGTAAAGTGTGATGTTATAAGCACTATTGTTATGAGCTTAATATAGATTAGTATCGAGGAGGCCACCTCGATCACATTTGAAGAATGAAGTTAGAAGTGTGCCCATCATGACGTCCTCTAATGGCACATCTACCTGATTATATCATGATCCGGTTTCTTGACTTCGAAACTTGAACTTTGGGCAAACGGTAAGTGATGATGAATTAGTTGTAGATTTAGACTATTTGCTTGATTTTGTTTTAAACCAATTTTATCCCATGTCTTATCCTACCCTTAGTCATCAAGCGTGTCTAGGTGATGCAGCGAGCAATCTTTGGTGTCTTGGCCATGGATTTGGTCATGTATCATTGATTTTGTCCACTTCGCCGTGACATGTTAGTAATGACAAATCACCCTTAACCTTTGTCGTGTCTACCCATATTGCCTTCAAGAATTGTTTTGTCCTTAACTCTAGTGGTGGAGATTTGTGTAACTGCCAAGCTTATGATAGAATACATGCTATGACTGTGCAATGAGTGATCACCCCGAAATTGACACTTAGAATAGTTGAGAGATTTGAGTGTTTTGTTCCCATTTCGTGAGGTGTTCGGCTTTGTTTTATTCTAGCATAAGGGATTTGTAAACTTATATTTTCCAGGTAATGGGAGATATATTTTTAGGAATCTATCTAATAAGGTCTACTTGAGGGCAAGTAGAGTTCAAGTGGGGGGGATATTTAATAACATCAAATAATCCTGAATATTAAGTGTCAATTTCTCCCGATAATGCTCGTATTTTATATCATTTATATGGATTTACGCTTGTTTTCCTTTATATTTCACTTTCAGGTAAGATACGAGCATTGGAGCTAAAGAGACGCGGATTTGGAGATTTATTGAAGATATATCATAGTATGCTCATTTTGAAGCAGTTACGGCATAACTCCTCTCTCACATTACGCCGTAACTAAGGCGTGGCTCAGAAAACCAACTCAACAGAAGATTACGACATAACTCTCCCAAAGATTACGGCGTAACCAACTAGGTCAAATGAGGTTCCGCGCCGCTGCAAGCTACGCCGTAACTCTTGCATCAATTATGGCGTAACCAAGATTTATTGAAGATACGGCGTAACTCCTTCCATAGTTACGTCGTAACCATCATTATTAGTGTAAATTACGAAGAATTGTATGTTACGGCGTAACTCTTATAATTAGTTACGCCGTAACCAGATCTGGCCTATAAATACCCCACGATTTCCAGCATTTCAAAGCATCCCATTTCACACACAACACAAAGTGAACGTGATTAGAAGTCGAAGGCAGATCTAGAGGAGCATACGGAGCTATCTCCAAGGGAGAAATCACTCCCCTACGATAAGCATTAGATTTTTATCTTTTTTTTACTTTCAATTCATGTATTTCGTAACGTTAAACATTGAATCAATTGTTATAGTTAATATGAGCCGCTAAGCACCTCTAGGTGCTGGCCTAGTTATGATTCCTTAATTGTTTTGTTTGCGTTTACATTGCTTCCATATAATTATTTCTAAGTGTATGCATGCATAGTTTGTTGGTAGCTACCCTTGTTTCGGTAATTTTGAATGGCGGTAGAGGCTAGTTACTTAGGAGATATGACCAACTGACCCTAAGTGAGTAGACTGAGACTGGAAGGGTAAGATATGACCAACTGACGACCCTTTCTACTTGTGCGATTTGACCAACTGACCACCTACCGTTTGGATGAAATTAAGAAGTAGGGGGTGAGTGTTTAAGATGCTAGCACCCGGGCACTCACTATTATGAATCTAGCATGTAGCGGTACTTAATGACTTGGCTTAGGGGACCAGGAACAACTGGACTTATGACGGGGCACCAGATTTCTCCAGTGGGACCCTTTGCTGATAGGTTAGGACGAACTGACCAAATGCTGTCCTAGCGACTTTGACCCCACCTGAAGTAATTGGAAGTAATTAGACGTAAACACTACTAATTAGGATGATTAACTAGGTTAGCACCCCTCTCCTCTATTGATCACATCCCTCGCCTTTATTTACTTTAGTAATTAATTATATCATAATCATATTAAAATATGTGACACTTAGACTTAGTTTAAATCCGCACACATAGCTCTTGGGACGACCTCGGTTTTACCGAATACTACCCTGCACACGACCGGGTACACTGCCCGTTAGTGCATTAGGGTAGACCATAGGTATAACGAGTAATTATAAATATTAAAACCTGGTCAGTAAAACCTGCATCAGATACTAATCCTAAACAAGTGAAGCCGGTTTCACTTGACGTTCCAGGGACTACTCATTATACTTCTATGCCGAGTGTTGAGACAGCTCCTACGGCTGTCCACCAACAAGTGAACCTGGGAGATACTACTATAAACACTTCGAGTGTTTTTGAGCAGCCATCTATTCTTAATGTGTTGAAGTAGCCTCAAACACATGTGGCTGTTCCTACACATGTTACTATTCCTAGTACGTCTCCTAAGGGTATGGAACTTGGTAGTGCACAGCCTAATGGTATTGAGCAGGTGGTTTTTGATGTATGTAAGAATTTTGAGGCTGCTATGAATGAAGTATAGTTGAAGAATACCGAGAATGCTTTGAAACAGCCTCCTACATCATATGCAGGTGCTACTTCAAATGAACCTAAGAAATACACGTCTAACTTTCGTATGCTGGAGTGTAGCAAGATAACGAATGGTGTGGATCTTACTGTCCCTATGAAAGTGTTTGAAGAGGTGAACACTAGGTATGAGAATACTCTCTATGGTTATTTCTTTGGTAAACGCATTGCTTTCCCTGTTGTTGATTATTATGTACGCAATGTGTGGGCTAAGTATGGTATACAGAAGGTTATGAGGTGTTGAGGATGTCCTTGAAAATGGCCCGTGGTTGATTAGAAATGTCCATATTTTTCTTAAACCACGGATCTTGAACACCAACTTACTTAAAGAGGATTTGACCAACATTCCAGTGTGGGTTAAGTTCCATGATGTTCCTCTTGCTATGTTTTTTGATGATGGTCTTAGTCTTCTTGCTACATTGATTGGTACGCCAAAAATGTTAGATGCCTATACTAGCCAAATGTTCAAGGAATCGTGGGGTCGCAGTATTTTTTCTAGTTGTTTGATTGAAGTTAAGGCGGATGAGGTACTTAGGGATAACCTAACTGTTGATGGGTCGGGTTCGACTATTGAGAAGATATGGGTTGAATACGAGTGGAAACCTCCTCGATGTGATACGTGTAAGATCTTTGGTCATACTCTTGTTGATTGTCCAAAATCTGTTTTACCCCTATTCAGCCCATTAAGAGTGTTAATGACGGTTTCCAAACTGTTAACAACAAGAAGAAGGGTAAGCAAGGTGGTCCAGCTACTTCGGGTCAAGGAGGGTTTATGAAACCTAATGTGGGTAAGAAGTTGCAATATCAACCCAGAAAGCCTCCTGCTCAACCTAAGCAAGTTGATGTCACTAAGCAAAAGGCCGCTGATGTGCCTAATATGAGTGGAATGAAGGTTGCTACATCAAATAAATATGATGCCCTTAGTATGGATGATACTGATCACTTTGATATTCCTACTAAGGAAGTGAATAAGGATGCGAATGTTGGTAGCACAATGGAGGAAAAGAAGAATGAGTCTGCAAAGACTAGTAATACATTGCATGAACCGCTTGTGAGTGATTCTATGGAAGCTAATGAGGTTGGTCCTACCCCTATTGTTGAGAAAATTAGGGAGTTTGAAAAAATTCTTATTGATGGGAAAGCTACTGTTGGAATCACTCCTAAACTAGATTACAAGTGTTAGTAATTAATATGTAATAGTTAGCTTAATTAAGGCTTTTATGTTAGTACTTAAGGCAAGGCTTATGTAGAAATCCCATAATCCTTGACCCAAGCCCAATAAGGAAAGGAAGGGAGCTTGAGTGTTTCCCTAGCTCCTTCCTTATAAATACCTTTGTAACTCTCATTTGAGAGTTGGTTGTTCACTTTCACATATATCCTAAGCATAAACTTTCTCTCATTTTCATACTTGTGTGTGTGTGTGTGTGCAAGTGTTCATCCGATCTTTCTCTTCTATATTTCTTCATATTGATGCTTGTGTTACAAACATGGTGACCTAACAGTGGTATCAATCGCCAAATAGTTGGGTGAACGATTTGTTTTTTGAATTTTTTTTCCTACGCGTAAGTTTCGGTAATACTAACCTTCAAACGCTTCAAAATTTTGATTTTTACACTTTAAAACTCAAGATTCTTGTACTTTAAAGGTTATTTGGTGATAAAGTTGAAGTTTTTGGCAAAAAGTTTCAAACTTTACGTGTATTTCTTTGTTTTTGAGCTTGATTTCATTCGCATAGTTATTTCTATGCGTAAGGTGCATAAGCGTTTTGGATCATCAAGTTTTACACTTTTGTGTTATTTTGGTGATATTGAAGCTTCTTCATCATAAAAATCTGGTTTTGAAACATCGTTGTGCTTAAAATCAGTTACGCATAAGATATTCAAGGCTTGATCTTCAGTGCTATTGGTTACTCAGTGTTTTCTTGCTTGGATAAGCCTGAAAACACTTTGACTTTGGATATCTTTTACACTGGAATAAGTGTAAAGGAGTTTTGGGCACAAAACCCTAGTTTTACGCCTAAGCCTAAGTACTTACGCATAGAATCCTTCTGCCTAAGCATTTTCTTACGCCTAAGCTAGTCGTACGCCTAATCTAATCTTACGCATAAGCATTCTACTACTAAGCCTCTATTCTACGCCTAAGCTAAGTGTTTTTCTTTCCTACGCGTAAGCTAATCCTACGCGTAAGCCATTCTTACGCGTAAGTTGGTGTTTTTACGCATAAGGTATTTTCTTTGCCTAAGCTGGTTTTCTACACATAAGGTTACTTCATCAACTAAGTTTAATTCGACTACAAAGATCCATCATCAACACAAGTTTCAAGATGTTTCAACCACCATACTCTAGCTACTTCCCTCATGTGTATCCTCAACAACAACAACAACAACAACTCCATCAACAACAACAATTTTATCAACAAATACAACAACAACAACAACAACAACAACTTCAACAACAATTTCCTCAAGGAGCAATTCAACCACAAATGATTCAACCACCACTTAGTCTTCAAGTACAACCTTACACAAACTTTCATAATCAACATCCATCCAGGGATACTATAAAGGAACCGTCTTGGTTTGCAAAAATGTGTGAAGCTTTAAGTAGCCAACAATCCATTCATGAGGCTGGATCACTTGATAGACCTCCAATGCTCACTCCCGGAAACTATGATCAATGGGTGATAAGGTTCTTTAGGTTCTGTGATCTAAAGAAGCCACATGGAAAGTTCTTGAAGAAGGTAATCCTGGAAGGTCCATTTCAGATGCCTACTGTCACTACACCAGGAGATCCAAATGCTAATCTACCAAGAGGTGATGTCACCAACGTTGTCAGTCTTAATAAACTCACTACTGATCAACTTCTACACTTTGAAGCCGATGAACTAGCAATGCAATACATCCTTTTGGGATTACATAATCCGATACTTCGAAGTGTTGATGCTCAAAAGACTGCTAAAGCAATGTGGGAGCATATTCATCTTCTCATGGAAGGCACTGAACTCAATCAAGAAGACTTCATGATTGAACCAGGGGAGACATTAGAGTCATATCATCATCGATTCTCAGATATCATCAATGACTTGGACAACCATAACATCATTATGCCAAGAATTGCTGTCAACACTAAGTTCCTGAGTAGTCTTGGTCCTGATTGGGAAAAGTATGTCATTTTCATCCGTCAAGCAAAGAATCTTCATCATGCTACATACGGATTGTTGTACGACTATTTGAAGCCCCACCAAAAAGAAGTTGACAAAGAAAGGGTTATCCGTGGACTCCCTATCTCACCTTCACTTCCGGAAAATCAACAATTAGCTTTGTGGGCTCAAACTTGTTATCCTCAATTCCCGACATTACAAACTGTCTTCACAAATCCTCCACAACCAACTACAACAATTACACCATATGATCCGTCACAGCACCAATCTCAAGAAACTCAATTGGTTCCATACAACAACAACAATGATCAAGCACTTTACAATGAATCTAATGAGGATACAGAAGCTTTTGATGCATTGCAACAAGGGTTTGTCATGATTGCTAGAGCTTTCGGCCAATATTCAAACAAATCCAACAATCGCATTCGTACCTCATCAAACACAAGGAATCAGGTTGTTGTTAACAATGGACGTGTTGAAGTTTAGAATCATGGTAATGTTCGTCAGATGGGCGGTGGTCAAGGGTTTAATCCAATGGGAAGGAATAACATGGGTGCTCCACAACAACAAAGGGCTCAAGTGGTTGAACATGGTAATCCTCAGAATGGAGTTATTGGTCTTCATTGCTATAACTGTAATGAGAAGGGTCATCTGGCTAATGCATGCCCAAAGCCGAGGACAAGAGGCAGCACTTATCACAAAGAGGCTTTACTCTTGGCTCTTAAGGATGAAGCTGGTGGAACTCTTACCAACAAGGAACAGAGCTTCATGGCAAATACAGATTCTGATGATGATATGGAGGACTTGCAGGCTAATGCAGCAGTGATGCTAATGGCTAACATGTACGAACTCCACATGAGTGATACAGGCCCAGTGTATGACACTGATGGCTTGTCTCAGGTACCGGATCAAACTATACTCATTACTGATCTGATATCTCCGCCAACATCTGCATCCGACAAGGATCAGAGTGTTCAACATGAGCCGTCTACATCTCATTCCGATGATAATCAAATAGATCCCGTAGTTATATTTGACGATCAAGATGACCTTATTGTTACCATTGATAATCAAGTTGACTCCATGGTTATACTTGAGGATCTGACTAATGATCATGTTGAGACTCACGTTGAACAAGCTGAACTTTCGTCTAATCTAGATATTGAGCTCATGACCTTACTTAAAGACCAAGAATCTCGACTGGAAATATGCAAAGACATCAATAAGCAATTAAAGGACAAAAATGCACTGTTAACTAAGGATAATGAATGCTTAAAATTTCAACTCAACATTTTTCAAACACAAGAAAAACGTGAAAAAGGTTTTGAAGTCGCTTTTGCGAAATCTTACCAAAATAAAAAATTATTAGAACAACAGATACGTGATCTAGTCGCATCTAAAAATGCTTTGTTGTCTCAAATAGAACAACTGAAATATGATCATAAACAACAACTTAACGCTCTCACTTTGGAAAATCAAAAAGCCAAGTCTGAGTTGTTAACTTGTCAAAAACAGTTCTGTGAGTACAAAAAGCATTCAACGAAACGAATAGATGACTATCTTGAAGAAATTGTCGACTTACATAACAAAATCAAAGAGTTTCGAAATGTTGTTTATAAACATGGTGAGTGAATCACAACTATTCAAAAGTTTACTTTTAAACCAAATCCAAATGGTTATGGACCGAATCTTGCTGATTACAAACCAAAGTTTTCAAATAGAGCATTCAAACCAAATCCTGAAGTTTACAGTGCAGAACATAGAATTGATGATTCCATTATGAGTGTTGTTGAATATAATCGTCAAGAGGAATTAGATGCAGAAGACGAGAGTCGGTCAAATTAGAAAATGTTGTTTATAACAAACCATTTAACTATTCAAAAGCCGTTACTTTTGTCACACAACAGGATTTTTCTAACACACCTTGGGTTATCACACCTACTTCTGAGTCTTCTAATGAGGGTCCCCCTTCCAATACTGCACAAATTAATGGTCCTTTACCTTCACTCAGTGAAATAAAGCCATTAGCCGAACAATGTAAAGTTATTGAATATTTTGAAACATTCTTATCGAACATCAAACTTTTGGAATGTGAAATTGAAATCAATTCTGAAATAACAGTTAAACATTTTCTATAGCCTCAAGCGCGAGCCCAAGGAGATATTTTTCAGAAAAGAATTTTACCTCATGTCCAAATTTTGAAAAATTGTGCAATATATTGGGAAAGGGATTTTCACAAGGAACTTAGACTTATAAAAAGAGTTTTCGAGCAAACAGAAACATCGATTTCAAACACAAAACGTAAAAATAAAATGTTAAGAAAAGATGTTGATCGACTCTTGGAAGATGTTATATGTGCTGATATCCATAATGTTGTGTTACTACATTCTGTTGCATATGCATTTGATTATATCTCTGCTGATTTTGTTAATTCCGTAGAGAATGTTGAGAATACTGATACCGTGTCACAAATCAACTCTTTAAAAGTTGAAAATGAATGTTTGTTAAACGAGCTTTCAAATGCAAAACGTCGTCTTCAATGGTGTCAAAAAGATTGTCAAAATCTAGAACTCACTTTGCAAAACAAAATCAACCAGTTGCATACAAAAACTTATAATCCAAAACTTGAGCAACTGGATGATGAAAATGTGTCTTTGAAGTGTCAAATTTCAAAATATGAACAAGAAATTTCAAAAGTTAAAAAGGAATATGGTGTCATATTTGATTTACTCACAAAGACTCGTGCTAAAGCGTCAAAAGACATTGATGATCATCTTGCATACACCAAAGATGTTTTACGACGAGATGGACTCACTCGTTCTGAAAATCTAGATTTGTTACACAAAATTCAGGATCTAAAAGCAGAGTTGGTGAAACTTAAGCAAGATAAGGATAGTAACATTGTAGTAACTGCACCTAAACAGATTCAAAATGACTCTAGAACATCTAATGACAAACCACAAGAAACTAATGTGCTTCCCTCTACTGAAACAGGAATAGTTGCCTCTTTTCCCACTGCCCGCACTTCACCGCCTTGGAGCAATACAAGGAAGAATAGGAAGTTGTGACACAAGAAAAGAACAATAAAGAATGCTGAAGTAGAATAAGACCTTAGGACTTTGAATAAAACTCAAGTTGCACCCACTTTAGATATTGCGTCTGACAAATGTAATGAAAAAAGTGATGTAACGAATGCTGAATCTTTAAGTACTTTAAATGTTATGTTTGAAGCTTCTTGTGTTGGTTGTCGTAAAAGCATGTTCTCTGGTTGTCATAATAAATGTGTTGCTAAGGCTATCTTTAATCATAAGCGGAATAATAATGCTTCTAAGTCTGTGCTAGGTAAACCACCTTCTAGTGTTTCGGCTAAGATCATTGATGTACCCATAGTACCCCCTTCACCTCCTAGGAAGAACTTATCACCTAGTACATTTACTAAGACCAAAGCTAAGACTAGTTGGAGATGGCAGAAATGGTTACATAATACACTGGGATTTCAATAGATACCTAAAATCATAAACATGTGTGTTTCAACTATCACTGCTTCGGAACCCTCTAACTCATCGGGTTCCGCATCTACTTCTATTCCATCTGTGTCATATGTGTGTAATGCAGGTGATACATATCATCCTCTGGATTGTTGATAGCGGATGTTCCCGACACATGACAGGCAATCTCAAACTGTTATCAAACTTTGTTGCAAAGTTCATTGGCACTGTCAGATTCGGGAATGATCACTTCGCAGCTATCATGGGCTACGGAGATTACATCAATGGCTACATCGAAATTAGCAGGGTTTATTATGTGGAAGGTCTTGGTCACAATCTATTCTCAGTTGGTCAATTTTGTGATGGAGATTTGGAAGTTGCTTTTCGGGAGAAAACTTGCTTCATTCGTGATCTACAAGGAAACGATCTTATGTCTGGTACCCGTAATTCAAGTCTTTCTACAATCTCAATGCAATACATGATTGCTTCATCTCCCATATGTCTACTTTCAAAGGCAACATCTACAAAATCTTGGTTATGGCACCGTCATCTCTCACGATACAAACTTGTTGAAGGTCTCCTAAGATTACGGTATTCTAAAGATCACCTATGCTCAGCTTGTGAACAAGGGAAAAGCACTCGTGCTCACTTTCCTTCAAAGGTGGAACACAGCTCACAGCATGTGCTTCATCTTCTTCACATGGATTTGTGTGGCCCGATGGTGCAGACGATTAATGTCAAACGCTACATCTTGGTAATTATCGATGACTACTCAAGATGGACTTGGGTTTATTTTCTTCGAAGTAAAGATCAAGCTCCACAAATGATCATCACCTTTCTCACGAAAATTTAAGTTCAGCTCCGGAACACAGTCAGATAAATCAGAACAGACAAAGGATCGAAATTTGTGAATCAAACTCTTCGTGCATATTATGAGAAAGTGGAAATTGAGCATCAAACATCCATTGCATGAACACCAGAACAAAACGGAGTTATTGAAAGATGAAACCGTACGTTAGTGGAAGCTGCAAGAACGATTTTAATCAATGCAAAACTTCCAGATTACTTGTGGGCTGAACCCGTGTCAACTTCATGCTACACTCAGAATCATTCAATGATTACCAAACGCCACAACAAAACACCTTATGAGCTTATCCACAACCGTAAACCGAATCTCAAACACTTTAATGTATTTGGATCCCTTTGTTATCCGAATAATGATCGTGATTACTTTGGTAAGCTCAAAGCCAAAGCTGACATTGGAGTCTTTGTTGGATATTGTGAAAACTCTAAAGGTTATCGGATCTGGAATCGTCGTACATTAGTGAAAGGTGCTTATCTTTCATGTCAAGAGCATTAGTGAAGAATGCTATAGGTGTCAAGACGAAGGCATTAGTGAAGGGTGCCAAGCGTTGTGTCAAAGGCATTAGTGAAGGATGCCGAAGAATCAAATCAAGTAGCATTTGGGAAGAATGCCTAGGTCGTATAATCGATGAGGTGCATCGTTATACATATAAGTATTTGTTTATTTACAAGGATGGTGATATCCTTGATGGTGTTGTAACAAGGAGTAGATCTCCTTGAGATTAGGTGTTGTGTCGTGAAGGGTAGTAGTTCCTCCATAGTAATGGAACTCGGTGATTAGCCTAGCACCGTATTAAGGGTAGGCGACGTTGTGATAGGATTAGTTCTCCTAAGGTGTGAAAGAAATCGGTGGTTAGCCTAGCACCATATAAAGGGTAGGCGACATTGTGTTAGGTGTGGTTCGCCTTGGTGTGAAAGAACTCGGTATTTAGCTTTGTACAGGAAAAAGGTTAAGCGACGTTGTGAAGGCTTCTCCGCCATAAGGAGATTGGTGTAGTGCTTACGAACTCTCGAGTAGGTGACTCGGGGAGTGGAGTAGGGCAAGGAAGGTGTCCTTGTAGCCGAATCATTATAAATAACTTGTGTCGTGGTGATGTGCTTTTTACTCTTTATCTTTCATTACACGTTTATATATCTATCTATCAACGTCCAATATAAACAATTAAATAGATTGACATAAGTCGATCTAAATATTTAAAAGGAAGTTTTAAATTGGTAAAACTATTCAACCCCCCCTTCTAGTTTTCCACAATTGGCATCAGAGCTTCGTTACCAAGTTTCTTAAAGTATGTTGTACTTTAAAGACTTGATACGATCCGTGTATGTTTGAAAACTACAAAGAATGATTTTTTTTTGGGTCATATTTTTTTTAAATCATTTTGTTGGACATTGATAGATGATTCTAACAACTTTTGTATCTAAGAAATCTTCATGCTAGAATCTCTCCAAAATCTTCATTCAAAGAATAATGAAGTCAACATTCAAGGAAGGATCTAAAAAGTAATCACAACTTACGTACACCAAGTACAAAGGATTACTTTAAAAGCTCATGAAGTATCTTTGGTATTATGCCAAACCAAGAAGCATAGAGGTATGTTTTACTTTTCATTAGATAGGTTAAATGAGTTCAATTTATTTTCATAAGTTCTCTTTGTTTATTTATCACTAACATCATTAGAAGTCTCTTTCGTCACTTTTCCGTCTTTTTCATCATCGGGAATAATACTCCTTTTGATTCGTCAAACTAACGCCGTCATCACATATGAACCTTCGATATGTGATTCATCAAAAGCCGTCATCCAAAAACAATCTTCATCTAATACCTCCGAACTATTTTCTAGTAAGCTAATTTATAAGCCTACTACAAAAATATTGCCAAACAACCCCTTTTCTGTCCACAGTAGCCGGATCCCCCTAGTTGTACTAGCCGGATCCCAAACATAAAGGATCCGGGGGAACCGTGGAACAGAACTCAGCTATACGCTTTCAAAAATTCACCACTGATTGTTTTTCCCTCTATTCACACAACACAAAAACGACCAAGCTACAAAATTCATCCTCATTGGCTTCCATACTTTCAAGTATTCCCTCCTAGAACACCATTGTAAGTAATTACATTAACTTGTTCTAACTTTCATCATCCTCATCCTAGGGTTTATGGTTTCTTAATATCTAATCAATTAAATCAATTAGGGTTTTTCAAATTAATCATGAAAAGGGGGACTTTAACAAAATCACTTTGTGTTCACAACATTGTTAATACAAATCAAAACCAAAAACCCATTCCAACTAACTTTTTTCTTAATTGAAAATTTGTATTTTTAGGAACAACCATGCCCAAAGCCACCCAACAAGATCATCATGACACCGTCCATTACCTTACTCACTATTATCATAAAAAGGGATTCACCAAAACCGACCATAAAATATTCAAAAGCCTTGTAAAACGACTTATCCACGAAGGTCGTGTAGTCAAGGAATGTTTCCTTGAAGATATCGACATTCGTCAAGTTTTCTCGACGATCAACTTTGATTGTCTCCTTGACATAGATGAGAAAATTTGTCCGGTCTTCATTTTTGAATTTTACAAAAGCTTTAGGATCATTAGAAACAACGACAATAGCATCTCAATCACCTTCATCATCAACAAACAAAACTTTATTTTTCCCCTCAACACCTTTGCTCAAATTCTTCGCATTCCTTGTGAAGGAATTTGTATGTACTCTCAAGATTGGGCAATTAACGCTCAAAATCTTGCACTTGATCCTAAGCCTCTCTATAACACTCCTCTCGACGATCCCGAAACCATTAGAGATACTATCTTCAAAGTTAGGACCGGCCAATCTCGTTACGACCGTAACAAAAAGCTTATTCACCGTAATCCCTTTCAAATGGAACTTTTCGAAATATATCCCATGTTTAGAAAATGGGAAGAAATCCTTAGGGAAAATGTCATTAGCCTAGTTGGAAACAAAGATCATCCAAACGCATGTCTTGTGCAAATGATCTATTGTCTTACCCACCAAAGGCCATTTAATCTTGCCTATTACATGGTAAGGAGAATGGCTGGGGTATTCAAAGCTTCCAACATGGTACTTCCATATGGTATGCTCCTAACACGACTTTGTAAGTATGTTGGTACATTGAAACCATCTCCTATTAACGATGATCATTACCTTTCTGATCACGTAATGGTACCTCTTACCAAACAACGCTCTAAACGGTTCATGGTTAATGGAGAGAAACCTGAAGCTCTCTCGGACTCCTCGGCCGGAGAAGAAGAAGATGAAGATGAGGAAGACATCGACCCCGTAGCCAACATCAAATTGGAAATCCTTGAATACCACAAACAACTTCCAACCATTCCAAACGAGACCGCGGAATTTAAGCAATTGAGGGGCGTGATTCAAAACCTCACTTACAACCTCACTAAGCCGTCAAAAAGGAAAAGAAATGATTGACGAAAGAGACAATAGGATTGTGCTTATTTTCGTTTATTTTATGTTTGGATGATTACGTGTTAGTTCTTTTGGTTTATGGAAATTTGGATATTGTTATTTTATCATACTTTTATAAGTGGTGTTTTGTGATAACATGCTTGTTCCTATTGCTTTACTTATAGATTTATTAGTGTACAAAATCTGCACATCATTCCTGTGTAGATTCTGATATGCAAATGCCGGATCCCAAGGATTAGCCTAGCCGGATCCCTTTCTTGAGGGAACCGTGGGATCCGTGACATCAGACCAATAATTCAACATTTCTTGCATCAAGATAACTTCCTAGATAACATCTCATTAGCTAAGCATATGTTTTTAGAATCCAACTAGAACCATTTCAAGGATGAGAAAGGCTTAGACTCACTAAAGGCTTACTTAAAATCTTAGTCAAAATGCCTCTTGATTTATCAACACATCAAAACTCACCATATTTCTGCTTCAACTACTCACAAACTATTTCTCATCTCTCAAAACACTTAAAGAGGACAAATTAAACATTTTTTGGAAATTGCTTCTAGTCATTTCTATCTCAAAGTAAGATAAAGATTAGTTTTTCAATTCTTGTGATTTTTAAGAATTTTTCCTAATATCACCTCAAGCTTAAATCTGATCACTAGGATCATTTGTTATGACTTATCACCACAAAACTCTTAGTGTTATCCTTGGACATCCATTGGTAGTCATCTTGTCCCATTTCCTTTCCATAAGAAACAATCATTTGCTATAACACTCATTACCTTTGATCATTCAAGTATCCTCTCATCCTAAAACACTTAGGAGAACTGAAACACTCAAAATAAGATAGGCTTTAGCTCCTAGAAACCTCATTTCAAACCTGTCATAACTGCTGAGAGCCGGATCCCTCCAAGGAGGGAACCGTGGGATCCGGGTGACAGTTTATGTAAATCATTGCTTGAACAATCATTTCAACTCATCTTCCTAACTCAAACACTCCATCTCATCTTAAATGAGTCCCTAGATTAGTGAAACTCTAAACTTAAACTTTGTGCATGTTAATCATCACATTTCCAAGAACATTATTGAATTAAGTCTTAAAGGCACCTTCCAAGCTCTTCCCTTTATAAGCCATATTGCTAAGAACACTTTAGTGATCAAACACAAACACAAACCATCCGCAATTGCAACCATCTTTCGTAAGTCATTTCATCATGAGAAAGGCTCCTAGTGCTAACTCATCCACTCAAGAACCACCCAAGAAACTTGCTAGAATCATACACGAAGTTTTCTCAACCGAATCATCTCCGATTAAGTCTATCAATGCTAGGATTTCCCCTACACCAAGGAAACCAATCAAACTAATCCCCAAGAAGAGTGTTCCCACTAGGATTTCATCACCAAACTCTACTATCCCAAACATACCCTCCATAACTCAACCAACACCATTAGTGCCTAGAACCACCTCACAATCATCTCTACATTCTCACAATATAGAAGATTTACCTTCTTGGCCATCTCACCTTTCACCATTACCAACAAATTCACTTGAAAAGATTGAGCAACAAAATCAAAGTGTTGAATCAACACTTGCTCCAAAAGCAAACTCTATCATTCCCCCCAATAGTCCATTTTGGATTATGAGAAGACATCAAAGGCAACCACCCGACCATATGGAAGTTGATAAGCCTCCACCAATTCCTCCTTTATTTGAAGATACTCAACCCACTTTACTTGAACTTCCACTACAAGAAATTTAAAACCATGACAAGGATTGCTATCATTGTAAACATGTTGAAAGGTTGATACATGAACTACGTGAAGAGCAACGTTTCATGTTTTATCACCTCCTCAAACGTTTCGAAGAGGTTAACAAGCCTAAACTACAATGAGCATCATAGTCAAAAGCTCAAACTTAGAACGTTTAGGAAACCTTCCTCATCCTTGATCATCATTAAGTTTTAGTTGAACCTTGAATTTGGGTAACTCATGAGCATTAGTAGTACTTGTATGGCTAGTTCATTCTCTTAGTCTTAGAGATTTGTTTGGTTATCTCTTTTTTATTGAATGAACATTTATATGTTTTGATTATTCTGTGCGTTGTGCTCTTTATTGCACACATATATTGTCTCCACACTAGCATTGTTTGACACATCTTCACTGCTGAAAAACTGTCATCAGATGGCCGGATCCCTACAAAATGCCTATCCGGATCCCTCCAAGAAGGGAACCGCGGGATCCGTGTATCAGAAGTACAAACTTCTACTAACATGAGTCTTATTTGCAGGAAATTATGCACTATACTCTTGTTTTCTAACCTTTGTTTTGTAGCTATTTAAAATACACATGAAGATGTTGACACCATAAAGCTAGGGGGAGCTTTGTGTCAAACGACATTGCAAAATCATTTGCAACTTAATCCAATGTTGGATTACACTTCATGATACCCCATTGCAACTTTGCAATATTCGAGGGGAGCACGTTTTCGTCACTTAGACGAACCATTTGCAAACATAATTGCAAACACTATTAGTTTATTTTACGTCATGTCCTTGACGCCTTTTCAAAGGGATGGACTCGTCAAGGGGGAGTTAAGACGAGTACCATTTCCCGTCACTTGCTCTCTTTATATTTTTACATACTTTTCTTATAACAATTGTGTTAGTTTCTTTTAACACTTTTTGTTTCGACAAAAAGGGGGAGAAGAAAGTAAAAACTACAAATTCAAACTGTTACGAATTTTAGCTTTTCCTTAAAATAATTTTATGTTTTGTCATCAACAAAAAGGGGGACATTGTTAATACAAATAAGCCGTAAAAACGTTTATTTATATTTTACGATCTTCTAATGTTTTGTCGATAACAAACGTAAAATCATTTTAACGAAACAAATAGAATACGTAAATAGTTTGAGTTAATAGTTTCCTAACACACTTACGTTTTCACATAAAACACTAAAACAAGTATAAGTGATTTTATGTTACATATGTACAACAACTAGTGTTTACATATTGGGTTAGAATATACTTAAACTAAGTATACTAAAATGGGTAAAAACAAATATATACTAAATGGGTAAAAACAAGTATATACTAAATGAGTAAAAACTAGCAAATGGTTTTGACCCATAACCCATGGTTTTATATATACCACTTAACCAAGTTCATTGTATCTAGAATGAAAACCATGGATCGACCCATAACCCATGACCCATGACCCATAACCAAAAATACCCATGGGCAAAGAGGAGCGTTCCACGGATCCCTGGCTTTGTGCTAGCCGGATCCCAAGTGGAAGGGATCCGTGGGATCCGGGGAACAGTAGAGAATTTTCTCTATAAATAGAGAGCCATTTCTTCCTTTCTATTCATCACTTTTACACACATACTTTCCCCAAGTATTCTAACCCTCTAACCTCATATCCAAGTGATCTATGTAGTTTGTCTTTTGTTTTTGTGTGATCTTCTAGGTTCCTCTTAAAGGAAATATCACAACTTCTTGAAGACGTGCAAGCTCAAGTCCATGAGTTGCAATGCTTCGTCATCATCAAGACAACTAAGGTTCTCTTGTTGATAGTTCTTCCTTTCTCCATAGATATTGGGTTAAAGTCATTAGAGAAGGATGCCGAAAGTGTCAAGACGAAAGCATTAGTGAAAGGTGCTTATCGTTCGTGTCAAGAGCATTAGTGAAGAATGCTATAGGTGTCAAGACGAAGGCATTAGTGAAGGGTGCCAAGCGTTGTGTCAAAGGCATTAGTGAAGGATGCCGAAGAATCAAATCAAGTAGCATTTGGGAAGAATGCCTAGGTCGTATAATCGATGATGTGCATCGTTATACATATAAGTATTTGTTTATTTACAAGGATGGTGATATCCTTGATGGTGTTGTAACAAGGAGTAGATCTCCTTGAGATTAGGTGTTGTGTCGTGAAGGGTAGTAGTTCCTCTATAGTAATGGAACTCAGTGATTAGCCTAGCACCGTATAAAGGGTTGGCGACGTTGTGATAGGATTAGTTCTCCTAAGGTGTGAAAGAACTTAGTGGTTAGTGATTCGTGCCAAACAGTCAAGTCTGACAGACTTAAAACAGCTCAGACACAAATACAATTAAGTCCTGGAGAATAGATTGAATTCCCGGGTCGTTTAGTCCCAAGGAGACTCAATGGTGTGTAAAACTGATTCAGATGATGGAATGATCACTAAGGATAGTGATCTGTAAAGGTTATGATTAGAAATTACACTACTGATTGATTTGGAAAGGAATTGGACACAGAATTGGAAAGCACAACAACCAGATCAAAGAAACGTAAACGTAAGTTTTAAAAACTACGTATACGCACAAAATAAAAAGTGAAAGCTAAGAAATAAAAGACCTAAAAATATAAAAATGACATTATTGGAATCCTAAAAATAAAAGAAAATTATTAGAAAAAGAAAATTATTTTTAACACTATTTAATTAATTATTATTAATTAAAAACTATTTTAACTATTTAATAAATACTCTAAAATGAAAGAAAATACAAAATAAGGCTAGAAAAATAAACTTATGATTTTGAAAAATCTAAAATACTATAAAACTAATTTTAAAACTAAAAATATATTTTTCACACTTTTTATCTAATTATTATTAATTAATAACTATTTAAAATACACTTAATTACTAGAAAATAGAAAATAAACTTGGAAAAATAAAATTTTAACTTTGAAAAATCTAAAATATGATAAAACTAATTTTAAAATAGAAAATATATTTTTTAGACTTTTTAATTATTTATTACTAATTATTTATTATTTATTAACTATTTATAATTATAATAAATACTAAAAAGATAAAGAAAAATCTGAAACTTTTTCTAAAAATCCTATATGATAACAGAAACCTAAGAAAAAGAGAAAAACAAGTTTTGCTTATTAATAAGTTGAAAAGAAAAATCAAAAAGCTAAAAAATCTTAAATAAACGCTATCACTATTTTTATATTGATGTTTTTGTGATTTTTCTTTTTGGAAACTACTTAAATACTAATAATAAGAAACTTTAACAAAGACAAAAAATTTACAAAACTCAAATAAGCTGTTTTGAAAGTTAAAAAACCCAACAGTGTTGAAAATAAGCTTATATGATGGAAATAAGCTCTAACAAGCTTAACAGATGGAGCAAAAGCTCAAAGTGGATTCCAACAAGCTAAATGAGCAGAAATGAGGCTAAAGTATGCAAAGAAGCCAACTGATAAGCTATAACAAACAAATAAGCACTTGGCTTATTTAGTGAAAAACAGAAAATTGGGACAAACTTTAAGCTAGAAGCAGCCCTACCAAACAAGCTCAAAAGTAAAAACTAAGTCTTGAAACTTCAAGAGGACCATGTTGGCTTTCCAAAGAACCAGAGAACTCAAGAATTGGACAAGTAATAAGCTTGTTGCAAGCTTTTCAAGTTGGGACCAAGTTCTGTGCACAGGGCACTTGTGCAGAACAGGTACCCCACAAAAGCAGTCAAATAAGCACTAAACCAGCTTATAATCAAAGAACTAATATTTTTATATTTTTCTTAACCAGCTAGACTACAATTCCCCAAAAGCTTATAAACTGAATCTTGATATTAAACCCCTAGTGAAATTCCAAAGTTTATTCAAAAACGACTTTTTGACAATTTTGACTTTTTGAGAAAAACCAAAAGTTGACCAAAGTGAGTTTTAATCTGATCTAGAGCACTGATGATGTTGTATTAAGGTGTTTTAAGACTAACTTGAGCAATATTATCAACTTTTTAACACAAATCAATGATCTTGGATCATGAATCTGTCAACAGTGACTGCAAGATAAGACCCAAAGTGATTTTTTGACTTTCTTCCAAATAAGTGTTGGTTTTCTTGACTTGACTAAGTTATTTAGACCTGTTTAGACAGTTTTCCAACAAAGCCAAAGACCAAAACACCTTTGAACATACTAAACCAAACACACCTTATGTCTAACTGTTTTGATGTTTTTTAGAGTAAAGCACAATTTAAAACCATGAAATTGATTCTAGACCTTACATAATCTATAATTAAGACTAAACAAACTTGAGTACACAGTAATGATAACTTAAAATCAAGAATTGAGACTTGAACTATTATGACTGCCTAATTAAGATTTTCTCAAAACATAAATTTAAATGAACAAGCTACTAATTTTAAAGCTTAGAAACACTTAATTATGACTAATTATCACAAAGAAGCAGAAATATTTAGCAAATAAACCACTACAATAGTAAAATGCCAAAATGGCTAAAATAGCTTACAAGAGCTTCCAAGCTTAATATTTAGAACCAAGACCTGAAACCAATTCCTATAGCTTCCCAAGAAGCACTATACCAAGGCCATCCAAGATACACCCTGCTCCAGCTTCTTGATGTTCTTTACCATGATTTTTTATTTTTTTGACTATTTTCTTGGTATTTTTGTGATTTTTTCTGTTTTTAAAACTAAACTGAATTTTGTTGTTTCTAATAGCTCATAAAAGCTATATGGGAGCTTATGTGACCTATATCAATCCATGCAAACTACAAACAACAACATTTAATCCAATATGAGACTTTGCATAAAAATGATAAATTGCATAAACTTGAGAAGTAATTAAAACTTGAAATTAATGTTCACAAAAGCTTTCTTATATCCAAAGGACTTGAAATACAGAGTTTTTAAGATAAAAACATACACTTTACTTGAAAAAGCTTAAAAACGACAATAAAAAGCTAAATTATACTACACACTTTGATACATTGCTTTTCCCTCTCTATATAATGACTTTTCATCCTTCCCACGTGCTTCTGATTGAATCCCACCAAGCTAGAGCCATTGGATGCTTGAGATTGATCATATCCGTCCATTTGTGATTTTGGCGCCATTAAATTTCTTCAAAGCAGGTTTTTGCATTTAAGGGATTTGGTTGATGATAATTAAGAGTTTTTGGAGTATAGATGATGTGGAGGGGACATGGTATGGAGGGGGGTTGAAAATGGGTAGAAAACTACTCTGGTTTTGAGGATTCTGTGTTGGGGAGAGACTGCTACAGTAATGGTGGTTTTGAGCGCGCTTATCTCTGGGTTTGACTTTCTTTGACCACAGGGTAATAACACGGGGGGGGTCAAATGGGGTATGTGGCTGGGGTCAAAAGGATTGTGACCTGGGTCAAGGGTCAAGGGCCAAAGCAGTGGGTTGGGCTTGGATTATTGGATTTGGATTTTGGGCCTAGTATGTTATAAGGTGTCCGTTTGGTTTTAGCATTAAACAAGGACCAAAAGTGTACAATTGCCAAACTTCAAGGACTGAAAGTACCATTATTCCAAACTTCTCACAAGGACCAAATTTGCCATATATTGATAATACAAGGGCCCTTTTTGCATAAAATCCATTTTTAAAGTCCAAGGACTATTTTTGCAATTTTTCAAAGTTTAGGGACTTTTCTTGCCAATTGACCAAAGGATCATTCAAGGATCATTTTAAACAACTTAGAATACTTCAGGGACCTTGAATGATAAATTTCCACATTTTTGAATTTCCAGGGACTAGATTTGACAACTTTTAAAACTTGGGGGACTAAAACTGCCAATTTTGCAAACTTGATACATTTTTCATCTGATTTTGATATTTTTGCAATTAAAACACATAAAACACTGATTTGTGATAATTTGATCATTTTGATGTGTTTTTGAGCGTTTTCAGATGATTTTGCAGTCTAGATTATGTAAAAACGATGAGTATTTGGAAACTCATCAGTTAGCCTAGCACCGTATAAAGGGTAAGCGACGTTGTGTTAGGTGTGGTTCGCCTTGGTGTGAAAGAACTCGGTATTTAGCTTTGTACCGGAAAAAGGTTAAGCGACGTTGTGAAGGCTTCTCCGCCATAAGGAAATTGGTGTAGTGCTTACGAACTCTCGAGTAGGTGACTCGGGGAGTGGAGTAGGGCAAGGAAGGTGTCCTTGTAGCCGAACCACTATAAATAACTTGTGTCGTGGTGATGTGCTTTTTACTCTTTATCTTTCATTACACATTTATATATCTATCTATCAACGTCCAGCATAAACAATTAAATAGATTGACATAAGTCGATCTAAATATTTAAAAGGAAGTTTTAAATTGGTAGAACTATTCAACCCCCCCCCCCTTCTAGTTTTCCACAAATCCTATACCTGATACACCTGAAACAACAACTGTTGAAGAAGCACCTCCAATTGACTCTACAACAACAGCCGAACAAACCGCATCCAATGACGCTGAACCAGCTGATGATATTATGAACCAAGAAGTACCACCACCTGCAGATTATGATCCAAATGCATTCTTCAACCCTTTTGCAAATGCTTCTGCCACTTCTGATGTTGCAAAATCATCAACAAGCCATTTGAATCCTCCAAATCTACAGAATGTATATCAACATCAACCCTCCACACATCGTTGGACTAAAGACCATCCTCTTGTGAACATCATTGGAAACCCAAATCAACCAGTCGTAACTAGACAACGCCTTCAGACTGACGGTAAACATTGCATTTATGCACTTACCGTTTGTAAATCTGAACCCAAAAACATTAAAGAAGCAATGACTTACGACAACTAGATTGAATCCATGCAAGAAGAACTTAATCAGTTTAAACGTCTTGAAGTATGGGAATTGGTTGAAAAACCAACAAGGGTCTATGTTATTGGTCTGAAATGTATTTGGAAAAACAAATTGGATGCTGAAGGTACGGTTATCAGAAATAAGTCACGTCTAGTGGCTAAGGGTTATCGACAAGAAGAGGGAATCGACTACGAGGAATCATTCGCACCGGTTGTAGACTTGAGGCTGTACGGATTTTTCTGGCATTTGCGGCTCATATGAACATCACGGTCTTTCAGATGGATGTCAAAACCGCTTTTCTGAATGGTAAACTGAAGGAAACGGTCTATTTTAGTCAACCAGAAGGATTTGTTGATCCAGAGTTCCCTAATCACGTCTTCAAACTGAACAAGGCTCTCTACGGTCTCAAACAAGCCCCTCGGGCATGGTATGATAAGTTATCATCCTTTCTTATTGCCAATAATTTCACCAAATGATCGGTCGACCCAACACTTTTCATACAATATCACGGGGAACACATTTTAATCGTTCAAATTTATGTAGATGACATCATTTTTGGGTCAACACATCTAAAATACTCAAACGCTTTTTCAAAACTTATGAAAAAACATTTTGAAATGTCCACGATGGGTGAACTCACATTCTTTCTTGGATTGCAAGTTCATAAATCACCCCGTGGTACTTTCCTAAGTCAGTCCAAATATGCTCTTGAAATTTTAAACAAACATGGAATGCAAACCTGTGATACCTATGCCATACCAATGGCACATACTAAAAAACTGGATGCTGATTTGCAAGGAAAATTGGTTGACCCTACAAAATACCGAAGTATTATTGGGTCTCTCATGTATCTAACAGCCAGTAGGCCTGACATTGTATTTGCTGTATATCTTTGCTCCCGTTATCAGTCACGACCAACTGAAACTCACCTCTCTGAGGCTAAAAGAATCCTTCGATACATCAAGGGAACCATTAACTTGGGAATCTGGTATCCGAAGGATTCTGGTTTTGAACTAATAGCTTTTTCAGACGCTGATCATGCAGGTTTCTTAGATTCACGGAAAAGTACTTCAGGAGCTCTACAATTTCTTGGTGATAAATTGGTGTCATGGCAATCGAAGAAGCAGGATTGTACATCGATGTCCTCAACCGAAGCAAAATATGTAGCCATGTCGGCGTGTTGTGCTCAAGTCATTTGGATGCGAACACAACTTAAAGATTATGGTTACGTATTTGCCAGAATCCCGATGTACTGCGACAATCGAAGTGCTATTGCGATCTCGTGCAACTCTGTTCAACATTTGAAATCAAAGCACATCGATCTTCAATATCATTTCATCAAGGAGCATGTGGAAAAGGGTACTGTTGAATTATATTTTGTGGGTACTGAATACCAACTGGCAGACCTTCTCACCAAAGCCTTAGCTCCTGCTAGGTTTACTGAGTTGGTCCACCGGATTGGTATGAGGTGTTTGACTCCAGAGGAACTGGATGAACTTTTAAAACAATCTTAAAACCAGTCAAATACCAAAACCTCTTTTGTAAATATTTATCAAAAACAAAATACAAAAATATAAAACGTATAAAACTCAAAAATATTCTTCAATCCAAATTTCTTTCAACATGGCAAGTACAAATCTTCAGTCAACACTTTACTCTTTCAAAATTCAGTATTTTTTTCGGTCAAGTGTTGAGGGGGAGAAAGTAAATATTTTCTGCTTCATAAAACCTTGTACTTGCATGTTACCCGTTATTGGTAGTATCTTTGATAATGGTGGTCATATTTCTGGTTCATTGACTCTCCCCGGACTCAAAATTATAAAATTTCATTATTTCTTAAGTCGAGGGGGAGTGTCGTCAAGCTTCTTTCCAAAATTATACCTCATACATAACCAAAGTGGATGAAAATGGTTGAGGTGGAGGGACCAATGTTGTCAAAAGCTTAAACATTTTTTTCAAAACACCTCCACCTAACTCACTCATTCATTTATTTCATAGCATTTATTATTTCATCCACCCTAATCCATGCATAAGATTCAATACTCAAATCCGTGCATTAATCTTCGAATTTGTAAGTGTTTAATCGTTCTAGGTGATTATCTAAACATAGGTTTTAATTTGTTTTAAAATCCAACGGTTAGATTTGTCCCTAGGCTTAATTTCATGTTCTACGCATAAGCGTATGAACATGTAATCATGTTTGGGTGTTATTTGGTAAAATGGTTGTGTTAAAATGTTGATATGATCATTCTTTAACCATTTCTATCAAACAAATCCACCCAGAAACAATAATTGATCATTTTCAAATTTAGGGTTCATACGCATGATTTGGGCGTTTTCTTGTGTGAGTGTTTCTAGACAATTAGATGGTTGAATGTTGTTTGTTATATGATTAATTGATCAAAAACACCTTTGGTTCTTACCCAGTTACATGATTTGTGCATAAATTGTAATTTAGGATTTAAGTATCATGCAATTGGGTATTTTTGATTCACAAGGGTTATGATGTTAAAACTTGGTTAAAACAACTCATTAGGCCTCTAAGGTATCCCAGAAAATGTTTGGTGCAATTCCTATGGCTAAAATTCTTACTCGTAAAATTTGAATATTTAGGGTTTAAGTCTACGCATAAGAAAAACTTACGCGTAACTGTGGATCATTGAGATTTCAAATAAGACTGAAAGGGATTGAATTAATATGTTAATGATGATGTTATGACAAATTTGTTTCAGGTTTTACACGCGCAAAATTCAGAATCTAGGTGAAATGTGCTCCTACGCATAAGGATCACCTTACGCATAGAATGTTATGCGTAAGAGTAATCTTACGAGTAATCTTTACGCGTAGGTTCTACAAAGGGGACTACGCGTATCCTGTGAAGGATATGCGTAAACTTGAGTCTTACGCATAAGGTTCACTCTTACGAGTAACCTTACGCATAAGCTCTATCATATGCTTACGCGTAAGCTTAATTCTAAGTTCTTTTCATACGCGTAATATTTCTTACGCGTAAGTTAAGTTCCTACGCATAAGCTTATACCTACGCGTATGGTTTACTGTTTACGCATAAACTTACAACTCCTATGCATAAGCCCAAGTTTTAACCGTAATTGTGAATTGTTACGCGTACAAACTTGTAAACAAATAAATCATAACGTCACGAAACCTATATGTCACTAATAAGCTTAAATGGTTAATATGTTGTGAAAATAAGTGAAAATTTGGACTTTAAAACTCAAAATTAATAAATTCACGAAACTTATCACGACTACTTTGTACTATTGGACAAACAAGTGACATTGGACTCGTAACATTCATCAACATAACATATTCAATAATTGGACAATAAAATCAACTTTTGACTAACATAATGTCTTTCGATATGTTGGTTCTTTTGGCTCAATATCTTTCAGATCACAATATGGACGTCCAAATGGAATACATTGTTGCACCAAATGTTCTTACATTGGAAGACATCTTCCCCAACGATTACACAATGAAGATTGGGAAGAACAATCTCAGAGTCGATTTTGATAACTTCACATGTTCTGAGTCTTCTTGTCAAATTGTTGTGGATATTCTGAAGACTCATCCTTACAAGAACATACTCACGAATTCTGCAACGGTGCCGGTGATTTATGTTCACCAATTCTGGCACACCATGCAGACGGATAAAGGTCAAGATCCTGTGACAGTGACACTTAACGACAAACAAGTCACTATCACTCCAGCAGACTTAAGGGCTGTTCTTCTTCTTCCTAACATCCAACCTGATGATTACACTGCTACTCCTTCGGAAGACGACACGCTTGATGAAGCTATTGGGATCATCACAAAACACTCATCAGTTGATCTTAAGAACATCCCCCAGCCATGGAGAACCCTTTACATCATGATTGCCAAATCAGTTTTTGGACGTGACAGTGGTTTTGAGCATCCGAAGCTCATGGAACTTCAAATATTTTGGAGCATGGTTAACATGAAACACATCGAATTTGCAGCTCTGATCTGGGACGACATGATGTATTACCTTAAAAAGCCTGGCACCAAGATCCCTTATATCAGATACACAAAACTGTTGATCCAAAGGATTCTAGGAAATAATCCAGATATTCCCTTAAGACTTGATGACCCCAACCATCACTCCGTGTTGCTTGAGCCCACACTCAATGTTGTCAGATTTAAGGACTCAACAAAGAAGAAACACGGTGCGGTATTACCAGATTGGCTTCTTACTGTTGCGATCAAGGAACTACAATCGTATCAACGTTATCTGAAGCAGTGGCACTAGGCAAAGTGGGATCCAGTAATGAAAATTCTTCAGGTACACCTGTGAAAAAAACCAGGAGAGGCAGTGCAAGAAGTGTTACAAGCACCGGAAGTCCCCTAAAGTATCCAAAGAGAAATCCTCCCAAAAAAGGAAAGTACCATCAACGGTTGCTATTCCAAATCCTAAACCGGAACCCAAACTGATGGACGAGGACTCCGAGGATACTGACACAGATGAAGAGGTTACCTACTCGAAATCTGCAACAGATGATACACTAACAGTTGCAAAACCCCTCAGTCCCAAGTCTGATAAAGGGAAAACTCCAGTGCAAGAGCAGGAAGAAGAGAGCTCAGATGAAGAGCCACAGGATGAAGACAGAGATTACAGAAAGAAGTTGAAGAATCTCAGACTTCAACATGTTGCTAAAGAATTCAACCTACAACAAACTCGTGGCCCTGGAGGGTCAAGTGGTGGTGAACTAACCACACCAGTTTCCGATGCGGTTAATCAACCCGATAAGGGAACTGGTGCCACCACCCACGAATCAGAACAAAAGCAACTAGAGGACAAGATCATTTTTTACTTTGAGGAACCAGACAAGAAGAAGAAGAAGACTGAGAAAATTTCTGATGAAGATGTTGAGGCTGCAACTAAAGAAAAAGCAGAAAAAGAAGCTCAAGCTCAAGCAGAAGAAGAGGCAAGGATCAAGGCGGAAGAAAAGGCTCAAGCCGAAAAGGAAGCCAATGATTATCTTCTAGATAGTCCCGCACGTAGAAAGTAACAAACTTCTGAGCCACCAAAGGAACCTGAGCCTCCTCATGAATCATCATCGTCAGACTCATCTTCTCACTCATCTCCACCACCATCCAAAGCCACCACCAGATCCGCATCTAAATCGGTATAGAAACCGACCGATACTTGGATATCACGTGCTAAAACAAAGATTGTCAAAGCTGTCAGGCAAGTAAGGAAGAAAGACGTAACCAACAAGAAACAGAATCAACTTGCAGACAGGATCAATCTTCTTCAGGACGTGATAAACGAGATGTCAGACGAAAGGGAACAGCTGCAACAATTTCTGAATAGAGATATCCAAGGGGAAATGCAGAAGACGATAAGAGAATACACTCACAAGTTTCTCATCGACACTGTCCCTAGAGTGACAAGAGAGATGTTCACTAGATAACTCTATCCAATTCGCATGCAATTGGTCAAGCAAACAATGCAATCTACTCTGGTAGCAATGCAAATCAATCCAATTGAGCCTAAGGTTGTCTCTGATGCAGAGTTGATCTCCAAGCTTATACTACAAATGTCCAAACGATCTGCAACGTTTACTTCTGACGAAGCTAAACTTTTTGAGGCATTGCTGGGATTTCAACTCAAAACTTCATGCAAAGCGGCAGCTGAAAAGGCTAAGCGTCCAAGAGACGATGATGATGCGGATAAGGACTCTGAGGCAAAACGCAAGAAGAAAAATGACGATTCATCTTCCATGCCTCCACCACACCCAAGGACCACCGAAAGAAGATCTCCTCCACGTTCTGCTGCTACTGAGAAACCTCAGGACTCTGAGTTACCAGCCCAAACAGAGAAAACCGGTGATCATTTTGAATACACTGGTGGTGACGATGAAGAGATCCCTGAGCCCCAACAGCAACCTACTTCTTCTGCCACAACTAAGAAACCAAAATCATCATCAAAGCCAAAGAAAAAGAAGAAGAAGACCGTTGTTGTCTCATGGCTAGATGAAGATACTACCAAAGAATATGACTAGTTTTCTAGACTTGTTGATGCTACCCCTTCATTACCAGAAGGTCAAGAAATGGTAGATGGCCGTACAATGGAGCATGGGAAGCTTATACAGGAAAATAGTGAAGAAGATGACTAAGGCAGAGTTGAGGCGAATCAAGAATGATGCATTTCAACTTCTTAAAGACAGCTCAGATAGTGCAATTGAAGTCGAATATCATCTCGACAACATTGCACGAGCCATGTCTAACAACATCGATTGGCTCAATCCTGAATCAAACATTGACTTTAACAGACCAGACAAAGCTCCATACTACACTGACTGGACCAGACCATTGCCAACCATTGGCCGACCGGATCAGCCCAAGATTCCATACCGCTATTTCTACAACAACGACCTAGAGTTTCTTCTACACAGTAGCGATGTCTCCAAAAAATACGCTACATCACTCACACTCCCTTTCTCGACAGCAATATACTCCAACAGCATAGCCATCGAGGAAGAAGACACACACATGTTTGCTGACAAAGTGGAAAAGTATGACCTCGATGCACTGTATGGGATTCATCATTGGCCTGAACGACGAAGAATCTTCTACAAAAGCTGCCAGGTTCTTAAGTCGAAAAAGGAAGTGTTCAGTGAAAAATGGATCGTTGCAATTCAACATGTTACCCTGTCGTCGAAGTGGGACTACACATTCCTAAAGAAAATAGTGGTCAAACGACAAGACGAAGAGGAGTATGACTTCTGTGAAGCGGATTTTACGAGATTGTCTCTAAATAACATTGAATATATGTATCTTGCCAAGGTACAAGGACGAATGCGACAATTCTCTACAACTATCCAACGCGAGTACATCAAGTCATTGCTCATATTCATCCGAAGCATCATGATCCAAGAACGTGTAGAAGACATTCAGCTTGCTGTGGAATCGTATCAGAAGCGTGTTAATCTCACAAAACCACAGCTTGACCTTCTCGACATAAACCGACATGGTCAATACACCCTCATCAAGAAACCATTCGAGGTAGTCTATCGAAGTAAACTACACCACAATTGCTTCATGGCATGCAAAGAGCTTCATAAGTTTGGGGATCACACATTGAAGAAGGTTCGGGATGGGTTAGCATACAAGTTAAAGGAGATTCATGACGGTATAGGGTCACCGAAGAGATGGAATTCGAGGGACAGAAGGGATGTAAATAAGATCATCACAAGGATTGATGAACGGTTGTTTAGGCGGGATCAGATCAGAACATTGGAGAGTTTCGTTGGTGGTCGTCCAAGCATATCTCTCACAAGCTACCAACGTCCAGAACGCATTCCTGGAGTTATTGCTGGAATACCTGAGACTCCTGGTACCCCTTGATTTGTTTCTCTTATCATTATTTGGATGTGTGATTTATATCTGAATATGGCTTGTGCACACATAACAGTGTACATCCCGTACTTGTCATGAAAGGACCCTGTGGTACGCTTCAGTGGCACAATCCTATAAAAGGAGTGAAAGCTTCTTATTTTTGAGTAAAACTAATCAAAATTTTCACTTTTCAAAGTTTTGCTCAAAAGAACAAGTACTTCCCCTTATGATTTTCAAAACCTCAAAAGTTAGTATCACTTGTTGAGGGGGAGTATTTGATTAAAAATTTGTTCACAAATTGTTCTTCCTGGTAATCTTCCTACAAAACTCAAAATGGACATATTCGATATCAAAATTTCGTCAAAAATAACATTTATATGCCATTTTTGAAGGGGAGAAAAATTATGTGATAAGAAATATGTTGAGAATTACTAATGAATCGTTGTGCTAAAAAGACTTAACCAATGAATTGATGAGATCTTAAATGTTAGTAACTCGAAAAGACTTGTCCGGGACGGGTAATAATTTCAAGCTAGTTCGCTAGTAATGTAAACGTGTCTCGCAAAGGACTTGTTCTAGTAGAATGTACCATTCGAGAAAATCTTGGTAGACATGAACCTTGACGGGTCAAACCTACTCACCAAGGAGTGTTTACAACTTCAAGCTGACCTAGTCAGTGATGTAACCGTGTCTCGCAGGGAATTATCTATCTTGAGTTGATCAATTCAAAAGTGCGCGCTCTTCTCTCACCGTGAAAATCTCTGTCAAAATACTTAAGCACGTATGGAGAGGGAGTATTTCTGCAACATTTAAAACTCTTTCAGTGGTTCAAAATGTTTTTACTCATAACCACTTTAAGAGATTTTTCATGAAAATGGTTTTATGGCAACATAGGTTAGTCATGGAGTTATAAGGTGACTAAGGTTAGGAATAACCGTCCTATGATCCGCCAGAGCCGGAGGGATCTACCCAAGGACACCACCAATAGTTAGAATTTAGAAGTCCTTAGGTATGATTATAAAAAGGAGAAAATGAGAATCAGAGAAAGAAGGAGTTGAAGAAAAGAAACATAATGAAAAGGGTGAAAAGAAATAGCCCTCCAGATTATTCAACTTAGGGCAGACACCGGGTTCAATTCATATGCTACTGGTAGTCACTTCATGACACCGGAATTGAAGATTAAAGTCGTCATGGACCCAGTGACGCATGCACTAAACCTTCTTAGCCACTCAAGTTTCTCTCAACAGAAGCTTGTTTCATTCTCACAGGGAACCCTACATAAACTATCAGCTTTCTCTTAGAGATTGCTGGTATTGAAGAAGGAGACCCTCTCCCTAGTCTCCGCTCAGGAAAACCAAAGCGCACTATTGAGTCAAGAGCCACGAGATTCACCAAAAGATCTCTTAGGTACAATTGACAATTCATCGCTTGTCGTTCAACAATAAGAACACAAGTGATTCATTATCGAGTCCTTCACAGATCTTAGCAATCTGTCGAGAACATTTATGAGGGGTTCACAACTGTGATCCTCAGTGATTTAATGGAAACTCCTGCCAGGGTCAACATCAAACAGCCCTGACAGCAGGTCACTTCGGTAACTCCTTGTGAGTTACGCTTAGTGTGTATCAAATGGTCTACAGTCGTGGGGTGATGCTTCGGTGTACCTCAGCAACTCACCTGAACTGTAGGTGTACTTCGGTACATCGCGTTATCTCACTTGTGGGAATCCAGTTCAGGAACAGCCTTTGTGAGAATTAGAGACGTAGTTTCACACTATGTTGTTAACACACTCGAAGTTCAAACTTGTAAGCGCTGGATTATTTCTAACCCATATTTTATGTTTTCTTCTTATGGATACTCACGGGTGGAAAAGATCGTGCAGATTCTTCACATGCTCATACCAACAACAACACTAATTTAAGTTCTTTCAAAAGGCAACACAAAGTCAGAATGATTCTTTGTCAAAGTCAAAGAATCTACAAAGTTTAAAGACTAAGAGAACTACATCAGTACTGAAATCCATCGTTAAAAAGCGTGTGAGCATGTTGGAGAAAGACGTGGAGACACTGGAGCAGCGAAGCGGACCTGATGCAGATAACCACAACATATTATCACTACCACCACAAAGAACAAAGAACAAAGATAATGAAGACGTCAAAACTGAAAAACTTCAAAGTAAACAAGATCCCTACAATGGGGAGATTTTTGGAATCAAGACAATTTTTCTCACAAGAAAGAAGAATGTCAGAAGACGTCAAAGCAACTATTACATCAGCACCTACAACGTTTTTCACTCTAATCATTAATCACCAACACTTAGGGGGAGATTGTTGGAATCACTCATAAACTAGATTACAAGTGTTAGTAATTAATATGTAATAGTTAGCTTAATTAAGGCTTTTATGTTAGTACTTAAGGCAAGGCTTATGTAGAAAGCCCATAAGCCTTGACCCAAGCCCAATAAGGAAAGGAAGGGAGCTTGAGTGTTGCCCTAGCTCCTTCCCTATAAATACCTTTGTAACTCTCATTTCAGAGTTGGTTGTTCACTTTCACATATATCCTAAGCATAAACTTTCTCTCATTTTCATACGTGTGTGTGTGTGTGTGCAAGTGTTCATCCGATCTTTCTCTTCTATATTTCTTCATATTGATGCTTGTGTTACAAACATGGTGACCTAACAGCTACTCTTGTGGATGATGACAGTTATCCTATTAAAAAGGTTGATTATCCGGGCAATAAAAAGGATTTTCCGTCTTATTCTTCTACTAAAAGGGTTAACCCATTCTCTAAGATGGGAGAGATTGTTGACTCCGATAGTGATGAAGAGGAGGTTGTGAACACTTTTGATGAGTCAATGAACCTATTTGGTGGTGGTCATGATCGTGAAGATGATTATGATGACTATGATTACGATGACTTCAAGCTCCAAGGCCTTGTTAGAAAGTAATTTGTTTTTCATAGAAGAATCGAAGGTTATCTTTTGAGTAGTGGTTTATTTTCTTGTTTAGAGAATAGGAAGTATCTTGTTATGTAAGCTTTTCCGCCTATGTAATGGGATGAGATATGGGATTCACCCATGTCCTTTGTACTTGAACGTTTTTTGGAGTAATATATTTACCGGGTCTTTGACCTTTTACCAAAAAAACCACTAAACAAGTAATAGTGTTTACACTTTATAGAAATGCATATGTATAACAACTAGTGTTTACATGTACTTATATATACTTAGTATATATATTGTAATAGGTAATGTAATGGGTAGAAATCTAAGTATTTGACCTATTGACTAGATACATTAAATGTAGTTGGGTAAAACCCAAAGTCCATGACCCATACCCATGGAGCATGATCCATAACCCATGACCCATTGCATGACATAATGTATGAAGTCATGTTGGGTATTATCCATAACCCATGGAGCTAACCCATGACCCATTGACTAGATGCATTGCATCTTCTAGATATATTGTATCAATATGGATACCCATGATCCAAAGTCCATGACCCATGACCCATGATCCATGACCCATAACCCATATAGGAGGAGCGTCTAGCGGATCCCCCAGTTTACACTGGACGAATCCCTCATGTAAGGGATCCGTGGGATCCAGGGAGCATTAGTTGATTTTTGCCTATAAATAGTGAGCCATTTCTTCATTGTAACTCACCCCTTTTACACACATTCTCTCTTAGTGTTGTAAACTCCCTAACCTCATATCCAAATGATCTTTCTATGTAGTTTTGTATTTGTGTGATTCTCTAGGTTCCTCTTAAAGGCGAGATCACCACCTCTTGAAGTCGAGCAAGCTCAAGTCCATGGGTTGCCAAGCTTCATCATCATCAAGACTACTGGTGTTATCTTGTTGATAGTTCTTTCCTCTCTCATTAGAAGTGTTGTGTTGAAGACATAGGTGAAAGATGTCTAAAGGGTCAAGTTAAAGGAATTAGTGAAGGGTGCCGAAGGTCCGTGTTGAAGGCATTAGTGAAAGGTGCCAAAGGTTCGTGTCAAAGGCATTAGTGAAAGGTGCCTAGGGTGTACATTCGATATGGTGCATCGATGTACAAGATAGATTAGTTTAGGTCAAAGGATATTGATATCATTTTTGATGTTGTAATAAGGAGTGTGTCTCCTTTGGGATAGGTGTTGTGTAGTGTTGGGTAGTAGTTCCTCCTTTATAATGGAACTCGGTATCTAGCCTTGTACCGGATAAAGTGTAGGCGACGTTGTGATAGGTTTGGTTCTACCTCGTGGAAGAACCCGGTGTCTAGCCTTGTACCGGAAAAAGAGTAGGCGACGTTGTGAAGGCTTGATAACGCCTAAAATGAACATGTTTTTAGTAGCGTTATTGTTAGTTTTGTGCATGATAATCGGCTATATTTACTCATAAATCTTGCAAAAGTGCAAAGATGCGTATTGTGTATGTATATGTAGCCAGGTATCACGAATAATGAAGAAATGAAGTTTTTATGCACATTTGGAAGATTCTCGAGGAAGGAAGTCGAGCTAGGAAGCTTTTGGATTCAATGATTAAGAAACGCAATGATTTCTAAGTATCTACGGCAAGGAAAGATCAAGTTTTTCCTTGGAAATCATCAGCGAGAGCAAAGAATGAAGCACATAGGAGAAAAGTCAACAAAAAGTCAAAACAGCACAAACCCAGCCGATCGGTCACAACCCGTAACCGGATCCGGCTGGGCGAATGGTCAAAATACAACCGATTCGGTTGTAGTAGAAACCGATCCGGTTTCTCACGCTGCAGTTACACAATGTTGCATTTATTGTTGCCTTAACTCCCCATAATCATTGGAGTCCGATCATTTCTTGACATTTACTTGTTGGGAACGTTTTTGGAGAGTTGAGCAAGCACATTTGGCTATATAAAGAACCTAGTCCTAGTATACTAGGTGTGATACAACCAAAATTGTATTAGTTTACACCAAAACTAATACCAACCATATTATTTAGCCCAAAAGCTTAGTTCTTACTGAAAAATGTCCAGGAGCAAGGAGGGAACAATTCTCATCCATAGTTTTGGTAGTTTGGAGTTGTACAGTGAATCTAGGTGATTGGAGGCGCGTGGTTGCTACAATCCACGAATTCTAATTCTTGTAATCACAAGGTATTCTATGAACTTTGTTATGGAATTCTATTCTCTTGAATTGTTTGAATTACTTTGTTACTATTTGTGTTTAGTTATTATTATTATTATCATGGAGTAGTTTTGGGATATACTTGTGTGTTGGGATGTAGTTAATCATATTAGTGTTCTCAAAATGTGATGCATGTACATATGATCTTGTTTAAATGAGTTTGTTGGAAAAATACTAGTCTTGGTTTGATTTGTTGATAAAACATGTTTAAAAAAAAGGACCGAAAGGATTTCTCTTGTGTTTTATTCCAAAAAGTGAAGTGACAAACTAGTATGGGGATATGGTGATTGACAACCACCATGTTTGCTTATTAAAACAAGACTAGGAACATTTTCATCACGAAGGGTCGAAAGATTCGTAAGAACAAATTTAATAAGAACATGTTGCAAACAAATGGAATTTCTATAGGATAATCATTGGGATAAGGACCGAAAGGATTACCTAAATGTTTTTGTTCTTAGAATGATTTTAACAAACATATACCATGGTTGGGGAATCATTTGCTTATGATTTGTGCATCATATTAAGAGTATACACCAAACCTTCATGAATACTATTTATGATTGATTATAGACTACACACAAGTATATATATATTTCTTATTGAATTTCACTAGAACATAATTATGTGAGGAAGCCTTGACAAGCTTTCTTGTTGGAATCTTTTCAAACAAATCAATTTCATACACAAAATCCCTTGGGACGATCTCGACTTACCAAACTTTGCTATTACGGACGAGTATACTTGCTCGTATGTGTTAATAGGTTAGACGGTTAAATCGTGTTTATAAATTTTTAAAACTTGCACCGACGTAGCACATCAAGTTTTTGGCGCCGCTGCCGGGGATTTTCTTTAATTTTCTTTGATTTTCTGTAAAATTGGTAAAATTGTAATTAATTTGTTTTTTTTTTTTTTTTAAAGAGTTTTTGGTTACAAACTAACCGATTCGGTTGGTTATCCAACCGAATCCGGTTAGACCTTCTGTGTAATTTTTAGTTGCGATTTTATTGTTCTAGTCTTCTTAGTTATTTGTCTTATAATTCTTAGAGTAATTCTGGTAATTTTAGATTATATTTGCAGATTATGTCTTTGTAGTTTAATTATTTCTTAGATTCATTTTCATTTTCTTTACATTTGTTATTTATTAATTAATTAAGTTTTAGTTAATTATAGTTTTTATGGTTAATGATTAGATAGTAATATTTTTCAGTTATAAGTTTAATTATTTTAATGATAGATTTTAATTGGTAGTTTTATTAGTTTTAGTTTAATGGGATTTATTATGTTATTCAATTGTTGGTTTATGAAGAGTTTTCTTTATTAACTAGAGTTTAGTACATCTTAATGACTCCTTATTGCATTAAATTCCGTTTGTTTTTATAAAAAATAATAATAATAATAATAAATATATATATATATATATATATATATATATATATATATATATATATATTTCGATCAAACCGATCGGTTGCAACCCGCAACCGGATCCGATTCGAGTTTCTATCTAAATTATTTCAATTAACCGATTCGGTTGGTGAGCCAACCGAATCCGGTTGGTGTTTCTGTGTTGATTTTTTTTTATTATTTTTAGGTCTTGAGTTCTAACTTGTGTTTTTAGTTTTGTTAAGTGTCTTACATTGTTTAGTCTATGTTTCTATAGTTTGTTCTTGTTTTTACTAACTCTAACGCTAATATATTCGGATTTTGTTTTGTTTTGCTTTGTCAAGTTGTCTAGTAATATGGATAGTTTGAGCGGAATCTCAGAATACCTTCGTACTTTGGATGAAATGTTCAAGGATACCGGAAGTTCATTGGAAAAGATTGGAGGTATCTTGGAAGAAAGTAAGAAAGAATTGGGAATTGATACGGGTAATATGGAGGAAACTAGTGAAAATAAGGTTCAACTACCCAAGAAGGGAAGAGTCGTAGTGTTCACACAAGCACCTTTAACGATGTATGATTCGCCGCTAATGAATAAGTTCTTGGGACGCGCAGCTTAATATGGCTTATGGAGAAAACTACATTTTGGAGAAGGTTCTTGACGAAATTGGTCATGTACGATTGGACTATGAAGCATATGGAAGAAGGATGGTCAAAAATCTGAAGGTCAATATTCATGGACATATTTTTGAAACTGATTTTGTTGTGTTAGAAGAAGGGAATGCGGATGAACCTAATGTGTGTTTTGGTCGAGATTTTCTAGTCACGACTAAGTGTCAAGTGGATTTTGCAATGGGAGAAATGAGAATTAATATAACTGATTTGGAAGAAGGAAAAGGAGTAAACGAGATGCTAGTGGAAGTTTGTGCAAACATGGAAGAGAAAGAGGTGGAAGTAGTTAAGATGGGAAAGGCAAATCGGAAGAAACCGACATCAAACAAACTAACCCCAACAACAACCTCCACCACCAAAAATGACTCCACACCATCATCACCGACTACTACTTTCAAACCCTTAACCGACAAACAAAAAGAAGCTATTTTAGAGAACCTAGAACAAAATTTTCTTGAGCTTAATGAAAAGAAACCGGTGATAGAAGTACTCCAAGATTATGTGCTTTACCGTAAGAAGTTGGAGCATTGATGCTAGCAAGGGCTAGGTTGGAAGAAAAGAATCTCACGGAGGAGGAGCGAGATCAAATTTTGTTTAGAGGCATGCCAAGGAAGGAAAAAGATTTGGGTAATTTTGTGTTGCCGATCAAAGTGAATGGGACTACACCTGTTTATGCTTTAGCCGATACGGGGTCGAGTGTTAATGTGATGCCGTATCCATTGTTTAAAACTTTGGGACTAAGTAATCCGCAACCTAATCATTCGAAGCTTACTATGGCGGATAACTCTCAAGCGAAGGCAATGGGAGAGGTGAAGAGTGTGAGAGTGCAAATTGGATATCAACCGTATTTGGCAGATTTCCTTGTCCTAGATATTCCGGTGGACAAGAGTTTACCACTACTATTGGGGAGACCATTCTTACGAACTTGTGGTGTGATTATAGACATGGGAAGAGGCACATTGACTATTGATGATGGGATTTCGAGGCAAACATACTACCCAAAACCAAGAGGACCAACTTTGGAATTTATGGAGAAGTTAGAGTTGATGGAAGCAGATGAGGATTTAACATGTTTTGAAGTGGGACGTGATGTCCAAGGTAACCCAATGTACGGACCGTTAGCTCCGCCTTATTTTGATATAGAGGACGAAATGGAACGTGCGTTAGCGGTAGAAGCTTTCTATAATGTTAGGAATTAGAAAATTCCATAGTGAAGAGTCGGTCACCCCAAATATTATCTAGCATAAGTTAGCTCGTAGACTTGTCATTATTTACGTTACTTAGTAGTTTATTAGTTAGTTTGTAGCGTAGTTTAGTTTAGAGCAACACCGTGGAGGAAGGACGGGTCTTTACCCACTGTATACCTGATCCACAGGCCGTCAGGAGGTCGTGTTTTATTGTAACTATAAATACCCCTTCCATCCATGGAAGGGGTGTGGCTTCTTTGAATAAACCTTTCATTTCATATAGCAACTCTCTTTCAAGAACCTCCTCTCAAATCTCTTCATATCTCAAAAATGGCTTTCTTGTTTAATCACAATCCTAGACCACCCGAATCATCTAACAACATAAATATTGGATCCTAACAATTGGTATCAGAGCCAAGGTTGTGTTGTTTTGTTGATTCGTATGGTTCTTAATGTGGTTTGTGTGTTGTGTTGATTTATTGATGTCCTTTGAATCTTGTTAAAATTGTCTTGTGTATTTTGTGTGTCGAAAAATTTTGTTTTCCAACTTTTAGTGACATCAGTTTCTAGCATGTTTGTATATCTTTTGGTCAAAAGGCATATAGTTCGTTCAATATCATTCACTGTTTTTGGCTCAATATTTTGTCCACTGATTGTGTTCTTCTTTATATGGGTTTTGGTACCAAATCGTAAATGAATATCAGTGGTCTTGTGGTCAAGTCATCATGGTCATCATGGTCATATTGGGTCAAAATGGGTAAAATGCATATCCTGTTAAGCTTTCTTTTTCTGGGTCTGATGCTAATAGAAAATATGGTCAAGTTTTTTTAATGCGAGTTGGTCTTTCTTGCTTGCGAGTTAGCGCATTATTGAATGCGAGTTGACTGATAAAATATCCAGATTCTTTGAACCTGTTGCGAGTTGTCATTTTTTTATGTCATGAAGCGATTTGGTCGGAGTTTTTGAGTCAAAAAGATGCGAGTTTAGAAAGATGCGAGTTAGGTACTGGTTCAGTTTCATGCGAGTTACTTAACTCGCATTTGGTTTTATTGCACTTTGCTATTGAGAGAGTTGCTATTGATTTAATGTCAAAACCAAGTTGTCATGCTGCATAAATGTATTGATGCGAGTTGGGTATAGATGCGAGTTGATGACAGGAGCGAGTTGGGTTAAAATGCGAGTTGACTTTTTAGTCAACTGAGACTGGAATGATGCGTCTTGACTAAAACAGAAAGGATGAAGAAGAAGCAAACTTGACCTTAAGTCTAATCATAATACCACATGACTCAAATCAAAACACCAGACTCAACTACGACCTCAGAGTGTTACTTCACCAGACCAAGAAAACAAAACAAAACACAACAAATCCTTACCCACCTCTAACCTGATTCAATGCATCAACTAGAACAAAAAATCTAACCTATCCCATCTCTTCCACACAATCTCAGTTTTAACCTTTCGTGTTATTCAAGAATATATCAAAAACTTAAAGGTTAAACCACGAAGAAGAAAAACATCATTGATCTAAATACCTTTATCAAATATCCGAACAATAATCGAAGAGATTACAAAACCTTTAAAGGCTTCATCCTCTCCTCATATTCGTGTGACTTATTGGACAAAACATAAGTGTAAACCTCAGCATCCATTTTGTATAAGTGGTGTAACAACAAGACATGTCAAGGACCATTTCACGAAATGATTTCATCATTGGTCGACCCTAATTTTCAAACTTAATCATGTCTATGATCTCAGCCTTGTTCCATATGTGAATGGTTCCACTAACGCATAGATCTCGAAAGATCTACTCACATATGAATGTGTTCTTCATTGATCTTATTTTTGTATACCGTGTATATTGTCCGAATCGAAATTAAAAGGATGATAACAAGACTGTTAAATCCTTTAAATTGGTTCGCTCATCTTCTGGTCTTACATGTTAAAAATCAAATCTTATTCGTCACTGATCTTTTATCCGAACATGAAGAAAAAGATTATAACGACTAGGTTATATCTTTCACTTGTTTCGTTTAAAACTACAAATCATGATTTGAAAAAAACCTTACCCATTATTATGGAGATTGATGTCAACTCTACTTCTTGAAGCCATCCCTGTGGCGATTCTATGTTTCCCGAATCTAAGACCTTATGCCATCCCTGTGGCTAGGTCGAAATGTATAGGTATTTAAGAAGGTTTTCATGGAGCATTCTTGATTACGGATGAAAGGGGGGGCAGACGAATTTTTTTCTTGATCATTTAGGGTTTGAGAAAGAGAGAGGCGGACTGATTCTTTTTTGGATAAGAAAGAGTATTTTTAGGGTTGATTGGAGTGTGATGCTTATGATTTATAATCCGAAATTTTAGGGTTTAGGGGGCTTTTGGATCGGATTTGTTGACTCATTTGGGCAGCATTTGATTTGATTGGGCCTCTTTGTGAATTCTTGGGCTGATATTTTACCAAGTTATGGATGTGGGCCGAATTATATACCTGGCTTGGTAAATTCTTGATTTTGGTTGATATGTTCTTGTGCCTTGATCGAATGTTGGAATCAGATGTCTTGCACGTAAGGTTTTGTGATTGAATGGGCTGTGTTGATTTGTATTGGATTAGGTTGTGGTATTTTGAACGTGATTTTGGTGAATTGGATTTCATCGTGTTACTTTGAATATGTATGAATTTTTGAGATGGGATTGATGGATCAAGTGCTATATCTATTACATGGGCTTGGGATCATATGTGTTGAGAGTTAGACTCATTGTATGTTTTAATAATAGGCTTGGTACCGTATAAATTGGACATTGGGTTTGAGTAAGTGAGGTTTCGGCATTGTATTATCGTTGGAAAGGGACTATCGATTTATCACATGGAAAGTGGTGTGTTGGATTAATCTCATACTTTGTGTCACAAACCCTTTTGATACAATTTTTCTTATATACTTGGTTTATGGCATGATGGTAACTCAAATTTCACGATTAGATATTTCGTCTCGACTAAAGTTATTTGGTAATCTTTAATGATGGTCGAGGTCCTTGTCCGATATGATTGTGTGGGAATTGATGTGACGATTCAAATGGTCTAATGGGCTGATGGGCTTCTCAATTGGATCGTTTACGAGATTTGTGTTATGAGATTTGTTGATGTTTGGAGATAATGAGTTTTGATGATGAGATGTGACAATGAGTTTAACGATGTAATCTGAAGATGAGATTTGACAATGATTTTTGATAAAAGTTGATGATGAGATTTGATCTGTTATTGGTTTGACACTTTGGTCTACACATTTTCACGGAAATTATGTCATGGCTCTAACTATTATTGTAAAATGTTGACTACGGGGTTGTTCGGATGGTATTTCTTATTTGAATTTGAAGTGAGGTTTTCCGGGCGCGTTTACTTATTTCGTCTTCTTTCTTTCTACCCTTCCACGAAGATGACTTGTTTGGGCATTTATAGAGTGATAAAGACTTGGCTATTTAGTTACGTTGGTGATTCTTTCTCGCTTAACCCACAACGTAGCTATCACTTCGGTGTCTCACTCAGTTGAGAATGTCAAGAGGTTTTGTACATTGGGTACACCGTTTCTTCTTCACAAGGATTAGTACAAGTTTAAGTAATAAAACTGGGGAATGTTACTTCATGTTCAAGTTTGGTATATCGGGTTTACATCTCCAGGAGGTCACAACATTAGCCGACAGAGTGTGTGAATGATGTGTTTACCATAGTGTTTTTTTTTATGGTTGATGATATTGTTGATGTTGGATAATGAACCGTTGATGAACCGCTGCATGTTCCCCTAAAACAGATATTCACCGAAACCAAGGTTGTCATAACTCATTCAAGCTGACATTGTTTACGATTTTGTCTTGATTTTGTAAAATCCCGCGAAAGAACCTATTTCTTGGTTTAAATCATAGACTTGTAAAATCCCGTGACAATGAAAACATCCTGATTAAAGTAATGAGCATTTCCGGATCTATCTTACGGTTTAATCTTGGTTTTGTAAAATCCCGTGAAAGAAACTATTTCTCGGTTTAAACCATAGAATTGTAAAGTCCCGTGATGATGGAACCATCCTGGAGAAAGGAAAGTGTAGGTCGGGATCCTTTCTGATGCTAGTGCTACGGTTTCTACTTCGAAGAAGGGATAAAAAGGTGTACTTCATGAATTGGATGTGTGTTTGGATTTTCGTCATGGCAGTTTGGTTATTACATGGTTTTACGGGGTTATGTGCTTTTAACCATGGTCGGAATGAAACCATTATCATAGTTCACTTAAAATGTCAAAGGAGGCTAGATTTGAGCTTTTAACCAAGAAGATGTGACAACGGAGTTAATTCACTATTGTTTATTTGAGGCTGAAGTGAAATATCACGGGCGAGTGTACTTAGTATCTGAAGATATCGGGGATGGTTGGATGAAGATTCCTCATGATCCTTGTTCAAGCTTATTATTAAAAATGAAGACTTGGAAATCTAGTTATTGTTGGGTGTCTTTTACCTTTTCTTTTACCACTTGGGGGAATTGGGCTCATACCACCACAAAATAACTATCACTTTAAGGAGTTACGTTATAGTGCTCAGTGTCACATTGAATTATGGATTCTCAAGAGGTGATGTACGTCTATTACTTGATGGTTGGTTGGATGAAGAGTATAGAGTATTTAGAGATTCAATGGAGGATGAAGTCTCGGCACCGCTCTTTGTTACATATGTGCGAGTTTAAGTCACGAGTTCGGGGTAGTTTACTTCAGGGTCAAATTCATTATATCGGGTTTTCTCCATCAGCTGTCACAACAAAGAGCCTACTGAATGATAATGGGGTGATTACAAGTTTGCCAAGAGTTGATGAAAAGAGAGAGATTTATGACGTCTGTTCACATCAGTTCAGGCCTCGTACTCCAAAGAAAAGAAATGTGTACGTTTCAGTGCGCATTATCTTCCGAAGAAGAGAAATCTTCTTATGACGTATGAACACAACAGTTCATGCCTCGTACTCTAAAGAAAAGAAATGTGTACGTTTCAGTGCGCATTATCTTTGAAAGAAGAGAAATCTTCTCATTATGACCATTCTCACCAACATGCTTCATACTTTTTCCATGCGCTTCAGTCATCAAGTGAACCGGGCTACCACTGATTGTTTTCTCATTCCACTTGCTCGATTATAATGAAGATGGCGACATCATGTGCTGATTTTGCGGGAGATAAGTGTGAATAGAACATTCGGATGATTTTCACTTATTTAATCAAGAATGGCAACTCTGTATGCAATTCTTGAGGGGGAGAAGAAGTGTGATAATTCTGCATGGTTGATTGTTATCTGAGAATATATGGTCAAACGGCTCCTAACTCATGTAAGAACCGAGCTTCTTCTTATCGGGTCATCTTCACATGGAGTTGTTCATCTAAGAGCCGTTGGTTGACATCTTCACTCGGATTGATGAGTTTATCGACAAAGTGCTTCCGGTTAATGCTTCACGTATACATCAACATGATGATTCCGAACAATCTATCTGTTCTTGTTTGATGTGATTGGTAGTTTGGTGTTACCATCTTATGTGTTCGTTGCGGCCTAATTGCTGATTTCCTTGATTAACATCTTTCTGTTCTTGTTTGATTGGGAGGGATTTTAGTTAAGGGGATTTGCAAGATGTAAGTTAATTGGGATGCTTTTTGGTGGGATGCTTTTTGGTGTGAGTTGAAGATGTTAACTATCTATTCCCCAACTGGACAATCTTGAAGAAGGTCGAGTCTACAGTTTGTCCTACATTTTCTGCTACATGTTAGAAGACTAAAGACGAGTTGCATTTAAAGATCTAAAGACTTCTTCTTATTTCGGGCATTTATTAACAGATTGTCGGTTTAGGGGAGAGCACTAATTGGGGGAGAGTGTAATGCCGAATTTAATCCCCAATTAGACTTGCTCATTCTGTTCTTCAGCAAGTTGATTCCCACAAAGACTTCAAGCGATCTTCTCAACAGATTTCAAGTATTTGGGCTGATAAAGTGTTGCTGATTCTGAAGTGTCAAAACCAGCAAGGGGGAAGGAGACACGCATCTAAACACGAGTAAACATTGATGAGCTTAATACTTCTAAGTAATTGAAGATATCCCGGGAAGACAAATGTTATTACCGCAGAGAAACTCAAGGTTTGACTCATGGCGAGTAAACTTGATGAACTTAATTCTTCTAAGTGATTGAAGATATCTCGGGAAGACATTTGTCATGACCGCAGAGAAACTCAAGGTTTACTCATCAAAGCGTTTAGTGTTCTTATTCCAACTACGTGGGGGAAGAGATGTAAGAGTTAGTTTCTGATGATAAAAAGAGGTACACAAGTGTGTGATGATTTTGATGTTATCACAATCATCAGGGGAGAGAGATTGTGTACATTGGGGATGCTCAGCTGTTTCACTTGAGTGCTTAATCAGTGATTCAGAGATATAATCACTTATTCCGGAGTTGAAATCCGCAGAGATAGTCCTCCACAGAGATAATCAGTGATTCGGCCTGCTTCTTCAATGTTATCGGTTATTCTCTCGTTGGGCATTCGGGTACTTCGGGTTCTTGAGCTTCATGCACTGTCTTCAGGGGGAGAGAAAAGTATACATCGGGGTTATTCTTTGGCTATTGGACTTAATCTGCTACTTCGATGGTATAAGTTTCTTTGTCTTCGGGTATGTGTATTCGGGTTTGTGAGCTCTAGTCTAAGAGACTGACTGCATCAATTCATCTACTTGGGGGAAGTGGTCTCTTGACAACTCGTTGGGGATGCATAGCTTCAGACTTCAGTGGTTATGAAATTGGAGAAGAGTTATTTATGTGTGGGATGATACGTTGCTGTTCTTGTTGATGATATAACCTCGAACGAAGAATCACGGTGATTATTCTTGAAAGGAGCAGCGGGATTTATGATAATGGTGTGCTTCTCTGTGCACCTGGCTAAGGCAAGCTTGAAATAAAGCTTCGAATCTGCTCAGCTAAACGATTTTCGGTTTGGGGGGAAGCTGCCAAAGATTCACTTTCAGATGGTTCAATTTCTTTCTTCGATTCAAAAGCCCTGGAAGCTTTGGTGGTGAATGTTTAAGAGTTGATGACTTCTATCTTCTACGACGTGTTGCTCGATATCCTTATCTCGGTACTCGTATCATCATCTTCTTTAACTATATCATCTAATCTATCTTTGTATATATTTTTTCAGAAAAACAAAATACAAAAATATAAAACCAACAAAACAAAATAGAAAAATATAAAATCAACAAAAATCCATAAAAAAACAGAAAATTTGAAAATACCAAAATTATTGTTTTTCTAAAGACATGTCTTCTGGTATCGATAACATCTACGGTCTTAGAAATGTCATTCAATAATGGCACGGGACTTTAGATGAAGTTCGAGCATGAGGTGTAAATAATTTTTTTTTCATAACATGTCTCAAAATATGGCTTACAGTTATTTCAGACTGTAACCCGGGCTTCAAAAAATGGCTTACAGTTATTTCAGACTGTAACCCGGACTTCAAAAAATGGCTTACAGTTACTTCAGACTGTGACCCGTGCTTAAACAATGGTTTGCTATTATTTCAGATAGCAACCCGTTCTTTAAGAAAGGAAAGTGCTGCGCTAAAACTTTGTCCAAAATATTTCGTGCACTTATCCTAAAAACAAAACAAGGAAAGTATGTCGAAGGACTGCTGTTTCTACACAAATGTTTTTCCATCTAAAATTCTTTAGAAAAATATTTGGTGTTTTCAAAAATGGTGGTAAATGAGTTGCTTTAAAAACAATCAGATTCAGAGTTTTAGTAAAATTGAAAACTCAATCAATGCCTTCAGCACTTTTAAACTTTTCATAAAATGAGTCATGGATTGAGGGGGATAATGTTTTTCAAATCTACATCATCTAACGGGCTTTCTTAATTATCCTAATAATGCTTAATTAAAAATGATGTTAACCTATGTTGAAGGACTAGGTGCCTAGGATATGATTGTTAGGTTTTGATGATTAGAGTTTGATTAACACATAAACCCCATGCCTTATATGATCTGATTGTTATGTTGAATTGACTTTAATTAGTCGATTGTTGTTATGGGTGATGTCGACCTCCATATATCTGTATGTGTGTTCACTAACGTATGCAGGTATATTGGTTACAAGAATGTTCCCGATCCGGATCCCACATAATATGATGTTTAGATGCCGAAAGGAAAGGGTAACTAGATCTTGAGTTGACAAATGAAGAAACGGAGCTTAATTGGACTTCTATGGAGAGTTGGCATAAATGCAACGTAAGAGGTATCACTGCATCAGCAGATGGTTTTCTTCTAATTGATTGAAGAAACGGAGCTTAATTTGACCTCAGTTGGCATTCAAAATGCAACGTAAGATGAAGTCTCACTGCATCAGCAGAAGGTTTTTCTTCCAAGCCCTACAGCAACAACAGAAGCTTCTCAACCACCTAACATATCTTTGTGCAGGATAATCGTGATGATACCATTTTTCTAAAACTTTGTAAAATATTGTTTTTGAAAATGGAAAAATATTGTTTTGAAAATATATTGGACTAAATTTTGAAAATCACCGGACTTCATTTTTATCAAAACCTAAGTCACTCAATCAACTACTTCGGTCATCGATTGAGGGGGAGAGTGATTTAAAATAATTTATTTTCAAACAATATTGCTTCATAAAAGTCCGGATTGTACAAAATAAGTGGTGATTTAAAGATTTAATGTTATGTCATGGTATATTTTTTCTTCTTTAGAATCAAGGTCTTTCAAAATGAAATTTTTTCTGTTCTTGTTTGATTGTGAAATTGTTTTGTTTTACTTAAAAGATCTCTTAAAAACTATCATACCTGACACTAACAATATTTAATGTCTTAAAATGGTCCTTATCTGTCATCTTTCAAAATTGAATCTTGCCACGTCTTTCCCCAAATTTTTCTAAATGAGTTAAATCAGTTGGGATCACAAATCTCAAATGGTTTGATATTTCTGATCGGGGTAGAGATCGTGATTTAAATCTCAAATCTGTTTTAAATGGAATTGGTTTTAGTCTTTTAAAGGCACTCCTGCCTCCATGTGCCAAACGATTTTAATATACATAATGCACATGTTGAGGAGGAGAATTTATCCAAAAACCATATGAGTATTTAAACAAGTCCACATTTTCTCCTATGTCCTATAAACCTTATTAAATCACTTGGGATCCAAAATCTCAAAGGGTTTGATATTTTTGATCGGGGGAGAATTTGTGATTTAATAATGAAATTTGATAAAAGTTGATCGTTTTGATTCAGTTGTGCAGGCTGCTCTCTCATATGTGCTAAACGCTTTCGAACCTCGAAGCATATATTGAGGGGGAGCATTTTAAAAGAAAAGAAACTATCCAGGTGCAAATGCTTTTATGTTTTAACATAATGTACCTTGATTGAGTTTTCAAATGGTTCTTAAATGGCTTTTGTAATCGTGGATGTGCTTCAAAAGAACTCTTGCCTCTATGTGTTAAAATGATTTTAAATATCCTATCCACATATTGAGGGGGAGAAATTTACCAAAGAAAATCAAATGGCTTTTTCGTATGAAAATTGTGATCAAAGAAAATATTTCAAAGTCCTCTTGCCTCCTTATGCTAAACAATTTCTAAATCATACGCACATGTTGAGGGGGAGGTTTTCTAAATGATCAAAACTATTAGGGTACAAAATGCTTTGATCTCGTATCACAGGTACCTTGATTGTTTTTCCAAATGATTTTTCAATTGGTTTCGAGAAGAAATGAACAATACCAAAAGACCGACCAATTTAATTTATGCATGGTGTTATAAGGATGGTTAGGTTAGGTATTCGTTCCCACGATCCCGCCAGAGCCGGAGGGATCTACCCAGGGACAATCCACTAGATAGTGTAGAGTCCTTAGGTATGATGAAAAAAAAAAGGAGAAAAATGAGAATACGGGAAGAGTGCGGACTGAGACAGAGCTAGTACTGGAATAAACCCAACAAGGTTCTAGTTATGAAGTCTCGGTAAGCACTGAAGGGGTTGAAGAATGAAAAAGAATTGGAATGTAAAAAGGGTGAAAAGAAATAGCCATCCAATAATTCAACCTTAGGGCAGTAACCGGGTTCAATACATATGCTACTGGTGTTTACTAAGGTAATACTGGTATTGAAGACAAGACGTCATGGACCCAGTGACGCACTGCACTACAACTTCCCAAGCCACTCAAGTTCCTTTTAAAAGGGCTTGTTTCATTCTCACGGGGAACCGACATAATCTATCGACTTTCTCTTAGAGATTGTTGATATTGAAGAAGGAGACCCTCTCTTTAGTCTCCGGCATAGGAACCAAATATGCACTATTGAGTCTAGAGCCAAGAGATCATCCACAATATCTCATTAGGACACAAAGTTAATAAAGACTTGTTGTTTCACACAATGTGGAAAGTAAGAATATATTAAGAGTCCTACGCATTATCCTTATGGTATTGCCAGAACATCCGAGTGATATGTAAAAATATTCACAATGAAGATGGAAATCCTTTTAGAGCCAACATCTAACAAGCTCTTGGTGGGTGACATGTGAGATCTTGCAAAAGATCAAGCTTGTGACAATTGGATAGAAACGATGGGGAGATTCAATCTTGAATCAACCTTGGTCCAGGAATGGAATTGACGAATACTTTTGGAAAAACCGTTCGATGTGCAAACCTTCTTTTCTCTAGCACGTCGAATGTGTATTCATTTCAAATTCAAAAAGTATCTCTGATTGAAAAAATACTTTTAGAAAAACCGTTCGATGTGCGAATCTCTTCTTTTCGCTAGCACGTCGAATGTGTACTATTTTCAAATACAAAAAGTGTTTTGATTGAAAATTGATCTTTCTCATAAAACCTTCGTCGTATTGCAAAACTCTTTCTTCTAAGCAATACGCGATTGCTTTTAAATCATTTTTCATCAATCAGTGAATCTCAATTCGTTGGTTCAATCACTCCGTGTTGTCTTCTTTGAGACGTTCCGGTTTGAGAACAGCTAGAATAGCTGCGAAACCCTGTCAAGGAGTTTCTTAGGAATCCTACCTGATCACAGGCAGTACTTGTACTGATCAACGGGGAACCGTGGGCCGTGTACCTCAATTCAACGAAAGTGATCAAAGACACTTTCGTGCACTTTATTGCTAACTATCGTATGCAGGTACACCCCAACGATTGCAGCTGATCAGAATAGAGGAGTCAATCCAAAGCCGCATGTTCACAGCAACCACACTTAATTGAAGAAATCATGACTGGTGCATATCTACATAACCTGGTTCTGATATTTTTATACTATGCTTCTGCTACGCTGCTGCAAATATCATGAACCAGTAAAGCTTCCGCTACTCTGATGGAAAGATGTCATGATTCAAAAGTGTGAGCATGTCGGTCCAAAAGTCACAAGCTCACATGATGGCAACACAATAAAGGGTGATCCAGAGATTTACTGTGGCTGATGATCTCAATGAAAGCTCGAAGATCATCATAGATGTGGATCAGTTGAAAGGCCTCCACTAAAGTACAAACTATGCGGACTTTAAAGAATCACTGCTTAAGCACAAAGATTGCAGAATTGAAGAATTGAAGTCTACGAGCTCAAGAACAAAGTCAAGAATAGAATGCTAGGATTCAAAATGTAAAACATGGGGTGACCTCCCTTAGGGGGAGATTGTTAGGAATTAGAAAATTCCATAGTGAAGAGTCGGTCACCCCAAATATTATCTAGCATAAGTTAGCTCGTAGACTTGTCATTATTTACGTTACTTAGTAGTTTATTAGTTAGTTTGTAGCGTAGTTTAGTTTAGAGCAACACCGTGGAGGAAGGACGGGTCTTTACCCACTGTATACATGATCCACAGGCCGTCAGGAGGTCGTGTTTTATTGTAACTATAAATACCCCTTCCATCCATGGAAGGGGTGTGGCTTCTTTGAATAAACCTTTCATTTCATATAGCAACTCTCTTTCAAGAACCTCCTCTCAAATCTCTTCATCTCTCAAAAATGGCTTTCTTGTTTAATCACAATCCTAGACCACCCGAATCATCTAACAACATAAATATTGGATCCTAACATATAACCCATTCAAAAACATACTAGTTTACAAAAAGTTGACTGACTTTTTAGGTTCTTTACCGGTGCAACTTAAGAATTTGGAGTGGAGACCCGAAGGGTCGGGGACTTACAAGAGACAAACCGGAGATGGAGCATGGCATGTTAAGTTCGATATACTATGTCCGGACGAACGAAGATTCATGAGAAAATTCAAAACTTTTGAAACGTTCCGTGAGTTGACCGGAAAATTTCAAAGCGAGGACATTCTAAGACAAGAGTATTTTGAGGAATTTTGAGGAGAAGACAAGAAGCCGTAATAAACAAGCAATTATTGCTTGAATTTCATGAACTATTTCTTTTTGATTTGATGCATTTAGGATTTTTGTTTCTTATTTAATTTTTCATTTTTATTTTTATGATTGAGGTGATTTGGTTAATGCATTATAACTATGAGTTTTGAGTTGAATTTTTGTTAAGTTCATTAGTATGATGAGTTGAGATTTTTAGATTGGATGATTGTTCAAAATTTCATATGGTGGGTGAACGTTGTGTGAATCTTTAGCAGGATTTTTGAGTAAAAATTGTTGCTTGGAAGGTAAATGCCTAAGTAACATGTAAAAATGCAAAATTTGGCGAAATGCAAACCGAAACGGTTGTGTCCTTGACTGAACCGGTTGCAATTGAGTATAAAAAACCAAAAATTCACTTTTCAGAAAAACACACACACACTAATTCTCCAGTGGGTTTTGCAAAAATTCGTCCAAGAGAAGCTGATTGAAGGTTGTTTAAGCTGTAGGAAAACATCATGGCACCCATACAAGTAAGCATCTACAGTCAATTAACTCAATTAAGGTTTTATTAGAGCATTTGATTCGAATTGGATATTAGGTCACTAATTTGGGGGTTTTTGTTATAATTCGAATTAAGTTGTAATATTTTAAGATTGAGTGGGTAATTGATATAGAAGTGCATTGCAAGAAGAATTGGATTGATTGATTCAACATAGGATGAATAATAGATGATTGAATTTTCAGATTTAATTGGGTTGTGCTTTTGAATCAAGATAAGTTAAAATTAGTGATTCCTTATGATAGATGATGCGTTTTTAGGAGTGATAGATGCCACATTATTGATTAGGACTAATGATTGAAGGATATAGGCTTATCAAGTTGAGTTCTAAGATGGTGATGGATGATGTTTGATGATTTGAAAAGCGAGTTTAGAGTAATTCAAGGATGTGAAAATCATTGAGGATGATAGAATGCGATCTAGGAGTGGTTTGGACTTAGAAAACTCGAGTGTAGAAGTTTTTTTAGAGGCAAAAGCCTTATGCAGGCTGCATAACCGATTCGGTTGCGCATTGCAACCGAACGGTTGGATTTTGGTCATTTAATAACCGATTCGGTTTCTCACGAACCGAATCCGGTTACGGTTTCTGTGAAAATATATATATATATATATATATATATATATATATATATATATATATATATATATATATATATATATATATATATATATATATATATATATATATATATATATTTTGAAATTTTGAAATGAACCTTCTTGTTTGTTCTAACACTCTCATATTTTTTTTATTATTTGTGATTTCTACAGAGAATTATTGTAGGTAGCTCGAGCGAGGAGGCAATTCCTATAAACCTGCTTATTACGAAGTTTTGTCAAACGAACGAGAAGAAGAAGGTTAAGTATAGTGTGAAGACGGAGGCAAATGCTAATTTAAAGTTCAAAAATCTCACCGACGGGGAGAAACATGCTTTTCGGGAAAGGTTGTCGAAACTGCAACATAGGACATGTTTGGTTCCGAGGGTGATTGATTGGGATTTATTTGAGGAATGTGATTGTGAAGATGAGTTAAGAGGAATGATGCAAACGTCTTATGTATATCCAGGGGATGGAGATTCGTTCAATGATTTGTCATGGGAAAGAGCATTTAGCGTCAATGAAGAGGTCTATCGAGAATGGTGTATGGAGTTCTTTTCAACCATGTATTTTGAAAGAAATGTGGATGTTCGGAACTTGATGAAGGAAATTTGTGTTTGGTTTAGGCTTTGTGGTAGGGATCATGCTTACACTTTGCCAGCTTTTGGCGTGGCTCTTGGTTTGTATGAGCCACATGAGGTTAATCATCGATTATTTGAAACTCACTTTTCTAGACTTCGGAGGTTTGAAAAAGACTATCCTAGTATTCCCGCTTATTGGAATCAAGTGGGAGATCCTTCCTGCGCTAGGAGGAATGCCTCAACCATCAGGAATCCATTGATGAGGATACTTCACAAGTTGATAGTGACCGGGCCATTTAATAGATTTGGAAGCAGGGACAAATGTCAGAAACCGGACTTATGGGTTATGAAGTTGCTGGAGGAAACTAAGGACGGTAATGCAGTTTGGCAGATAGCCGAATATTTGTCTAGGAGAGCCCCAGGAATCAAGAGCAACAGTAACATTTGTGGAGGACATTTTGTGACAAAATTGGCGAAGAATCTTGGGTATTATGTTGATGAGTAATTGGCTAAGTGTGGAGAGCCAAAGTATAGTGATACGTGGACTGCACAAGGTTTTGGTAATGCTTTGAATAGGAGATTGAAAACCTTAGGGTTATGGATTGAACCAAGACAACAACAACAACCACCACAACAGCAAGGGAGTATACCAATGGAGAACGTGCAAATGGGTACGTCCAGTAGTTTTGATTCGGGTTGGGGAGAGTGGAACCAACATTTAGATGAGATTCAATGTAGGGATGTATGGAGAGACTCGACAATGTTGAGAAACAACTACATCATTGATTATTCCATGCCTATCTTTCAAAACATGGCTCGTGAAGCCAATTATGAGTTGCCACCCTACCATCCACCCAATGTTCCACCATATCCTTTCCCTTACACTTCTTATCCTGGACCCTATCCGTATCCATATCCTGGGTACGCACCATTTCCTGATCCAGTACCCCCATATGGTCGATTACCTGAAGTTGGTGGAGCAAGCCACGATGTTGGAGGATCATCATCAGGAGTTGGAGGAAAGAAGAAGAAGAGGAGAGTTCGTTCGGAGATTGTGGACGAAAACTACGTAACCGAAAGTGATGATGATGAGTATGATGATGAAGAAGGAGATGACATGAGTCAGGATGAAGAGTAATTGTGGATCATTCGTGAATTATGGTTTCAAAGACAATGGGTTATGATGTGTTAAACAATATTATTTCTATCTTTTTAGGATGATTAACATGTTTTGCTTGGTTTTATCTAGTTTTTAGTTGCATTTGTTTGTTTTGTGTTTTGCTTGTTGCAGTTTTTGTTTGCAGGATCGATGTGTCGGAAGCTTATTGATGGTCAAATATTTGGAGTTGGATAACTCACATGCTTTCTTATGACCCAATATGCATATTGCATATTCTATCCCGTGGTATCTTTTAACTATTTCTTTTTCCCATTTTCTTTACTTTGAAGTTCATTTTTCATTACATTGAGGACAATGCAAAACTTAAGTATGGGGGAGGGAAGAAAATAGGAAAAATGATGCGCATTTTTTTTTTAGATAACTTTTGGATGCAAGTGATTAGAAGAAATTCGCCCTTGTTAGTCTAGTTGTTTTCACGCATTATTGATATTTAAAATATATAACTTGGAATTTCAATGGTAAAATGAGGATTTTTGAAAATTTTTGGATTTGAACCAAATTACGGAAGTAATTCATTTTGGATTCGATAGCATTTTCTAGCATGCATAATAGCCTTTTTCCACACATTTGTGAGGTTTCTTTTTGTATAAAACACATATTTTGTTTTATATTTGCTATGAGTGTGTCGGTGATTATGTCGATTCTAGAACTTGTACTAGTTATGCATTACGGTTAAAATCACTTTCGAGTGGTCTAAATATGTTCAAATGATAAGAGGCACCTTAGTATTTAACCCAAATGGCCTTTATTTTACATCTAATGATATATTAGCTAACCACATCGGTTAGTTAACCACCCATATGGACCCATTTGTTAGTGCTCATCTTTAGCACTAGATACCCTTAGTACACCCTTCCGAGCCAATCTTTTCGTTTTGCTACATTCAGAAAATTACAAAAATATTTTACACTTTCAAGCTTTAGCCAACCCTTATCAAGTCTATTGGTTTGTTGCTAGTTGTTTGGAATGATTGGATTGTTTTTGATGATTATGAAGAAGCTACACTTTGTTTATAGTGTGTACCATTCTCCATCTTGGATGAAAGAGACGTCTTTCTCGATTTTTTTTTTGTGTATGCTTACACTAAGTGTGGGGGAACTTTGAAAAAAAAATGGTTATAGCCAATGTGCTATATTATTATGAAGATGAAGGAAGATGAAGTATGTTTGAGATATCGATTAGCCAATGTGCTAAGACCTGATATATGTATTTGGAGATCGATATGAGAAGAGGTGAAATAATCATTTTCGGGATTGTGGTTTGTATGATGGCTAGCAACATGGAGGTTTAGACTTGATTTTATTTTTATTTTAATACCAATTTCATAAACTATCCTGTAGAAAACTATAAGGGGGGTTGAATAGTTTACCGATTAAAAACTTTGTTTTGAAACTTATTGAAAGATCAATTGATATTGATCTTAAGTATGTTAATGAAATATGCAAGCAATATGTAATAAGTAAATAAGGAAAGAAATGATCAAACCACAACAAGTTGTTTATAGTGGTTCGGCCTACAAGGACTCTTTTTCCTTGCCCTACTCCACTCCCCGAGTCTCACACTCGAGAGTTTAACTTCACTAGTCAACAAGCTCCTTTCACCGGCGGAGAAAACCTTTACACTTCGCTTACACTATTTCCGACACTAAGCTAGATGTCGAGTTCTTTCCAAGGGTACAACTACTCCCACACACAATGTATTTTGAGGACTAAAATACTAACCACTCACACTCACAAGATTATGATGGTTTGATACAACAATGAAGTATGGATCAACACTAGATCATACAACACTAAACAAACAAGACTTCCAACTTCTCGTTGAAGCTTGAATATGACTTGATCTTCTTTGCTACAAAAGAGATCACTAATATGATATGAAACTGAATTAGAAAGGTTAGAGAGAAGATATGTATGAGATTATGTTAGAAAGGGATGAGAAACTACTTGGCTTGGCATTGCTATTTATAGCCAAAATGGACAGGAGCGTCCACGGATGGCGGACCCCTTAAAAGGGTTCCGCCCGTGTACCATTTTGGTACCGCCGGTCTGACAGCCAAGATATCAAATCTTGCCTAAAGTCAACTCTATCTAAGTGAGATTGTGCAAGATATGAAGAGTACAAATCTTCACAAAATATCTAATGGAATCTTCTAATGATCTCCATGATGTAATACATGATGTCAAATGTTGTATTACTATTTATAGAAATATGCAAATGCTTAAGTAGTGTTTGGTTTTAAGAACCTAACACATTCTACAAACTACTATCATACATAATGATTAGAGTCATATCAAGATGTTACTAATCATAAATGTAAATGCTTGAATGATGAATATATTGTTTGAGAAAGCTTGTTTTAATATCTAATAAACTTGACAAGCTTTAAGCTTTTATAAATTAAATTTACTTTTGTCGTTAACAAAACTTAGGCAAAGATCAAAAATATAAATAACGTTTAATGACGATATTTGTATTAACAATCTCCCCCTTTTTGTTGAGGACAAAATATAAATTTTATTTTTATAAAAGAAACAAAGTTTGTACAAGAGTTATAAAAATATTAGTTTTAGAACTTGAAAAGGAAATGATAATGCAAGTGTATGAAATTTGACTTTTTATGAAAGTCAAAGAATTCACTAGTTGATGCATGATGTTGACTTTTTCAGAAAGTCAAAGTATGCAGTTTGACTTTTTTAAGAAAAGTCAAGTATTATCAATGAGGGTTCCTGTTTGACTTTAAGAAAGTCAAATGTATGCAGTTTGACTTTTTTAGAAAAGTCAAATATAAATAATTTCAAAGTTCTATATTTTCTCCCCCTTTTTGTCTCAACAAAAAGAAGAGGCTATGCGGAATGTAATGAGCCCGAGCTATTATCTTCCCCTTGTTCAAAGCTCCCCCTAAATTGGGTGCTTTAATGGGAAGATACATGGATTGTGAAAATAAAGCTACAAAAAAAATGTTAGTAATAATGATCATTCACAAGCATTTCCAAACACTATGTAATGACACCAACAATATAATAAACAACATTCATTAGTTAAAATTTTTCATGAGTAAGGATCATGAAAAGAGAACACAATGATGTGTTTTAAGTACAAGAAATAAAAATTATCCTAAGAAAGTAAACAAAAGAAAGACTATTCTAAAACCATCCTAAAGTGATGGTGGATGGGAAAGAGCGTTGAGACGCTCAAGGATGTGGTTGAGGATGAACCTCATTTCTTCTTGGAAGTCATGGACCATAATCCGGGTCCGTTCCACGGTTTGGCCCGTTTGCTCACAAGATGAGCAACCATGCCTTGGAGGGAAGAAAGTTTGGGGAGGTTGTGGTGGTGGAATGGTGGATGTGTTGGTGGTGTTGGGAATGTTTGGAGTGGTCATGATGGATGCAAGCAAAGCATTTTGCATTTGCATTGTCTCACTTAAGTGAGAATCCACCATGCCTTTGAATTGGTGGAGGTTGTGAAGTTCGGCTTGAATCTCCTCTCTAGTGGGATTGTCATCCCACATGCACTCCGGAATGTCCTCAATATGAGGGGACATTGATGATGGAAGTGGATGATCCCCGTATAAAGGACCATGAATGTCCTTGTGAATGGGGTGAAAAAGGAGAGGTTTTGGCCCTAATGGGGCGTTTGGGTCAATGGATGACCGAGGTGACTCATGAGCGATTCGCTCAATTGTGCCAAAAGATGGCAATGGTGGTGGATGACTTGACCTAGGAGGCAAGTCCTCCAAGTCCTCTAGAAAAGGATTTGGTGATGTTGGTGGAGTTGAAAATAACTCTATGGGAGTGAGAGTGGGAGACCTTGGTGAAGGTGGTGAGGGTGTTTTGGATTTTTGGATGGGTGCCGGTAGAGGTGAAGTAGGTGTTTTTGTTGGTGGTGGAGTGGTGATCACAATGTGTGATGAAGTGGGTGTAGCTAGGGTAAGATTTGTATCATCTCTAATGGGAGATGAGATTGTGAGCGGTGAAGATTCGGATGATGAGCTAAGATGAACAAAACAACAAGGCCTTACGCTAATTCTAGCGGTTTTCTTGCAAGGTTTTGGTGATGATTTAGTCATTTTTAACTTGGGTTTTGATTTGCTAGATAGTAGTGAGAATAAAGAAGGTGTGAGGATGATCATGGTAAAGCCTTTCAATTTATAGAGGTAAGAAATTGTTGAGAAATGGTTTGATTTGATGTTGAACCATTGAAGAGATGAGGTTCCTAATGATTTGGAAGTGGGTTGAATGCTAGTCATATCACCCAAGTCAATCCATACAAAGAAGATGGAGTGAAGAAGAAAAGATATGCAATAAATGTGTTCTAGTGAGTGGAATTTCCTAATATTCAGATTACCCACGGATTTGAAGGTACCAAAAATTTGGTTCCTTCCTTTATGCCAAAGGGCTCCTTGGGTGGATTTTTCAAATTTTTGAATTTTGGTGGGAAATGGATTTCTTATATACCTTAGTAAATAATACTAGTTCTAATAACAGTATAAACTAGTTAAGATTGATTTATAAGTGATGGAAGATAATTTGGAATCACGAAAGAGTCGAAATTCAAAAAATTACCTGGAGGATCCACGGCACCAAAATCATACACGGACGGTACCCTAAAAAGGGTGCCGTCTGGTACGCCTGTACAGGTATGGCGGTACCAAACTACATAAAGGACGGTACCAAAATTATGGTGCCGTCTGATCCGTGGAGTGCTGAAATATGGACAGAGTTCGTTTTTAGGTGTCGGGGAAATTTCCGAATCCTGAAATTTTTCTCAAAATCTGTTATACTAAACATTTCTAGTTAGGAAAAGTAAATAACACATATGTAAACATAGTGGAGCATAGATTTTGAGCAAGGCTTATTGATTTTCACAATATTGTGAAAATGGGTAAAATTTGATAGCATACTTGTGCTATCCCCCTGCATGAGATTGTTAGCATACACCATTGTTTCAAGTTATATTATCATCCTACATAATAAAAGCAACTAAATAGTATAAAACATTAACGATAATGCATTGTTCCAAACACTCCTTAAAGTACCCTTATTTGTCCAATTTCTTGTAAATCTTGTTCATCATCCTACCAAGGCACTTGAACATTCCCTTAGTTTGCTTGAATTATGCTGATTCATTCTCAATCTCGGGAAGAGATGCGTAATACTCATGAGGTGGAAGATGAGAGTTTGGAAGACCATCCTCGGAGCTATTTGATGATGATGATGAAGGAGTTGGAGGTTTAGCTCTCTTGCCTTTAGTCTTAGCAACTCGAGCATCACTCAAAGGTACAAAGATGTGAGGGATGAGTTCATAGTGAAGGTGCATCCCTTTTGGGGTTGGTGGAATTGGAGCGAAGTTTCTATAGAGACGGGTGAGAAGCATCCCGTATGGAAGAGCAACGGATCCTTGAGCTGGAATATCAATCATTCTCCTAGCTATGTAGTAGGCTAAGTTGAATGGTTGTCAGGTGGACAAGTTGTAGAGCATGTGGCAAAGACAAGCGTTTATGTGATCCCTATTCCCTATGGTGCTAATAACGTTGGCTCTAAGTAGTTCCTCCCATTTCTTAAATTCGGGCTTAAGTTCATTTAGCTCCATTCCATATGGATCTCGGTTTACCTCTTTTCCCTTTCGGGTAACTCGGGTTGTATCACTTTTTTGGGTTAAAAAGATGTTCACGGATGACATCCTTATCGGCCAAACGGGTTATGTAGGGAAGAGAGCGGTCATTGATTGTATCAAGAGCCATGAGTGACCACTTATCCGTGTAGACACAAGTTCCTCGGTTGGGAATTCCTAACACTTGAGCAAAGTTGCTTAAGGTGATGGTGTAGTCATTTTGGTTGATTCTAAACCTAAGACAGAATTCATCATCGTCTTCATCACTAAAGCCGGTCACACTAGCATAGAATTCTAACACAAACCTAGGAAAAATTGGTTCATCGATGTCAAGAAGACAATCGAATTGAATGGCGGCTAGTTCTTCACGAAGATTGGTATTTTCAAGGAAGGATGAGTGAATGGTTCTACCCTCATGGAAATACCTTGATTCTAGACTCTTAAATATTTCTACTTGTTCCTTGGTAAGTCCTTTGGTTTTGTGGTGTTTGGGAATGTAGTTAAGGGTGTCTTTGTGATCATAGAATCTTGCGGCTACCATGGTTATTCCTAAGGACAAGAATTAATATGTTAAAAAGAATTGAAAATAAATTTTAACGTTTTTGATTCTAGTGTGTGCCTATATGAAAACAATTTGGAGTTGCGGTTATCTCGACTCATTTTATGCACAAAATGGTTTTAGTGGGGTGTTTGGCAAATACCATGAGATAACCCAAATGCTCCTAATTCAATGTGGCTACATTTGAATATACCCGGGAGTGCATATTAGTTATGCAATACCTTTAGTATTCAAGAGCATGCAAGTGATGAAAATTCTAACGTTTCTATTTGTATTAGCAATGAAAAATGTTTTCCTACAAGTGAGAAGCTTTTCAAAACTTTTGACATGGGGTGTTTGGTTGTTTGAATAAGGCCTTATATTTATTATCTATCAATTAGTGGGAAACATGATTTGTTTATGCAATATGATAATGTAGTACCTAATTTGAATGACTAGTTATGCAATTTGCCAATTGAATTCATATTTGGTATAAAAGCATACATAAAACCCCATGTAATGATTTGTGATAGTTTTGTGCATAAATAAGAATCCTAGACTCAGAATTAAGAGATGAAATGTAGTTAGGATACTTACAATGATGTTATCTTCAGTGATTAGTGAGTGGGAAGATGACAATAGTTGTACACGTTTTGGTAAAGTGGGTTGCGAGGAAGAGGATGTTATGTATATAGTGGTTTTGCTTCTGTAGACACCACGGACCAGACGGCACCAAATATTTGGTTCCGTCCGTGTTGTCGTTTGGTGCCGTGGCTACAGTAGCAGATACAAGGCAAAATTGTTTTGGTTTGACTATTCTAATGTTTTAGGCTATGTTTATCCTACATGTTTGGTTCCATTAACCCTAAACCAAGTCTAAGAGGATTAAAAGGTTCTCGTTTAAGAGGTTTAGTTAAGATGTCGGCAATGTTGTCTTCGGAGGATACTTTCTCGATTGAAATGTTACCTTTTTGAACATTGTCGCAAAGGAAGTGATGACGAATTTCAATGTGTTTTGTACGAGCATGTTGAACGGGATTCTTGCTGAGATCGATGGCTCCTTTGTTGTCGCAAAGTATCACAATGTCGTTGAGATGAATTCCGTAGTCTACGAGAGCTTGCTTCATCCAAAGAGCTTGTTGACATGCTTTTCCGGCTGAGACGTATTCGGCTTCAGTAGTAGAGATGGCTAAAGCCGTTTGCTTCTTTGCAAACCATGAGGTGAGACAATGTCCAACAAAAGTGCAAATACCACTTGTACTTTTTCTATCGACATAATCACCGGCATGATCCGAGTCGGCATACACTATGGTTTCTATACCCGTTCCTTTGGGATACCATAATCCTAAACACGTTGTTCCCTTAATGTATCTAAAAATCCTTTTTAATGCTTCTAAGTGTGATGCCTTTGGGTTTTCTTGAAAGCGAGCACATAGACAAACACTAAACATAATGTCGGGTCTACTAGCCATAAGGTAGAGTAGGCTACCAATCATTCCTCTATATTTAGTGTTATCTACGGATTCACCTTCTTCGTCCTTGGTGAGTTTAGTGTCCGAGGACATGGGTGTTTTAGTTGGTTTGGAATCTTCAAGACCAAATTTCTTAAGCATGTCTTTTATATATTTAGATTGGTTAAAGAAAATACCATCTTCTAGTTGTTTAATTTGAAGTCCTAGAAAGAAGTTTAACTCACCCATCATACTCATTTCAAACTCGTCATGCATGATTTTAGAGAAATCATTACATAGTTCTTGACAAGTTGATCCGAATATAATGTCATCAACATATATTTGAACAATAATAATTTGCGATTCCTTTTTCTTAGTAAAAAGAGTATTATCTACTAATCCCATAGTATATTTGTTATCAATAAGAAAAGTCTTAAGACGGTCGTACCAAGCTTTAGGTGCTTGTTTAAGGCCATATAATGCTTTCTTGAGTTTGAAGACATGATGTGGTTTCTCAAAGTCGGTAAAACCGGGAGGTTGAGCAACATACACTTCTTCGTTAATAAACCCATTAAGAAAAGCACTTTTAACATCCATTTGAAATAATTTAAAGTCATAAGCACAAGCATAAGCAAGTAATATTCTAATGGATTCAAGTCTAGCTACCGGTGCATAAGTTTCATCATAGTCGATTCCTTCTTGTTGATTATAACCTTGTGCAACAAGCCTAGCTTTGTTTCTAGATACTATACCATTTTCGTCCATTTTGTTTCGAAAGACCCATTTTGTTCCAATTATAGTTTGATCTTTGGGTTTTGGAACTAGTTTCCAAACATCATTTCTAACGAATTGGTTTAATTCTTCTTGCATGGCCATTACCCATGATTCATCTTTTATTGCTTCATTTATGGTTTTTGGTTCAATGGTGGATACAAAACAAAAATGATTACTTTGATTTTGAGCTTGTGACCTTAAGGTTCTTTGATTAAGTTGTCCTATGACCTTTTCTAATGGATGACTTTTAGATTCTTTGATGTTGACAATTTCCTTATTTGATGGTTCATCTTCCTTGTTATTATTAATTTGACTTTCTATTATTTGACTTTCAACTAAGTCATCATCTACCAAAGGTGATGTCTTAGAGGGAGGTGGACTTTCGTCAAATGTTATGTTCAACGATTCCTCGACTATCATTGTTTCTTTATTAAGGACAATGTAAGCTTTACTAGTTTGAGAGTAACCAAGAAATACACCTTCATAAGACTTTGGGTCAAACTTGGTGAGATAATCCTTAGTATTAAGAATAAAACATTTACAACCAAAGACTTTAAAATATCCTAATGTTGGCTTTTTACCCTTATAAAGTTCATATGGTGTTTTGTTTAGGAAAGGACGTATTAGGACTCTATTTAAAATATATGTAGAAGTGTCAACGGCGTTACACCAAAACTTTTGAGGAATGTTTTGTTCATTAAGCATTGTTCTACTCATTTCTTGAATTGTTCTATTTTTACGTTCTACTACTCCATTTGATTGAGGTGTTCGTGGAGCGGAAAAGTTATGTGTTATACCATTTGTATCACAAAAGTTTCCAAATTGAGTTTCGTTGTCAAATTCACGACCATGATCCGTTCGGATCGACACAATTTTGACACCTAGAAGATTTTGAATTTTCTTGCTAAGTATTTCAAATTTATCAAAAGCTTCATTTTTGGTTTTCAAAAATAACGTCCAAGTAAACCTTGAGTAATCATCTACTATGACCAAAGTGTATAAGTTGCCTCCATAGCTTCTTATAGCGGATGGTCCAAACAAGTCCATATGTAATAATTCTAGACACTTAGATGTGGACACCATATTTTTAGATTTGTGACTACTATGTGTTTGTTTACCAATCTTGCAAGCGTCGCAAAAGTGTTGGTCATATTTTAGTTTTGGTAAATTCCTAACCAACTCTTTTGAAGATAGGTTTTGTATAAGTCTCATATTAACGTGACCTAAGCGTCTAAGCCAAAGAGATGAGCTATCGTCTAATGTTGTTAAGCAAAGTTTGTCATTATATGTTTTATCTATTTTCATGACGTATATGTTATTTTTCCTAACTCCTTTAGCTATGGTGATACCATCTTTTAGTATTTTACTACCATTTTCATCAAATAGTACTTTATACTTTTTATCACATAGTTGGCTAATACTAAGTAGATTAAATCCTAACCTATCCACATGAGCAACATTTTCCATAGTTAGAGAGTTATGAGCAATCGTACCTTTGCCAATGATTTTGCTTTTGAGATTGCTACCGAAAGTGACATTACCTCCGTCATACTCTTGGTATGATGAGAAGAGACTTTTGTTGCCCGTCATGTGTCGTGAGCATCCACTATCTTTTATCCATTCATCAGGTTCCAATCCAACTTTCAAGCATACCTAAGAAGCAAATAACTCAAACATTTGGTCCCCAATATCTCATGGGTCCGTTTGGGTTAAGCATACCATTTATTTGATTCATGTATGGAAATGATGGGTAAGGATTCCATGGCATGTAATCTGGAGTTTGATATGGTCTAGGAAAGTTTTGATTCCAACCGTTGTGTTGGTAGTTAGGTTGAACGTTGTGGATGCTCTTAGGAAAGGGGCGTTTGGCAAAAGAAGTTTTATATCGTTGTTGAGTAGTTTTTGATCTAAATTCATTTTTAACAAGTCCTACTCCTGATATAATGGCTGGTTTTAGTTTAACATTATCATTGGTTTTCTTTGTTACTTTAACAAATTCAGTACGGTCCGTATTGCGAACATTCTGTTCTGCTGAAGTACCCGCGGTACCATTTTGCACAACGGACGGAACCCTTATTTTGGTTTCGTCTGGTCCGTGCTGTACTGCAGCAATTTTGACAGAATGTTCGTCCTTTTCGGCCGTTTTGTTTTGACTCTTTGGAATTAATACTTCATTAAAACCTAGCCCATTCATGTCTCCTGGTGTTTTATGGATTTTAACTATTTCATCGGCAAGAGCGATGTTTTTGTTAAACCTTTTAAACTTAGAATTATTTTCTATTAAGATTTCTTGTGTGAGCTTTAGTTTTTCTATTTCAAGATTAAGCTCTTGACATGATTTACAATCATCGTCATTTGCTTTTCCCTTTTCAAGTCGTTTTGCTTTTTCTTTTAACTCATATACCTCATTTTCCAAAAACTCCTTTTTGGTTTTTAGAAATTTATTTTTAGTTATGATTTTTAGACTTAGCTCACACAATTGATTATATTGTTTTTGCAATGTGTCATCATCTATAGAAGAATAAGAAGAGTCGGAAAGTACCTCATTTGACTCATGTGCCATTAGAGCGATCTCTTCCTTGCTTGATTCTTCATCGTCTTCACTATCACTCCAAGCACCACTTACAAAAGCTCTTTGAGTTTTGCTTTTAGGTGGCTTGGGATATTCTCATATGAGATGACTTGCATCACCACATCTAAAACACTTTCTTTCACCTTTAATCTTCTTATCATCCCGATCTTTTCGGAATGGCTTCTTTTCTTCTCGAGGTTGTCTTACAAACTTTCCTCTTCTTCTAAAGAACTTCTTGAAATCTCTAACGGCCATGGCATACTCCTCATCTTCACTATCGGAACAAGATTCACCATCATCGCTTGATTCCGCCTTTGCTTTAAGAGCAACGGATTTGATCTTCTCCTTTCTTCCTTTGATGATCTCCGAATCTTTCTCCATCACCATTTCGTGAACTTTGAGGTTGCCAATTAGCTCGTCTAGTGACATTATTGAGAGATCTTTTGATTCTTCAATAGCGGTTACTTTAGCTCTCCATTTGGGATGGAGTGCTCTAAGAAATTTCCTGACAAAGTTCTTACTACGAAAAGATTCATCAAGTGCTTTAAGTGATGTAATGATAGTGTTAAAACGAGCAAAGCCACAATCAATGGTTTCATCTTCAGGGATAACAAACTGTTCATATTGTTGAACAAGAAGATCAATTTTGTTATCCTTGACTTGTGAATTACCTTGATGTGTAACAATTAAAGATTCCCAAATATCTTTGGCGGTTTCACACATAAAAATTCTTTCATATTCTTTTCTAGGTAAAGCATTATAAAGCATCATTTTAGCTTCATTATTTTTAGCAACTAATTTCTTTTGTTCATCAACGGAAATATCCTTTGTTGTAGAACTAAAATCTCCTTTAACAATAATAAACCAAAGATCTATATCTTTTGATTTTACATATGTTTCAAAACGGTTTTTCCAATAGATAAATGCATTGGTTTCAAAGAGTGGTGGTCTTTGCATAGATTGCCCTTCTTTAAAGTTTTCAGAATCCATGGATCGTTTCAAGTTTATAAAATACAAGTTATTTTAGAAATTCTTGAGCAACGAGGCTCTGGTACCAATTGTAGAAAACTAGAAGGGGGTTGAATAGTTTACCGATTAAAAACTTTGTTTTGAAACTTATTGAAAGATCAATTGATATTGATCTTAAGTATGTTAATGAAATATGCAAGCAATATGTAATAAGTAAATAAGGAAAGAAATTATCAAACCACAACAAGTTGTTTATAGTGGTTCGGCCTACAAGGACTCTTTTTCCTTGCCCTACTCCACTCCCCGAGTCTCACACTCGAGAGTTTAACTTCACTAGTCAACAAGCTCCTTTCACCGGCGGAGAAAACCTTTACACTTCGCTTACACTATTTCCGACACTAAGCTAGATGTCGAGTTCTTTCCAAGGGTACAACTACTCCCACACACAATGTATTTTGAGGACTAAAATACTAACCACTCACACTCACAAGATTATGATGGTTTGATACAACAATGAAGTATGGATCAACACTAGATCATACAACACTAAACAAACAAGACTTCCAACTTCTCGTTGAAGCTTGAATATGACTTGATTTTCTTTGCTACAAAAGAGATCACTAATATGATATGAAACTGAATTAGAAAGGTTAGAGAGAATATATGTATGAGAGTATGTTAGAAAGGGATGAGAAACTACTTGGCTTGGCATTGCTATTTATAGCCAAAATGGACAGGAGCGTCCACGGACGGCGGACCCCTTAAAAGGGTTCCGCCCGTGTACCATTTTGGTACCGCCGGTCTGACAGCCAAGATATCAAATCTTTCCTAAAGTCAACTCTATCTAAGTGAGATTGTGCAAGATATGAAGAGTACAAATCTTCACAAAATATCTAATGGAATCTTCTAATGATCTCCATGATGTGATACATGATGTCAAATGTTGTATTACTATTTATAGAAATATGCAAATGCTTAAGTAGTGTTTGGTTTTAAGAACCTAACACATTCTACAAACTACTATCATACATAATGATTAGAGTCATATCAAGATGTTACTAATCATAAATGTAAATGCTTGAATGATGAATATATTGTTTGAGAAAGCTTGTTTTAATATCTAATAAACTTGACAAGCTTTAAGCTTTTATAAATTAAATTTACTTTTGTCGTTAACACAACTTAGGCAAAGATCAAAAATATAAATAACGTTTAATGACGATATTTGTATTAACATATCCCATGCCTTATCCATACCTTTTATGAACCCTTAGCCTTAACGTTATAACCCGAATAAAAGCCCTCTTTGATGAATTTATTTTCTTTGTTTTGATACTTGTACAAGCTTATGGTAAAAAGCATTGATCATGACTGGCCATTGAGTGATTTACATATGCCCACCAATATATGAGAGTTGAGTGATTTTTCTAAATCATTCGTGAGGTATTCTAGTTATGTTATCTAAAGTATTTGGTTCATTTTTAAAATTTTCACATATTATAAGCAAGCCGATGATTATCTCTTTTGGGATAATTGTTACATTTTTAGAACCATGGTGTCAAATACCATTGAAATCAATCTTTGCAAATGTTAGTAGCGTTAAGTGTGGGGGAATTTGATAACGCCTAAAATGAACATGTTTTTAGTAGCGTTATTGTTAGTTTTGTGCATGATAATCGGCTATATTTACTCATAACTGTTGCAAAAGTGCAAAGATGCGTATTGTGTATGTATATGTAGCCAGGTATAACGAATAATGAAGAAATGAAGTTTTTATGCACATTTGGAAGATTCTCGAGGAAGGAAGTCGAGCTAGGAATCTTTTGGATTCAATGATTAAGAAACGCAATGATTTCTAAGTATCTACGGCAAGGAAAGATCAAGTTTTGCCTTGGAAATCATCAGCGAGAGCAAAGAATGAAGCACATAGGAGAAAAGTCAACAAAAAGTCAAAACAACACAAACCCAGCCGATCGGTCACAACCCGTAACCGGATCCGGCTGGGCGAATGGTCAAAATACAACCGATTCGGTTGTAGTAGAAACCTATCCGGTTTCTTACGCTGCAGTTACACAATGTTGCATTTATTGTTGCCTTAACTCCCCATAATCATTGGAGTCCGATCATTTCTTGACATTTACTTGTTGGGAACGTTTTTGGAGAGTTGAGCAAGCACATTTGGCTATATAAAGAACCTAGTCCTAGTATACTAGGTGTGATACAACCAAAATTGTATTAGTTTACACCAAAACTAATACCAACCATATTATTTAGCCCAAAAGCTTAGTTCTTACTGAAAAACGTCCAGGAGCAAGGAGGGGACAATTCTCATCCATAGTTTTGGTAGTTTGGAGTTGTACGGTGAATCTAGGTGATTGGAGGCGCGTGGTTGCTACAATCCACGAATTCTAATTCTTGTAATCACAAAATTTTAGGTATTCTATGAACTTTGTTATGGAATTCTATTCTCTTGAATTGTTGGAATTACTTTGTTACTATTTGTGTTTAGTTATTATTATTATTATCATGGAGTAGTTTTGGGATATACTTGTGTGTTGGGATGTAGTTAATCATATTAGTGTTCTCAAAATGTGATGCATGTACATATGATCTTGTTTAAATAAGTTTGTTGGAAAAATACTAGTCTTGGTTTGATTTGTTGATAAAACATGTTTTAAGAAAAAGGACCGAAAGGATTTCTCTTGTGTTGTATTCCAAAAAGTGAAGTGACAAACTAGTATGGGGATATGGTGATTGACAACCACCATGTTTGCTTATTAAAACAAGACTAGGAACATTTTCATCACGAAGGGTCGAAAGATTCGTAAGAACAAATTTAATAAGAACATGTTGCAAACAAATGGAATTTCTATAGGATAATCATTGGGATAAGGACCGAAAGGATTACCTAAATGTTTTTGTTCTTAGAATGATTTTTACAAACATATACCATGGTTGGGGAATCATTTGCTTATGATTTGTGCATCATATTAAGAGTATACACCAAACCTTCATGAATACTATTTATGATTGATTATAGACTACACACAAGTATATATATATTTCTTATTGAATTTCACTAGAACATAATTATTTGAGGAAGCCTTGACAAGCTTTCTTGTTGGAATCTTTTCAAACAAATTGATCCGCACAGAACCGTCAAGTTTTATCACGCAAGTCCGCCACTTGTGAATGACAGACCGTAACAAACTTAAAACAGTTCAAGCACGAATGCAATGAAGATCAGGAGAGTATAGTGTTTCCCCAGGTCGTTAAGTCCCAACGAGCTGTGCGAGAATAGTCAGACGTGTAGTGATCGAGAGATTTGACGGGAAAAGAGATTTGGATAAGATTCTAACTACGAAAAAGCCCATAAACTACAGGGGCTTAAATGCAAATTAAAGAAAATTAAAAAGATAAAATCTATTAAATAAATGCATTCGGGGACATCAAATACCCGAAAAAGCATCAATCTTAGAATAGGTTTAGAGAAAAGGGCAGTTTAGAGAGCTAGTGATGTGCAGACTGATAAGAGCGTGTCGAGCAACCCTGAATTGCTGGACCCCTTTGTGATATGAGAGGACTAGAAGTAACGTAAGCACGAACTTGACAAAATTCAAACAATGCCAGACAGTAAGTGTTCACCGCCTGAACGCACTATTTTGAACTGCCAAGACACGCCTAGTTAAACAAACTTTTCTAAGGTTGTTCTTTCGAACAGTTCCGAAGGAGTTTATTAATACAAGATCACTTTAAGTTATTCTTTATATATATATGAACACACATCAGATATTAGTTAGTATTTATCATAAGTACTTCCAAACCACATATGAGAATTATAGACAGAGAATAT